>CM053400.1:119656731-119698690 GCA_028644305.1 Xerus rutilus
TGGCTCAAGCCTGTAATCCCAGCACTTAGGGAGGCTGAGACAGGAGAATCGCGAGTTCAAAGCCAGCCTCAGCAATGGCGAGGCGCTAAGCACCTCAGTGAGACCCTGTCTCTACATAGGACACAAAATAGGGCTGAGGATGTGGCTCAGTGGTTGAGTGCCTCTGAGTTCAATCTCCAGTACCAAAAAAAAAAAAAAAGTTAGATGGGAGGTTCACAAATTTCAGGCCAGCCTCAGCAAATTAGGGAGGCCCTAAGCAACTTAGTGAAACCTATCTCAAAATAAAAAATTAACAAATGCTGGGAATGCAGCTCAAAACCACTGGGTTCAATCCCTAGTATTCCCCTACCCCACTGCAAAACACAAGTTAGTGGAAAAAGATTGATTTGGCAATGTTAAATTTAAAAACATCTATATTATTTTTATTTTAAACCAATTAAAGGTAAGGCACAAACTTGGAAGATATATTTATAATATGTAGAGTATTATGTATTTCTAGAATGTACAAAGAAATAAAAATACACAAAGAAATAAAATCAATACAGCAGAAAGTGGGAAGAAATATGAAACAAACTAGACTTTGACTAATCAAAAGAATACACATAAAGACAAGATAATATATCACATCCATTAGAGTGACAAAAATGTAATTCTTCAGTAATAAAAATCAAAGATATAGTAAAATGAGAATTATTACTGGTGGTAGAATTGTAAATTATTACATTTATTTTTGAAAATTATTACATAGCTATTACATATCTTTAATATATGGGTATTACCTGATAACCTTAAAGATCCACATAGTCTGTTAGCTAGCACTTTTCAGATGTAGGTAGTATACTTGCCATGATCTACATATAGTTTGTCAACCAAAGGTTCATGTGCTGGAAATTTAGTCCTCAGTCTGATGGTATTAAGGTGGTGAAACCTTTAAGAAGTAGGACCCAATGAAAGATAATTAGATCATGGAGGCTCTAGCCATAATATATCCTTATGGATATATTAATGCTAACTGGAGTGGGTATGATCTGGTAGCAATGAATCAGTTCCTTTAAGAGTGAGTTGTTGTAAGAATGGGAAGTTTTACTCCATTCATATATGATATGTCAAAATACATTCTGCTGTCATATATAACTAAAAAGAACAAATTTTTTAAAATGAAAAAAAAATGTGAGATGTTTTAAAAATAGCAAGCCTAGCTGGGCATTCATGTATAACTAAAAAGAACAAATTTTTTAAAATGAAAAAAAAAATGTGAGATGTTTTAAAAATAGCAAGCCTAGCTGGGCATGGTGGCACACACCCATAATCCCAGTACCTCCAGAGGCTGAGGCATGAGGATTGCAAATTCAAAGCCAGCCTCAGCAACTTAGCAAGACCTTGTCTCAAAATAAAACAAAAAAGAGCTGAGGATGTGGCTCAGTGATTAAGCAGCCCTGGGTTCAATCTCTGGTACAAAAAAAAAAACAGCAAGCCTGGCCACTTTCCCAGTCTCTTGCTTCCTGTCTTGCCATGTGACCTCTCTCTCCCACTTCCACACACACTCTCACCATTGTGATAGCACCCACCATAAGGCCCTCACCAGAGCAGAGCACAGCAGATGCCAGCACCATGCACTTAAACCTCCAGAACCATGAGTTAAATAAAACTTCTTGTTTTAAAGTGCCTAGCCTTAGGTATTTTGTTATAAGAATACCAAACAGACTAAGACAATATCTTAGAAAAGTACATGCACGTGTGAACAAAGAAATATGTGCAAATATGCTCTTTGTGGCATTTTTGTAACAAATATTAAATAGTAAATGCAATGATCATCAATGAGAGAATGAATTAATAAATTAGTTAACAGATTCTCAGGAAGTATGGAAATTAATGAATTGGAAGAACTTGTTAATAGAGATAAGTCTCTATTAAAAAGAAGTAGCAGAGGTAAATTATATCTGGGTCTAGAGGATAATTTCAACTGCCTACACCAGCATTTCTCCACACATCTTCAGAAAACCATGAGGTGTATGAAGAGGGCCAATAAAACTACACACGATTCATGCCTTCAACAATACTAAGAGAAAGAGCAATACCACAAACATTAAATTGCCAGAAAGTTTATAAGTACAGATTTCCAATAAAGTATGCTATACTTCTATAAGACTGAATGTGGAGAGTGAGGAAGCAATACTTTAGAGAAACTTTGAAAAAGATAAAATGGGAGTAGATGACATAGACTAAGCAGAGGCAAAATTGAGCCCTGAAAGAGGATGTCAAATATTAAGTGCCCAAACACTGAACAATTCTTGATCTTGGTAGGTTACACCATTGGCTATAGGAAAAGGACTTGAAAGTGAGTAAGACCAGAAATAAAGCTGCAGATAAGAATTGCTTTTGAGAGTGAGTCAGCTACATTGGCAAGAAGTGTGCCCCTTAAAGACATGGCAGTGAAGGGAAAGAAGGGAGATTAAAGATCCTGAAGAATGGGTGTGATGGCACATGCCTGTAATCCCAGTGACTCAGGAGGCCGGGGCAGGGGATCTCAAGTTCAAAGCCAGCCTCAGCAAATTAGAGAGGCCCTTTTTCAAAATTAAAAGGGTGGGGAGTGCTGGGGATGTGGCTCAGTGGATAAGTGCCCCTGAGTTTAACTTTTGGTACGAAAAAAAAAATGTCATGGCAGCCACCCCACCTCACCATTATACACATACCACTGCCATAACTATAAAATTACCTATTAAAACAATTCCACTCAACCATACCAACAGAAGAAAACATTTTCTACCTAGGAACATCTCTATAAGACTATAACACAATTATTTGTAAAAATGCAAAACTACTTCTCAAAGACACGGAAAAGATGAATTTTAGCATTTTGCCTAATGAAAATTCATTCTCACCAAGTAAAACCTAAGACAAAGCTCCAAACTAAATATCCTCAAACATTAGATGTATGCGGGATAGCAGTGATGTATATGTGTGTAAAAACTTGAATCAAAAATTCAAAATCAAAATGGACAAAAACCAGGAAGGATTGCAAGTATTGATCAAACTGGGGAAAAACTTGAAGGAAATAGTAAAACATCTCAGAAACAAAGAATAAATTGCCACTGTTCAAGGCAAAAAATATTCAAATGGAAACAATAAATATCAATGAAGAAAAGAAGCATCCAAGGCAATTTAAATGACATACAATTATAAAAACAAAGTACTGAACAACAGGAAAAGAAGTTCCAACACATGTACTACGATAGCCCTAGGAAAAGAAAACAAAGCAATTGAGCAGGACAATCTATATGTAACTATAATTCAAGAATACTTATAAATAAGAGAAAATTGGAAAATGACACCTAAAATTATCAACTCAGGCTTACTCTAATAAAAGTTTAAAACATTAAGCAAAAGAAAAAATTATCAAGTCCATCAAGCAAAATAATCAATTCACTTATGAGGTAGAGCTATTAGGATAATCTTATACTTTCCAAGAGAAAAACCAAAATCAAAGCAACAATGGAGCATCATTAAACAAACAAAAAACTCAAATAAATTCTTAGTTCTATATGCATATATAGCTAAGCAGTCTACAGAAAGAGTTTTGAACATGTTATAATTAAAGAAAATATTGTATTCACAATCTTTCAGTAAAAAACTGATTAGAACATGAACTTATGCAAATAAAAGATGGCTGGGAAAATTTAGCAAAGTAACTAACAATAAATGTAATAAATAATTAATATTAATAATAATAAATTTGATGGTAAAGCTAGAAACAAAATAAAAGAATGGGTACATGGATCAAAGAATGGAATGTAAAGCCAGGTGTGATGGCATACTACTTGGGAGACTGAAACAGGGGTATCACTTCAGGTTAGGTGTTTGAAACCAGATTGGGCAACATAGTAAGACCTTGTCTCACCAAAAAAGAAAAAAAAATAGTGAACATTACATGCTCTGTCAAATAGAAAGAATGCACATAAAGAATTGAGAGTGAAGGGGAGAGATACAGTAAAGTAAAATGAGATTATTGACTGTATAGATAATACATAGGAATTAAAAGATGCTGTTTAAAACTAACCAACTAGATAGAAAAAGTTAATAAAACATGGGCAAAGGATGAAAGTTGTAAAGAAGTTATAAATATCTCCACCTATACACATACATGACTGATTGATAGATACAGAGATATATTCTAGCACAGAGAGACTGCTGTTGAAAAGAGAAATCAGTGGAGCTTTTTGTAGTTATATAGTACTGGCAAAAAGTATTGTAAGATATAAAACATTTGATTTGATTTTCTCATGAAACATGCTGATTCTAAGATGGTACTAGAGATTGGAGAGACTGAGCAGGAAAGGCACAGTGAAACCTATGATTGTCACACAGAGCTTTGGAGAGAAAGTCCCACTAGAAGGAGGGACTGGCAAGTAGCATACAATGGGTCTTCAAGACATTTGTCAGATTTTGAACCCATAAGGATAGGAAATAAGTTTAAGAGCTGTAAGAGTCAGAATCTTCAAGGCTGAGAATAAAGAGAACATCCAGGATGTCAGTTAAAAGCCAAGAAGACCAAACCTAAGAATTGGGGATAAAACAGAGCTGGACTAAACTTACTAGATCTGCCAGCCAGCCCAAACCAGCTCAAGACCTGATTGTGATTGACTAGCCTCTCAACCTATCTGGCAAAAAGAAGAAAGGACTATACCTGTGAAAACTACTACCTGAAACTTCTACAGGTAAACACAATGTTCAGCATACAGTAAGATTACTAAAAAGCATGAAGAAGCAGAAATAACAATAGGTATCTAAAATGAAAAGTGGAAAACCCATAGATGATTCCAATACTAGAGTTAAAAGATAAGGCTTTTATATTAAACAAGATATGGTTATTTTTTTTAATTTTTTTTAGTTGTTGATGGATCTTTATTTTATTCATTTATTATTTTTTATATGTGGTGCTGAGGATCGAACCCAGTGCCTCAGGGATGCTAGGCAAGTGCTCTACCACTGAGCTACAGCCCCAGCCCCAAGATATGGTTAATTTTAAAGAAAATAGAGAAAAAAATAAATTGAAGAAAGACCAGTAGAGCAAGGCAAAGGAAGGGAAGGGAAAGAGGAAGTATGTAGGAATTAAATAGAGCAAATTATTTGATGTGTGTGCATGAATACGTCACAATAGCCCTGTTGTGTATAATTATAATTCATTCATAAAAACACTAAAAAAAGAAATAAAAAGATGGGAAAAATGGATGAGAGATTTTTCTCTCTTTTTTTTTTTTTTTAATTTTCTTTTAGTCATACATGGACGCAGTGTCTTTATTTTGTTTCCTTATTTTTATATGGTGCTGAGGATCAAACCCAGTGCCTTACATGTGCGAGGCAAGCGCTCTGCCATCGAGCCACAACCTCAGCATGGATAAGAGATTTTTCAACAAAGAAAATTTACAAAAAGAAATTTTACAATTCTCCCTAATGTACCTTAAGAATATTTCTTTAGTTTTTATAATAGTTTTAACTGCCAGACGATGTACCTGAGAATCCCATTTCACTAATACTCTTGTTATTAAGAATATAAGCACTGTGAGTAAAAAAAACAGGTAGACAAATCCTTATCAAATTTAATGAAGTTTTATATTATATGAAAATCAAAATTGAACATCTAGAATAAAACACACAATGTTAATTTTAAGAAGTGGAAGAGGGGATAAAGCGAAATAATCACAATTGCATCAAAGAATTAAAAAAACAAAGCTAAGTCTTTAACTCACCAGGCCAGGGACCACATGCTAGTGAACTAATTCATTGATTAGTTCACTAATGGGGCATTATCAGGGGTTTTAAGTGACACAAAAAAGGTTCCTGGTAGATACACTACTTAAGGATTGAAAGCTGGCCTTCAATAGATGACAGTTGGTTAAAATAAGCCCCATTTTAAACTGTTGAGACAGAGACTTCATTTAGGCCCTCAGAATCTAGTAAGTGTTGGAAGTGAATCTGGTTTCCAGGATATATATGAACCTAATGAATAGAAATAACAATGCTCTAAGTTCCACAAACTTCTACATGTTTAATACAGTTGCCAAGAGTATGGTAGAGATCCCAGCCACTAACTCATACCTCACCCTCCCCACTGTATTAGTATTTAGATGTGGCTAAACAAAGATTCCCAATGACCTTTTGCTCTTGGATCTGTTTAAGGATTGCTTTAAATAACAAGATTTATTGTCAACAATTTGTTGTTCTTAAATAACTCAAATAGTATTATCATAGTGGACTGTGGTAACTCTTAGCTTAAGAAACTCCATTTTGTCTGGATTGCCAGCCACCTTAACTTTAGCCCACATACTTGGAGGTCCCTAAGATCAACATATTTTTATTTTTGCAAAGAGTAGCCGGTCATCTTGACCTAAGTTTCAGTTAGAAAAGTAACTCCAAATGGAATGCAAGGTAGGCTTAGCTAACTGCAATCTCTGCTTCTGTACTGTTGGCTTGCTTGCATTGGCTAAAAGAGAAAACGTCATAGTTTTAGACTCACAGTTTTATTTTGCTGTATAATCTGTAACTTAAATCAAGTCAGGGGCTGCAATTTCAAATTGGCTTTGCAGTCCCACAGGCTGAAAAATAAACTTTTAACAAATGAATCTATGAGTTTGTTGTTTCTCGCTGACTGAGTATAACAAGACAATGCCTAGGACAAAATTTTCCCTACTTCAAAAAAGACAATTATTAATTTCCTTGTATCTATTGGCTAGCTAGATTCACCATTCTATTTTCACATCAACTATTTGTCTTATACAATTCAAATGTGAGTTTCGTATGCCAACTTTTTACCCGAGGACCAATGCAGAGTTTCAATACATATGTAGTTCAACTGCCTTCTGAAGCTATTCAAATTCTTCTCTAAGGCAGTAAACAGTGGAGATTTTTGACCACTCTATCAGCTTCCTTTCAAGGGTGCGTTCAGATCTAGTAGTGAAAAATGAATGTAACAGCATTTTGGTGTCAGCTTCTGCATCTTTAGGAGAAAATTATGTGTGCATTGTCAAGACCAATGGTGAGCACTAAAGAGGACAGAGGAATTGAAATAGTTTGAGAGCTACATGTGTGGTGAAGGCTAACAAGATGCAATAGATAGCATGAACCCGTTCAGTGTACTAGGAGATAATAATAGGCTTCTCTACTCCAGATGAAATCTGTGTCTTTTAGGGCTAACCAAGTGAAATGGGGGCAACCCTTTTCCAAAGAGCTATCTTTAAAACCATACAAGATAGAGAACAGGGTATGGCTGTAAGAGGAATATATCGATTGGGACTTTCCCATATGTAAAACTTTGGTCCCCCCCCCAGATAGCAGTACCCCGTGTTAGAGTTATTTCACATGTTTAAAAAATTGCATTTTCCGTGAGAAAAACAAATAATTATAAGTTCAATCAGAGTTGACAGAGTGAATGATATATAGAAAAAAATAAGGACATAGAAAATTTATGTCTGTGAAATTGCAAGAGAAACAAATACGACTTTTGCTAAAAATGGTCCAAATTTGATTTGTATACTTATTTAATTGATATAAAATATATGAAGAATTTCCTAACATTGTGGGAGTGAAAACAGTTAAAGTAATAGCTGTGGAGAATTCAAGGATGGAAAGAGGAATTTAGGGAAAGATGGTTGAGTCAAGAAAGGAAGGGTGATTAAAAGCAACAGTTTTAAGAAAGACTTTTAGATGAAATAATCAATTCAGCAGAAGTCATACAAAAGTTTTGGGGATGTTAAGTGTAGGTAAATGAGAAATAGGGAAGAAGGAAATTACAGAGCAGGCAAAAAGGAAAAGAGAAGACATGGCACAAGTGAATTTTAATACTTAAAGTATTAAAAAAAATAAAAGGACAGTGAGAATGATACAAAAGGAGACTATGGAGGAGACTCAATATAGGACTCATAGGGGATCTTGGTCTTCTGTCTAGGGTGGAAGCTAATCTCTTCTTGGGGTCATACACTGGTTCTTGGGAAAGCAATCTACCTGGGTCATCATCTGCTACTGAAGACTCTTGAAAGATCTTCAATTTAAGGTTTCCTGTTGAGGTGGATTTCTATTTTAAGTAAGGCTTATATTTTTTAAATTGTGAAAAGTGAACCCAAGGCTGTGCTCTTTGTAGTTTTACAGCAACTTTGATAATGAGAACAGTTGTGTTTTGTTGAGCACGTGTAATGTATATTCATCCCTTTCAAGTATAAAAATAAGAATATGGATAATGAGTAATTGGGGAATCTAAGGATGGGAGAAGAGGATAAAGAGCACTTGAGATTTCTGAAATGCAAACCCAGAAACAAGAGTTTCAAGGGACAATCTCTTTAGTCATGGTTATAAAGGAGAAGCAATAGCAGGAAAAAAAAATAGGGATCCAGTATAGGCAATAACCAGCTAATCCTAGAAAGTCTAAGTTGTCTTTTAGTCTTAGGGAAAGAGAAATTGATACTATGCTTTCAGAGGACGAATTATTTCCTTCCAGGAAGACTTGTCTTAGGCACTTGATGGCTATTAATTTCTTGCTCCCCTAGCCCCCAATGCTGACATAAAAACCCAGTCCCACCACAACCACCACATGGTAGGAACATGTTCTACCACTGAACTACTCTGTCAGCCTAGTTCATTGCATTTTGTATCATGTCCCTGTGGGCAAGAGTTTGGAGTAAATATTGAGTGCTGGTAATCTACCTACTGAATTCAGGTAATACTGAACATCAAACATTTCTGGAGGTGACTGGTAGGATGAAGTTTCTCAGAGGAGGCCGGTCTGAGTCACAAGTGACTGAGATTAAACAGTTAGAAAAGGAAGGCAGAGTACAACATGGGCTATGCCTGACCACACCGCATTCCAGATCCCAACATCTCTGTAAGTGCTGCATGGAGGAACATTGAGACAGGGACAAAGGACACGTAGTCAGCATAGATAGTGAATGATCAGATAGAAAAGATGAGGGCTAATTATCAAAGAAAAGGAAATGGGTTGCTAACACCTCCATCTAGCACTTTCTCAGCTCAACCAGTTGCTAACACCTCTGGGGAATCACTCCTCCCAACACAAGGAGTTGCTAATGAATACCCCCTAGACTGTTCTTTTCCTGCCCTTGGGCACTTATGAAGGAAGTGAGGAGGGGGTGAGAAAATCTAAGATATATAAAAAGGCAAGACACGCCCACTCCCCTGGGCACCCAACTTTGAGCCCAGAATTCCTTGCAAAAAAGTCTGCTATCTCTGTTTTGTCTCTTTCTGAAATAAAAGTTGCTTTCTATGCTTGCCTGGGTGTTTCTTGAGTGTTTAATCTTCAACAGCTGGGGAATGAGGATCTGATCCTGATTTCCAAATCAATATCAACATGATATACAACAAAGCTGTGGCAAACCCACCAAGAGAGCTTGACACAACAGGGACTTCTTGTTGTCATCGTCATTTTGGAAAGTGGAGAGAAAGCTGTGCAGGAGAACTAAACTACAATAGTTTTTTATATTATAATGATTCTCCTGAACAACTTCAAAGAGGCCGGACAGTGCCGCTGGGTTCAATCCCCAGTAAACAAAAAATAAAAAGTAAAGTCCAGTAAGTAAAACCTTGTCATTGTAAGACAGCTAACATAACATGAGAATGAAAAAGTAGAGGGAAGAGGTCAGGAACATAAGCAGGTAAACAGCAATTCGGACAGGGAATACACAAAAGAGAGCAAAGAATTCTTATTGGGGAGGGTTAGAGAAGGCTCCACAGGTGATAATTGAGCAGGACTAAAAATAACCAGAGAAAAGACATTGAGCAGAGGAAACATTAAAAGCCAAGGTTTGTGGTACAAAGTGTACCTCATCCCTTTCTGTTTTCTATGACTTGTGTGGAAAGGGAGATATTTTCAAAAGGTAGATGTGCCTTAGAGTAAAGATGGAGTCAGGAGTCCTGCCATGTGAGGATGGAAAAACAGGTTGGACCTGGCTATGAAAGGTCTTGGGTGCCAACTTACAATTTACCCTGTGTGCAGTACTACCATGTTGAAAATTAGAGAAGGGAATCTTACTGTAAGATGATTCTGGCAATGTGGAAGAGGTGGGTAAAGGAAAGAACAATGGGAAGGCTTCAGTCCAAGAGGAAGCTATTGCCGCAGATTGCATGAGAGATGATTAGAAATGAATCAAGGTCAGATATTTCAAGATAGGACTGATACAATCTGGGGCCATCATCTCCATGGCCTGCAGAATCTATTCTAATTGAGTTGGCGTGCAGTGTGCAGTTCATCTTGATAAACGAGCCAAGTTCAGTCTGATTCTATCATTTACAATCTGTGATTCTGAGCAAAGAATATAAAATGAGTATAATGCCACTAATCGCTATTATTTGAAAATCGAATATGCTCTTATGTGAATCTAATATAGTGTCTTGCACAAAATAATGAGTTTATTTTAGTGCCCTTCAGCTGGTGTCCAAGGCCTACCATAATATAACATGGATGGACCCACTCTCCTGTACCTACCTCTTCTTTCCAATAATGCAGAGTTTTTATTATTTCTCAAACATCTTTTATTCTTTCTCATCTCTAAGTCTTTGCTCATGCTACTTCTTTTTTTGAAATAACCTTCCTTCCTCCCTCTCTCATTCCTACCTAGGAAGATTAATTCTACTTACAGACTGCTTCAAATAGTATCTCCTTTAAGAATCCTCAGTTACAACAGGTAGAAATCATTTTCCCTTCTGCTAACTTCCGAAGCACTTCACTGGAATTACTTTGATGGCCTCTACAACATGCTATACTGCACTTAATCCAGCTATTTTGGATATGTTTTCTCTCTTTTATGTAGCATCTGGTTGATTTTTCTATTCGCTCTATCACTTAATTCAATGTACAGTGTTACCAAAAGTAGATATTTAATAAATTAATATTCTTGACTTGGATATCAAGTGCAAATCATGCAAGTGGGAAGAAGATGTTACATTTCCTTGCTAATTAGAAAATTAGTGGCAGTGTACTCCTGCCAATCTTAATTTTATGGCCTTCATTTCTAGATTCACCTTTGTAACTTATAATTCTACTGGACCACCTAAGTATGGCAAAATTCTGTGTGGGCCTGGAAAGAATGTTTTAAACATCATCTTCCTTGTTGTCTGAGCTTTTTACATATATCCAGATATATTTAATCTAAAGTCTTAATTCAGGTGAGTGGAAAAGACAATAGAATTTTGGTGCTTTTTCTGTAATAAAAATCTGGTTTGACAAATACAATCATAATCTAGGCTAATAGCAGATTATTTCAAAATTAAATTATCTGGGCTGGGGAAATAGCTCAGTGGTAAAGTGCTTGCCTAGCATGTGTGAAGCCCTGAGTTCAATCCTTAGTATCACAATAAATAAATAAATAAATAGATAGATAGATAGACAAATAAAATCATAATTAAATAATACTCCCCAACCCCTCACCTCCAGTTCTGGGTATTGAACTCAGGGCCTCCTGCATGCTAGTCAATTGCTCTGCCACCTAGGCTCATCTCCAGTCCTAAATTGTCTATCTTCTACCTTGGGCTTTGTTTTGCTGTGAACCTGAAACTGTTCTAAAAAAATAGTCTATTAAAGAAATCAAATTACCTGATTAAGTGACTTAGGTAATTGCAAGCTGGTTTTTCCTGCTGCTTAGTCTTCCCATAATACCTTGTGCTATACCATAAGGGACTACAAATTAATTTCATGAAGTTAAGCCATACATACTTAAGAAGTTAAAACCCTTCTTGAGTGGGGAACCTTTTATTAATTTTTTTTTTTGCTTGGGGTTTTAACTTCTTAAACATTCATGGCTTAGCTTTATGAAATTGGTTTGTGGTCCTTATTTAACAGCAAAATGTATTATGGGAAGATTATGCAGGAAAAAAAAACAGTCTGCAATTAAAACTTATTTAATGTCAGAAAAACTGACATTTATGTACTGAACAACTGGAGGCAGTAAGTTTTTCTTATTTTTTTGATGAAAGGAAAAGCAGTTTTTTTAAAAAAAATGCCCCATATTGTATTTTAAAATGGAAAAAAGAACTCTACATACCATGGTTTATGTGAAAGATGTTTAATTTTTTGAATAATATTAAATAAATTATTGGGCAGTTCAATAACATAATAAGCACATACAGAGTTAACCTTTTCAAAGGTACTTCTGGTACAATCACTGTAAAGTAATATAGCCAATTACACAGTTATTTACCTTGGCACCTTATAAAATGGCCTGCTCATTTCACATTGTTCTTCATGTTCTTCAGAATACTGCTTCATTTTACAAACATTTCAAAGACATCATATAAGTACAGATATCAATTGACTTATTTTTATTTATTGTTGATTATGTCACTGATGAATTGCATTAAAAAGACATCTTTAAGTGTTCTTTATTCATGTGCTAAACTACTCCTTCCTTCACAATCATATGCAAGTGTTTTAAATAGCCAAATGTAAAGGAAGTGGAACCTGTGATATAAATCTTCTCCTAGGAATAACAATTGAATAAGCTAGATGGTCTGTTGCTGCTGTTATTTATTCCTTTAAATGACTTTTTCTATTATTATTTTCAATTATACAATTTTAAGTTATATGATTTTACAAAGAACACTAATTTTTTTTAAGAAAAAAGGCAGGATCTACTTTTTTATAAAAATTATAATGTAGTGTTAACTTCTTGATGCTAAATCAAAATCAAACACATTCTCTAAAGAACATCTGCAGTTATTGCCAGGCTTATCATAGATACATGTAAGAAAATCATAAGTATCAGCTCACCTGATTAGACTAATTTTCTTATAAAGAAAAACACCTTTGCACAAAGAAAAATATCTTTGCACAAAGATACTATTTATTGTATGATTGAGATTGAAACCCAACCACCTGAACAAATGTTCAACAAAGTTTGTACCCCATATTCTTTCATTTTCAAGTTTTGGATAAAATTGATTTCAAAATACTAAGTATAAAAATTACGCCATAAATTAAAAGTGATGTTGAATATGAGGGACAAGATTATATCTTTATTGATCACTGAAATACTCTTTGACATAAATTACAATATAAACAGTACATCCCAACTACAAATTTTTTAAGTAAATATAAATTATGAGATTTAGTTAGAATATTCTGATATAATAGTAAAATCCAAATTGTTTTATGAATAATATGAAAAATGCCATATGTAATTGATAATGATTTTTAAAATATAAATATTTCCTTTTCTTGTTTTAGTCCTATTGATCGTTCAACTAAAAATTGTTCATGTAAAAGACAATTAAATATTATTCCCTCTCTAAATATCTGTGTAGTCATGATAAGAATAACCATAAGCAGAGGTCAAAATTACATGTTTTATTTATTTAAGAATAAATTGAAAGCCATCAACTGTGCCTAAAGTATTTTATAAATATATTTCATCAATTGTATCAACATCAGTAATTCCCTGCAGACCTACAGATGCTAAATAGAATAGCATGGCTTAAAAATTCTGTCAAAAGTTTCTAATGTGCAAATATGCTAAAATAGAATTTCCCTGAGATGAGCCATCAGATGGCCCACAGAAATAGCCATAAAGCTGTATTCAGGTTTTTTTTTTTCTTTTTGGTACCGTGGATTAAACTCAGGAGTACTCAACCACTGAGCCACATCCCCAGCCCTATTCTGTGTTTTATGTAGAGACAGGGTCTCACTGAGTTGCTTAGCGCCTCGCCATTGCTGAGACTGGCTTTGAACTCGTAATTCTCCTGTCTCAGCCTCCCAAAGTGCTGATATTATAGGCATGTGCCACCATGCCTGGCTTGTATTCAGATTTTAATCTGAATTATAATTTAATCTGGCACCCAAAATGAGTGTTAATAGATTTTTACCATCAGTTGATTTGTATGGTATTTCTTTTCACTGGACTATTTATAAATCTATTACCAAACAAATGTAATCAGAAAACTTATTTAAAATGAAATTTTGCAGAAACATACAAAAATACATATGAACAATCGCTTGAGAAATACTTACATTCGCTCTTCAAGTGTTAGAATCAGGAATCTCTTCCGTGCCTTTCAGATATACTAACATTTAATTACTTCAAAATTGTTTTTAAAAAAATCATTTAAAAAGTAAAAAAGCCTCTCACATGCCCATGTTGCTCATATGAGATTTTAACATTTTTAAAGATAAGACAAGAATGAATTAGTTTAAAAGATTTGTATGTTTTCTTTCATTATGTAATCAGATAGGATCTCTCTCACATATTTTTATGAGGAAGCCATTCATATGAAATAGCTTCTTCTCATTGAATGGTCTCAGAAATGCTGCCGAGATAACCTTCAGACTTCATTATAAAATTTGTCCACTCTTGACAAATGTCCTCCATGGAGTGTTCTTCACCACCATATTCCAGAGGAAGAATGTCAGGGAAATGCTGAAGTAGGCTTTGTTTGTAATTGTTCCCATGCATGTGAATCTGAAAGAGTCAAAATGTTTTAGAAGGTGTCCCCTCTGCCTCTCACAATTAGATGCAATATTCCAGGGAAAAAATCAACCTCATAAAACAAGATATTAATAGCCTCCAAAGTAGTAGGGTCTGTACTATTTCTATTATTCTGCTTGTAGATCTAAGAATTTTATTTACATTTAGATTGTGGTACTGTGAATCTAATAATTGTATTACTTTCTTAGACTTGCATTCTCTTATGAGATTTATTAAAAGATGACAAAAATGTACTACTTGGTATTAATTCAAATAGAAGCGTACTTCTGAGCACACAGTTAGGTTCATGAGGAATGATTTATGTGATATAGCCAATATACTCTTGGCTAGTTCAAAAGTAGGTAATTATGATTGTTGAGAACCTTCGATTTTCAAATATTTTAAATTTATAATAAATTGATCATAGAATGGCCTGAAGTTAAGATAAAGCTATAGCAAGAGTATATGTTGCTAAAATAAATAACTTTTTTCTCTTGCTCAGGCAAAATGTTTATCTCTGCATTCAACAACCATTTAATAAGCACCTACAATGCACTAGGATATGGGGACTAATAGATGGAATGAGTATCCTACATTGAGGACCCACACAATCTCAATTCTTGATTTTCTCTGAAATTTTTAAAATATTATCAGTTAACTGAGAAGAAATTCTGTCTCATCAGGAAAGGAGAAATATGAAAAGTGGAGTATTGCTGAAAAACTGAAAAGGAAAAAAGTAGATTTGAGTTTTCTACCTTATTTTGGCAAAAATAGGAAAAAAGTAGATTTCAGTTTTCTACCCTATTTTGGCAAGTTTTTTCATGTTGACTTTCAATGCTTCCCATAACTTCTCAATTTTTACGTTTTTCTTTCTTTTATGTACATACACCCTTTTTAAAATTAAGTTCAATTTTTTAAAACTTTTGTTTGTACTTGCTCAGAATATAAACTCAAATGAAAATACTTATTTTTAGATCTTTAAGAGTTAAAGACAGGGTGGTTAGCTGTTATCAAGCTACACTGGAGAGAAAGAAAAAAATAAGGAAACAACAAAATTGGCTTTTATAAAAAT
This sequence comes from Xerus rutilus, assembly GCA_028644305.1. NCBI lineage: Eukaryota > Metazoa > Chordata > Mammalia > Rodentia > Sciuridae > Xerus > Xerus rutilus. The sequence continues at coordinate 119,672,263 of CM053400.1, forward strand.
ACTAGACTGACCTGGGCACCATGGGGCATGCATGATATATCCTTTTAATATATCATTTCATACTAATATAAGGACCTATTTTTATTATCCCCTTTTTATAGAAAAGATAGCATACTATCATTTCTAATTTTTATAGAAAAGATAGCATACTATCATTTCTAATCCCAGTGGCTTGGGAGACTGAGGCAGGAGGATCGCAAGTTCAAAGCCATCCTCAGAAATTTAGTAAGGCTCTAAGCAACTCAGTGAGACCCTGTCTCTAAATAAAATACAAAAAGAACTATGGATGTGGCTCAGTGGTTAAGTGCCCCTGAGTTCAATTCTTGGTATAATAAACAAACAAACTAATTAATTAATTAAGTTAAATAAAAACCTAGAATGAAAAGTAGCCATCATCACTAAAGCAGGTAATTGAGGGGTAGTTCTTGAAGACAAGTAGAAATACACACAAAATAAATAAGCTCTAGGGTCATAGTTTTCTGAGCAAGTACAAAATGTTATGTTTTCTTAAAATGATAGAATATAGTTTCTAAAATTCAAATATAGCATGATAATCCATGATGTCACTATATTTAAATAATTTGAGATTTAATCTGTTAAAGCCTTTCAAAATACTTGATGATTATACACAGTGGCATGATGGGACCTGTAATCGAGGCTACACTGGAGGCTCAGGTAGGAATATAACTTGAGCACAAGAATTGAAGACCAATCTGGGCAACACAGCAATACCCTGAATCAAAGATCTCAGAATTCTTTACAGATTAATGTAGAAGAGTGGTTGCTTTTCTTGAGAACTCAGACTCCATTTTCAAACTTTCATAAATTCTTTAAGATATTAGATATTCATGTGAGATAAAGCTTTGTAGGATATGTTTAAAAATTACATTTTTTGTTTTAATTAGCACAACATTAAGTCATATATTTCAGGTACTGTGATTTTCAGTTACAAATATTAAGAAAAATACTAATTATAGTGTAGAAATGTAACTGAGTGAGAACATGCACAAAGTCCTAGCATATCTAAATAAATAAAATTAAAGAAGAAATATATATATTTATTTGCATAAACAGCACATTCGCATGGTTAGAAATCAAAACAAGATAAGATACACAGTGAGATTATCAACCCTATCCTCATGTATACTTGGCTACTATATCTCTATTCTATTCCATGTAGGTAATAATTTATTTTCCTATATATCCTTTTAATATATCATTTCATACAAATATAAGGACCTATTTTTATTATCCCCTTTTTATAAAAAAGATAGCATACTATCAACACAGTTTTTCATTTTGTGCGTTTCACTTTACATGTCCTGCAAAACTTGTTGCATTCCTTTGTGTGAACGTATCATAGCTTTTTTAAAAACCAGTTTCCTAATGATGAACACTTTGTAGTTTCCAATATTTCCCTGCAATGAATATCTCTGTATATGTAATTTTGTTTATGTACAGATATATCTGTACAATAAATTCCCAAAAGTGCTGAGGTTGTGATTTTGATAAGTGCGGTCACACTGCCCTCTACAGGGAATATACCATTTTGCAATCCAACCAAGGATGTGTGAGTGACCCAGTTTTCCCAAGCCCTTCTAACTAATATCCTTGATTTTCCAAAATTAAAAATAAATTTTAATTTACAAAAATAGTTGGCTTGATAAATAAGTATTCAAAATATTGAACTAATGGGGAAGGTGGGTGGTTGTAGTGGGAGATAATAAAGCAATCCTTAAATGAAAAAGATTGGAGCCGGGCGCAGTGGCGCAAGCTTGTAATCCCAGCACTTAGGGAGGCTGAGACAGGAGAATCATGAGTTCAAAGCCAGCCTCAGCAATGGCAAGGCACTAAGCAACTCAGTGAGACCCTGTCTCTACCTAAAACACAAAATAGGGCTGGGGATGTGGCTCAGTGGGTCGAGTGCCCCTGAGTTCAATCCCCGGTGCCAAAAAAAAAAAAAGATTGGAATGCTTGATGTAAAAAAACAGTAACTTGAATGTGTTTTACTCACCCGTTCCTTAATCTTTTCAGTTAGGAATGGTTTAATCATGGAAAAGACAGCATGAAAAATTACTGGCTCATTTATCAAATGGATGCCACGAACTTTTAATGGAAAGGAATCCTTTTGAAAATAAAGGAAAAAAATCATCTTAATGAAACATAAATTAATATTGCAATTATGTTCCTAAGACAAGTCTTTTAAATGCTTTCCGAACTTATCTACAGTGTTATTTTGTTTTCAGAATCATTTATTCCAGCAACACAAAAGTCTGGTTAATACTCCACTGTCACTAGACTAAGAAAAGATCTTAAGCAAGGTTTCTCCTTGTAGCTTAGGCAAAGTTTTAAAATACTTAATAATTTGCCTATAACATTCTTACACTTTTTCACTAGAAATATCTTCTCCCCATCACATATAGATGTTTTCTTAGGGAACCAATGACTAATTTGGATAAATACAATTTAACATTTTTACCAAAATTTTTTGGAGAAATAAATGATCCGAAGTTCATAAAAATTGAAAGAACATAACAAACACTTTAGATATTGGTATACATGTTTAGCATCAAAGTAATATAGGCTCATTTAGAAAGTTTTTAAAGTTAAGAGTTGAAATTTTAAAAAGCCTCATCAATAGTTTCCCTATCTAAAAGTTATATGGCTAACACACAAACTTTTCTTCCTTCTTTTCTTCTTTTTTATATGCAAAGTTGTTTTTCTTTTCATTTCTAGCTTTTAGAGATGTGTTATTAATTTGTTTTTTTCTTCCATATTCTTTATATGTATAATTTTATTTTAAACGTAATTGCTAATATGCTCCCTAAATAATTTGTATCCTGTTATGTTTCATTGTAATCGTTTTTTTCTGTGAACATTATGAGTTTTAATATTGTTATAATAATCCATCAAATAGAAGTATCACAATTTAAGTGACCATTTCTTCTTTCTGGACAAATAAATTTAAAAATTTTTTTCTTCTAATAAAAATGATACTGTGGTGGGGCATGCCTGTTATCCCAACTCCTTGTAAGGCTGAGGCAGGAGGATAACAAGTTCAAGGCCATCCTCAGCAACTTAGACCTTTTCTCAAAATGAAAATAAAAACTAAAGAAAGGGCTGAGAATGTAGCTCAGTGGTAAAATTCCCCTGAGTTCAATTCCCAGTACTATCAAAAAAGAAAAAGTGATGCTGCAGTAACTGTCTTTATAGATAGGAGGAGTAGTGGTTACAAACATGACCTGTACATTCAGATTACCAGGATTGAATATCCTTACTTCACTACTGACAAACTGTGTACCTGGGCATTGCCATATCACCTCTCTAACCACGTTTATTAATTAGTAAAATAGAGAAAATAATGATCAGATGTCATAGGCCCAGCATCTGCATTTAGTGGTAGTGTATATGAAACACTTAGCCAAGTACCTGCCACTTCGTAAACTATCACCTCCCTCTCCTCCCCCCATACATATATAAATATATCATTTTTTTTCTTTTTATAGTGCTGAGGATTGAACCTAGGGCCTCACACATACTAGGCAAGCACTTTCCCAATGAGCTACATCTCCAGCCAAAATAAAATATTATTACAATGTTACACAAAGCCCTTACTACATTTAAAATTGTTCTTTAGCTAGGTTCTCAGAAGTAGAATTACTGGATTAAAGATAATGACCATTTTTAAAACCTTTTGAAAAAAGTCATATCAATTTATACCTACACCACGATTTATATTACCCTTTATTGTATCATTGTTATAAACATTTTTGAGTCAGATTTCAAATTTAGGGCAAGATTTTTACCACATCACTATCTAAATGTATAAATTCTGTGGTTACTGGTTTTGAATATTTATTTTCATGGCTTGTTATATTTTGTATAAATACTTCCTGTTAGCATTATTGAATTATATGTATCATTTTTAAAATTTCATTTAAGTTTCTAATAAACATACCAACAAAACTTAAAGCTAGCATTTGGAAATATGATACCTAAGAGTTAAAATATTCACTTACAGTAAGTACAGCAGCGATCTTCTTGGCTACAGATGGGGTAATTTGAAAAGCATGAGAAAATTGCCAACCTTCCAGATCAAATATAGCTTTGACTCCATTCCGTTGAGTTTCTACTTCCTGTACAATAAGCTCAGATGTGATTAGACTTACACGAAATACATCATAAGCTGTAAAAACTTTTGGGTCCCAGTGTGCTGAAAAAAAAAAAAAGCATATTATATTTCAACATTGTATAAAGAACCAGGAAGATTTACAAAGGGAAACTAATTCTATGTACAAGGGATCACGAATATTGAACAACATTAAATGAAGGGCCAGATAAATGAAGGTTATCTGTCTGTTTCTCCCTCTCTCCTGAAATCCCTGGCAAAGAAAAGATTTTTAAAAGCAAGGTGAAAAAAATTTTTTTTGCAGGCCAGATTTGACTGTCAAAGGCAATCACAACTTCACATGCAGGAGAGAGTTGTATCTTAAGGTGGGAACGTCTGTGGCTAAGCTTCAAGCAAAGGGGTGTTAGAGAAGGGAAAACTGAGGGCCAGATTCTGAGGAGCAGATAGGGCCCCATAGTAACTGAAGAGGTTGCTATGAGAAATGAATGAGGAGCAGACAGACAGGTTAATCCTCTCAATTCTCAGTGACAAGCAGCACAGCACAGAGGCATGTCTCTACAGGCCTGAGCAGGAAATGTGAGCTTGGGAAAGAAGTATTGAGCAGCCAGCTAGATGCACAGATGCACACACCCAAGTAGCTGCACACACCTAGGAAAAACAGAGAGGACCTGTGCTGAAAGCAGGTACTGATATTTCTGGTCCATACCACCCCTAGCATCCTTGGGACAGGCAACAATAGGCAGAAATGACAGTAATTGACTGGCAAGCAGGTAATCTTTTGAAAAAAAAGATGCATCTGTCAAAAATTGTAATATTACAACATGTATGCAAAGAACAGAGGAACCAAACTCAATAGATAAAGATAACAAAGCTTGAGGAAAGGTTAAGAAAGCAAGAGACATTCAAAGAAACATAATAGTATCAGGGAGAAGATATTGAAAGCTATTATTTTAAGAACAGGTAAAGATTTTTTAAAATCAGGTGAAATCTTGGAGGCAAAAACATTTCAACTGATGGAACAAATGACAGAGCCAGTGAGTGAGTAGTGGTTTGGAAGATCTATTTAAGGAGTTCTCTTAACTTTGACACACAAGTCAAGAGTTGATAAGTATGAATAAAAGTGAAAGGACAGTACAGGTAAACCTAGAAATTCCAGCATCCTACTAATAAGAGATCTAGAAAGCAATAACAAAGAACATGAAACAAAAGAGAAGAACAGAGAACAGTAATAGTATAGAACATTTTTCCCATATCTGGAAAAAGATGTAAGTCTTCAGACTGAAAGTTAATGGAGACCCTCACAGGATGGATGAAAAATTATTCATAATGTGAAGGAATGGTAAAGCATTCAAAAAGCCAAGTTTCTGGTATGAGCAACTGGGTAGGATGATGGCACCATGCATTGAGATAAAAAAAGAAGCCTTTTGGGTGAAAGAGATCATAAGTAGGAACATGTCAAAATAGTGCCTGTGAGACATCCAAATGGAAACAGCTGGAATAGGGAGCTGGTTACATGAACTGGATCCCCAAAGAGAAGATGGAGGTGAAGATACAAATCTGGGATTTGTTCATGCTTATATGGCAACCTACAAGAGGAATTGTCTTACATTCATGTTTTTCTCTGTTAAATGGTAATGATGACATATCATACAAAGCAGAGGCCGAAGCCAGTGTCTTAAGGAATTTCAGAATTTAAAGAATGAGGCGAACCTTGGGTATCCAGTTCATATAACCAGCTCCCCATTCTAGCTGTTTCCATTTGGATCTCTCACAGTCATTATTTTTTTTGGTACCAGGGACTGAACCCAGGGGTATTTAAACAATGAGTCACATCCTCAGCCCTTTTTGTTTTTATTTTTTTATTTTGAGGCAGGGTCTTGCTAAGTTGCTTAGGGCCTCACTAAATTGCTGAGGCTGGCTTTGAACTCGTGATCCTCATGCCTTAGCTTCCAGAGCCTTTGGCATGACAGACAATGCGCCACTGCACCCCACTCATAGTCACCATTTTGACACGTTCCCGTTTATGATCTTTTCTGCTCAAAATATTTCCATTTAATCTCAATAAATGGTACCAGCTGGGCATGTGGCTCATTGGTAGAGTACTTGCCTGGCATGTATGAGGTCCTGAATTCTGAAATAATAAATAAATAAAAGGGGGAGAAAGAGACGAAGAGGAAGAGAAGGGGAAGAGAAAGAAGAGAAGGAGAAAAGGAAAAGAAAGAGAAAGAAGAAGGAGCCACCAGTTTGGTTGAAGGAGAATGTGGCATCAGAAGAGCCAATGGAAGAGAATATTTTAAAAAACAGGAAGTGTCTCATTGTGTTGGAAGCCAAGTAAAATAGGACTAAACGTAGTTGTGCGATTTGGTGAAAATGTCACTGATATCTTTTTAGCAGATGTGGGAGTGAAACCGGAGCACAATGGTCTGAGGAATGATTGGAAAGTGCAGATGGTGAACATCCTAACTTAAGAAGTCTGGCTCAGAATGAGAGGGAGCTGGGAATATGCCCCAGCTCCCTCTCATTCTGAGATAAAAAAGAAGCCTTTTGGATGAAAAGGCAGAGGCCAGGCAAGGGTGAGATGGAGGAGGACTTTTCGTATGGTTTTAGATGACTGAACTTAAGTATTGATTGGTAACATCCAGTAGCAAGGAAAGCCCTAAAGATCTGGAAAGAGAAAAGATAATCAGAAGGACTCCTGGGAGGGCACAATGGGATTACCATTGCTTTTTTAAAAACTCAGATTCTTGGTAAGCATTTGAAAAATAAATACAACTCAAGAAAATACTACACTACTCCAGACACTGAGTGATGGCTACAATGGTGAAAAATATGAGACAAATGAAGTTTACAGATCAAAACATTTTTCATGACCTAAATTTCTGTCAACTGATTTGTCTGACCTCCACTGTCCAATATAGTAGTCACCAGTCACCTGTAACTACATGAATTTAAATTGACATTCAGTTTCTTAGTTGCAGTAGCCACATTTCAAGTGCTCAGTAGCCATATGTGGCTAGTGGCTGCTGTAGGACAATTTCATCATCATAGAAAGTTTGATGAGAGAGTGCTGGCTAGACTTTAAGCGGTACTTATGATCAAAAGAGCACATTTTCTTTCTCACCACCCAAATGGCATTTTTACTTTTTCTTTTACCCAGGAGGTTCATGAGCAAACAGAGAGAAGGAGAGGGAGAGGGAGAGGGATATCCAGTCAGGCACTGCAAGAGCCCAAACACTTGTTATGGTTTTCAGTTTTATATTCTTGAGACCTCTCAGTAGATCTGTCAGATAAAATATAGAACACATAGTTAAAGCTAAATTTCAGATAAATATGATATAAATTTTTAGCACAAGTATGCACCATGCATACTTCAAAAATATTGTTTATCTGAAATTCAAATACAACTGGGCATCCTATATTCTTATAATATATAGGTCTATTTGCTAAGTAAAACACAAATACTGGCAACCCTATCGCTGAGGAGCTCAAGGAAATTATTGCTGACAAATCATTCAACAGCCTTTGGCACTAGTGGAGCAATGAAAGAACGGAAAGGACATTATAATGTCTGCTTTATAGATAACGGCTTAACGATTAACTCTGTACTCTGACAAACAAGCTGGGATATAAAAATAAAAAAACAAAAATAAACTATAATAAATCTATTAGATCATCTTATATCCTTTCAAAAATTAGATCTTTTTGCCAGATACCAAGCTGTCATTATAGGCAAATATCTTATCTGTAAGCAGGCTGAAAATACAAATGCATTAAATTTAAGTCTTTAAAGATGTAAAAGTTAGCTGGGCATCATACCACAACTCTATAGCTACTCTGGGAGACTGAAGCAGGAGGATCACTTGAACCTTCCCAGGTTCAAGGCTGGCCCTAGGAGCAGAGAAAGACTCCCCATCTCAAAAAAGAAAAAAAAAAAAAAAAAGGTGACACTTCTATAAGATGTAATTCACAAAATTTGGCTCACAAAAAGTTGGTTATATTTGTCTTTTCAACTGAGCTATAGGAGTTCTCTTTTACTTGGCTTTTAAAATCATACACAGAACTAAATAGGCAGCAGAAGTTATAGGTCACCAAATGCTGTAGTCTGAATGTTTATGCCCCCACTCCCCTAATTTATTTGTTGAAATTCTAACTACCAAGGTCATAATATTAGCAGGGAAGTCTTTGGGAAGTGATTAGGTCATAAGGATTGGGTATTTAGGAAATGATCAGGCCATGAGGACAGGAGTCTTCACAAATGGAATTAGTGCCCTTATTCAAAGAGGCCTAAGAGAGACCTTTGCCCCTTCCACCATGTGAGGTTAGAGTGAGAAACTGTCTATCTATGAACCAGAAAACAGGCTCTCATCAGAACCAAATCTGCTGGTGCTTTGACTTTGGACACCTTAGCCTTCAGAACTATGAGAAATAAATTTCTATTTTTTCATCCACCCAGTCTATGATGGTTTGGTATAGTAGTCTGAATGAATAAAATACCAACCCATGAAAAAGAAAAGCAATGAAAAGAAAAAGGTGCTAATGAAATATAGTGTATGCAACAATTCCTATGGGTTCTGGGTCCCTATGGCACCCTCCTCCACCCAGAGAAATGAGTCCCTTGCTCCTCAGCCCTGGACTCACAAATAAATATTCCACAAATATTTAATAAGTCCCTTCCATGTACCTGTGCTCAGTGCTTGGGACATAGCAGTGAACATAACAGATAAAATCTGTGATTACATGGAGTTTATATCTTTAGTTTAGAATTTTTTATCTTTGTCTTTATCTTTTTTATCTTTTATTTTTGTTTTTTATTTTTTATTTTTATATATTTCCTAATAGACATTTTTAAACACTTTATCTTCAGATTTTTCACTTTTCCCCACTATTGCTCTTCTCATTTTTCTTTTCTCTTATTTTATACAGTTGACTGTTTGGAAAAGTACAAGTAGTATTTTCACCAGTTTCTGTTAGTTGTCTCAAAACTGCCAACATTTTCTTATATTTGGTAAATGTTAAGACCTAAAATAATCCTAGGTTCAAACCTAAAAACATAAATTGAAACCTAAATTCTTGAAAATAGACACTAAAACATTCTATTCGGCAGTCAACCAAAAATATAAGGAAGAGAGAGGAGAAAGAGGAGGAGAAGGAGAAGGAAGGTGGGTGGGAAGAAGAGTTGTGTGGGACTCACCAATTCTGTAAATAAGAACTTTGCTGCCAGTGGGATCCCTGGATCTTAGTACGCCATGGTAGCCAGCCTTCAAAAGGCCAAGAATACTTCCAGGGTGGAGATCCGCACTTAGTTCTGGACATTCTGCTCTCCATTTATAATAGTTTTTTAGTAACTGAAAAAAAATTAAAACTATCCATAGATTGTATACCTGGTAAACATTTTGTGAAAATAGAAGGAAAGCCTTGACATTGTATGAACCGTAAGATCCATTAAATCCATTATTTGTTGTCTCCCTCTCTGTGTGGATTTTAATCTGGGGCATCATTTTAGCTGGGCATGATAGCACCCCTCTATAGAGCCCAAGTTCCCATCATGAAAGGTCTAAGGTAACAGGAGTTGATCGTACATGTAAGGTCTAGTAATTTTCAGTTGCCACCTAGAGTAGATAGTGTCTAAAGTCAGTTACCAACACGTCTTCCCCTCCTGTTATACAAATGCATTCCTTCTAGCAGACAGTGGGATCTATTTGGTTCCCTCCACCTGTGTGTGAGTTGGCCTTACACTTTACTTGGGCCAATAGAAAGTGGTAGAAATGACACTGTGCCAGGTCTTAAAAACCCTGGTAAACCCTTCTGAATTTGATTTTGGAGACTCAGACACCATGTGAGATTATTGAATGAAAACAGTTAACATCGAGAGAAACCCTGGAGGTTGAAAGTCATCTTGGCTAGGCTTGCCTGGCCAAGTTCCCATCTGATGTCATGTTCAGCAGAGATAAAGCATCCCCACTGAGCTCTGCCCAAACAGGAGAACACAAATAAATAGTTGTGCTTTAGGCCAAGAAGCTTTGGGATGCTTTATTACTCAACAGAAGATAGCCGAAACAACATTTTTAGTAATTTTTGGTTTTTGCTACCAGGGATTGAACTCAGGGATGCTTGACCACTGAGCCACATCCCCAGTCCTATTTTGTGTTTTATGTAGAGAAAGGGTCTCACTGAGTTGCTTAGTGCCTCGCTGTTGCTGAGGCTGGCTTTGAATTTGTGATTCTCCTGTCTCAGCCTCCCAAGTGCTAGGATTACAGGCGTGCACCACCACGCCTGGCAGTAATTTTTTTTTTTTGAAATACGGAAGAAGAGAAATCAATCCACTGAATTAGGAGAGCCCAAGAAACAGTACACCTGGATAAAAAATCTTGGCAAAATATAGTTTGAAGGAATCCTACTTTCTTCCCACCCCACCCCCACCCCAAAATAAACACGAGATGGCTAATCAACATATGCATTGTAAAGAATACTAAAGAAAAAATACATTTAAAAATTATTATATTTTAATTTTCCTCTTTATCATTTTTATCCTTGTCAATTTTTCTAAAATTACAATTTTTTTTCAGTTTAAATAGACCTATTAGCAATGTGTAATTATAGTTCAGACAAAAGAAAAAGACAGATTTTATATTTGAAATTCATTAGAATAAAAATGGTAACCATAATTACAAAAAGTAGTAATGATCTGGAGGAGAAACTACAAATAATACAGCAAGTAGAGGTAGAAATTGTGAGCCCTGGAAAGTGTCCCTGGCTAGGAATGGCTGGGGGAGAGAGAAGCTGTCTGGACTAGAGAGGAGGAGCATCCTGGTGTCCTAAGTCATCAGCATCACCCTACGCGCCTCCTCTAATGTTGTCTCCCTCTCTGTATGTCTCTCTCCCTCTTTTTCATTTCAGCACTTAATAAACTCTTTTGAACTTTAAAAGAGAAAAAGAGAGAACATTGCTGAGAGCTAAATGCAACAGAGAAGAAAGTAAAAAAAGAAGTCAGTCAGTGTGCCAACCAAGAAATAATTGGTGACCCAAATATCAGTTTGCAAAGGTAGTAAGAACAACAAGCCCATTGTAGGTTCTAGTATATTCATTCTGTTCTAGAAAGATGAATTTCTCTTCCTCCTCTTGTCCTAGGGAACATCAGAATAAGGATCAACAGCAAATTTACAATGCTCATTACTTTTTGAGAGTTTCCTCAGACATATAAGCAGTACTTTTAATTCTGATCCAAGCAAAATGCTAGAAAGAGAATATGAGTAACTATGTAGAAATAATGCCTTTATTTTTCTAAGGAACGATATACGTTGTGGCTTCATTAGAAGGGATCTTTTAGGTAGTAGGGATCTTTCAGGTAGTAGGGATAGGGTGCTCAGCTTATTTGTCTCTGTAGATAGCTGGGTCCCAGGGATAGAAATATGTGTTGAACAAAAGAATGAATCAATATATGAATAAATCATATCCACACACTTGAAAAACTGATCTCTGTAAAGCTGCACAAATCACTTTCATACCTCTGACACTTAACTTTCGCAAAGTGGAAGATCTTAAATCCAGATCTTTGCTTATTACTTTTCTGCTGATAAATAAATTCACAGGTCCAGTTGATGCAAATACATTACATAAATGCCAAAAAGGAACTATTACTGAGCAGTTTTCAAACTACCTTATGTCCACAACAACCTAAATATGGCTGCAAATAAATATTCATTATTGAGAAGTGCCTGCTTTGTAAAAAAAAAAAAAAAAAGAAGTAAAATATTTTCTCTTTTCATATAAAAGTGTTATATTTTAACTATGCTTTATCATAAAGATTCCTTTTACATTTTTCATGTATTTTCAAACAAAATAAGTCTTTGTGCCACTCTTACAGGGTCTAATGGAGTAATTTCAAGTCCTCCTTACAATCACCCTGAAAGGCAACTTTGGGAAGTTGCTTGACTAACTAAGGTCGTGAGAGTGGAGGCCCCCAAGGTTGAATACTGATGGTTTTATAAGAGGAGGGAGAGGCTGGCTACTCTAGAGGCTCATACAAGAGGATCCCAAGTTCAAGGCCAACCTTGGCAACTTAGTGAGACCATTAGATGGATAAGAAAAGTAAAGCTCTGAGAAATTATACATTCATTTAAGGATTCTAACTCTCAGGAGCATAGTAGAGACTGAAATTGGCATGTGCTATGGTAAGTTTCACAAAAGTTACATTTAGAGGGAAATCGGCAGGGAAAATCCATGGAATTTCTAAAGTTTTGAAATCTTTGGGCAAACTATGAAGATAACTAAAGGAGTAAAAAAAATCACATCTTTGTTTTCTTTTGGTAATAATGATAACGTAGATAGGTTCCTTATATACAAAAGGGGTTTATTTTGGCTCATAGTTCTGATCCAAGGTACTAGAGGCTACATCTTCTCACAGCCTTCTTACTGACAGTCTCAGCATGGCACAGGACATCAGATGGCAAGAGATAGCAAGTGTATGCACTGTGGTCTCTCTCCCTCTTATTGCTGCTGCTGATTCCTCCCTCCTCCTCCTCCTCGTGCTTCTCCTCCTCTTCCTTCTGTTCTTCTTAACTGGGATTGAACCCAGGATCATTCAATTTCTAAGTTACATCCCAGTCCTCCTTTTAGTTTATTTTGAGACAAGGTCTGCCTAAATTGTCAAGGTTGGCCTCTAACATGGGATCCTCCTGTCATGGCCTCTGGAGTAGCCAGGCTCTCCTGCTCTTCTTATAAAGCTATCAGTACTCAGTCATCCACCCTGATGACCTTAGAGAATCCCAATCACTTCCCAAAGGCCTCACCTCCAAACACCATACTCTGATTAAGTTCCCCACAATAGGGTTTTTTTTTAAATATTTTTTTTAGATATTGATGGATCTTTATTTTATTCATTTATTATTTATACGTGGTGCTGAGGATCGGACTCAGTGCCTCACGCATGCTAGGCAAGCGCTCTACCACCGCGCTACATCCCCAGCCCCCACAATTGGGTTTAAACTCCAATATAAGTTTTGGAGGGGACAAACCATATTCAAACCACAACAATAGAAAATAAAAATAGAAGGAACTGGACTATTCATTTGTAAAAGGCTGGAATTCATAAGGATTTCTAAGACAGAGGAGCAGACAGATATTTTTTTTTTTCGTTGTTTTAAACCAAAAGGGCTAGTGCATGTATCTGACAGCATAGGCCCTCCTGAGTTCTGCCCAAGTTCAAATGCCTGCTCCACTTAATAGATTCTGATTTTTGACAAGTTACTTACTTTTTGTACCTCAATTTCTCCTAACATGAAAAAATAATGCAAATGCTACTTTAAAAGGTACCTGGCATTTCATAAGCATATTAGCTATTAGGATTCAGAAACCTTATTAATTCATTATAACTTCAAATACAAATACTAGAATAATGAGAAATTTCATTATAACCAGTGCTCTTATCAAGGTTTTTTCCTACAAAAACTTTAGGGCTTATATATTATGAATAGGGAGTTTGAGTCGAATTAACTGCCACTGTGGAGGAAAATGAAAAGCCAGTTTCACACTTTTACCCTTTCCTTCTTTCCTTTCCAGTTGGCAGAAAAGTTAAGACAAAGGGATCACAGACAGAAACTTGATTTCTGTCCAGTGGATTCGGACACAGTCCTGCTAGCCACTTCTTCAAGGGCACAGTGTAATAAAAATCATTCAGTAATATGAGGAAGACAGAAGAATATCTAAGTCACAGAGGATGAAGGTAAATTTTATTTCTTTTTCTACTTAGATATTACTTTTTAAAAAGCAACAAAAATGAAAGCTGGGAGTGTTGGTGCATGCCTGTAATCCCAGCACTTAGGGAGGCTGAGACAGGAGAATCTCAAGTTCAAAGCCAGCCTCAGCAATGGCGAGGTGCAAAGAAACTCAGTGAGACCCTGTCTCTACCTGAAAACACAAAATAGGGCTGGGGATGTGGCTCAGTGGTTGAGTGCCCTTGAGTTCAATCTCCAATATCCCACCCCCCAAAAAACAGCAACAAAAATGAAATCAGCCAATCACACTGTTTTATTATCAGTTTTCTCCATACATATATGTTCAATACCTCATTTAAACTGCACTCCTCACAAGACCTGAAATTAAATCTTCATTTTCAGTTGCTGTTGAGTACACATTAGCTTATTACTCATGATGTCAGGACACTCGCATAACCATCGTAACTTCATGAAAATAAAAAAACTGTATTCTTATTTTACTCTTAACATCATAATAAATCTCAATAGATCAAGCACGCCAACATAAAAAAAGGGAAGCCATCATTTCTTGGGAAAAATTCTGGATTGAAGAGTTTATAAAACACAAATGTAGGGTTTGAGGGTGTATCTCTGTGGTAGAGCAGGTGCTCAGCATGCATGAGGACCTGGGTTCAATTGCCAGCATCGAAAGCAAAAACAAAGAGCAATCAAAAACTACATTCAATCACAATTTAAAAATGTGAAGTGTTCCTGAAAGAAAATGACATAGTAATGTCAAAGGACAAAAATCAAACTAGGACAAAGGACTATTTCCTTTGATACACACAGATACTTTATGAATCAGTAAGAAAAAAAAATGAACAAATGGTCAAAATAGTCAATTAAAGTAAAAATAATGTTTAAAGGTTAGCTATTTTAAAACTTATCCTCACTTTTTAACAAAATAAATGCATGTTATAATAATGATGACAAGCCATTTCTCAGCCAGGCATAGGAGTGCACACCTGTAATGTCAGCTACTCCAGAGGCTTCTAACAAACACAAGGCCAACCTCAACAATTTAGCAAGACTTATCTCAAAATAAATTTATTTAAAGAAAGAATGAGATTATAGCTCAGCAGTAGAGCATTTTGCTTTTATGTCTGAGGCACTGGGTTCAACCCCTAATACTACAAACAAACAAACAAAATCTCACTATGTAATGTGAAAGTGATAAAATTATGGCAAACCCTCTGGAAGGCCATTTGTTATATTCCTCAAGACTGAAAAATGCACTTCTCATTTCATCCAGCAATTTCACCAGCTGAATTTGTTCAATAAGGGTGTCCCTATTTGTGCACAAGATGAAACATGAAGATATACCAGAGTGCACAGTCAGTGATGGAAGAAATCACAGAAGCCTTGCTTATTGCATCTTGTGTACTCTAAGCAAACAGTAGAAATCCAAAAAGATAATCACTGAAAGACTGAACAGTGTACATGACAGCAATGGCATCAGTTGGTAAAATCCCATCCAAAAGTAGAGGACTGGTCAATGTGTAATATATCCATTTTATGGCATAACAGCAGCTCCAAAATGAGCAAGATGCATGTGTACATGCTCACATGAAATGATTCCCTTGGTAAGTCAGGTAAAAAAGGCAAAACACACATGTACCTGCTTATGTGAACATAGTCCATGGCTGAAAAGGTACACAAAAAGCAGATGACAGACATGGTCCCTGGGTATTGAGGGTACAGAAATTTTTTCCTTCAGAAAGTTACTTTGAAAAACTTGCTTTGCACTTTTTACTATTTTGTATTATATTTTCACTAATGACTTTTTTCAATAAAAATTGTTAGTTTAAAACAAGGGGGAAAAAAAACTCACTAAGGGACACTGAAATTCTGTTCTAGGAATGACTTCCCTGTTCCCAATGTGCAGCATGACATTGAGCAAGGCACTAAGAGCTAGATCCGGTCCAATTGCTTAGTGCTTACCATGTGCCTGGCACTGTACTGGGCACATCTTGTTCTAACCGTTAAACTGATTAATGTTCAATCCTCACAACCAATCAACAAGATAAGGGCTCTCACCGTTATTTAACAGATAAGGACAATGAACCCCAAGTAACAAATTCAAGGTCGCATCTCTGATTCCTGTTTTTTCACCACCCTTTCTCTCAAATTGCTGTAACACACTTGGAAACATAAAAGAATTGCCCCATCGCTCCCCTGGATTCAAAATATACTGGGCTGCTTTACTCTCTTGACATTTAAATATTACTATTAATAATGCTAGTTTGCTAGGATATGGCTTCGGATGTTCAGTTTTACTGGCAATATCATTTTCCTCGCCACACATTGTTTTCTGCTCAGATGTGACAAGTCTGGTATACCTGCTTCTCCTACTTTACTTTCATATCACAAGATTTCTTCCGGGGAGAGGAAGGCGTTGCCCCAAAAACTTTGGGTCTCAGGATACTTACATAGGTCTAATTCCAGTGCTTGCCATTACTCCGAGGGTTCAAACACTTTCTAACTTTCTCCTTTTCCACTAACTCAAAAGAACTGGAAAAACTCGCGCGGGATTTCTTCGAACACCTATAGCCATAGCGCCCACGCTCCGTGCGTTAGGATCCGTGGGTCTTGCCCGCACCTTGAGCGTCCACAGGAATCTAGGTGAGGTCACAGACGCCCAGCCCTGCTGTCAAGGCACAGTGCAGCACTTACCCGCCAGGCCAGTTCCAGGTCAAAATCCCGGGCGCGCAGGAACCGCAGTACAAAGGAATCAGTGAGCGGCAGCGACGCGAACCGGGTGCCCTCCTCCCGGGCCCGGCGCCGCAGCTCCGCTAGACTGGGCTGCAGCAGCGGCGAGTGGTCGGGCAGCGCGCTGAGCTGCAGACCAGTTGGCGGCCCCGACCGCATCTCTGCCATGCCAGTGGCCGCCACCGCCGCTGCCAGAGCGGCGGGGAAAAGCACCGGCCCCGCGCCACCCTCAGCCCCTCCTCCGGTGGCCGCTGCCCAGCGCACAACACTCCTGGGACCTTGCCACCCGACCCGTGGGAGGGTCAGAACTGCCTCTTAAAGGAACCCCTGTGGTGTCCCCGTGCGTGCTAATCACGTCTTTAGTACTTTTAAGTAGTAATTCGAGCCCTTCCTTCTGAGAGAAGTCAGTCACTGGAGTCCAATGTCAACAGCACACTGTCCAAAAGTTACTTGGGATATTTAAAAAATCACCGGCCAGAGGACCTTTTGTTCTTCTCCCTCCCTCTTTTTCTTTTCTTCCTCCCTAGAATCTTGCAGCTGGAAAGAGCCTTGGAACAACCGATTTAATGGCCCTGCCGCTACTGGTCCCTAGTCTTTCCATATGGCGCCTCAAACTGTATTACATTGTTTCTAAAATGCAGTTCCACAAAACCACATAACAGACTCCTCCCCTTTTTTCCCTCCCAGTGCAAGGAAAACCTTCTGAGTTCTTGGCACCTGGCCCTGCTAGTGCCATATACAAATAAATGCCTAGCAAGTGGAGAAAAAAATATTTTTTTAAACGCTCTAAACCTGTTCTGTTAAACACCACCACTGACCTGCAACGACGTGTAGTCTCACAGTGACTAGTCAAATGCCCTAATATGACAGAATCTATGGGATCTCAGGTAAGGAGGAGAAGGCACCGAAGTGAGGCAGAAATCTGAGCAGTTGTTAAACAGGTCTTTTCTCGATTTCTCTCTGCTTAAAATTACCCTAGAATTGACCTGTCTTCCCAATGGGATATTCATGAAACTAATTCTTATTAAATGTACAGTGTATGACAAGAAAATGCTGGATTTGCAAAAACAAAACCAAATCCTTGCCTTTGAGGAGTTCAGAGGTTGACGGAATCTGACATTTCATTCATTAAAGAAAGACCTAGGCTCACTGTAGGTGCTGGTGACACTCCTGTGAACAAAACAGACAAAACTCTTGCCTTGGGGAGTTTTTGTTCTTGGCCAGGAGGGCAAGACTATTAAGAAGGTAAGTCAGTAAATATAGTATAAAGATGGTGATGCATGCAGAAGGGAAACAAACTGAGGCAGGAGATTGTCTGCAGTTATCAAACGACTAAGAAAAGTAGGGAGCTGACCCAGGAGTATCTGGGATTGAGGGGCTACAGGCTTTGTCTTGGATTCTGAGGGAAAAGATGGAACATCAGTAAAGGAGGCAATCAGAAGCCAGTGAGGAAGCTGGCATAAAAGAATGATGGAGATTCCAAGCATTGGTTTATACTTGGAGTGAGACAATGCTAGTGGAGTAAAGGTTGATAAGTCAATGTGAAAACTGTATGAAGGAATTATGTAGACCAATCTGTGAGAGCATAGAGGAAAACCACCTGACTGCCTTGCAGCTTGGTCTTAGTGGATGCATTGGGAGCATTTGCCAGGTGAAGGAGAAGGGGAGGATAGGAAGAAAAGTACCAGTAAAGAGTGATAGACTGTGCAAAGCCTTACTTGGAATTCTGAATGATTAACAAGACAAAGGAAGCCAGTCTTCTCAAGCAGTTTTAAGTATTTAGAAGTAAATTAATGAGAGTAATAGAGTAAATTAATGAGAAGCATGTGTCCTCTTAAAGATTTTTTTTCCCTCAAAACACCCTCTGACTTGTTTTTTAGTAATAGCATCTTCTTCTTGGAATTTGGATAGAAATTTCAGTAAGATCTATCAAAGACATTTTCTACAGTATTTTTTAAAAAAGTGTACCATAATGTGGATGTGGTATCCAAAGTTGTTATTTCTGCACAAAATGATATCAATTGATTGATTGTCATTAAACTTGTTGAAACTAGAGACAACTTGCAGTCCAGATAGTTGTGACAGGTGACTCCTAAATACCACACAAAGAAATGGCAGTGGGAACAGTAGAGACTTAAAATTAGAATGTGAAGCAATTTCAATGTTGGCAGTTAGTCCACTTGTAAAAAAGAGTGCACCATTAAGGGAAAGAAAAAGAAAAAGTCGGAGAAATGGTGGCATAGACATCCAAGGTGGGACTTCTACATTAAAACTTGACACTTTTGGTAAAGGATGCAGACGTGCTGTCTTTTGTCAATGTTCCTTGATTCTATATTAAAAAAAAAAAAAAAAAACCTGAATTCTTGGAATACATTTTCGAGAGATATTACTCTAGTTCTGTTTTGAAGTGTTTTGAAATTTGCTGTTTTCATATTATACACTGGTAAGGACTCATTCTTACCGAAAATACATCCAGGCCACTGGCATAAAGATTTCAAAGGATATGTGTGGTGGCCTACGCCTGTAATTCCAGCATTAGGAGGATCCCAAGTTCAGGGACAACTTAGTGAGCCTATGTCTTACAATAAAAATAAAAAAGGGCTAGGGGTGTAATTTAGTGGTAGAGTGCCCATGGGTTTAATGCCTAGTATCACAAAAAAAGAAAAAAAAACAATTCCAAAGGGGTTTCTGGAACTAATGGTATATTAGTCAGGGTTCTCTAGAAAAATAGAACCAATCGAATGTATATATAAGATGCTGTTTATTAGACTGGTCTATTCAGTCAGAGGCTGGATGGTCCTACAATGGCCATCTATAGTCTGCAGAGCTAGGGAAACTGGTAGCTGCTCACTCCACAAAACCAGAAGCCACAGAAAAAGAGGGACAAATGATGAAGCTCCAGTCCAAAGTTAAAGGCCATAAAGCTTCCTGGAGAATCACTGGTGTGAGTTGGAGTTCAAAGACTGAAGAATTGGTAATTTGATGTCTGTGGTCAATAGCAGCAGTGAAAAACATCCACTCTAAGAAGAATCAAGCTTGCATGAAACTTATTCTCTTTCACTTTTTTTTAAAATATTTTTTTTAGTTGTAGATGGACATAATGTCTTTATTTTATTGCTTTGTATGTGGTGCTGAGGATCGAACCCAGGGCCTCACACATGTGAGGCAAGCGCTCTACCGCTGAGCTACAATCCCAGCCCCTCTCTTTCACTTTTTGTTCCATCTGAACCTCCAGCCTATTGGAGAGTATTACCCACACTAAGGTTTAAGTTCATTAACTCACATGCTAATCACCTCTGAAAATATTGTCACAGACACAGCCAAAAGCATACTTCACCAGTTTTTGAGGCACCTCTCAGTCCATTCAAATCAACAAGCAAAATTAAATATCCCAAATTTTATCAAGAAATAAAAGCAAAAATGAAAGGAAAATTAGTTCAAAATATTTGCAACTAACTTACAAGTAAGTGACTCTTGAAATTATTTAATAATTCATCCACACATGATAATTTATAACAATTTATTTTACTTTCAGATCCTTAGAAAAGACATAGATATTACTTATTGCTGTAAAAGATAACATTTTCAAACAATAGTAAAATTATGAACATGTGTTAAGAATTTTGTTCCACTCGTAAGGAGGAAACCAGGCATGTGTTATGCCAACTTCAAAGAAGAAATCAAAAAAGCACACATTTATGTGGAGCACATGGAAGCAAAAGTGCTTCCACAGTGAGAGAGGAAGGAAGGGCTGCCCAGGCAGGACAGAATTTGCATGGTCTTAACACAGGAATTATTTGCACCCTTGGTATTAGTTATCTACAATTTATTGCATTGTGAAATAGCTTGGATACAATCACAAACCAATAACCCAAGAAATGTCATCTAGTGTCTACACAATACATAAGTTTCCACTGAAACACGAATTTCACCCTATATCACCTGGGGAAGCTTATTTTAAAGTTTTTTTAAAAATATTTATCATGGAAAATGTTTAACATACGTAGAAAGAATAACAAGAAATACCAGTGTACAGCCTGCTTCAGCAATCAACGCTGTTTTGCCAATCTCATCTATCTCTTCTACTTTTTTATTTTTTTCTTCTAAAACTTTTTCATTAGTGCACTACAGTTATATGTAATAGTGGGATTCATTGTAACACATTCATACATACATACAATAGAATATTACTTGATCAATATTTTTCCCCAGAACCTTCTCTTTCCCTCCCCTTGGTTCCCTTCTCTCCTATACTGGTCTCCCTTCAATTTTCATGAGACAACTTTTTTAATAAGTTGTAATATTTTAAAGAAATACCATATAGCAGACCATTTTTCTGATAAATACAACAAAATGCACTTTTAATTGCTTTGATAAACAATGAGAGTTATCACCAAAATACCCTTTTCTATACTTAAGAAAAAATTAAGTTTTCTAATATCATCTAATGCCCAGGCTATATTGATATATCCCTGATTGTCTAAAAAAAATCTCTTAAATTATTTAAAGTAAGAAAGTGCACATAAGCAAAAATAACTGAAAACTGGAGCAGACCTCACAGATCAGCAATGGCAGTGGAGTCAGTTCAGCAGAGGAGTCAATCAGCTAGGCATTGGAGGGGCTCACTTTCTGGATAGAAAATGGCCCCAGGTTATAGAAGGGGTCTGTGTTTTTATAGGTTACAATGAGGGATGACTTAATCATTGGAGACTTTGGCAGGACATGTCAGTTTGGGCAATTAGGAAAATGTAAAACTTTTGAAGCTCATTATTACTGCGAAAGGATGGAGGGTCCAGAGTTCAGCACTTAGTGCTTATCTTTCTCCTCCGGGGGTCACCAGGACAGGATTAATATGTACCTTCATTGTCACTGGGAAAGAATTTACTGGGAAAGGATCAATGTTTGCCCTCTTTGCAGAGACTACCATTTTAGGATTGATGTTTGCCTCTTTCACAAAGACTGTCTTGTCACTGGGAAAGGATTTATTAGGGAAGGATCAATGTTTTGCCTTCTTCCTCCTTCCTTCCTCCCTGGTCACACTGTCTGGTGGATTGTCACTTTCCATATCTTTCAGTCCATACATTGAAATTTTTGCTATGCTTAAATGTAAAAAAAAGTCCCCCTCTTTGTTTTTTATGCTATTAATTCTTTGGAGTAACCAAGTCAGTTTTCCTTAGGATTTACCATATTCTGCATTCATCTGATTGCTTTTCCTTAGTGTCATTAAAGTATTCCTCCTTCCCTGTATTCCTGATAAGTGGTAGTTAGAACTAGAGGTTTGATTAAGTTCAGTTACTCTGGCAAGAGTGTTTCATGAGGTGATTCTTTCTGCATCATAGGAGGAGGTACCTGCTGTTCTTGTACCCCCACCACGTTAGTATGCTAATAAGATGGTTTGGCTTAGGCATCTTCACCATGATTCATGCATTTTAAAGTTTTCTTTTGCCCTTTATCCAAATTTATGTCCATTTTGTTGACATGGGTTGCAAAATAGTCATTTTATGACTCTTATTTCCTTATTTATTAGAAACTTTCTATAAATAAGAACTTTCTTTTACCAAATATTTTGTTAACTTGAAATCCAATTTTAACCAAAAATGTAAGATGAATGTCTGAGTGTTTTCGTTAGTTGCTTGGCAATATTTACTAATGTTGAAAATATTCACTCTTACATATATGTATGTGTGATCATATACATAATATATATACTTTCTGTTGAAGAAAAATGTACTACATATGTTATCAGGTGACAGCTTCCTAAATTTTTGTCTTTTCCTAAGAAAGATTTTAGTTGGAAAACATAGAAAAAGCTTTGTAAAGGATTTATTTAGGAAGTGAAAGTACACTTCAGGGAAAATGGAATGGGCCAGTCAACAGAAAAAGCAGTCTGGAATTTTCCATGTGGTGGGTTTTTATATTTGGCCTTGGAAACCTCCCTCCTCATGTATTATGTATTTGGAGCATTTACTGCAGTTTTCCAGCATGGCTCAGTCCATCTGCACTGATTTTACCATGTTGAAAAATTTCTCATTCGTCCCTAAGAGAACCCTATGAGGTGAGCAGGCAGGTTAAAACCACAATGTAAATGATTTTTCAAAGAACCCAGGATCACCCAGAGGACAGTGCCTCAGTGCTCTGCAAATGTCCCAAAGTTGGTAAGTCCCTTAACCTGGTTATACCTGGTTTATTTAGATTTAAGATGGTAATCCTCTTGAAGGATTAGGATTATGGGCAGGGTTTTCCATCACCCAAGGTGAAGTGATCTTCATCACTCAAGATGGAGTGAGACCTATTCTTGCCCCATCCCCCATCCATCTACCTACTCTTCTACCACAGATTCAACAAAAGATATGTAAAAAGAATAGGAGCTCTATTTGCAGTATTTCAAATTGGAATGAGAAAAAAAATGTCCATAAATGGTAGAAGAGATAAATTGTGGTATTGTTACAGAGTAAGGCCATCTGAGGAGCCTGAGCAACCACAGATGTCCTTCTTGACCAGTTCTTAAAATCATGCCAGAAAGATTTCAAATGAGTTGCTCGGAGTGGCAGGCATGAGTTTATTAGAAGGGATAGCAAAAGGGAAAAGAGGAGATGCTCAAGGGAGAGGTCAGAGAGGAGAGGGATGGCATGCACCTCCTGCTTTTCAGTTTTATAGGAAATCCCAGGGAAGTTTCAAGAAAAGCCCTGCTTACGTCCGCCTCTTGACTTGGCTGACAGCAGGATTGCATTAGATGTTCAAGTCCCCATGCACATGGTCTTACCCCATGGAGGGGAGATTTTAATATTATAATGGCATTTTAGAGATCTAAGGCAATTCTAAGTCATTTTGGCCTATGCTGACAAGTTCTAGTTGAAACTTGCTTTTACAGATTTTATGGTTGGGGGCTTTGCTTTTAATTATCCTATCCCCTTAAGTCTTGGAATGTGGGTTTGTATAAAGGTTGCAAAAATCCCCCTTCAGGGTAATGTGTTCTTCTTATCAGTCAAGAGGAGTCTTTTGGTATGCATTTCTCCTACAGATAACAAATTGTTTGCTAAGGAATGTAACATATCCCATCAGGCAGGGCCACAGGTAAACTGATTTTAAAAGAAGGACGTGAGAGTCAGCACAGTTGGCCCAGTTTATAGAATTATTCTCTCAACTTTATAGATAATTCTATCACGTCTATCTGTTATTATCAGTATATTCACAGAGTAGAATACTACATATAAAGAGAATTAACAATCTAAATGCTCATGTAACAATGCAGATCCATCTCCCAAACATGAAGTTGATTAAAGAAGACAAGCACAAAAGAATGCTGTAGAAAATGTCTGGAAGGGGACACACCTTTCTTGCTCATTTCTATTGAATTGTTTTCTACATGTTTTTAGTGGAAAGAATTAGAATTATTAAAGGGAAAAATACATCATGAGTTCATACTGATTTTACTAAATCAAACTTAAGATTGTTATGTTTTTCTAACTTTTGGTTTTGTATTTTTATCTTTGTGATGTTATACTGAAAATTATATTGCCTTGCAATAGTGATATAATTATTCATTTGCTTTAATCCTGCAATTTAGGTATACGTCCAGTAATCTACTAAAAATAAGATTACTGAATGCTGCTACAGATATTTTTGTGGCACTTTTTGTCCTTAGAATATGTATGTGAGTAAGTAAAACTTTCCTAAATTGTTCAGTGTTCCTGTAAAGAAGATTTCAGCACCCAAGAAACATCTTCACAGATTCTGAGTATTAGGTTTGTAGCCTATGTTTAGTTATGGTCTAAATATGAGGTGACCCCCAAAAGGTCATGTGTGAGACAAATGAAGAAAGTTTAGAAGTGAAATGATTGAGTTATATGAAACTTATACCTACCTGATGCATTCATCTGCTTGAATGGATTAACTAGATGGTATCTGTAGGCACGTAGGGTATGGCTAGAGGAAGTGGGTCATAGGAGGCATGCCTTTGTGTATATATTTGGTTCCTGGTAAGCAGAGATCCTCGCTGATTCCTGATGGCCATGTCCCAAGGTTCTTTTCCCCACCACATCCTTCCACATGATGTTCTTATTTCAGGCCCAGAGCAATGGAGCTGGCCATTTATGGACTGAGACCTCTGAAATTGTGTCAAATATACTCTTCCTGCTCTAAAATTGTTCTTGCAAGATCTTTTGGTCACATTTATTAAAAAGGTGACTAAAACACTATAATGGTCCTGACCTGAGAGAATGGTAAAACTATTCTCATCTTCTGGAGAGATCCATGTGGTTACAGCTTAGTCCTTTGTGCCATCCTGGTGCCAGGATGACTAGAATGAATGAATATTCCTGTAGGAATTTACATCTCAAGGAAGAATGAAGTCGAAGAACTATAAGAAATCTCTAGACAGTAAAAGCTAAGAACAAAGAGGAAGTAGACAGTCTGTCTCCTGGGGATTATTTATATACCAAATGCATGGAGGTAAGAGACCCTTTTTGGAGAGAAGGGGGACAGATGCCTCCTTCTCTTTATAAACAGAGAAAAATAATTTTTCCTCAATCCATCTCTACTGGGCATGTTTGACCACTCATGTAGAAACATTTTCCTTTAATTCACATTAAATCACTCAGGGATTAAGGACAAGTAAATTCAAAAGTGCTAACCTACTTTTCATTTGCCATAGGTATGCAATAAAAACTTTGTCTCTGATCCAGAACACCTCACATACACAGTCAATATAAAATTAATAAAAATGAACATTAGAAATCCAAAAAATCTTATCAAAGATAGTCAAAATTTAAATTAAGGATATCATGGTGTAAGCCTGTAGTTTCAGCTACTCAAGAGGCTGAGGTGGGACTATCGCTGGAACTCAGGTAGTGAAGACCTGTCTGGGCAATATAGTAAAACAATTTTTTAAAATTTCTTTTAATTCACTTAAGAAATGGTTTTCTCAAACACCACGGGTGTCCAGCCAAAAGGAGAGCAGGAACCGCTAGCTGCTAGCCATAGGGGAGACCAAACTCAGGGTAAAAGTCACCCGTAGAGACCCCAGCGGAGGCAGCTCCAAACAAGTGCGGCCTGGGCCTGCCCCAGTTCCGCTCCAGAGTTCCTGCGGACTGGTAGGAGCCACAGAGGGCACAAATTCGTCCTCAGGAAACTCCACGGGTGTCCAACCAAAGGTTGATCAGAGACTGATAGCTACCAGCAACAGGGGAATGCACACCCAGGGTAAGAATTGCCTGCAGAGACCCCAGCGTGAAGAGGCCCCACCCAAGTGTGGCCTGGGCCCACCTCATTTACGCTCCAGAGTTTCTGTGGACAGGCGACACAGAAGGCCCAAAACCATCCTTAGGGAATGTCAGGAGTGCCCAGCTGAAGGCAAACCAGGGCCTAATAGCCTTCTGCCCCAGGGGATCTCACACTCATGGTAAAGGTCGCACACAGACTCTCCTGCTTGTGACCCTGCATAAGTGGGACTTGGGCCCACCTCCAGTTCCACTCCAGAGTGGAAATGTTCACCAGCAGGATCATAAGAAAGGGGCAAAACAGCCCTCAGGCACTGCCACAGGAGCCCAGCCAAGGCCACTCCCATTGCCCTCTAGAGGTACATCCACTACCTCTGCCACCAACTTTAGTGGCACCAGTGCCCATCTGTGGACACTGGGGGAACAGAAGTAGCTTCAAGGTGAGAAACAGGTAATCTGGAGTGTCAATACAAGATTATAGGATAAAAGCCGCAATACCTCATATCGGTATTTCAAGAAAGGAAGACAGACAATCAACATGAAAAAACAAGGGAAGATAGTACCACAAATAAACCTGGATACCACTGTAACAGAATCCATTGACAATACAGTTGATGAAA
>CM053400.1:119699190-119808326 GCA_028644305.1 Xerus rutilus
TTTTGTGCATGGTGAGAGATAGAGATTTAGTTTCATTTTGCTGCATATGGATTTCCAGTTTTCCCAGCACCATTTGTTGAAGAGGCTGTCTTTTCTCCAGTGTACGTGTTTGGCTCCTTTATCTACTATAAGGTAACTGTATGTAAGTGGGTTTGTCTCTGTGTCTTCTATTCTATACCATTGGTCTACATGTCTATTTTGATGCCAGTAACATACCGTTTTTGTTACTATAGCTTTGTAGTATAATCTGAGGTCAGGTATTGTGATGCCTCCTGCTTCACTCTTCTTGCTAAGGATTGCTTTGGCTATTCTGGGTCTCTTATTCTTCCAAATGAATTTCATGATTGCCTTTTCTATTTCTATAAGGAGTGACATTGGGATTCTAATTGGTATTGCATTGAATCTATATATCGCTTGGCCTCAAAACTTTCTACAAGCCAGGCGCGGTGGCTCAAGCCTGTAATCCCAGCACTTGGGGAGGCTGAGACAGGAGAATCGAGAGTTCAAAGCCAGCCTCAGCAACCACTAGGCACTAAGCAACTCATTGAGACCCTGTCTCTACATAAAACACAAAATAGGGCTGGGGATGTGGCTCAGTGGTCGAGTACCCCTGAGTTCAATCTCCAGTACCAAAAAAAAAAAAAACTTTCTACAAATGTTTTGGGTATGGTAGCAAAGATTGATTGATTTCTTCCTTCCTTCCTTCCTTCCTTCCTTCCTTCCTTCCTTCCTTCCTTCCTTCCTCCCTTCCTTCCTTCTTTCCTTCCTCCCTGTCTTTCTTCCTTCCTTTCTTTCTTCCTCCATCCCTCCCTTCTTTCTCTCTGTCTCTCTTTCTTTCTATCTTTTCTTTCTTTCTGGTACTGGCTAGGGATTAAACCCAGGGACATTTAAGCACTGAGCCACATCCCCAGCCTTTTTTATGTTTTATTTTGAGACAAAGTCTCACTAAGTTGCTTAGGGCCTCAGTAAGTTGCTGAGGCTGACTTTGAACTCACAATCCTTCTACCTCAGCCTCCCAAGTCACTGGGATTACAGGTGTGCACCACTGCACCCGGCAGGAAAGCATTTCTTAAGCAGTTTACTAAACGTAATAGTAAGAGGGACTGTGATTATAGCTCACCCTCGTTTCTTGTACCCTAGCATTATGGTAATGGTGTTGATGCACCATGCATTGGCCATATTTTTAAGGTATAACTATATCCTCCAGCAAAGGTCACCAATCTTACAGTATATCATCTCTCATATGGCACTGTAACTGAATTTTAGGTTGGTTTCTTGACAATTTTTTATTCTAGATCCCTTAGCTGTTTCTCGCTTGGAGAAAAGGTTCCAAGACCAGTGGATTCTGTTGGTATGAGCCTTCTGCTACACTTTTCATGCTATAAGACAAATTCTAGTCAGTGACAATGATGTGTGGGATACCACAGTGCTAAGGTATCTGTAAGTCAACCTGTATTTCCAAAGCCATTTGGGCAAGAAAATCAGATCTGTATTTGAAATAGGTAACTTTTCTATAAAGGAGTATTACCATCAGTGTAATCAATAGACCAGTGGCTCAACTGTCTGTCCAGGGAATGGTGCCATATTAGGGCTCAGGGTTGAAAAGGTAGAAAAGGGGTTCTCTAGCTCATAGTTTGGAAGTGCCAGAGTCCAAGATCAGGCAGGCAAGCCCCATTTATTTGGCATTTGGTGAGGTTGATATATCAGAGCAGGAGCGCATGTAGGAGCAATTGGTAATATCTCCAACAAGAGCAGAGGAAGAAAGGATGGATGAAGCCAGACTAGCTCATTTTATAATAATCCTCTTAGGAAACTTCAAGTGGTTACACAAGAACCACCTCACACCTCACTTTTCACTAGGCCCCATCTCCCAAAGGTTCCACCAATTCCCAACAGTGCCACCCTGGGAACCAATGCTTCAATCCCAGTAGACCCTTAAGGGATATTCAGCCCATATCTGAACCATAGTATTTTCATATACATAATGAGATACGTTGGGATGGGACCCAAGTTAAAACATTGAATTATGTTTCATACACAAACACATACACGTAGCTCAAAGGTAATTTTATTGTTTCATAAACTTTTATTTGTTCTAATTGGTTTTACATAACAGTAGAATGCATTTTGACACATCATACATATATGGGGTATAACTTCTCATTTTCCTGATTGTACATGATATAGAATCACACCGGTCATGTAATCATATATGTACATAGGGTACTAATGTCCCATTCATTCTACTATCATTCCCACCCTCATACCCCATCCTATCCCTTCACT
This sequence comes from Xerus rutilus, assembly GCA_028644305.1. NCBI lineage: Eukaryota > Metazoa > Chordata > Mammalia > Rodentia > Sciuridae > Xerus > Xerus rutilus. The sequence goes on from CM053400.1 coordinate 119,701,477, forward strand.
TCCCTCTATCTAATTTAGAGTACCTCTGTTCTTCCCTAGCACCCTCTTTATTGTGAATTAGCATCTGCATATCAGAGAAAACATTTGGCCTTTGGTTCTTTGGGATTGGCTTATTTTGCTTAGCATAATATTCTCCAGCTCCATTTATTTACCAGCAGATGCTATATTTCATTCTTCTTTAAGGCTTCCAATGTGTATAAATACCATTTTCTTTATCATTCATCTGTTGAAGGGCACTTAGGTTGGTGCCATAGTTTAGCTATTGTGAATTGAGCTGCTACAAACATTGAAGTGGCTACCTCACCGTAGTATGCTGATTTTAAGTCCTTTGGGTATAAACCAAGGAGTGGGATAACTGGGTCAAATGGTAGTCCCATTCCAGGTCTTCTGAAGAATCTCCATACTGCTTTCCAGAGTGGTTACACCAATTTGCACTCCCACCAGCAATGTATGAGTGTGCCATTTCTCCCACATCCTTGGCAAGATTGTTGCTTGTATTCTTGAAAACTGCCATTCTGACTGGAGTGAGGTGAAATCTTAGAGCAGTTTTGATTTGCATCTCTCTAATTGCTAGAGATGATGAACATTTTTTCTTATACTTGTTGATCAATTGTATTTCTTCTGTGCAGTGTCTGTTCAGTTCTTATAGGTGGTGTACCTGCATTTTGACTGTCCCATCACATGTGGTCAGGTGTGAGATTTCCACTTGTGGAAATTATGTCAGCATTCAAAAAGTTTCAGATTTTCAATTATTTCAGGTTGTGAATTTTCAGATTAGAGATGTTCATCTGTAATACCTTGCCTCCAAACCCCAAGGAATCATTCAAATGTCATTTTTATTGTGGTGGGAAATAGCAGGAGCAGCAAATTGCCTCTCGGTTTAGTGAGAATATCTCACCATGTTCTAGACTAGACTGTCATTGATAAGGCAGCACCTGATGTAATGTTGGATTTATCTAGCCTCTGGCGTGCAGCATCTTACTAAAGAACCTTGTTTGATGACTATATCTCATTCACCAGGCCCAGTTCACATGTGGTAGTATAACAAACAAGATACTGAGTATTTCCTGTTTTCAACCAGGATGTGTCTTCCATTCTCCTCTCTTCTCTGTTGACCTTTATGGATTCCTTTAAGTGCTCTCTTGCTTTTTGGCTCTCGGTTGAGTTTGGCCAACAGGAGACACTAGCCAGAGGTGGGGGTAAGTTAATTTCAGAGTCTTATTCCCCTTGCAACTTCCACAAGGGGTCATAGAGGTTGGCTATACCCCCTTATTGAAAGCTATACCCTCTCTTTTACAGTTATGGCCTTACTCTCTAGATGTCCATAACAAACTACCCATTATCCATTCAGGTCTATATTAGCTGTCTAGTTTGTCTGCAACAAAATGCCACAACCTGGTGGCTTAAACAAAAGAAATTCATCTTCAGTTTGGAGGGAGATGTCTAAAGTCAAAGTACTATAAGATTTGTTCTTTCTTTTTTTTCCCCTGTCGAGTCTCTGAAAGGGTATTTTTTACATGCCTCTTCCTAGTTTCTGTTCCTTGCCAGCAATCCTTGGTATTCTTTGGCTTGTATCTGCATCACACCCATCTTTAACTTTATTGTGAAATTGTGCTCTTCCTATATATCTAAATCTGGGTCTCTGTTTTCTCCTCTTATTAGAACACCAGTCATATTGGATTGAAGGCCACCCTAATCAAGTGTGACCTCATCTTAACTTCATGACATCTGAAAAGACCCTATTTCCAAGTAAAGCCACATTGTGAGGTTCTGGGAAGGATGTTTATTTTAGAAGAACACCACCTACGACAAGGTCTCTGTGTGGTAAGGACCTTGTATTTCACATATCTTCACTGTTGTAAATGGTCCTTTTGTTAAAACCATACCAATTATCTAATTTGAGGATTCCATCTGCATCTTGTTAGAACTCTGTCTAGCCAACCAGTGTAGGCTATTAAAATGCTCAAGGCCTATCAAGACCCTATCATAATAGAAAGCAAAAGAGTCTCTATATCCCTGAGGTAAGAACAACCTTTGCCACACAAAGACAAAATTATTATTATCTTAATAATAAAAATCAGAGAATTAGCACAATGATATTTGTTCTAGTCAAGAAACCACATCTAGAATTTTAGCTATAGTTGGCGTTACTGTCTGATTAAGTTTGCAATAATTATAGTCATCTCCTAAAACATCTGACTTTTGCTAATCAAAGGGGCAAGTTAAAGAGTGCCAGTCTCCACAGTTAACCTATAAGTGAGTTAATTCCTTTTCGCCTGCTGTCTTTGCTAGGTCAGGGACTAATATGGGGTTTCTGCCAGATATTAAATATGTTTATTCCCATTATATATTCTGTGAGGGTAGAAATGACCATAGAATCAGTCATTTCATTCCATTAAATCCATTGTAAAATAAACAGGCCAAGACCTGATCTCCAAATACCCCATTCCGGCCAGAGACCATGGTGGCCTTTTGGGGATTAGCTCCATAATAGCTAGCAATACCCAGAAGCAGTAAGTATTACCCTTTACTTATTGCTCTGCTACCTTGAAAAGTGACTAAGTTTTTCTGAGTTTGGTGTGGGAGAAGGTCATAATGTCTACTTGTTGTAGGAAAAATCCTTAGACTGTCTGTTTTCCCCTTCAATCAAAAAATCACATATTTCTGAATCTATACATTATTTAGATGTGTGGACTGGACAGTTAGTTGTGTCTTTTTTTTTTTTTAAGACAAGGTCTCACTTTGTTGCCCAGGCTGGTCTTAAAACTCATAGGTCAAGTGATTTTCCCACGTCAGCCTCCCAAGTAGCTGGAACCACAGCTATGTGCCACCATTTGTCCATTTTTTAACATTGCACTCAATGCTCCAGCTATGCAGTAAGAATCATGGAGACCACTAAAGATAAAAATATTTCCCTGAGTCAGGGGAAATATTCTACAGTTTGAGTATTGATGCCCACATCCAAATTCATGTTGCAACCCAACACCCAATGTAGTAGTATTATGGGGCCTTTAAGAGGTGATTAAATCATGAAGGATATATCCTCATGAAATGGGATTAGTACCCTTATAGAAGAGGTTTAGTGGAGCATATTTGCCCCTTATACTATTTGAGGACACAGCAATAGATTACCATCTTGAAAACAGACAGCAAGCCCATGTCAGACATTGAATCTGCTGGCAACTTGATCTGGAACTTCCCAGCCTCTAAAACTGTGAGCAATATATTTCCACTTTTTATACGTCATCTATTCTGAGTTATTTTATTATAACAGCAGAGACAGACTAAGACATTTTGGTAGGAATATTATTTAATACATTGCTGTTCCAGTATTCATCTGAAAGTGTTATGTGTTAAAAATCTATATGAATGTTTTATTTAAAGACTTACTTGTCCCTTCTATGTGCCAGGCAATATTCTAACCTCTTTGCTAATATTAACTCCTTTTCACTGCAATCCTACAAGGTAGATTCTGTTCCTCACATGTTATGATTGAGAAAACTGGGCAAGAGAGAAGTTAAGTAACTTGCTCCAAATTACACAGCTAGTAATCAACCCAACTAAGTTCGAGGTACAGCCCTTAATCCCTTAACCACCAAGTTATGTTCTCCCAAATGTGCAAATATCTTACCTGTGAATTTATATTATAGAAACCAGATTATTTTAATATAAAATTGACTGATCAAGTCAGAAAAGCTGTCATATAAAAATAAAACCACAGAGTAAATATTAAGTATTATTAATACCTACCATTTTGCTAGATGTCATGCTAGATATTTTATATATATTATCTCTAATTTCATGACAAGGCTGTAATGTAGGTAGTATTACTCCTATTTAGAAATGAGGAAATTGGTTCTCGAGTAGATTTTTCTATGAAATAAAGTGCTGGGGATGTAGCTAGGTGAAAGTGGACTTCCTCAGCATGCATGAAGCCCTAGATTCGATCTTCAGCACCACACACAAAAAAAGGTTTTAAAAAAGAAACACAGTGCCACTCAACTTTTGAGTGCTGGGCTAGATAATCAAACCTGGGTCTTAGTATTCAGTACAAGAGTGCCTAACCTGCTGTCACCTTAGGAATATTGTGACGTTTAGAGCACTACCTCTGAGATGTTTGCCCCAACTACACTGAACTCCAGCAGCAGCTAAGAATGAATCCTAGAGTACTTACTTAAGTGCACACACTTGGCTCGTCTGACTCACAGAACCAAATCCCACGTGAATTCTTCAACTAGATGTTAACAGGCAATGCAATGTTTCCTGTGGAGAAGCCAAAAGGCACTGGGCTTACATTCAGAGGATCCAAGCTGAAACCTATTCTGTTTCACTGGATGCATAACTCGAAGAAGTACCTAGCATCGGAGGCTCAATGTCCGCCTCTCTAGATGGGGTTCCTTTCATTACCTCCTGAGGATGTTTCAAGGATAAAATCAAATGAGATAATACGTATGGAATTATGCTGAAGGCAAATACAAACATGATGACAAACATCCTCTGTTTGTTCAAGAGCTGTTGATTATATCAGATGGAGTCATAATATATATCTTGCTCAACACACCAAAATGCACACATTCTGTTTGTGACTCTGACATTGAACTCTAATTTACCGACTACTCATTTGCTACTGTGTGCCTGCTACTTTGCTATCCAAGTCCCTATTTGAGTTTATCTCAATCTTGGTGTTTATCTGTGTGTTCTGTTCTGATCATTGTCTTTGTTTGCATTAAACAGTGACACTTGTTTAATGTAGAGTTCCAGAACCTTGTTTCATTGCTTCTGACGTACACATTTTAAAATCTCTGAAATTGGAACGTATCTTAATGGACATCCTACAATTACTGTCAGAAGGCCACAGTTGTTACATAGTGAATGTTGCTTGTGCACATCAAAAGGCACATGAAGCCCAGCATGGTGGCACATGCCTGTAATCCCAGCACTTTGGGAGACTGAGACAAGAAGGAGAATTGTGAGTTCAAAGCCAGCCTCAGCAATGGTGAGGCGCTAAGCAACTCAGTGAGACCCTGTCTCTACATAAAACACATAATAGGGGTGAGGATGTGGCTCAGTGATTGAGGACCCCTGAGTTCAATCCTTGGTACCAAAAAAAAAAAAAAAAAAAGGCACATGAATACTGGCAGAGGAAGTGTGAGTGATATAGAAGCAAAACCAGAGATGAAATAGTGGTGCCACCCTTTATATACTTACTTTTGTGGTGCAATATGCATAATGTAATGTTTATTATTTTAATAGCCTATCAGCACAATGGTCATTAAAGACACTCATACACAAGGCATTCATCACTATCTATACCTAAAATTCTTTTGTAATCCTCAACAAAACGTCTAAACCCAAGAACCTATAACACACCTCTTTCTTTGCCCACTGCCTTTGGCAACCTCTATTCCACTTTCTGTCTTTTAAAATTTTTCTGTTCTAGGTATTTATGGAACAATGCAATATTTGTCCTTCTGTGTCTAACTTACTTTACATAGTTTTGAAGTTCTATAAATGTTGTAGAATGTATCAAATTACATTCATTTTTATGGCTTAATAATATTCCTGTGTGTGTACATATATATGTGTATTCTATATCTATATCTCACATTTTGTTTATGTACCACATTTGCTTATCCAGTCATCTGTCTATGAACCTTTAGCTTGCTTCCATGCTTTAGCTAATATAAATAAAACTGCTATGACCGTTAATGTTTAGTTACCGGTTTGAGTTCCCAGTTTCACTTTTCCTAAACACATATCTATGAATAGACTGAGTCATTTAGTAGTTCTATGTTTAATGTTTTGAGAATCTGACAAACTTTTTCACAAAGCAACTCAGTGAGACCCTGTCTGTACATAAAACACATAATCTTTCATCCCTGTCACCCAAAAAGTTGTGGGTATAAAACAAAAGGTCAAGGAGGAAAACTAGGGGAGTTGCTGAATCACATGTATTTATCAGTATTCCTATTGTAAAAATAAGGTAGTTCTACTTACTTGCAAAGCTAGCTTAGAGTCTGCGACCAAGGGGTTCCTTTCTTCAACTTGACAAATGCTGCCTTTCGATGCCCTAGGGAGTGGTAATTGTATGGAAATCGTAATCATGGATGACTAAATTAAAGGCTGATATAAGATAGAAGGTATCTGAGTATCTGAGTGTGAATAAGTTTTAGTTGTGTGTGTTTTTTGTTTGTTTGTTTTTGCAGTGGAGATCAAATTTACGGCATATTTTACAAATGTTCTGAAAGTTAGAACTCTGCCAATTAAACTATGATACCATGTTGAGGCACTTCTGATTATAAGGTATCTCCTCATTCCTGATTTCAGCAATACAATAATGTGAAACAGGCCAGGCTGTGGAGCATACCTGTAAACTCAGCTACTTGGGAGGCTAAGGCAGGAGGATCACAAGTTCAAGGCCACCCTGGTCAATTTAGCGAGACCTTATCTCAGAATAAGAACTTTTTAGAAAGGACTGGGCATGTAGCTCAGAGGTAAGAATGCTCTCTTAGCATGCATAAGGCCCTGGGTACTGCAGGAAAAAAATAAAAAGTGAAACAAATGCGTCTTAGACTCAATAAAATACAGCACTTCCTTTGTTTATGTATTCCTAAGTTATTGAGTTATATATGATAAAAATCCTTTCCTAATTAAGTTTAAAAGAGCTCTATGTATGAACAGTTTGGTTTCATCAGTTTAGTTTGGTTAAAATCAGCTTAATTTGTTTAAAATCAGCTTCACTTATACTTCTGATTTTGTTTGCTTCCTAGTGTGATCTTAAATTACATTAAATCCTGCCTATCAGTGTCCATATCCCTGTGTTGATATTCTATTTAAAATTCAAAAATTCTTTAATTTAAATATTCTTAATAGATCAATACAGGGATATAGACACTAGTAAATCCTGATGATTAGAACTAGCTAATTCTTTTTTTTTTTTTTCCTAAGCTTGTTGGTTGTCGTTTGGGTATGAAAGTTCTACAATTTATAGTTGAGCTTCAGGTGTGAAATAAGTTCTGCAACCCAGATGATTTCTAATCTATACAGGAGTTTTGCCTAGTTTCTCTACTTAAAAAATGATAATCAAGACAGTATTTTCAAAACTTGACCAAACATTAGAATAATTTATCTGGGGTTTTGTTGAGCACAAAGATTTCTAGCCTCACCTGGACCTATTAATCAGAATGTCCAGGGAAGATGTCTAGAAATCTGGACCTTTGACATATACTTCAGCATATTTTTAGTATAAACAAGGAAGGTGGGCTAAGGTTGTGGCTCAGTGGTACAGCACTTACCTAGCAGTTGTGAAGCACTGGGTTCAATCCTCAGCACCACATAAAAATAATTAAATAAAATAAAAGTATTATGTCTATCTACAACTAAAAAAAATTTTTAAAAAACAAGGAAGGAACTGCATTGAATATTTTCTTAGATATCTACTTTATAGTTCTAGAAAATTCTATCAGTCTAAAATTTTCTTTATTTCTTATGTTTTAAATAACAGTATTAAGTAGACAACCTTATGTAGGTTAAAAAATATAAAAGTAGCCTTTGTCATGAAAGAGCCTGGGGTTGGGAGGAGATAATAAATATAAGTAGCTAGATCTACAGACTGTGAAATGTAGAGTTAAGAAAATTCCTCTGGCCTCAGCAACGGCGAGGCACTAAGCAACTCAGTGAGACCCTATCTCAACATAAAACACAAAATAGGGCTGCGTATGTGGCTCAGTGGTCGAGTGCCCCTGAGTTCAATCTCTAGTACCAAAAAAAAAGAAAATTCCTCTGAATGATCCCCATCCACCAAGCAGAGAGATAGCAACAGAATGTGAGTTGAGGCAGGCACAGTAGTACCTGGAATCCCAGTTACTCAGGAGTTCGAGGCAGGAGCATCACAAGTTTAAGGCTAGCCTGAGTAACTTAGAGAGAGCTTGACTCAAAATAAAAATAAAAAGGGTTAGGGAATCATCCCAGAGTACAAGGCCCTGGGTTTAATCCCTAGTACTGAAAGGGGGAGGGGAGAAAAAAGGAAGTTGAGAAAGAAGATTTATATGAGAAAAATCATTTCGTGTGCTCTAGTTATTTAACACCAAATTAATACTATAAACAATGCTAAGTTGCCATATTTTATAGATAAATGTTAACACATAATTCTCCTATTACATGAAAATCATTTATTGATTATCACACACTGGAAACAGGAATAAGTGTCTGTATGCAAAAATTTTAGAAGGGACGAGCCATCTGTAGTCTGTTTACTCAGTGGTGGCCTTTAGTACACTACCCAGTGTTGTAAATATCCAAAGACCAACTCTGGTATGTGTTTACTTAGTTTTGCCCTTTGAGTTAGTTCTGGGGATCACTTATGCTAATTAACTTTCATCCTATTAGCCAGGTTAAAATCCTTCAAAATAGTATTCACTTAAGTTTATACTTTATAAAATTGGTGTTTTCATGATTTAAAAGTTTCCAAAATGCATTTCTGTGTAATTATATTCCTATATCTTCAAGAAAGTTACATAAACTATAGCCAAATATAGACAACAATGAAATGCTATTTCTAATATATCAGATTAGAATTGGTTAAAAGAAAGATCAACATGATTGTTGATATGATTATTAGGAAACCAATACTCCAATGCACAGTTTAGATAGGGGGAAGGTAAGTTGGCACAGCCTGTCGGGTTGTTTGGCAATGTGTAATTAAGTGTGCTGACAAAGTGTTTGCAATCTGACCCAGAGATTTAGCCTGAAAAAATATTGGACAAGAATACCAAGGCCTGTCTGGGTGCAGTGGCATACACCTGTAATCCCAAAGACTCAGATCCTGTAGGAGGATCTCAAGTTCAAGGTCAGCCTCAGCAACTTAGTGAGGCCTTAAACAACTTAGTGAGACTGTCTTAAAATAAAAATTAAAAAAGGGGGGCTGGGATTGTGGCTCAGTGGTAGAGTGCTTGCCTCGCATGCGTGAGGCACTGGGTTCGATCCTCAGCACCACATAAAAATAAATAAATAAAATAAAAAGATATTGTATCCATCTACAACTGAAAAAATATTTTAAAAAACTAAAAAGCGCTGGAGACAATAGCATAGCACCCTGGGTTCAATCCCCAGTACCAAATAATAATAATAATAATAATAATACCAATTATGCCAATAATAATAATGCCAAACATACAAGGATGTTTATTGACAAGGTAGCGAACTTGAAGTTAAGGCCTGAAATCTCTGTTGTGGGATTTCCTGACTGACTGTGAGAGAGGAGGCATTCTCCTGGCTTCAGGTCCAAGAGAGCCGACTAAGACATGACATTCACAGAGGGGTAGAGCCATGGCCATGGAAAACAATCAGAGTGCTCCATCTCTGTGGAGCGGATGCCAAGGTAGAGTGATTAAGGCCAACATTGGTCATCTGGTTTGAAGCCATATATAATGCAATGAATGAGTGTGGGTGAAACACACCTGGGACTTCTAGGGAATTCTTAAGAGTGAGAAGGAGTTTTTCCAGGCGTTAAACATTCAGGTAATAAGACAATATGACCTAATCTTTATCTATAAGCAGGGGAGATCTAGAGATATGGGAAATTGCATACATATGATAAGTTTTTGAGTATACAATTGGCAATCGCAGATGAAATATTTTTGGATTCAATCTTTCTTTCTGCGAATGTATCAAGTGCCTACTACAATAGCATATCAAATTACTTTTTGTTATAAATAGATCACATTAGCCAGTTTTCAAATTTAAAAAATGTTTAAAAGCCTAGCAGTAATTTGAAAATTCTAGATACTGCTATTAACCAATATTATTCTTGAAAAAAATATAAACAATATCAGGCATTCAAGTTTTGAATATTTTATTTTAGCTGTAAACACTGTATTACATGCTTTGAACTTTAGAAAATAATGAAAGAATGCAAATTTGTTGTCTAAACAATTGATACTTTTTCTAAAATAGAAACAGTGATGTTCAGAACTGAAGAGAAAAGAGGTTTATGAATATATGTATAATCATAGTTTCTGAATATTATTTGTGGGTATTATTTTAATATTTGTCACATGGAGCAGGGGTGCACATCTGTAATCCCAGCAACTCTGGAGGCTGAGTAAGGAAGATTTCAAATTCCAAGCCAGCCTTGACAACTTATATCAAGACAAACCCTGTCTTAAGATAAAAAATTTGAAAAAGGGATGGAGATTTAGTTCTGTGGTATAGTACCCCTGCGCTCAATCACCAGTACTGTAAAATAAATAAATAAATAAATAAATAAAAATAGAAAACCGAATATTTACCATACAGTGGTCAGTGAAATAAATGGTTGTTTCATTATAGGACAAACTTTAAGCTATCCAACACACTTTTTAAAAATGATAAGATATGCTTCTTCTTTATATGCTTTAACTTCCAGGAAACTTGGAGTCACACTTAGTGTCCAATTTACTTATTTTTGAAATTTCATTTTTGGTTTTAATTGACATAATAATTGTACATATTTGTAGGGCATCATATGATAATTTAATACAAGTATATCAGTGCCCAATTTAAAACTCGGCTTATTTTAGGTTTTTGATTATATTTCCTAGATTTTCCTTAGACAATCATATGTCTTTTTTTTTTTTCATCTTGCCCTCTTGTTGTTTTCTTAATCTCCTAATTGCTAGTTTCCCATTATGGTCAACTTACTGTGCCTCATTGGGCAGCTTGAAGGAGACTAAAAGTCCTTATCTGTGTTCTCCTCTGTAAATGCAGCTGGACCCAGTTCACTGTCCTCTTGCAATTGGGTGGGACATGTGATTTAATTCTGACCAATGGAACAAGCAGATGTGATTGTGTGATGTCAGCAGCCAATCAGGAAGACAGACATAGCTCTAGACATTTCCAAGAAGTGAAAATTAATGAGCTATTGCTTGCATAGGTGTTGGAAAGGCTGAGAATAAAAACAAATTTTAAAATAAAGAATATAATGATGAAATCAAGGATTAGTCATTTCAGGAAGCACCTACTAACCTACAAACCTGGAGGAAAAATGGAAAGTAGTGTTACCTGGGCTATTATTGAGATTACTCAGTAAGTAGCTGGTGCAAGATATACTGAAAGGTCAAAGGGGTACCACAGGGATCATAGAGGAGAGGTCCTTAGCATGTGCTGGGACTTGACAGCCAAGGATTGATCCTGGGTTTGAGGAAGAGGCTGTGCCCACAGGTAATGGTATAATTAAAAGACACTCTTCCATAGCTGACTGCTGCTGCTGCTACTGTTGATAAATATTCATAGAATGAATGATAAGCCAATTCATTTTCCTGCCCTTCAACCCTATTAGTTGACAAGGGAATCTGGGAAACAAAGCTTACAAAATTCCCACTCCAAAAATACATATCCCTATACAGAAGGGAAAGGTGGGCATAAGGACAGAGAGCAAAGAGGCAGATGACATGCAGAAGACCAGGCTGATAAAAGCCTGGAATACCATGCTAAACAGTTGGCACTCTGTTGGTGAGGTACTGAGAAGGCTTATAAATAAGAAATGGAAGCCAGGAGCAGTGGTGCATGCCTGTAATAACAGAGGGTCAGGAGGCTGAGGCAGGAGGATCAAGAGTTTAAAGCCAGCCTCAGCAATAGTGAGGCACTGATACCGCCAGTTACAGGTGACAAGTTCTGCTCCTTCACATGTTGAAGTTTGAACATTAGAGAAGCACACCAAGGCAAGCATTTAAGCAGGGTTTATTTACAAGGGGTAACATAGACTTCTCCCAGGAGGGAGAAGGGGGCCAAGAAGCATCCCAGAAGTACATGAGTTTTGCCTTTTTATATATCCTAGGCTTCCTTTGTTCTCCTACTGTCTTCCCCTTATCTCTCTCCTTCCTGTGTATGTAACTAGGCCCAGGATGTTTGGTGCAATAGTCAAAAAGGTGAAAAAACACACGGACAAGGAGAAGGGCCCAGGTGGAGTGATTTGGGCAGGAGAAGGGGTGTAATAACAACTCCCTATAGGGAGAGATAATCCCGGGACAGGTTACCTTAGCAACAGGCTGGAGCAGGGGCAGGTTATCTTGACAAGGGTGGAGGAAGGGTTCTGAAGGCATTAGCGTTTCAATCCCTCTCCAATTTCCCAGACCCAAATTGGCCTCCTTGATTCTAACTGACTCAATTTACCTATCTATACCGACTGCCTGTCTAATTCTGGCTTCAGCACTAAGGAACTCAGTGAGACCCTGTCTCTAAATAAAATACAAAAATAGGGCTGGGAATGTGGCTTAGTGGTTGAGTGCCCTTGAGTTCAATGCCCAGTATCCCCCCCAAAAAGAGAAAAAACAAAAGAGGAAATAGATAAAATGTCCTGGAAGCTTGGACCTGAGTTTTAAAAATATTTTAATTAAAAGAGGAAGAGGATATGAATATAGACAAGTTCTATTTTATTTTCATGTAACATCTTTTAAAATATTATTCTTCTTAAAAACCAATATATGTTGGGGCTAGGGTTGTGGCTCAGTAGTAGAGCCCTCGCCTAGCATGGGTGAGACACTGGGTTTGATCCTCAGCACCACATACAAATTAATAAATAAAAATAAAGTTATGACAAAAAAGTCAACCTTTAAAAAAAAAACCAATACATGCTTAGAGTAGAAAATTCAGGGAAAACAAAAATACTAATAATAGAATGACCCTGCTATCTAGAAGTAATCACAAATAACATCTAAGTTTATTTTTTTCTGGTCCAGAAATTCCTTTAGTCTTCTTTTGTCTATGAATATATTTTTTATTTTAAAATCATAAGGTAAAAGCTGATTTTACAGCCTTTTCTTCAATTAACATATGCTGCAAACATTTCTTTATAGGCCAGTTTTTAATGGTTGCATCATATCCAATGAAATACTCTACAAATAAATAACATTATTTATTTAAACAAGAAAAGGATGATAAAATGGAAGTTTTTCTAGCCACTAAGGTATTTAGATATCAGGCATCAAAATGAATTGTGGGATAACTACGCTGTAGAAATATCAAAGTAACTATCTGAAAACTGGCTGATAACTTTTGAATGTCCTATCCTCACCTAGGTCACCATGGGATTACAATCACCTGTAATCCCAGCTACTGGGAAGGCTGAGGTTGGGAGGTTTGCAAGTCCAAGGCTTGCCTCAGAAACTTGGTGAGATCATGTCTCAAAATAAATTTCTTAAAAAAGCACTGGGGATGAAGCTCAGTGGTAGAGCACCCCTGGGTGCAATCTCAGCACAAGAAAAGAAGGAAAGTAAAGAAAAAAGTAGAGATGAAACAAAGCTTTATAGAGAGTAGTTCTCTGAAAAGGTTAAAGCTGAGTCCCACCAAGAACATTGGGATAAGAGCTTCTCCCATTCTCCTCACGCCAAGAAAGTTACCCTTCATTGGGGTCACTTGAGAGATAATAGAAAGTGCAGTTAAGGAAACCTAGCAGACCAGTGTTTTATTCTTGGTAAAAAATAGGACAGAGACCTCTAGGTTAGTAGCTGTAATGGCAAAGAGAAAGGAGAGCAGCTGAGTGTCCCCACCTTCAGATGTTGTCAAGACAAAAAGATAATGAATGAGGTTTGAGTCACACTTACGAGAAGAGCTACCCTGGAGCTGCTTTAAACTCTGTCCAAGAGGGATTCCAGGAAGGACTACATTCCCAAAGAAGCAGACCATGTTATAGACTGAGTTGTGTCTATAATTTGTCATCATATATTTAAAAAACAGGAGCTGAGGGAACAGGTTCAACTGTTGGAAATTCCTCATCTACTTCAGTAGTTTCTCAACCAAGGATGATTTTGTACTCCTGAGGACATTTGGCAATGCCTGAGGGTATTTTTTGTTTTCAAAACTGGGGCTGGGGGTAGCGTGCTACTGGCATAGTAAATAGATGCCAGGTATGCTACTAAACATCCTACAGTGCACGGGACAATAATTTGGCTTCAAATGTCAAGAGTGCTGTGGTTGACAAACCCTTATCTGTGTCATAGAAAAAATAAAGGAGTCATTATTAAATATCTGTCAGTAAGGGGACTGTGGCATGATTGCATAACTCTGCAAATGTACTAAAATCGTACACTTGAAATAGGTGCATTCTAATATAGTGAATTATATCCCAATAAAGCTGTTATAAAACAATGGTCATCACTGAAACAATTTACAATAGAAAAAAATTTTGACATATGTAACCAGTACATTGGATAAGCAGTACTCATGGAAGTTAATCAGAGGGAAACTTTATTTTTATGTCCTACTGTGAATTATAATCTGAAAGAAATTCTTTATCCCTCCCTCTTAGGTAATAAAATCCCCACGATCACTTAATTTAACCAAATAGCTTCAAATTAGAAATTAAAATATTTCTCTAAATATTACCAGTGTGTGGCTTTGTGGTAGAACACTTGCCTAGCATGCTTGAGGCCCTGGGTTCTAGCCCCACCACAGAAAAAAAAAAAAGAGGAAGAAGGAAAAGGAAGAGGAGAAGGAGGAAGAGGAGGAATGAAAATATTTAGTAGTCTTATGTAATAACCAAAACCACAAACTTGAATTAAATTTTCATTTGACCTCAACTAGAGCTTTATGCAGTTAAGAGGAATAAGCTGACAGTTTTAATCATCCAACATCATGGCCCTTGCAGGGTTTAAGGGGACCAGAGAAGAAGAGGACTAAGAGATAAGTAGAAAAGAGCAGAAAAATGCTCAGTTAATTGCAATTGATGTAAATTTATATTGTTTATATTGTAACTTTATACTTAACATTTTGAGGAACTACTAGGATGTTTTCCAAGATAGGATGAGACATTTTATGTTCTCATTAGCAATGTATGATAATTTTAATTTTCTACATCCTTTCCAATATTTGCTATTATCTAGTTTTTTAATTATACCCATTCTACTGTATGTGAAGCGATATCTGATTATGGCTTTGATTTCATTTCCTTGATGTTGAGTATATTTCAATGTGCTTATCAGAAACTTATATCTCTTTCTTTAGAAAAATGTCTGTTCTTATCCTTTGTCTACTTTTAAATTGTTATTTCTCTTTTTAGTATTGAGTTGCAAGAATTCTTTTTACATTCTAGATGTAAGTCCTCAATGCAATATGTGGTTTGTAAATATCTTCTCCCATTTTTGTCTTTTCACTTTATTGCTTGGTATCATATGAAGTATGAAAAGTTTTGAATTTTGATGAAATCTAGTTTATTTTTTTGACTGTCATTTGTGCTTTTGGTGTCATATCTAAGAAAGCTTTGCCTAACCCAAGTGGTGAAGATCTATATTTATAGTTTATGTTGCTATGATTTTAGCTTTTATATTTAGGTCTATGACCTAATTTGAATTAATTTTGTGTGTAGTGTGAGGAAGGGGTCAGATTTCATTATTTTGCATGTGAACATACAGTTGCCCCAGCACCATTTGTTGAACACATTATTCTTACTTCCATTGAACTGTCTTGGCACCCTTGCTGAAAATCAATCCACCATCAAAAAGAGGGTTGATCTCTGGATTCTTAATTTTATTGCATTGGTCTATAAGTCTATTCTTAGGCAGGTACCACACTTCTTGCTTTGTTTTGCTTAGTTTGTTTGCAGTATTGGGAATCAAACCCAGGACGCACACATGCTAAGCAAGATCTCTGCCACTGAGGCATATCCCTAATCCCATACACTATCTTAATAATTGTGATGATTTTGCTATTCTGAATCTCTTCCATTTCCATATGTATTTCAGGATCAGTTTGCAAGTTCTACAAAAAGTGTTGCTGGAATTTTGCATCGAGTCTATAGACTAAGTTGGAGAATATTACCAATTCAACAGTATTAATTCTTTGGGTCCATAATCATAAATGTCTTTTCATTGACTTAGGTCTTCCTCAGTTTTTTTCCCAAGATATTTTATAACTTTCAGTGTATGAATATTATACTTCCTTTGTTAAATTTATTCCTAAGTATTTTACTCTGTTTTGGGGGGGTGAGGGGACCAGGGATTGAGCCCAGGGGTACTTAACCACTAAGCCACATCCGTAGCCCTTTTTATTTTTTATTTAGAGACAGGGTCTTGTTAAGTTGCTCAGGGCCTTGCTAAGTTGCTGAGGCTGGCTTTGTACTCGCGATCTTCCTGCCTTAGCCTCCCAAGTCACTATGATTACAGGTGTGTGCCACCATGCCCAGCATATTATATTTTTAAAAAAACATAATATGCTATTATAAGTGGAATATGTGATGAAAATATGACGCTTTTGTTCATTTTTGGAGTATCCATTGCTAGTATATAAAAGTGTAATTGATTCTTTTATACATTGATCTTGTATCTTGCAAACATGCCAAACTTGCTTATCATCTCTAATAGTATTTTTGTGACTTCCTTAGGCTTTTCTACATACAAGATCATGTTGTCACTAGAGGAGTTCCTGGAAAGGGGAATCTTGACTCAGGACAAGTAGGTTCCTTGGCTTACACAATGAAAAACAAAAAAATTCAGCATGCACTAGAGACACGGATTTATTTAGGAAAGCAGATACACATTCAAGGGAGAATGCAGGCCATCTTGAGAGTGAGAAACTTTGGAGCTAAAGCAAGGAATGCACATTCAAGGTAGAATGTGAGATGTCTCCACAGGGAAAGACAGCCACCTCTTGGTCTGGGGTGTTTTTATTTATAAAGCAAAAGTAGCTAAGAGGTGAGCTAGAGTTGGAGACAGTACACAATTACAAAATTTCATGCCAGTTTTCCCTGTGCTTGTGTAGTGCCTATATCATATTACTTTTTGCTAACAAGGACAAAGGCCAAGGAGGGTGGGCTAAGGACATGAACTAAGTCGCTCAGGAATTTTTTACTTTTTTTTCCCGTTTCAAAGATTCATAAACATTTTCTGCATTCCAAATGGCTCATGGGTGCTTCTCTTTTGAGACTCAACATATCTTTCTTTTTCTGTATCCTCAAATTCCTAACTCAGTGTCATTTGAAAATATAAATAGTTTTAGTTCCTCTTTTCAATCTGGATGCTTTTATTTTATTTTATTCTTGAATTATGCTATCTAGCATCTCTAATACAATGTTGAAAAGAAGTAGTGAGAGTAGATACCTTTGTCTTCTTTCTGATCTTAGGCAGAAAGAACTCAGTATTTTAGGATGCCACCTGTCAGTTTTCTGTAGGTGCCTTTTTATAGGTTAAGAAATTTTCTATTTCTAACGGGTTGAATATGAATATTGTTAGTTAATTAGACTTTGTCAAATGCTTTTTCTACATCTATGGAGATGTCCATTTGACCTTTATTGATATGGTAATTACAATAATTGAGTTTTTGTAATTTGTTAGATTTGGTTGGCTAATATTTTATTGAGAATTTTTGCATCTGTATTTATTGTGTAATATTGGTCTGAAGTTTTCTTGTGATGTTTTTGGTTTTCATGTCAGAGTAATACTGGCCTCATAGAATAAATTGAGAAGAGTTCTCTACAATTTTATTTTTCAATAGAGTTTATGTTGAATTGCCATTAATATTTCTTTAAACGTTTGACAGACTTCACAAATGAAGTCATCTGGGCTGAGCTTTTCTTTGTGGGAATTTTTAAATTAATAATTCAATTTTTGTACTTGCTAAAAGTCTATTTCAATTTTTATTTATTTTTGATTCAGCTTTGGTAGTTTGTGTCTTTTTAGGAACTTGTCCATTTCATCTGGAATATCTAATTTGTTAGCATGCAATTGTTCATAGTGTGAGAAATAGAAAGTGTGGTGGTCCATTTTCAAAATGCAGTATTCAGAGCTGGGGCTGTAGCTCAGTGGCTCAGTGCTTGCCTAGCATGTGTGCGGTGCTGGGTTCCATCCTTAGCACTACATATAAAGAAACAAAATAAAGGCATTCCGTTTATCTACAACTACAAAAAGAAGTTTTTTTAAAAAATACAGTATTCAGCCTTAATCGGATCAATTACAGTAGCCCTTCCCTTTTGCCCACCCCAGTTCTAAAATTAGCCAATTATATAGATTGTACCCCTGAGTCCACCAATCAGGGTGAAGAGCTGAGCTGTGTTGAGTATATAAACATACAGACTACTTGCCCAGGTGCACTTGGCAGCCAATTCCCTATAGCAAGCCTCTCTGGCAGAAATAAAGTTTTGCCTTGCCCACCCACTTTCTAGCACATTTGATTTGTGGCACTTCATTATTTCTAACAATAGCACTGAGTTATAATTCTCTGTAAGATCTGTGGTAATGTCCCCTCCTTTATTCTCCGTTTTAGTAATGTGAGTCTTCTGCCTTCATATCTTTGTCTAGCTAAACTTTTGTCAATTTTGTTGATCATTTCAACAAAACAAATTTTGTTTTCACAGATTCTATTTTTTTATTGTTTATTTTCACGATAACCTTTAATATTTCCTTCCTTCTGTTGCTTTGGGGTTTAGTTTGATCTTCTTTTTCTAGTTTCTTAGGGTAGAAATTTAGGTGCTATATTTGAGATATTTCTTAATATATTTAAGGTAAGTATTTACAGTTGTAAATTTCTTTCCAAACACCATTTTCAGTGAAGATACTTTGCATGTTTCTGATGCTAAACTTCATCATTTACTGTTACTTGATTTGTGGACTAACATGTGATCCATCCTGGAGAAATGCTCACTGTGCACTTGAGAGGAAGATATTTTCTCCTGTTGTTAGTTAGGTGTTTTACCCAAAGTTCAGTCCTCTTCCCAATGCCAATGTAATAGGGACACGGTTTTGAGAAAAAAGAAAAAGAAGATTTATTGCTTTACTAGCAAAGGAGAAGCACGGAAGACTCTCCTTTCCAGAGGCTGTGATTCTACCCCTCCAGGAGAACGGAGAGTTTTATTGTTTTTGTTTTTTGTTTTTTGTTTTTTGTTTTTGTTTTTTTTGGTACCAGGGATTGAACTCAGGGGCACTCGACCACTAAATGATCTAGTCAGTGTTCCCTGTGGGGAGTTGTGATTCACTTGTTAATTTGGGATATAAACATTCTTTGGAGTCCACCTCAGAAATACTAGATTTCTGTGGAGGGTGTGTGCTCAAAGACAGACGACTCAGCCTTGGATGGGGGTAAAAAAAGGTAAGACTGTGCCCTGCTCCCAGGTTAGGGACCCAGAGAGGAGGAAAGGGAGAGAACAAAAGATGTTCCTTTTAAAATAAACCTCAGAGCTGATCAAAGCCTATATTCAAAGCATTAGGTCGATCACTGTTACAGGTGGAATATTTTAGTGACTCAAAACAACATAAATTTATTTTCTTATATTTATGGAGCATGGAAGTCCAAAATCAGTTTTATTTGTATTTATAGAGCCTTGCTCTTAAGGCTTTAATGGAGAGTTCACTTTCTTCTGGTTTTTCAGCTTTGAGCCTGTATTCTCTGGCTTTGTGACCTTCATCCTTAAAGCATGGGACTCTGATCTGTGCTTCTGGCTCACTTCACCTTTTCTGCTGACTAGAGTCTCCTTGCGTCCCTCTTCTAACCACTAGTGTAATCACATTAGACCCTCCAGGTGAACCCAGGATGGTCTCTCCACCTCAAGATCTTAATTTAAAAATATCCACAAAGTTCCTTTTGCCATTTAAAGTAACATTCCCAGGTTCCAGGGATTAAGGCATGAATATGTTAGGAGCCATTATTCAGCCTACCACAAAAACCTTTTGTAGACTCTTCACAAATGTATCCATACAAATAAATTACAAGGTATTTTTCAGTTGATAAATCAATTTAATGCCATGAAATTATAATTTATGGTATTAAAATTCAGTTGCAGTTACCAATGATAACACCAGGGAAAAAAGCTAAAGAATGTATTTGAATGAGATAATTTTGTGATGTTTGTTATGTCCCTAACCATGAGTCAGAGAGGCCAAATACGTAGCTGGGGAAATTTACTAAGCCTCATTGATAAAGGGTCTCTGGGCCAGAGCACACAGGGATATTACAAGTTATGGTTTTTGCATAGTGTGTTAGTTAGCTTTTCATTGCTATAGCCAAACACCTGACAAGAACAACTTAGAGGTGGAAAAGTTTATTTTAGGCTCATTACTACACAGATTCCATTTTGTGGTCAGCTGGTTGGTTCCATTGCTCCGAGCTCCAGGTGAGACAGAACGTCATGGTGGAAAGGTATAGCAAGGGAACACTGCTCAGCAGCTCATGGCAACCAGGAAGTAGGTAGGTAGGTAGGTAGGTAGATAGAGAAAGCTCCAGGAGCCACGGCAAATTATAATCCCCAAGGCACTCCTCCAGGGACCTACTTTCTCCAGTCATGCTCTACCTGCCTACAGTTACCACCCAGTAATCCAAATTAGTAATCCATCAAATGGATTAATCCACTGATGAGGTTACAACTCTCATACTCTAATCATTTCACCCCTGAAGATTTCTGCATTGTCACATAAGATTTTAGGGAGACATCACCTATCCAAATCATAGCACACAGACTTCTCTAAATGTCATCCATAACAATATGCATGTGATTATCAGCATCTCATAATTTTGGATTACTGTAGCTGAATATTTGAAAGTTAAGAACTGCTAGTGATAATAAAATTGCTGATCCAATTTTCTAAAACTACTATCTTGTAAATTGGTGGCTCACAAAGAATGGTCAACATACTTCCAGTTATTTCCAAAGGCCTCAATTTATACAGGTTAGATATATACCTATTAAATGTTCATAATCGATCAGTGCTTTTATTATCATTTAGCATGTCAATTAATTTTTTATAATATTTAAGAGATGTCCTTTCCTTAGTATTGCATTAAATCAACACTATACTTGCAATGAGTTTATCTGCCTCCCTTTAACTGGTAGTGATATGATGAAGAGATTGAGTAGGGGAAATGAGTGACACCTTGAACTTCCATAGAATCAAATGCTAGAGGCAAAACAAAGCAAATAAAGAGATTGATTCCACTGTAGCACCACCTAGTGGAAATCTAGAAAAAAGCAATTGGTTTGGTTTGTTTTTTTTCTCTAGCACTCCTAAAAACAAGGAAAAATGAAAAGTAAACAAGGATTTATTTAAAAGTTACCTCAATATAATTTATGACTACTTCCTAAAGTAACAAAGAAAACTGATATGCTCTTTTTAAAAATATAAAGCAACTTTATACTTGTAAAATTTCTATTTTTTTTTCTACTTATGAATTAAGACATGTTTATGTATTTTACAAATATAAAAAAGGTACAAGGAGCAGGTACAGTGACACAGCCTGTAATCCCAGTGACTCCTGAGGCTGAGTCAGGAGGATCACAAGTTCAAAGCCATCCTCAGCAATTTAGCCAGGCCCTAAGCAACTTAGCAAGAACCTGTATCAAAATTTAAAAAAATAAAAAGAACTGGGGATGTGGCTCAATGGTCAAGCACCCTAGGTTCAATCCCAGGTGCTCAAAAAAAAAAAAAAGGGTACAAATGATAAAACTCATTCCTAGCTGGACTTGGACTTGGTGGTGCCACACCTGTAATCCCAGTGGCTCGGGAGGCTGAAAAAAGAGGATCACAAGTTCAAGGCCAGACTCAAGAACTTAGTGAGACTCTGTCTCAAAATAAAAAAACAAAAATGGCTGGGGCGCGGGGGCGGGGGGAGTAGCTCAATGGTAAAACTTCAGTGGGTTTAATCCCCAGTACCAAAACATCAATAACAAAACAAACAAGCTGGGCAGTGGCACACGCCTGTAATCCCAGCGGTTGGATAGGTTGAGGCAGGAGGATCCTGAGTTCAAAGCCAGCCTCCGCAACAGTGAGGCACTAAGCAACTCAGTGAGACCCCGCCTCTAAATAAAATACAAAATAGGACTGAGGATGTGGCTCAGTGGTTAAGTGCCCCTGAATTCAATCACACGTACCCAAACACAAACAAAAACCTCATTCATAATTCCACCACTAAAGAATATATTTCAGAGCTGGGGATGAGCTTAGTGATAGAGCTCTTGGCTAGTACACAGGAGCACCTGGATTTGATCCCCAGCACCACAAAAAAAATTTTAAAATGAATATATTGTTACATGTTTTTAAAATGTAACTAATGTATATGTACTAAAATTTCCAGTATTCCTTATTATAAACTGTTAAAATAATTATCTGTATTTACACATGTTTGGGTTCAGACTGTATCCACAAGTTCCACATCTGTGGATTAAACTAATGTCAGATTGAAAATAGTCAGAAAAAAATATGTCTGCACTGACTTGATTCAGACTTTTTTCCTTGTCATTCCCTGAACAATAGTCTAACAACTATTTAATATCATTTACACTGTGTAAAATATGTTAGCTAATGTAGAGATGACTTAAAATCTACAGGAGGATGTTTGTGTATTTCATATGCAAACACTGTCATTTTATTCTAGACATGAGCATCCTTGGATTTTGATATCCATGGGGTTCTTGAACAAAGAGATGGCTGTATTTTCTTAGAATAAACACCCTATAAATGAACTTTTAGAAATTATGACAAGTTTCATGGGCTATTCTTCATGGCATTACTCCCCTCAAAAAAAAATTGTTACCGTTTCTTTGATGACCAACAATAAGCTACCAAGAAAGCGATCTAATCAGGTGAATACCTGGGGTTTATAATTTCTGAAAGAATATTTAAAGCATGTCTGGGTTCAGGTTGTGGAAATGGCACCTGAGATGGCAATGTGCAATCAGGGGATTAATTAGAGTGTGTACCCAGGAATACACCTGTGGGAAACGAGGGATATAAGACTGGACAGAAGAAATTGAACCGCGGTGTAGCAGAAGGACAGGCCTCAATCAATTCCAGCGCAAACTCTGGAGCTGGATCTCCCTTCAGACTTGGCGGAAGGAAACAGAACTGTGTCCCTGTTCAAACCAGTAACTGAATACAAGTTCTCTCTGGGGAGGTTGGGTAACCTTGGGGAAGGCAGCCTTTTGCTGAGGACAATTTCTGAAACAAGACTGTAAGCTGTCAGCAGCCAACAGTATGTACAGCTGGGGGAACAAGATCTCAGCCGTGAGTGGGCAAGGGAGTTGGCAGTACATGCAGCGTCCACTACAGCATCCACTACGGAGGATAAATGCTTGGGTCATCTTCCAAAACATTACCATTCTCAGCTAAAGCACTGATAACATCTCAGCAGACACAAAATTGATATTTTATGCTTGACCATTACCTGAATTGAGGATGTTCTATGATTTCAGTTAAACATAGATCCATGTGTGCTATCAAAAAACTCAGGTCTAACATCTGTGAAAATTGACAAAATAAAATAAATAAATATCAAAACCAAAAACAAACAACAACAAAAAAATTGTGCCTGAATACAGGTGGTTTCCTTTCCAAGGAGAGAGATGATCCAAAGATTATGCTAAGAGTTTGATTATGAGTCTCCTCAGAGTATTTTTTTTTTCCTTTAATTTCTTTCAAAAGCACAGATAAGTAAGCGCTGGAGGCCCTGGAATTCCACTCTACAGTATGTGTCAATAATGTCATCCTGCAAAATTGTGGAAGCACTCATAGGGTTCTAAGCTTCATTCAGTTAGAATAGAAGGAAGTCACACCAAAAAAACCAGTATGTCAGAAGGACAACAGAAAATTATTTGCATTGCTCTCATCAAAATTAAGACATTATAGCCAGGCATGGTGGCACACCCTTGTAATCTCAGCACTTTGGGAGGCTGAGACAGGAGAATTGCGAGTTCAAAGCCAGCCTCAGCAATGGCGAGGAGCTAAGCAACTCAGTGAGACCCGGTGTCTAAATAAAACACAAAATATGGCAGGGAATGTGGCTCAGTGGCCTAGTACCCCTGAGTTCAATTCCTGGTACCAAAAAAAAAAAAAAAATTTAAGGTGTTATAAAATGACCCTAGTGAAGTTGGTGAAATGAGTGTTTGTCATCATGATATTGTTCTTAATTTCTTCTACAGAGTCCACATAATATCACAGAAATTCTTCAATGTCTCCTGAGGTTTTGTCTTTAAAAGGATTTGTTGAATTAAGACATCTTGGATTTTCAAATACAGCTATTTCTTCTACATTGAAATGCACGTGACAAACTTTATGTTCTGTACTGATACACCTGAGATTCTGCAACTTTCATACTTTTCAGTACAATTAGCACTCAAGTATCCTCAGGGGATTGGTTCCAGGACTCCTATGGATACCAAAATCTGTGGATATTCAAGTCCCTTCTACAAAATGGTGATGTTTGCATATAATCTTAACAAATCCTTCCACAGGCTTCAAATAGCTCCAGGTTAGTTATAATACTAATACAATGAAAATCATATGTCAATAGTTGCTATATTATTGCTCATTTAAGGAATAATGACAAGATAAAGCCTTGCCCATGAATATCAGGGCCAACTGTATTTTTCTGGTGCTTTCTTAATTTCATCAGATACATTTGGATTATTGTTAATGAATCCTTGACTACATGGTTTTAAAATAACTATTTTACTTTTTCTTCATCTTTGGAAATGAGTTGTATCATTGCAACTTGCAAAGTTTTGTCTTCTCCACATAATTTGGTCTTTGTTCATTCTCCTGTCAGTCTTCAGGCATTCCTGGTTCACTGTGATACCATAGCACCCTGCTGTAAACCAGCCTAGCTTCCATCCTTCAGCTTCATCGCAGGTTCTTATTTCTATAAACTAGATCACAGATAAGTCAGAGCTTCTAAGCATATTTGAGTCTAATCCTGTGGTAAAACCATTTCTCCAAAGAGGCAACGTAACTCTGGATAAAACCATCCTGATAATCTATAGTACAAGTTTTTATTATTTTGTTTTCACACTTCTTAAATTATCTATAAGGTTGATCATTTTTCATGTTTATTGCTCATTTGCTTGTATTCTTTGGTGAATTTCTGGCCACGTTCTTTCCCTGTATTTCTAGTGCAAATGTGTTTTTCTTCCTATGTTTTAGTATCTGATCTGATCTTTTCCCCAAGCCATGATTTATTTTTTAATTTTTTTAAAAAATAAAAAATTATAAGTTATACCAAAATTACTTCAAATTTAACATTTGCAATCAAGTTCAACATTCTTCTATCACAAGCTGGTGTCTTTTTGACATATTTATAAATTTATTCATTATAATAATCACTCTTCTTCAAATCTCCAAAATTAGAATTTTCTAAATTACTTTTTGCTGTTTTTACAATCTCTCTCTCTCTTGGTCTGCTCAGGTGTAAAGAGCATATGCCATGGACATACCAGGACATGCTGGGACTCACTAAGTTGCTGGCCATAAGGAACAGCAGCCATAGGCATGCTTAGTCATGTCTGCTTGCAATTGATAGGGAGCACAGCTCCATGGACATGCATCAAGAACATACCCAGTTGCAATTACACCATCTCACTGGACATAACAAATGGAAATTGACTTTCATTGGGTATAACCAATCACCAGCTTACACCACCAACTTGGAATGATATTTAAACTGCTTGTCCTGCCACATTGGGGGTTTTTGCTCCAAGGACATCAGTGAGACTGGCCACTCTGCTGTCCATCCCTGGATTGACTCCACAATTCCTTGATATCCAGCCATTGGCTGGAGAGAACCACCAGACAAGGACAATGTCTGCTCTTTGGCTAAGAGAAGTCATATGGCATTGGAAGTATTTTGGGGCTTGTGATTGCCCTAGGATAAAGTGACTTGCTTATAGTGTTTAATTAGTGTGCATTGAATGGTAGTCCGGGTGCTCCACCACATCAAACCCTTTTTACATTAATTGTTTATATTTGATGATTGGTGTAATCGAATATATGCTTGCATTTAAAGACAATCCGCCTCCAAGTAATTATTAATAGTGCCGCTCTTGACATCAGATTACTATAACAAAGTACCATCAACAGGGTGGCATAAAAAGAGCAATAATTTATTCCTCATGGTTCTGGAAACTTGGAAGTCTGAGATCAGGGTGCCCACATTGTGGGGTTCTGGTGAGGGATCACTTTTGGGTTGTGGAGTGCTAACTTCTTGCTTAATGTGGAACACTGTGGAAGAGTGAGGGGGCTCTCTGGGTTCCCTTTTATATGAGCACTAATTGCACTCATGAAGTCTCTACCCCCATAAACTACATTCCAAAGACCTGACCTTCTAATACCTTAACAGTGGGGCTTAGGACTTCAACATAAATTTTCAGTGAAAATAAGCATTTGCTCTATTAAAATCCTTAATATCTCCAATCTGTCATCAAGTTCTGTCATTTCTTTCCTCAAAATAAATGCCTGTTATTCTCTACATCTGTTTTACTTTTTTCTCCATTGCCTTAAAAGTTCCTGTTATTCTTCAAACACTCATACTATCTAACTGGCCTCCTTGCCTCTCATATCCCCCAAAGGGAAAAAAGTAAGTTTTACCTCAAAGAATACTTGTTTAACTTTGGGATTAAACTCAGCAGGGGGAAATGAGCTATCTGCATTCCAAAGAAAATGTAGGTTTTACATGTTTTTAAAAATATGAAAGAAGCCCAAGGACAGTATTTTAAAAATGTAAACATCTGGGCCAAAAAACAGGATTTTGAAGAGGAAAATTACACAAAGAATTTTCAAGTAAGGTGAGCAGATTACAAAATTGAAACCATTCGTTTTATACATGAGAATATAGGAACCCAACAGACTGAGTAATTCATCAAGGATGAATATTTTTTCTTACAAATTATTTATATTAAAAAATATAGATAAGCATTTTATAGTGTGGCATAATGAAGAAAAAATAATTTTAAACTAATTTTACTTTATTAATGGTATAAAATCCTTTTTATTCTTATTAGCAATAATATGTTGAGTGATAAGTGAATATGCAAAATTTTTATGTTTCAAGTAAATATTTTTTTCATGGAACAATCCAAAAGTTGAGTTATAAGTTCAGCCTATTTTGACACTCAGCTACAAAAAAGGAAAAAGAAACTTCCCCAAAATATATAGATATAATACTCATATTTCAATTCTATATACTTGTTCAAAAGTTTGTATTGAAAATCAAAGGTTGGGGTGTAGGTCAGTGATTGAGTGCTAGGCATACTCAAGCCCCGGGATTCAATCTCCAGTGCGCGTGCACACACACACACACACACACACACACACACAAATTAGTTAAGTTGAACCTTCCCTAATGTCCATTAATTTTTAAATAAACAGAAGGTGCTATATTTTCAAATCATAAAAGCCTTTGTATCTCACTAGGTGTCATAGTGCACGCCTGTAATTCCAGTGACTCCTGAGGCTGAGGCAGGAGGATCACAAGTTCCAGATCAGCCTCAGCAACTTAGTGAGGCCCTAAGCAACTTAAAGAGACCCTGTCTCAAAATAAATAAATAAATAAAAAGGGCTGCAGATGTGGCTCAAAGGTTAAGCGCCCCTGGGTTCAATTCCCTGTACCAAAAAAAGCATTTGTATCTCACTGAAGTGTTTTGTTTTAAAATGCAAGACTTTAAGTTTTAAAAAAATGTCAAAAAAAATATATATTTTCAAGTTTTCTAAGTGTGTGGAAATATGATAATTTCTATAGTGGATATATTTATATATAATTCAAAAATAAAACTATGTGATGATTTCCAAATAGTTGTCAAAATATTTTTGTTTCTTTTTTGAACAAAAATTAAGAAAATTTTAAATTTAATTTTTAAATACCATTTGAACTGACAGATTAAATGTTTTTAAACATCCACTAGATGGAGTAATAGTAATGGTCACATTAAAATAAAGGTCAACTAAGTTGGAATTTAAAAAAAACAACACTTTTTATTGAAAATAAACAATACTCCATGTACAAAATATGAATTTTAGAGCTAAACTACAGACACTTATGAGAAAATAAAAAAGAAAATCTTTATGACTTTGGTTAAAGCCAAAAATTTCTCTGATAAGATCCTATAAACATGAGCAAAAAAAGATAAAATTGACAAATTGGATTTAATAAAAATGGAAAATTTTCATCTTTGAAAGACACTAATATGAAAAGGAAAAGAAAACCCAGATACTTGAGCTGAACTTGGTAGCTGTTTTTTTTTTTTTTTTAAATATTTTTTTTAATTGTAGATGGACACAATGTCTTTATTTTATTGCCTTGTATGTGGTGCTGAGGATCGAACCCAGGGCCTCACGCATGTGAGGCAAGCGCTCTACCGCTGAGCTACAATCCCAGCCCACTTGGTAGCTTTTGTCTGTAATCCCAGCTACTCAGGAGGCTGAGGCAGGAAGATCTTAACTTCAAGGCCAGCCTCAGTAACTTAGTGAGATCCTGTCTCAAAATAAAAAGTAAAATGAACTGGGCATGTGGCTTAGTGATAAAGTGCCCTTGAGTTCAATCCCTCCCCCCATCTAAAAGGAAAAAAATAAAGAAAGAATACTAGGAAAAAAAAATTTCAATTACATATCTGATGAAGGCCTTGTATATAGAATATATAAAGAACCCTTTTAAGTCCATATGAAGATAACCAATCTACTGAAAAGAAGTGAATGATTTGAACAGACATTTTATCAGAGAATATGGATGGCAAATAAGCACATGAAAGGATGTTCAATATGATTATTTGCTAGGCAAAATAATTTTTTTATTTTATTGATTTTTTTTTAGTACATAAGAGTGGAATTCATTGTTACCTATTTTGATATGCACATAATGTAACACTGTAATTTGGTCTGTTTCATTCCCTAGTGCCTCTCTTGTCCCTCTCTTCCTCCCTTTCCCTGGTCCCTTTCCTCGACTCTACTGATCTTTTCTATTTTCATGAGGTTCCTCACACGCACCATTTTTTTAAATTCCTTTTTTCTCTCCAGCTTTCACATATGACCTTTGACTTTTTGAGTTTGGCTTATTTGGTTTAACATAATGCTTTCAACTTCCATCTATTCTCCTACAATAATGACATAATTTCACTCTTCTTTATGGCTGAATAAAACTCCAGTGTGTGTGTGTGTGTGTGTGTGTGTGTGTGTGTGTGTGGTGTGTGATGTGTGTGTACAAATTTTCTTTATCCATTCATCCATTGATGGACACCTAGGCTGGTTCCATAGTTTGGCTATTGCAAATTCTGCTGCTCTGAACATGAGTATGCATGTGTTGTTCTAGTATGCTAGCTTCTAAATTCTTTAGGATAAATATCAAGGAGTAGTTTAAATGGGTGATATGGTGGTTCCATTCCTAGTCTTTTGAGGAACTCCATTCTGATTTCCATAGTAGATGTACTAATTTACAGACCCACCAACAAAGTAAAAGTGTTCCTTTCCTCCACATCCTTTCCAACATTTATTATTATTTTAATTTTTGGTGTTTGCATTCTAACTGGATTAAAATGAAATCTCAAAGTAGTTTTGATTCACATTTCCTTCACTGCTAAAGATGTTGAACATTCTTTCATTTATTTGTTGATCATTTGTATTTTTTCTTCTGAGAAGTTACTGTTTGGTTCATTTGCCCATTTATTGACTGAGTTATTTGGGGATTTTTGGTGTTACATTTTTAAAGTTCTTTTTATATTCTGAATATTAATCCTGTCAGAAAAATGACTAGCAAAGGTTTTTATCTCACTCTGCAAGTTCTCTCTCATTTCCTTTGCTGTGCAAAAACTTTTAAATTTGATACCATCCTATTTATTAATTGTTGGTATTTTTTTTTCTGAGCTTTAGGATTCCTCTTGAGGAAGTCATTACTTATGCCTATATGTTGGAGTGTTGACAGTATGTTTTCTTCTAGTAGTTGCATAGTTTATGGTCTAGTTACTAGGTCTTTGATCCATTTTGAGTTGACTTTTGTGCAGAGTAAGAGATAGGGATCTAGTTTCAGCCAAGCAAAATAAAGTAAAACTACAATGAGAAACCTTTACACAGATAGTGGAATGTCTAAAATTAAATGGGCTAATAAGAAGTGCTATCAGATACATAGCTATCAGATCTCTAAATTTCTAGTGGAAGGCAAAATAGTACAGTTAGCTTAGAAAAACAATTCAATGCTTTCTTAAAAACTTAATTACAGCTGGGTGTGGGGGCACACTTCTGTAATCTCAGCAGCTTGGGAAGCTGAGGCAGGAGAATCATGAATTCAAAGTCAGCCTCAGGAACTTAGCAAAACCCTAATAACTTAGTGAGATCCTGTCTCTAAATAAAATACAGGAAAAAGGACTGAGGATGTGGCTCAGTGGTTAAGCGCACCTGGATTTACTCCCCAGTACCAAAAACAAAAAACTGAATTAAGCCAGGCGCGGTCGCTCAAGCCTGTAATCCCAGCATTTAGGGAGGCTGAGACAGGAGAATTGCGAGTTTAAAGCCAGCCTCAGCAATGGCGAGGCCCTGAGCAACTCAGTGAGACCCTGTCTCTACATAAAACACAAAATAGGGCTGGGGATGTGGTTCAGTGGTCGAGTGCCCCTGAGTTCAATCTCCAGTACCAAAAAAACTTAATTATATACTTACCATATAACATAGAAATCTTATTCTTACAAATTTATCCAAGAGAAATGAAAACACAATAAAGATCTATAGATGAATGCTCATTCATAGTATCCCAAATCTGAGGGAGAAAAATGAAATGTTCATCAGCTGGTAAATAGATAAACAAAGTGTGGTTCATCTTTATGATGGAATACTACTCAGCAGTAGAGACGAAAACCAATACATCAGCAACATGTATGAATCTCAACAAATTTACAAATGATGCTACAATCTACATTCACACACCATTCTGCAAATATATGTATATATATATATATATACATACATATATATATACATATTTACAGTTATATGTACTCACGAGTGCATAAAATTATATATATTTACACACATATATATATTATCAGAAGGAGGATTGCTAGGTCAAAGGATTTTCACATTTGTTATTTGATAGATATTTCAAAAGTGCCTTCCTTAGCAACTGTATCAATTTACATTCCCATCAGCAATATAGATGGTGCTTATGTCCTCACAACCTTAAGGGAGTATGTAGAATTTTTTGAATTTTTGCTAATCTAACAGGGAAATAGCATCTCATCATAGATTAATTAGTGTTTCTCTTCACATAGAAGCTCTAATATGTTAACAGTTACTTTAAATGATATTCTTATACATCCCCTGAGGTGCTCATACGTTACTTACTACAGTACTCCAAAACATCCACAAAATTTACACCTCTCTGTTTGGAATAACCTCAACCCTTGCTTTTGCCTGGTGAATCCTTGCTCATTCCTCAAAACTCTCATCACATTTGTAAAGATTTCTTTGGTTCTCTTAGAATGAAATAATGTTGCTTTCCTCTGAACTATTGTGCTTTGTGTCTACCACCTGCATTTCATGGTGAATTACAACTACTGATGTTCCTCAATTCACTGTGAACTCCTGGGCATATTGGAGGGTTTACGTAAGTTTCATAAGACAAGGGCTGCAATTCATTCAACTCTCTAATCTCAGAAGCTAGTATGGTATCTGGCACAAAGTAAGACTACAATAAATGGGCATTGAACTGAAAGGAATGGTCTGTGCAGAAACAAACATGCTTCTGTAAACATATGCATGAATGAGTGCACATCTATGAAAGAAATGTTCTGATGAATAAATCTAACATCATGATTCTGTATCTAATGATGATTTGTTTCAAACCTTTCTCCCTGGGAACTTACACTCTAAAAACTAAAATTTGTGTCATCTGACAAGTAGTCCAGTAAGGTCTGCAAACAGTGGATTAAGAGAGCCAAGCATCTTTGTTTTATGTTGAGCTCTATTTGTTTGTAAATGAACACAAAGGACCAGATTATATGAAATACTGGCATAGAAAAAAACTAGTCTTCTGTGAACCTAGAAGCAAAGGAAATCCTTCTGGTGGAATCATAAAATAAGATCTGCAGTATTAGAATGTGTAGCAGATATCCCAAAATGAATGCAGTTTTCTGGAATGCACCACTCAGAGGTCCTGGGTTCCACCATAGTGTGTGTAGCTCTATCTCTGTTCTGAGGGTATTAGAGAGGCCTTATGTCATGAATCCTATACCACACATACACTGATCTAGGCCTAAAATACCAGGAAAACTCCTCATTATCTATTCAACACAGAGTAGACAGTCAGACATAATACCTGGAAATAGGTTTTATATATTACACCTCACAAAGTCCCGGAGATGATGATTATCTTATATTCATGGTCAATGTAGATAGAGACTTCTGCAAAATTTGTGAATGTTAGCTTAGCAAAAACAAGAAGCATGTCTTTAAGAAAGAAACCTGGCCACTCCTGAAGAATCAAAATAAGGGAAGTCAGAAGAGAATTATCATATGCTATTTAGCCAATATTTATTAATAGCTACGTGTTGGATATCATGCTAGGCATTGTGAACAAAAAGTTGAATAAAATATAGTTTGACCTTATAAGAGCTTACAATCTAGGTCAGAGGATAAGATGACAATAATATCATATAGTTCTCCATTGCTTTTCAGTCTCCAAAGCACTATCATATATTGCAGTTTTACTACTCTGTTCTCTTTTCACAGTTCCATAAGGTATAGACCAATTGCAAAATACAAAATGTGATGGGGGTTCCAAGTAAAAGGGACTTCATGTAGCTAGATGGTAGTGAGGGGTGGGAAGTGAAGACTCCATGGAGAAGGAAGCATTTTGGGTGAGCTCTGAAAGGTAGACATATCTCAATCGACAATGATAGATGGTGATAATCATAGCAGTAACTTGTGCACAGGATACCAAGTCAAGAGAATGCTACAGAAAAATTCAGGGGAAGAAAGAGGAACATCATTTGGCTGCATGAGAGAAACAGAGGAAAATAAGGCTGAAAATATAGATTCAGGAATTATGCTTGACTTATTTAGATTTTAGGCAGGTAAATAAAATAAATGAATTGTATTTGATCTGAGGTAGAAAGGTCAGATTAGGTACAATGGAATACCACCACAATAGGAACACTCTGGAAGGCTGGGCCAGAGGCATTTTCACTCTCCTTCAGGGGAGTTCCTCACTTATTTCAAGCCATCACTCTAGGTTCGCATCAAGTTTACTTCACCTTTTATGTCTTCCTCCAAATCTTATCAGGAGCACCTTTTTGCAATCAAGCCACTAATCTCTAGTTTTATATATGTATCTTTTCCTCCCAATTTCTTTCAAACAGTGGTTGTCTGAAGGATTAATGAAAATTTGACTTTTGCTTTTGTTCATTTGTCTGTGTTGATTTTCTATTAAAAGTGGTATATATATATACATATATATATATATATATATATATATTTTTTTTTTTTTTTTTTTTTTTTTTTTTGGTACTGGAGATTGAACTCAGGGGCACTCGACCACTGAGCCACATCCCCAGCCCTATTTTGTGTTTTAGGTAGAGACAGGGTCTCACTGAGTTGCTTAGCACCTTGCCATTGCTGAGGCTGGCTTTAAACTCGCGATTCTCCTGTCTCAGCCTCCCTAAGTGCTGGGATTACAGGTTTGTGCCACCATGCCCAGCTAAAAGTGGGAAATATTTTAATAATGCAAACCTAGAGCTGGGACTGTGGCTCAGTGGTAAGAGCATTTGCCTAGCATGCCTGAGACGGTGGGTTCAATCCCCAATACCACCAAAGAAGTAAAAATAAATTTTTAAAATACAAACATATTTTTGTAATAAAAACATGTATCATTTTTTCTAAAATTTAATATTATGTTTATTCTTGCAATCTACCAACTGTTGGACACACAGATTGTCTAGATTGTCTCAAATTTTTGAAATGACAAACTGGGAAGAGCAGTTAAAATTAGATGAAAATAAACTAGTGTTTAAAAAGTATAATCTTTTCATTGGGAAAAAAAGAAACATAAAAATGGGCAACAATGCTTAAAGATGTGGAAAAAAAAAAAACCAAAAACAGCACAATGCCATTCCCATGCCTGCTGACCAGCTTGCTTTTCTCCAAAATGCTGTTGGCCAAATTGTTTTCAGCTGAACAGTAATGTTCACATTACTTATGCCTATATGTTGGAGTGTAATGTTACTATGTTGGTCAGTTTTTTGTTACTATAACAAATGCCTGAGATAAATCAAATTATAAAGAGAAAAGTTTTATTTTGGCTCACAGTTTTGGAGGTTTCAGTTCATTATCAATTTGTCTGAAGCTTTGGGCCTGTAGTGAGGCAGCACATCATGGTGGGAGTGAACAACAGAGCAAAACCATTGATTTCATGGCCAGGGGGAAGAGAGGAAGGGGACCGAATTGCCAACCCAAAGACCTCCCACTAGGCCTCCTCTCTTAAAGTTTCCATCACCTCTCAATAGTGCCAAACTGGAAACTAAACTTTTAACAGATGGACCTCTGGGGGATACTTGAGATACAGCCCATAGCAATTATACTCTACAGTGGGCACTATGACAGTCAAGATGAACTATCTGATCTTATCCTCAAGGAGCTTTAAGGGACTCAGGCCATATTGAGGATTCTCAGGGTGCTATGGGAAAACAGAGGAAAGCATCCAACCCTGTCTGAGAGGATTAAGGAAGATACTATTGAAGGTAATATTAGACTTGAGCTCTGAAATGATCATGAATTAGGTGACAAAGTGACTGAGGAGAATGAAAGTGTAAAAGGATTTTTAAGTACAAAGGAACAACCTGTACAAAGACACAGAACAAGAATGACTATAATACCTGGAGAGAATTCTAAGGGATATATTGTGACTAGAAGGAAGGAGCATGTGTGTAAGATAATGGGATTTAGGGGAAAAACATGAGAAGAGAGGGTTACAGAGTGGATGAATTAAATATGCGTATTTGAGAGTGAGGAAAAATTACAACTTTACTTTTTAGTTCATATTTAATTTTTTTCTTCTTGTGATATAATTATTAGAACTAACGATAGTACAACAATACAAGTGCATGAAGTATGAAAACTTAGGCCACATTGAGGATGGATATTCAAAACTGTTTTTCTGGTTAGAGGTTCAATGAAGTTTAGAGATAATTGCTGTAGGTGAAGGGCGACCATTATGGGTTTTAAGGAGGGAAGAAAGATGGTGATAAGATCTGAAACATGGGCAGCAGGGTGGAAGGTGATGGCAGAGAGCAGCCCAGAGGCATCAGTCCAAGTGGGAAGTGATATGAGCTGTCACTAAGCAAGTGGCCGTGGTAATGGTGACAATGTGACATATTGGAGAGATATTTAGAAGTAACATAAATAGGACTTGGTAAACTAACACTTAGTGGAACACACAGGATACAGAACAGAAATAATGGGCTGGATCCTGTGTGGAAAAATGACAATCAAAAGTTGAGGACATGCCAGGCACTATGGTTCATGCCTGAGGCAGGGGATATCAAGTTAGAAGTTGGCTTGTGCAATTTAGCAAGACCTTGTCTTAAAACAAAACAAAAGAAAACAAGGCTAGAGATATGGCTCAGTGGTAGAGCACCCTTGGGTTCAATCCCCAATACGGGGGGGTGGGGGGAGAGTTTAGGACAGAATAAATTAGTTCAGCAACATTATAGACTATATATCTTTATGTAGACCACAGTTGATAGTATTAGTTTAATGGAAAAATGGACTTTAAAGTTCCAAATTGCCAATCTACACAGATAAAATATAAGAAATGTTGTTGGAGACTTCTAATCCAAAAATAAAACAAATTATCATATTCTGATCCCAAGAAACACTTGAAATGTAATGAGTTCCAATGGAAGTGGTTTAAAGTTCTAAATTTGTTTACTCTTACAAACACCCTAAACTGTTGTGAAAGACAATGATATAATTATAAAGGCACTTAGTCTCTAAAGCCTTAAGAGAACCCCCATCTGTAAAGCTACAGATAAAGCTCTAGAAATAGACACAGGGTGTAGGAGTGAAAATATTTTTACTCTCAAACTCAGTCATTGCGAGTTAATTTGGAACACTGTGATAGAATGCTGTTTAAAATAATGGTTACACTTTTCTCCCTGTTTTTGACCTAAATATGCTATATTACCCTATTTTCCAGCAAGTTTACCTAGAAAACAAATAATATAATAATAATCTAAAAATACAATAATATAAAATCTCAAATCAAAAAATATAATAAAAATCTAATATTATAAAATCTAAAAATCTAGCTGGGTGTGGTAGTGCACGCCTGTAATCCCAGGGACTCAGAGGTGGAGGCAGGAGGATTTTAAGTATGAGGCCAGCTTCAGCAACTTTGTGAGGTCTGTTTAAAAAAAAAAAAAAAAGTGCGCTGGGCAGATGGCACACTCCTATAATCTCAGTGGCTCAGGAGGCTGAGGCAGGAGAATCACAAGTTCCAGGCTAGCCTCAGCAATTTAGCAAGGCCCTAGGCAACTTAGCAAGTCCCTGTCTCTAAATAAAATACAAAAAGGGCTGGGGATGTGGCTCAGTGATTAAATACCCTAGCTTCAATCTCCAGTACCTAAATAGATAAATAGATAATAAATAAATAAATTTTAAAAAGCAGAGCTAGGAGTATTGCTCAGTGGTAGAGGTTCAATCCCCAGTACTGAAGAAACAACAGCAACAACAAAAAATTCTGAAGCAGCTCTTCCTTCTTATTTCCCTTTGTTTATTCTTCTCCCTTTCACATTTTTTCAGGGATTCTTATTTTTCATGTTTCAGTTTTAACCTTTTTTCCTCAAGGAAGCATTTACTACACCACTATAAAGTTGGGAGAATTTTGGTATATGCTATAATGCACTTCCCTTTTGGAAATATTTCTTTGACTTGCACTTGTTTGTTTGTTTGTTTATTTGGGACTGGGGATTGAACTCAGGGGTACTCACCACTGAGCCACATCCCCAGCCCTATTTTTTTGTGTTTTATGTAGAGACAGGGTCTCACTGAGTTGCTTAGTGCTTCACCATTGCTGAGGCTGGCTTTGAACTCATGATTCTCCTGTCTCAGCCTCCCAAAGTACAGGGATTACAGGCAAGCCCCACCACGCCCGGCTGCACTTGTTTTTTAGAATTTGAGTCCCTACTGGACTGTAAGCACCATGAAGGTAGGGACACCACCTGGCACAGGATTAGCACTCAGTAAATATTAATTGAATTCAAGTGAGCTTTGTGGACCAAACACATAAACTAGACCAGAATCTCCACCTACAAATTCAGGTGTGCAAGAAACACCTTAATGTCTACAATTCACCTTGACTTTCCTTCCATGAAATTATCTTAGAGTTTGGCAGAAATTTTGTCTTGATCAATTGAGTCAGTATCTTCCTCTCTGTTGCTGTGACAAAATGTCTCAGGAAAGTCAAATTAGAAGAAGAAAACATTTATTTCTCAATCCATGGTTGCTTGGCCTGTTGTTTGGGCCTGTGGTAGTACAGTATATTATGGCTAAAGCACATGACAGAGGAAACTTTCTTACCTCATGGCAGCCAGAGAGCAAGGAGAGAGACAGGAATGAGCCAGGGTCCCACTATTCCCTTCTAGGACCTAATCCCACCTCCTAAAATGTTACCACCACCTCCCAAGCGCCAGTCAGCTAGAGATAGATCCTTCATCACAAGAGCTTTGGGAGGAATTTAAGATTCAAACGAGACCTGGGCCCAGGGACACAGGCCTATAATCCCAGCACTCATAAGGCTGATGTGGGAGGATCACTGGAGATCAAGAATTTGAGACAAGCCTAAAAAAACCACAGTGAGATCCTATCAGGAAAAAAAAAAAATCGAAACCATAACACTTACACACACACACACACACATTCTCTCTCTCTCTCTCTCTCTCTCTCTCTCTCTCTCTCCATTGTATGAAGCCGAGATATTGAAAAGAAGCTCATTTATCTTGTGTCATCATTTCAAGTGACCTTTTCAGTCACTTGAAATACCCATTTCTCATTTGGCCATTTTGAATTAGTCCAAGCAGATTTCTTTGGAGACCTTCATGTTCCTATTCCACCACTACTTGAGCCAGGGTTTTTTCCCTCATGTCTCCCTTCTTGGCTCTGTGGGATTTATTCTGCTAACTTTGTTCCTGCTTTCAGTCCGTGTCTGCAAGGACACACCGTGGCAGCAACTTCCTCTGGATCTCATTGCTTCTCTGGAGTCTGGCTGGAAGGTTGAGTCCCCAGAAGTAAACAAGGGGGCTCTGAGTTCAGCAAGTGCAGCTTCTCTCCTGAGGGCTCTCCCAAGCTCTCCTCCCATACTTTCTGAACTCTCAACCTTGGTGTTTCTTGTTTACAGAGGGTATAGAGAGATGTGAAAGAGGAAGAGAGACAGAAAACAAAAGAGAAAGAGGAAATTGTATTCTTACTAATATCTTCCAACTCTCTTATTTATTCCTCAGTTTCTGCCTTTTATCTTTGGGCCTCTACTTCGTAAAACTGAAAATCTGGGAAGAAAATTTTCCCTTTTCCTACTCCATTTTGTTTTCCCCCTGTAGCCACATTCTTTCCTGAAAACAAACAGAAATCTAGCTGCTTGTTATTATGAAAAAAGTGTCAAGAAGCAAATTGGAAGTAGTAGAAAACAGAAAAAAGTTTGGATGAAAACTGATAAATATTGAAAAATCAGTATTGTGCCTCATATTCACAAGAAAAAAAATTTTGACTCATGAATGAAATATTTGTAATAGGTCACCAAAGCAGAATTCAGATTGGGTCCATAGACACATGCTGTCATCCCAGCTACAGTGAAAGGCTGATGCAGGAGGATCACAAGTTCAAGGTCATCCTTGGCAACTTAGTAAGACCCTGTCTCAAAATAAAATAAAAAAGGCTTGGGATGCAGCTCAGTGGTAGAGTATCCCTGGGTTCCATCGCCAGTACAGAGGAGGGGGTTACTCAAGGCTACACAGCTATTGGGTAGGTCAGTAAAGCTTTAAAGTCAAATGTGTGAGTGAAAAATCCATGCATTCTTATTATCCTATGCCTTGCATAAAATTTTGGACTCATATTTTCTTTGAATGTAGTATTTCACCATTATTTCTCACTTTCTTTTATGAGTTTTAATTCTTCAAAATATATCCTCTTTTTTAAAAAATTAAGAGAGTCTGAATTTTTCTTTTTTTTGTACCAGGGATTGGACACAGGTGCCTTAACTGCTGAGCCACATCCCCAACCCTTTTTATATTTTATTTTGAAACAGGATCTCACTAAATTTGTAAGGCTGGCTTCAAATTTACAAGGCTCCTGCCTCAGGCTCCCAAATTATTGGAATTACAGGTGTGCACTACTATGACCAGTTTGATTTTATTAATCTTTAAACCTAAGGTTCAAGCAGTAGATAAAATGTTAAAAATATTTAGAGATCAGCTCATAATAAATATAATTAATATAAAATATTTATAAAGCACTTAACAGTTTCATAAAGTTGCTTTTTTTGTTTGTTTATTTTTGCAGTCCTGAGAATGGAAACCGGGACTTTCTGCATGCTAGGCAAGCGCTCTGCCACTGAGTTTTGCTCCCAGTTCTCACAAACCATTTTTGGGTGTGATTTGTCATTTAACCCTCAAAACAACCCTAGAATATTTTTACTCCATTTGAAAACTTAAGAAATTAAAATTGTGAGTGTTAAATCCTTAAATAAATAGTGAAAAATCAGTATTGTGCCTCATATTCACAAGAAAAAAAATTTTGCAGAAACACCTTCTGAAAAAGCAAATTTGGGACATGTTGTACATAGTCCATTTTTGGTTGCTATGGCAGAATACTTGAGACTAGCTAATTTATAATGGAAAATAAGTTTCTTTAGCTCATGTTTCTAGAGGCTGGAAAGTCCAAGATAGGGTAGCTCAATTTGACAAGGGTCATACGCTGCTTCAACTCATGGTGGAAAGTGGAAAGTCAAGCGGTATAGAAGAGAAAGAATGCCAAACTTGCATGATAGCTAACCCGTTCCCTAAAGGAAAGCTTTAATCCTTTCAAAACTACTCCATCTGCATGACTCAAACACTTCCCACTGTGCAATCTACTGCAGCAATCCAACCCAATTTCAAACATGTATTTCAAGAGGGAAAAAATGGTATTCGAACCATAGCAGCACATGAACCCAGATTTCCCCAGCAAAATCTTGGAGCTCTTCCAGACTTCTTGGTACATATTTTATGATGATGATAATGATAACTACTATCATTTATTGAATGCTTACCATGTACCAGGGTCAGTGCCAAGTGTTGAACATACTCACAGCTCGTTTAACCTTTCCAAGAACACTAAAGGGCAAGTATAAAAACAAAGCACAGAAAAAGTAGCCCAAGGTCACATAGCTGATAGATGCTAAAGCAAAGGTACAAACTTAGGTGGTCCTACTTCAGAACCTGCTTTCTTAATCACTTGTATGTGGCCTCTCTGACCTTGTGAAAACTTCCTGGACAGTCTCTTTGCCAGAACTCTTGCATTGGAGTCCTTGTCACCGATTATTAAGCAATGTGAGACTGTTTATTGACACATTATAAATGAATGTATGACTCAAGTGGATTTATACAAGTTATTAAATGTCTCCAAATGTCAGTTGTCTCCTGTAAAATAAAGATATACTTACAGTGAGAGCTAAGTTAATTAACATATGTAAAAAAACTAGCACAAAATCAACCATATGATAAGCACTCATTAATCATATTTATGAGTCAGACTGATATAATTATTGTTTGAAAGGTTCTCACGGGTTGGGAGAAGATGATAATTAATTTTGATGGGTGAGATCAGAGAAAGCCTTAAAGAAAAAGTAACAGGCCTTGAAAAATGGAAAATGTTGACTGGTAAAGAAGGGCTTTCTACACAGAGAAGCCTGAACAACTAAACAGATCGTTCTGCAAGATACCCCTGCCTGGGTGAGAATTCCCATACAGAATCAGGGGCACTGTTGTCCTCAAATTCATGTTCACCAGAGTTGCTAAATAGTTCCAAAAATGCTCCTTTGGCTGGGTATGGTGGTATATGCCTCTAATCCCAGTGACTCGGGAGGCCAAGGCAAGAGGATTGCAAGTTCAAGGCCAGATTGGGCAATTTAGCAAGACCCTGCCTCAAAATAAAAATAAAAAGAGATGGGAGTGTGGCTTTAAAAAACAAAGGTTTCCCCTCTGGTACCATTACCATTACAATTTGTAATCCTCTGTTCACATGTGTGGATACTGCCAGTTAGCCATATATCACTCTCCTTTTTACCAGTGGAATATTATACTGGCTTTTTGTTTTGTTTTGTTCTTGAGTGTTTTTTTTTTTTTTTTGGTTATTGTTATTTGTTGCAATTCTAGGATAAAACCCAGAATCTCACACATTATAGGAAAGACTTCTACCACTGAGCTATAGCCCCAACCCTTTTTTAAAATTATTTTTTATTTTAAGACAAGATCTCACTAAGTTGCCTAGGCTAGCCATGAACTTGTATTCCTCATGCCAAAGCCTCTGGAATAGCTGTGATTGCAGGCATGTGATGCAACATCTGGTTGTGCTGTCACTCTTAGAGTGGCAGAAACAGCTACAGTCACTGCATGGGTACCTCTAGTGCCATTTGATCCTTTTCCTTTGAGACTTTCCTGCCTGCAGCCAGTCCCCCACTTCAACTCCGGGAGTAGGGGTGTAGCACTAAAAGGAAGAGGTTATCAGTGATTTGATTTGGAGCTTCAGAGAGGAGAGCTACTTTATTTCTCCTCCCACCCTCATGGGCTGAAAGTGGATGATCACTTACCTCCTGTTGGTCATACTCCTATAACCCTGGAACAGAGTTTTCTTTTGGTATCTCATTCCTTCTTGGGATGCAGGGCATGATCAAGGGGACTTCTCTGCCATAGTGCTCCTAAGGTCATTCAGGGAGAATTTAGCATTTCTTTAGGATTCCTGCCACCCTCCTCTCCCCATAAAACCACCGCTGCTGACTTTCTGCTTCATGCTCTTTCTTACTGTTTCCACTATCCAGACTTTCCTTCTCCATTGCTCGTATAAATGCCATCTACTCCTTAAGGCCTACTTCTTGAGTGCTACAGTTCTCTTTAACTCTTATTATATTAGCACATGAATTTAATTATTTTGAAAAACAACAGGGGCCTTTCCAAAAAACTGCCTAAAATTTGTTCAGAAAACCAGCCTAACCATCTGAAAATCTAATTCTAATTCTGGTTCTATGACTCTATCATTTGCTGTTACAATCTATGCCTAAATTTATTCTTTTGCAAATGGAATATATATTACCTGCACTACCTTAGAGGACTGAGACAATGAGCACATAAGAATATATGCAAACTAAGCTGGGTATGGTGGCACATGCCAGTAGTGCCATTTACTCAGGAAGCTGAGGCAGGAGGATTCAGGATCTGAGACCAGTTTGGACAACATAGCAGGACCCTATCTCAAAAAAGAAAAAAATGAAAAGAAAATGTATCAAAACATTCCTAAAAGCTGCAAATCATGCCCGCCCATTAACTCTAGTCACTCAGGA
Source organism: Xerus rutilus (assembly GCA_028644305.1). Lineage (NCBI taxonomy): Eukaryota > Metazoa > Chordata > Mammalia > Rodentia > Sciuridae > Xerus > Xerus rutilus. The sequence goes on from CM053400.1 coordinate 119,743,762, forward strand.
GGTCGAAGCAGGAGGATCACAAGTTTGAGGTCAGCCTTTACAATTTAGTGAGATCTTTTCTTAAAATGAAATACTAAAAAGGGCTGAGAGTGGGCATGGTGGTGCATGTCTGTAGTCCCAGTGACTTGGAAGACTGAGGCAGGAGAATTGCAAGTTTGAGGTCACCTAAAATTGCAAGTTTTAGGTCTTGCTAAGTGGGAAATTTTTTTTTTTTTTTAAAAGACGGGATGTAGCTTGGTGGTAAAGTGCCCCTGGTTTTAATCCCCAATGCCCTAAATAAATAAATAAATGGCTTAAAGCTCAGTGGTAGAGTGCTTGTATAGCATGTGCAAAGCATGTGCACAATCCCCAGGACCACAAACAAAAACCTGCAAATCACTATCCAGCTGAGATATTAATATTGGTATGTTTTATTTTCATAATGTAGTGTTGTGGACTAGATTAACATGAGTGACTCCATCTTAGCTAAGGCATCCATTTTAGTTCCTTATGATCCTGTGCTGAACCCAAAGCTTTGTCAATTATAAATGATCATGGAAAGTACTGAGTTTGACAGGTACAATTGATTATGGAAAGTACCAAATGTGCACAGAATGTATGCATTACTTCATACGCATTGTTTCTCTACGGCTTAATTCAGCTTCTGGACCCCTGCTTCCTTGCTACTATGCCAACCAGGATGTGGTTTTTGCCGTTAAATACCCTGAAATGCTTAGTCTTGGTACTGTTCCCTGTGGGGTCTTGTAGGGAGCAGTCACTGGCCAGCTAATAAAGACATCACTGGGACTGGCTGGCTAATAAAGACTCTCCAATTTGGACATCACTGGGACTTGTGTGTTTTCTAAGTGGTCTGCCCCATAGCAGTAGGAGCATCAGGAAATGTTTCCTTTCACCCTCCAAAGGTTCTTTAGAATAAACTGACAATAGGCATAAATAATAATAGAAGAAAAAGATATATGAACTTATTAATGTGCATAGAGGAAAGATCACAGCCTAAGAGTTATACATAAAATATGAATCTCCCAAAAGGGTCAGTTGGCTAAAATTTAAATAAATCTCTCAAGCTCCAGAGGAATAGGGACTTGGATAGGAAAGGGTTTTCTGCAGATGTATCTCTACCACTGAGATACATCTCCAGTCCTTTTTTATTTTTTCTTTTTTAGCATGACAACATGCTATGGAAGGGGGAAGAGCCAGAACACACTGGGGAAAAATGTTGTTTAATTATGAAGAAAAAAGTTTCTTAGGCCATCGATCAGAGCTAAATTTAGAAGAATAGATGAGCTAAGCTTGGTGGGGCAGGACTGAAATCTCAGCTACAAGATAATCTGAGATCGGAGGAGTGCAAGTTCAAGATCAGCCTGGCCAATTTACCAAGATCCTGCCTCAAAATGAGATTAAAATAAGGGCTGGGATTGGGGCTCAAATTAGAGTGGTTGCCTAGCATGCGTGAAGCCCTGGGTTCAATCCCTAGTACCACAAAAAAAAAAAAAAAAAAAAAAAGTAAAAACAAACAAAAAGCAAAAGATACACATGCATATAATTGGAATTCTCTAATATTTCAAATTAAAAATATTTCTGAAACTACTGTATCTGAGATGTTTGTAAAATTCAGGGCAGCACAAATCTCATTTAATAACAAGGTTTTTTTTTTTGGTACTGGGAATTGAACTCAGGGGCACTCGACCACTGAGCCACATCCCCAGCCCTATTTTGTGTTTTATGTAAAGACAGGGTCTCGCTGAGTTGCTTAGCACCTCGCCGTTGCTGAGGTTTAATAACAAGTTTTTGAGCTTATGGTTGATTAGTATTGACAAAAATGTAATTTTAAAACATTTAAGTTAAATCTAATTTCTTTGTGTCTAGGAAGTTAAGTACATCTTTCTATACCCAACCATCACTTGTAATCAGTTACAAATGATATATTTGTTCAATATTACATGATGCTTTTTAATATATTTGATTCAAAGAACCAGTAGTCACATAAACTATTAATTAATCTGGAAGAGAGAGACAGAGGATGGTTAATGGTGTAGGAGTACAGCTGGATAGGAGAAATAACTTCTAATCTATAGCACAGTAGGATAACTATGGTTGATAATAATCAATTGAATATTTGAAAACAGTTAGTAGAGAGGATTTGTGAATACTTCCAACACAAGAAATTTATATGTTCTTGGTGACAGATATGCTAATTATCCCGATCTGATCATCATTCATTTTGTGTGTGTGTGTATACATATATACTGAATATATATATCAATTTTTTAAAAAAAGTATTTAAAAATAATTCACACTGGGCCTGGTGATGCACAACTGTAATCCCAGTAGAGAGGCTGAGACAAGAGGATTACACATTCGAAGCTAGTATCAGAAACTCAGTGAAGCCCTAAGCAATTTAGCAAGACTCTGTCTCAAAATAAAAAATAAAAAGAACTTGGCATGTAGCTCAGAGTAAAGTGCCCCTGGGTTTAATTCCCAGTACCAAAAAAATAAAATAATTCAAGTTGGGCATGGTGGTGCAGGCCAGATACTCAGGTGGTTTAAGCAGGAGGATTGTAAACTTAAGGCAGCCTCAGCAATTTAGCAAAATCTTGTCTCAAAATCCAAAGGAATAAAAAAGGGTTGAGAATGTGCTGACTAGTAGAGCATTTGCCTAGAATGCATGAGGCCCTGTCAAGTACTACAAAAATGAATGAATGAATGAATGAATGAATGAATGAATAAATAATCAATCAATCAATATCATTGTCTGCACCAACAAAAAGGAACACTTAGTTGTAATTTACAATGTGTCAGTCACTGATTGTCAATTTAAGTATAAACTTCCTCATTTGTTGATTCTGTATTTGCAAATATGCTTATTAGTTAAAACTTATTTGCAACTCCTAAATCAACACTCCAGTACTTTCATGGTCACAGATATACACAAATTCAATATGCAAAAAATTTTTTTTTTGCTGAAGGAGGAACACATTCCAAGTTGATGTGAACCACGCAAAGCTCTGCCTTCTTGTTTTACCTCTTACGCTATGAGCATGTTTTCTGTTTGTGGCCTATTTAGTGCCCAGTTTTTCCTACCTTTGTAGTTTTTGTTGGTAATTTGATTGTTTCAAATGGTTCTCAAGGGCTGGGTGTGTATCTCAGTGGTAGAGCAATAGTTATAGCATGTGAAAGGTCCTAGGTTTCTTCCCCAGCACTGCACAAATAAATAAAATAAGATGACTTGTAAGCCTAGTGTTGAATCTAGTGCAACTAGTACGAAAGAATGTGATGAGTCTAGAGAGAAAATAAGTCTGTTTGGTAAGTCTGGTTCAGGCAGGGGTTAGAGTGCTGTTAATCTCTAGTTCAATGTTAATCAATCAACAATTTATACTAAATAAAATGTCTTTAACAGAAACACTGATCAAGCAAGGTGTCATAATTGATCCACTGATAAAACTATTGTGACTAAAGGCTTGCAGGAACATAGCCTTGATTTACTCCTGGGAACAATGATTCCGTGATAGCTGAGTATTTGAGGTAGCTTTATAGAATCTAACTGCTGCAAATGACAAGAACCAACTATAGCCTGGGTGCAATGGCACACGCCTGTAATCTCAGATACTCTGGAGGCCAACAGGAAGATCACCACCAGCCTCAGCAATTTAGCAAGGCCCTAAGCAATTTAACAAGACCATGTCTCAAAATGAAAAATAAAAAGGGCTGGGAGTGTAGTTCAGTGGTAAAGCCCCTCTGAGTTCAATCCTTAGTACCAAAAGAAAAAAAATCAACTGTAATTTTATGTCTTAATAAGTTGATCATTCTAAAAATTATATTATAGAAAATTTCCAATGGATGAGTAGAGAAAATAGTACATAAATCAGTCCCCACTCATACCACGCAGATTCAGTAATTACTAACTCTTGACCAATCTTATTTCCTGTTTAATTTCCCAAACCCTTTCCCCTTGGTATCTGACACAAAGTTACTTTCCTGGTAAAGAGAATAAAAGGAGACAGAACAATAGAAAAATAAGCCATCATGCCCTGCAGACTGCGGGAGCCCTTCTAATGGACAAAGAATAAGAAGGCCAGACTGAGGGGCGTTTGCAGATGTCTGGTGGCTTGCTTTGGATTATAATGCATACCTATGCTCCCTATGTCACATTTCCTGTGGTCTTTGTGGTCTGGGCTGTGGATTACAACCTGGAATAGTGATCAAAGGAACAGATCCCCAGATATGGAAGCAGACAAACCCATCTCAGAGCCTCAGGAGGAATGCAAGCTGCAAGAGCTGCAGGACGAGGCACACACCCAGGTGGTGAGCCTTAAGGCCAAGCTGGAATTTGCCCCTAAAGCTGACTTAAACTAAAACTGCCTAGAAAAGAATTAACAGAGGACACAAGGCCTGATGGTCCCATGGTGGGCCTTGACTGAAACTGCCATCATATAGACCTAGTCTCCAAACTACATGGGATTTGCCTTTCTGATCATTCTGTCCTAACACTCCACACATGCCCTAGATGCTTCTTTACAGCCAGATAGACGCAGCAGCAGCTGAGAGCTAGTGAAGAGGAAGGCCACATCTGTTGTATGGGGCACAACTACTCCAGCTCAAAGGGCTTATGGGCTCACTGCCAGGAGGAACATTATGAAATGAGCATTGGCTGCTAGTTTTCTTGGGAAGGTGGTTTGGCTTCATGTGGGATTGACTGGGATTTGGGTGTTGTCTTTAGGAGGGATTCCTACATGTGTAAGTTTAATTTGCCTTGGGAAGAATTCAAAACTTTACCTGGCTCCCTTCCTTTGTGCCCCCACCCCCCGCCAGCAAAAAAATATCCTGTTCTAGCAGCTCAAGAATGAGATTCTCCAGGGAAGGAAAGCATTTTTCTGCTCTTGGAAGCTTAGGTCATTCACCTTGGGGCAGGGAGGAACATGTGCTGGTGGATTTCTTTGAAAATAATCCTTATCTTCTGTACCCCCCTCCACACTGTATAGTACAAAACTTGGTTAAAGAAGCATCTGAAAACCTTTAAAAGAGAAGAAAGAAAACTGACCCATTAGTTAACATCAGGTTACTGCAGATTAGTTTTTCTCTGTAAGAATGAAACGAACTTCATTTTCATGCCAATTGAAATTGTACTGTCTGGAAAATTTGGCTGTCATCTCTAATCGTGATTTCTGGGAAGGTCAGATAAACAGTTTAGTTTCAGCTTGGTGTTGTGGAACTTAAGCATGAGTGACTCCATTTTTATTGTAGTCTCTCTACAGAAGCTTGGTCCAAAACAAAGGCCTCCCATAATTTTTATTTAAAATCATGAAAGAAAAGGAAAGACTAAGAGATTGTCATAAATTGGAGGAGATTAAGAAGACATGATGTTGAAATGTAACATGGTATTCTGCAACAGGAAAAGAGCATTAATGGGAAAACTATGGAAATCCAAATCATCTGCACTTAGTAGTATTGTACCAATGGCAATTTCCTTGCTTTGATAAATGTACCATGGTTGTGTAAGATGTGAAAATTAGAGGAAGCTGAGTGAAGGACATTTAGCAACTCTCTATACTATTTTTATGACACTTCTGTAAAACTAAAATCACTTAAAAATAAAAAGAAGTTCTTTAAAATTAATATACACTTTGGTCCTAAATCTAGTGTTTCAAATTCAGCAAATATGGCCTAGGTCCTGAGAATCTACATTTGCAATGAGTTCTTATAAGAAGCTGTTGCTGGCTCCAGGGAAATACTTTTGGGAAGCACTGCTTAAAAGAAATCTAAGGTCATGGGAAGTTTTCTGCTGTATTTTCCACCTCATTGTAAATTTCCCTACAGTAAACACAAGAATGAATGAGAAAGATGCTAACCCGTTTCAAAACAGGTTTATTTCTTTAGTTATGGTTTTGCCTAATATCTTTCTCAACTGTTAGTTTTACTTTAAGCATAATATAATACTTGAGGATATCTCCTTTATAAAATGCTTCAATCAATCCTCAAATTTTCCATTCTTGTTTCACTTACTATGTTATTTAAAGATAATAAAAACCCTTAAACATTTTGGCTTAAATACTGACAAAATACTAGGGAAAACTTAAATACTGTTAGGTAACAAAGTGAATCTGGGAAATTACTATGTACAGAGTTCAGTAACAACTATTTATCTTTCAATATCTATTGTCCCCCTCTTCTTACTAAGGTAAGTGGGAAACTTGATTTTTGACTGAGTACCTGGCCACTCAATACATTTTCCAGCTTTCTGCCAACTAAATATTTTCAGAAAATTATGTTTTAGTAGCAGGAGGGAGACAGAAGTGAGAAATACAATAACTACAGAATGTCCTTAAAGGAAAAAGATGTGTTGCTAGTCTTAGTAGTAGATTCCTGTAATCCCAGCTGATTGGAAGGCTGAGGCAGAAGGATTGAAAGTTTGAGTCTAGCCTCAGCAACTCAGAAGCTGTCTCAAAATAAAAATAAAAAGGGCTCAGGGATGTAGCCTAGTGGCAAAGTGCCCCAGGGTTCAATCCCCAGTATGACAATAAGTAATAAATAAATAAATAAAATTTACAAAAGAAAACAATAAATATGTGCATTTTTAATTTTTTTTTACCTGGATGTCAGATGATGGGAATGCAACTTGGCTGTAAGTACAGCCACTTCCACTTGGACCATTGATGGAATGAATTACTGTTACCAGGATGACATAATAGCAGGCTAGAAGTAAACCAAGGGAAAATCTGGATAAACCCTCAACTTCACTTGCTTTTAGTTGTTTTTATCATTGATTTTAAAGGCCAAAGCTAGCAATACATTCTCATTAGTCTTGCTATAAATGGAGGAAAGGATTTTTTTTTTTCCTTTGAGACAGGGACCTCTTTAAATTGCTCAGGTTGGCCTTGAACTGCCAATCCTTCCACCTGCAGCCTCCTGTACCACCAAGCCAGGCAACTATATACAGATAGTAACAGTTACCTAAATTGTTTTTCAGGAATGTGGAGGGAGCTCAAAGCATTTGAATTCACCAAACTTTCACTTGGGCCTGCAACAAGTATCTGATGGACGAGCTTTTGATGTCAGAGGGCCAAAACTCCACTCTGGGAACATGTAATTTTGCCATTTTCTGAACATGCCTCCTATAAAGAACCATGAAGTCTGATCAAGCATGCACAGACTACCAATTACTTCACTTTTCCTTACCTCCAATCACCATTTCCTATGTCTTAGACCACCCTGCTTCTTTATTCCATAAATACTGCCAAACCTTATTCTCAGGGAGGTGGATTTGAGAATTGCTATCCCATTTACACATACTTCACTGCCTTCTAAATAAATTCTCCTTTACAAAATTTGCTTTGGTGACGGGCATACTGCAAGTATGGTGGGCAAAACAGGCTTAGTTTGGTAATACAAGCAACCTAAATATCTGACACTATAGCAGCCCAGGACTCTCATTCAAAAGCATTCCTAAGCCTACAAGCTGCTTTTGGATAAGAGAAAAACAAACTTCCATTTTTCTTTTTGTGGCACTGGGATTGAATCCAGAAACACTCTACCACTGAGATACATTCCCAGTCCTTTTTTATTTTTTCTTTTTTAAAGACAGTCTTGTTAAATTGCCCAGGCTGGCCTCAAACTTGTGATCTTCCTGCCTCAGCCTCCCTGGTTGCTGGGATTACAGGTGTGTGCCATTGAGCTTGGCTAAAAAACAGACTTCTATCTTAATTTCCTGTTATTTTAAACTTGATGACACTTGAAGCTTAATCTAATTTGAACAGATACAAATTAGTCATCCAAAACTTACAGTTGTGCAGAAAGGAATTTCACTGGATGAGGGCAGCAAAACTTAGTAGTAAAGGGGGCTTAAATCTAGTCTTCCCTCTTTTTTCCCAAGCTTTACACTGCTGTGTTGATCACAATGCTGCTATGCCCATGGCTCTGTAGGAGAGCACAATTTTTTTCCACAATCTAGACTTTAGAGCAGTATTTCTCAAAACATCTTCTACAGACTCTTGGGAGGCATGGGATATGGTTTTAGTTAGTTCCTATTTAGGAATTTTCTACTTTAAAAAGTTAGGAGGGTGGGAGAATTGCTGTCATAGGATGGCCTAATACGCAGAAGGCCCTGGGTTTGAGTATTAAATTAAAGATATTAGGGGCTGGGATTGTAGCTCAGTGGTAGAGCGCTTGCCTCACATGCTTGAGGCCCTGGGTTCGATCCTCAGCCCCACATACAAAGCAATAAAATAAAGACATTGTGTCCAACTACAACTAAAAAATATATTTTAAAAAATTAAAGATATTATATTTTAGAGTAGTTAGCATTCTGTTATGCAAGTTCAAAACTCATTGTTAGGAAGAAAGGCCATAAGGAAAGAGTTTGTTGAAGGACAAGAATGAAAGATAACAGAAGCTCATTAGAATATTACATAATTATACAGTATTATACAGTAATTACATAAGTATACAGTATTATACAGTAGCTGATACAATTTCTAAAGCTCAATTTACTGTTCAAATCCTGGCTCTCCCAGTGACTAAGTAGCTTTTTTTTGGGGGGGGTATTTATTTCTTAACCTTATTGTGTGTCAGTTTTTATAATACCAATTAACACACAAGAAGTTGTGAGGACTTAAATGATTATTATGGTGTCTGACTTAATAATGAACGTTCAATAAATGTTAGCTATTACTATCATTCTGGGAATCACTTAGCAAATGAAGCAGGAACTAGCTGTACATAGCTATAATTTTTTAGAAAGCTTACTTTGCACCAGGAATTGTACATGAGAAATTATTTTACTCATGGAATTGCTGTCATAGAAGGATTTACTCATAAGGAGGCTAAAGTTTAGGTGCAGTGACTTTCCCAAGATTATAAACTAATTTTGCCAGCCAGAATTTAAACTCCAATTGGATTCCAGAGACATGCTGCTATGAAAATTAAGAATCAGAGCCTGCAAGTTTTCATGTGTCCTCTTGTTTATTACCTTTCAATTTCCCCCTCAGAGCACATACCAGCAAATTCTTTAAAACTAAAAAGGTTTGTATGCGAGTGAAAGATAGAGAAATTGGAGAGACCTGAATTCAACAGAGGGTGAGGTGAGTCTTGGGAAATGAGGATGCTCACAGCATGGGACCAGTGGTAAATTATGGGAGGAGCAAGGACAGCAAGCTAACCTGACCTTAAAATATGCCTCTTAATGAGTTATACGAAGAGTGGCCTCTCAAGTTTCAGTTCTGTAACTCAGTACTTTTAAAATAGTGTTCACAGTAAATCACAAGATTTTTATATTCAGCAATTTTATACTTTCTAAATTAGCACTTAAACTGAATGACTTTGAAGAATCCAAAGGATTTGGTTATTTAAAAAGTATTTCCTTACGTGGAGTCCACGCTATACCAATAAGGCAAGGAATCTTTGTTTTTATTGCAAAGATATTTCAATAAAATTGTTAAAATGTTGCAAGTGGGCTTCGTTTGGTTTTGCCAATGTGTAAAAAAGTAACCTTACCAATTTCGATTGGAACCTTAGATTTTCCTCCTGTTCGGATCGAAAAACGTCTGATGTTTATCTTTATCAAGACAGTTTATTCATTCATAAAAATCAAATGTGAGCGGGGGAAACAAAATAAAACTACAAGTTCATAAATCGGGTAGGGTAGATTAGGTTGCATTGTTATTCCTATGACGTTCCAGGGGTTTGGAGTTGGAGAACACCGCCAGTGCCGCCTCTTATTTGCTTTTACGTGTGTCAGTGCAGATCCCTCACCCAGCCACTTTCGCTGCACGTGCTGACTCGAGGGGACAGCCCAGCAATTCTGTCCCGAGGGCGGCTGACTCACCCAGCCGCCCACGCGGCCTAGGAGGGGCTCTGGAGCTCCACCAAGGCCCAGCCACCGCGGCAGGGCGCCGCAGCTCCGCTGCTACCGACCTCAGCCACCGGGAAGGGGCCGCGGGCCCCCAGTGCCTTGGGCCGGGCTCTGCCTTCCCCGCCCGTGGTGGCCTCCGGCCCCAGCCTTCTCCCCGCTTAGAGTGTGATGGGATCCGGCTCTGGCCGCCAGTACTCTGCAGCCTCAGAGAATGGAAGCCACCAACCCAGCTCTGGCTGGTTAGCACCACAGCCACTCAGGCACGCTCTCCGAAGCGCATGCGTCAGTCGCCAGCCCTTGGGTTCCGTCTCCCGTGACGTAGCGATGCGGAGGCGGAGCCAAGGTCGGTAGCAGGAGGGTGGGGGAGGAAGAGCGAGGTGAGCGCGGACGTCAGAGTGGAGAGCGGAAGGTCAGGGAGGCTCGGAGCGGAAGTGAGACTAGGGAGTCTGTCCGCCATTGTGGACCCGAGAAGCGGAGAGCGAGAGGGGAAGAGGAGCGTGCAAGCTTAAAAGACGGGCCCCTTCTGCTAACTGCCGAGCGCGAGGCCCTCTTTTTGGTTTCTCAGCGAGCGGCTGCAGCGGCGGTGGCTGAAACAATCATTCGCCGAGGGCGACAACTAACTGCTGTGAGTGCACGGGGAGAGGCCCAGGCGGCGGCGGCGGCAGCGGCGGCTCTTCTCGGGTTGCGGTGAAGAATGTCAGCCACTAGCGTGGATCAGGTGAGGGAGCAGATGCCGCAGCCTCGGCGAAGGCCTGAGCCCCAGAGCTCCACCCTCGCGTGGGGCCCCGGCTCCTCCCCGTCGCCGCCGGCCCCATAACGGTGCCCGGGGCGCAAGTTGCTGCGTTCCTGCCTCTCGGGCCGGGGCGTGCGCCCTGGCTCTGGAGCCTGCGGCCCGGGCGACCGGCAGGCGCGCTGCCGCGGGAGGTGGGGGAGGACCGCTCGCAGGGGCCTGAGGATGCATCCCGAGGGCGGCCGACGTGGGGCTGAAACTGGCTAGCTCTGGGAGACGGATTTTGTGTGTGGGGTGGGAGGTTTAAGGCTGGGGGTGATCGGGAAATTGGTGGCTGTGGAGGATATGGTGGGTTTGCTTTACGCGGCATGTTTAAAATAACTTATCTTTGATAATGTTTTTGATTAACACATTTTTCTTTTTCTTCTTTTTACCACACCTGTGATCTTGTTACACAGAGACCTAAAGGGCAAGGCAATAAAGGTGAGTTTGGATTTTTTTTTATTAATGTTATCATGATGTTACTTTTAAACTGTAGGGGGTTATTTTTGTTTTTGTTTTTTTTCAGAAGAGGATTAGAGAAGCATTCATCACAGCTAAGGTAGCCCAAACTTTGGTAGTTCTTTGCAGCCCCTTTTACAGAAACCAGAATACTACAAGAGGCAGCTTTCTTAGTTGTATTTCAGTTAAAGCAGGTATTATTGTGAATTTAGTGGTATTTCTTCAGTTACCCAGTTCATTAATGTTAATGTAACTTTTGCTACAAAAATTCCACACATGCATATAGTTAAGTATGTTTTTAAAGTAGACATTTTGTTTGATAAATCTGGATTATACTGAATATGCAATTAATATAGTATTCCATGTATATTAATGAAATCGTACTGTTAATCTCTCTGATTTTGTTGAAGTCAGTTGCAATGAGGCAACAACCAGAGAGAACTCATAACTGAACAGGCATGTAATCTTGCTGTATAGTTGGGATTGCAAGGTGTGACTCAATCTTATTTTACAAAGGACTGAGAAGGAAATAATTCGTGAGGTTTCTCCTAGGATTATATGATTTACTCTTTAGTAATAGTACCATTGAAAGTAAAGTTTATTTTGTATCAACATGGAATAATGTAGTCAGCTGACTGAAACATTGACATTAGTCATGTGACTTTAGTAAGTATAGAACAATAACTGCTTTCTTGGTATAGTTCCAATTAAATAACATTACAGCGAATTATATATTTATAACATTTTGTAATAGGACTTAAAATTACACTAAATAGAATTATACTTCCTATTTTTATTTTAGTAAGGAAGTATTACTTAGGAAACAAGCTCTATAATAGCCTTTTTAGATGTACGTTCAATGTTTTTATTGTCGCTCTTTCAGTTCTTGGGGTTTTTATTTGCTATTGTAAATCTGGTTAATTTGAAAAGGAGTAAGTTCTGTATACACAAATCAGTTAATTTCCTTTATGTTGTAGTTTATTTAAGAATTTTTCCATACCAGATGTGTGGCACTGTTAGGTAACAAATTTATTACTTTGTTTTAATTAAAGATTTTTTTTTAACATTTAGAAATTTTTAATTTTTAGAATTATTTTCAGCATTATAAGCATAAACCTCAGACTTGGATAGTATTCATTTTAAGTGATTTTTTACAAATATGTAAAAATTTTAAAAAGAATGATCCATTAATTTCTTTTTTTTGCTAGTTTGCCCATTAGGAAGTATATAGACTTGGAGATGTGAAATCTGTGGTCATTATTGCCTAGAGTAAATTATTTTATCCTAGATCTATGGGGAGGTGGCACTTTGCAAGGCTATTTGAAATGCTAAGTGTTTTGTGTTACCTGCTTTAAGGTAAGTACACAAGTTCTATGAAGTACTTCACTTGTTTGCTAAAACAAAATAGATCTTAGAGCATTGTAAGATAGTACTATATTACTATATGATTGATTTATGACAAGATTATTTCACTTAGGCATTGCCTGGTGACATCTTGGATATTGTAGATAAAAATGACCTATAAACTACTTTACACATTGACTAAATATTTTTTTGATGTTTAAAAAATTAATCCATCAGTATCACTTCTAATTGTGTAATCAGACACACTGAAGTTTATTTGGGTAGTTCCTTATTCCAAAAGATTTTCATCTTTTTGGTCAGTTCAAAAATTCACCCAAGGGTAGGATGGTGGACTGGTATTTCTTGAAGTCCTGAGTTCTGATTTGTAGCCGTTGACTTGCCAAGTGAGCTTGAACATATTACACCTCTTGTTACAATTTCACCTCTATAAAATAAAAATAACCATAAATTCTATTGTTATGAGGATTGTTGTAATTACAGTAGTTTATTGCTTTTAGTAGCTATTGCATTTGCTGGATTTCTTTTCACCTTCTAAAAGAAGACTCCATTTTGGAGTCTTGACAGGAAGGGGAAAAAGAGCTACGGGCCTAAAAGTACTGGTAATCATTTAAGTTGCTTTAAAATGGTAAATGTTACAAGTGCACAAATAACACATCTGTACATGTATTTTTATGCCTTTTCAGGGCGAATTACAGAACCAAGTCAGCACCACCTATTGAACTGATAAAAACAGCTGTGTGTACTTGAGACTCTTCTGCTTTAGCTGACTTGATTTTAAGACTAGTGAAATTATTTTATAATAATTTTGTTTACTGTTGTTAAGCTAAAAGTATAGCTATTTTCTCTGAACTACAATGTTAATATTCTAAGAATATGGGTAGTAATCTTGAATTCCATACTTAGCAAGCTTATGAAAAGTACATGTTCCTGAGAAGTTTCAAAGGTGTCAAAGTTTGAAAGCATAATCCTTTTTAATTGACTTAATATAATTTCAGAGATGCTGTATTTCTTTTCTGATTTATCTACAGTTGATATTTCTTGGCCTAATACCTGGCTTTACTGTTTTTTGATTTTTCTGCTAAGTGTTTTTCTGTATGTTCTTAATGACTTAATGTACTAAAGGGTAAAATGGAATTCTGCTATCAGTCCCTTTGTTAAGGCAATAATGCTTTTGGAGTATAATTAATAATTCTAGATTTGCTTATAAGTTTTGTATTCTCTTTTAATTAATGGATTGTCCCTGTGTGAAATGTCAAATCTCTTTATTATGCTTGGCAAAGGAAGTACCAAAGGACAGTTGAATTTTGGTCCATAATTTAATACCGACTTTATTTTATTTTTAACAAGTAGAATTTTTGCTTGCTAGAATAAAGGTGTGCTCTGCCTTCACTTGGGAGCACTATGCATGGAAGTGTCAGATGCCATCTTAGGCCTTGATGTTGCTTCTCTCCTGTTCCTTAAATATATAAATAAGCAAATACATGGAAAATAACTTATTTTCTCCTATTTTCTCCTTCCCCTTCAAATGGAGAGACATGTACATCATTTCATACAACTGTAATTTAAAATAATTAGGTTGAATTTGGCTGAGTCTTAATGCTTTAGAAAAGTAGTGGAAAATGCCTTACATTTTGGCAAAATGGTGTTGTATCCCCTCCCCATTCGCCCCAGAAATGATTTCAAAGCACTTTAAAGTCATTTTAGGCTTCATTTTATCATTAATCCTCACAACATTCCTATAAGGAGATAGAGGGTATATGGTATTGTCGCTGTTTTTGTAGGTGGGAAAACATGATGCACACATCTGTTGACTTTCCTAACTTGATGTAGTCAGGACCAGAGCAAAGAATCACCTGGCTTCTAAGGCCCATGTTCTATCTTGATTTGACTCTGCTTCATAGAGCAGAGGAAACAGGCGAAGAATCATGTAAGTCATCTGTTCTTTTTTCCCGTGAAGAACTTTTACAGACTATGGAAGTGGCTTGGATTTCGTTACTATTTAATGGCTTTCAGTCTCCAAGACATTAGATTGTCATTAAGTAATGTACAAATACTAAAGTCTTTATACGACAGTTGAAGTTTTGAGAGAAAGATATGCTTTTGAAACTCAAGGGTCCGTTTCTTACTTACAGTTTGAAGCATTTTAAGTATGTACTTTTTACTTTTTATTAGCAGTATGAACTAGATAGCTGAGAATCTAATTGGTATAAGAGGTAGGTGTAATTTCAAAATGATTAGCTGTTTTAAATATTGGCTACTATGTACAAATATAATAGTCCAGTAATGGGGATTTTTTATTTTCAAGAAGTAAAAGAACATGCATAACTACCTTTGATAAAGAAGTAGTAAAGCCAGTGGTAAAGAACAGGTATGTCACAATCTTTTGGACTAAAATGATTAGCCCAGCCCTTAAAATGGCACTAGATAAAGCCTAAAGCCTCTCTTCTTTATTTTTATTATTAGTGGCTATTACATGTTTAATTTGGGGGACACATTTAGCTTAACCCTAGCTAGATGTAGTCCTCATCAAAGACAGTTAAATGACCTCAGTGGAGTCAGAATTAAGTTGACCTTCAGGTTGCTCTTGTGGCTTCTGAGAAGTAATAACAACATCATAAGAAGGCTTTACAGAGTAGCATTTTCTCTGAATAGTCAGTACTTCTCAAGCCACTTTTAACTCATTATTTTTTAGGTGATGTGAACTCATGGCAAAATTAGAAATAATTAAAATGTTAATGATATTATAAAGGAAACATACATTGTAATTCCATCACCCCCATATTCATTTATAATCCTTTGTGACATCTTCAATAGTTTTTTGTTTTGTTTTTCTTTTTCTCTTAAAAGGAATTGATATCTCTCAAACTTTCAACTTTTTTTCATGTTTCAGTAGTATATTTACACATTATAATATCATCAAATTTTGGCCTACTAACTCTTCTGTTTTCATGGTTCTAAAGTCATTTTTAGTCCTTTTGGGATCTTGTAATATTTAGGGTAATCATATCCAAGATATTGAACACTGTCATTTAACACTCAGGTGGGGTGAGGTATGTACTAGGAATAACCTCCTGGAACAGAGTAGTCATCAGTGGGTTAAATAGGCTAAGTCACTACTGCAGATCTTTTGTCTCTGCATTGGAGGACTTGGAATTCAAATCCAGGACTTTCTTTTGCGTTCTTTGCCCAAACACAGTCTGATACAGCATCCAGAGAATATAGAGTGTTTATGGAAATGACTTCTGAACAAATATAACATTCTATGTTATTCTTTAATTTTTTTTCCTCAAGTGTTTGAAGATTTGTCATGGTTATCTTTGGTATCTCAGTTGTATTTCTACTTCCATGTGAAAGCCTTCATATTTATTTATTTATTTCTGGTTCTGGGGATTTAACCCAGGACTTCAGTGCATTGTTTAGCACGTGTTCTGCCACTAAGCTGTATACCTCCTTTCAGTCTTCATATTTTTCTAGTTTAAAATGAAGACTCTTTTTATTTAGGTTTTTCAATTATGTTTATTCATTGTGATATTGTTTCAAGTAAATTTTAGCCACTTTCTTTAACTGAAGATATTTTAAGTCATTTTCTGGAACGTTAGATAAAAAATAGTTGTATTGTTCTTTATCTTTATTGGACTAATAGGTTTTTAACAAAGGTAGAGAAATTCAGAAATCTGTTGTCTACAACACTGCTTGAAATAGTTACTTTAGATTCAAGAATAGTATTTGAGAATCCTTTCCAATGTTTTTATATTACACACCACACCACAGAGTTGGAAGTGGGATAGTTATTTGAAATTTTTGGTAAGGGGAAGTGTGTGTGTGTATAAAAATATAGATAGTTTATAATAATCTTGGGCTTATTTATCACAAGATTTCTAAGATTTTTGTTGCACATAAATATTTGTAGCTACAATAAAGCTTATCCTTAAGAGGGTTCTTAAATGAAAAGAACAAAGAACTCTGGATTACTTTTTCTGAGTTGGTTTGAAAAATATCTAAAATGTTAGGTGTGCCGTGAGTTTCATAAAGATAATTGCAACACTTCTAATACAAGTATGTTTTTTAGTTTCAGTACAAAACGGTTCGATTCATCAAAAAGATGCTGTAAATGATGATGATTTTGAGCCATACTTAAGTAGCCAGACAAATCAGGTAAGTCTTTTGACAGAAGTAGTTTAGGAAGTTAACCATTTTTAGTATTAACTGGATTTTCAGCTAGATATTTTAAGTGAAAAAGACTAACCACAGCATGAATGAATTCATCTGGTGTGCCTATGTGAAGTGAATAATAGTTGTAGGTTACTGCACAGGAGAGTTTTCCTTTAGAGATTATAGGTAGTTGAAAGTAGGTTATGGAATATAAAATAAATATTTAAAGTTGAACCTTTCTTTTTACATACTATGGTTAGGTTTTTTGAAGGTTGAAATAATTATAATCTAATATCACTGCCATGTCTTCGTAATTAAAGCAAATAAGAAGACCTAGTTGCTATAGGTTTTTATGTGGAAAGAGTCTTCATTGTATGTGACATTTTTGACTAGATATAGGATTTTCTTTTTTATAAGGCATTCCAATTTGAATTTCATTGATAATTACTGCAAGTTATAATATTCCCTGGTAATGTTAAGGAATAAAATTAAGGACTTTCTAAACACTTCTATATTGTAGACAGGAAGATTCAGTCAGATCATTAGATCATTAGTAACAGGTAGTTTTTTTCTGTGTGTGTGTGCTGGGGATTGAATCCAGAACTTTGCACATGTTAAGCATGTGCCCTACCACTAAGCCGCATGGATTTGTATATAGGGATAACCTAACCATTGAAAAACAACAAAATAATATCTTCGTACTGTTTCTGTAAAACATTTCTGTTATTAAAAGTGTATCACTGGGCTGGGATTGTAGCTCAGCGGTAGAGCGCTTGCCTCGCATGCGTGAGGCCCTGGGTTTGATCCTCAGCACCACATACAAAGCAATAAAATAAAGACATTGTGTCCATCTACAACTAAAAAAAAAAAAATTAAAAAAAAAAAGTGTATCACTGCTAGAAACAAATTTTTAAAATAAAATTCAGTATCAGTTTTATTAGATCTCTCTGCAGTAAGTCTGCTTTTGTTTTGCTTAAACAATGATACATGGAAAATATACTCCAAAGTTTTAACCTAGATTTTTAAAACTGTGAAAGAATTAGGAACCATATATTATTGTGGAACTGTAAAGTTGTAGAGAAAATTTGAACAAATTCTACATTTGTAGAATATAGAATTACTTTTAGAACTGGGAAGAATGAGTATGTTCAAACTGATCTACCTCTTGATCATTTCTGCTTGGAAGGGAATAAGTAAAAATAAAGAATAAAACCTGGTAGTAGAATTTATCTCCTCATGAAGGAGTAAAAGATTGATTTCACATTTATGTGATCTAACTTTATGGTCTTTACCAACTTCTGTACCCTAAGGGGTTGTGAAAGAACATATCACTGCACAGTTGGAGAAGATCATGGTTGTGAAATGTATTATAAGTTTTAAGTACATTTTTTGTTGTATTTTGACTCATGTTTTACTCTCAGTTAACATCCGTCATGACACTGTTACCCAACTTTTTTGAGGAATTCTAATGTTACAAGGTATAGTACATGTTATAAAAAGGCCTTTTCATCAGAAAACCTTAGGAAATTTATTGGACTAAACAATTTAACTTTTTTTGATATTTGATTTCAATAGTTTATGTACTAAAGTGTAAAATGAGGATATAGTATAAAGCTCCTTTTACTTGTTCAGACTCCCCCCCCCCGTTATTTTGTTGCTGGGTATTGAGCCCAGGGCCTCTCACATGATAGGCAAGTGCTCTACCACTGAACTGCACCCTCAGTCCTTAGGGGTGTTGCTAAATTTGCCCAGGCTGACCTCAAATTTGTAATTCTTTCTCAGCCTTTCAAATAGCTGGAATTACAGGCATTGTACTACCATGCCTGGCTCAAATTCCGTTTTTAAGGAAATTTAGTGAATTGTACAAGTTTGGGAATTACTACCTGAAAAAACCATATTTTAATTGATTATGTAAATACTTTACAATTTATTCATCATTTGTTACAATGACTTAGAACAGTTTTTGTTGCAGGAAGTTTTTGTCAAAGGGTGTGTTGGTGTTCTGCAGAGGCACTTCAGGGGCTGCTTAAGGGATGCCAGGGGAGGTTTCCTGGATCTTACCTGCCTGGCAATAAGATCGTTGCTTTGGGCCACTTAATCTATTTTACATAATGTTTCATTTGTAAAAGATGTTTGAAAAAGTGTTAGAAAGTCATTATTTTAAAAAATTAAAAAAATTAGTTGTGCTGGGGATTGAAACTAGGACTGTGTACATGCCAAGCAGAAACCCTACCACTGAGCTATAATGATTCTCCCTGCCAAAAATCATTACTTTTTTAAAAAGACATTTGTGTTAGTAAAGCCAAATGAATTTTTCATCTGCATTTATTGCTTCTCATGTTGGATCAAAAATATTTATAAAAGATTTGTTTTATTGCTATGTGCAAATGGAAAGATTTTAAATTTTTATGTTTATTATTTCAACTTACAATACTGGAATAAATGTATTTATGTCCTATTTGAAGGGAAATTTTTAAAGTTTGATTCCACTGAGGCTGTGTTTTGCTTGTCCTCGCTAGTTGAATAGGTTTTCAGCAGTTGTCTTTCCATGGTACTATAAATAATTATTTATAATGAGGCACATAATTACATTTTAAAGAGTACTAACACTATAGAGTGTTGGAAACTGGATTTCTTAGAAAAAAACTGAAAATTATCAGATATATTAAAGGTAAGTTACATAAGAATTTATTGTTATATAGCTAAAATGTAAAATTAAGAAATGCAACCTTTTAAAGAATATTTTCATGGATTAGTGAAAACTTGGATTTATTTGTGAAATATTTCAAGTAATTATTGGTGTACTTTAAAGTTACACAAGTATTTAATAAGAGTCTTTACCTACCAACCTAACTGAAGTAATTGTTTAAAAAAATTTCAGCCTATGCACATTGACTTTTAAGATTAAATTCCCTTCATCTGATTTTAAAATTATAAATAATGAAATGAATCTTTTGGTGAAAGGTGTTTAAGACTTTTGGCTCATGGTTTAAGTTGTTTATATTTAGATCTAATTCATATCAAATCTAGGAATGGGTTCAAATAAGTTGTTGGCCCTTCTATTCCTATGGCAGTGTATTTCTATTTTATAATGTCTTATCGCTTTTTTCTTTTTTTCTGTGGTGCTGAAGATTGAACTCGGGACCTCAAGTGTGCTAGGCAAGCCCTGTGTACAGCTACACCTCCAGCCAATATAGTATTTAATTTTTAGGGAATATTTGTGTGTGTATCTATGTATAGATTATTTTATAAATTAAAAATTAAATGTCCTTCAGACCTTAAAATTAATTCTCTATAGTTCTTCAGAAAAATTGATTAAGTTGATTTGAAAATTTATATTTCAGTCGTCATTGTTAAAGATACCATATAATTTGTGCATACAAACTTGACAAATTGGAAGACTGAAGTTTGGGGAAATAATTCAAACTGTTTATCAGAGAAGTGTCAAGAATTTAAAAAAAAATAGTATTTGAATTTTATTTTCTGTTTTGCCATTACTGACCTTAGTTAAGATTTTCTTAATCTGCACAGAAGAATGATTTCCTCATTGGTATTTCTTCTTAACCCATTATGTCCACATAGGGGATACCTATAAAAGATTAAATTTGGCAACAAATATACCATGGGTAACTTTGAAATAAATATTAATGTTTTTAGAGTTGTATTCTTTTGAGAAAGACAATAGGTGAATGGCTAGTGATAATATTATTAGTGATATCGTTAATATTATCAGTGAATTGTACTGTAAGCTCTAGATTGATTTCCAATCTGTTTTAATGCACTGATCTCCATTTTATTGAAATATTTGCAGAATTGAAAATGTGGGACTTACTGGGTTAAAATCCAAGACTGATTTTGATACACTGTCAATGTTAATGAGAAATTACCACAAAATGCCTGTAATCACATTCAGATGAGACTGAGGCAGGAATATCGAAGTTTGAGGCAAGCCATTGCAATTTAGTGAGACCTTGTCTTTTTTTTTTTTTTTTTTTTGGTACTGGGGATTGAACTCAGGGGTACTCACCACTGAGCCATATCCCCAGCTCTATTTTGTATTTTATGTAGGGACAGAGTCTCACTGAGTTGCTTAGTGCCTCTCTGTTGCTGAGGGTGGCTTTGAACTGGCCATTCTCCTGTCTCAGCCTCCCAAAGTGCTGGGATTACAGGCATGCGCCACCATGCCTGGCTGAAACCCTGTCTTAAAATGAAAAAAGGGTTAGGGATGTAGCTCATTTGGTAGAGTGCTTGCCTAACATGTATCCTGAGTGCCATCTCCAGTACTGCAAAAATAAGATTTCTACAACAGTGGATGTATTTGTTATATGAGTGCCTTTAAAATGACTCCAAGTTTTTTTTTTTTTTTTATTTTCTGAATATTTCCTTATCATCTTAATTTCTGTATAAAATTTCTTCCATGCAGTCTTTTCTGATTTTTCAGTTACTTGCTTTCTCCTATTTGTACTAAAGTTGATTCTTTTGCATTCTTTGTACTTCAGTTATAGTCCTATCACATTGTAAGGTAAATGTCTTTCTTACTATACGTCTGAAATACTCTTGGTTGGAGGCTATATTCTTAATGTTTTTGTTCCCAGTAGCTGGCATGATATCTGGCACAAAGTAGGTATTCATTAAGTATTTATTAAATGAATGAATAGATTAGATTATCTGATAGAATTAGAGAATGATGAGTTATAGTTGATGAAATATTCAGATTTTTATTATATAAAACATTTTTCTTATGACATCCTTATGATTAGATATGTATTAATTACACTTTGAAAAAGTACAGTAGCAGAAGAAAATGCATATAAGCATTAAAAATATGCTGAACATTACTTAACTTTTTATTGTTACTTCTGAAGTCAGGAGTTTCCCAAGTACACAGGGTTTTTTTTTATTTTTAACTGCGTGTGTTTTGAGACTGGGTATTGCTGAGTTGCCCAGGGTGTCCCTGAATTTCTGATCTGATCTTCTTAGTTTCCCTAGTATCTTACCCAGCTGTGCTTTTTTTTTTTTTTTTAAATATATGGTTTTAGTTGTGGATGAACCTTTATTTTTATTTATTTTTTATGTGATGCTGAGAATCGAGTCCAGTGCCTCACACATGCTAGGCAAGCGCTCTACCAATGAGATACAACCCCAGCCCTATGCTTAGGTTTTTAATTCCAAATAGTTGTCATTATTCTCTGTGCATAGGTGCTATTTCTGGTTAATAATATCTTAAGCATTTTTATCGAACTTTTAAGATACAGTGTTTCTAGGATGTTTGGATAATCATGAAGTAGCAAAGGATATTAAGTTAAAATTGAAAGACTCTTTAATTAAAATAAAATTAAGTTGAAATGTACCGTAGTATATAGCTATATTTACCACACTGAATAGTAGAACTTTAAAAAGCCATTTTTTTCCTGAGTTTTATAACCTTTTAAAACAATAATAGAACTTAAAAAAATCAACGTATTTTTCCTGAGTTTTATAACCTATAACCATTGTCTTCCCCACTGTCCTGGTCTCTACCATTCTACTCTCTACTTCCGTAAGTTTGGTTGTTTTAAATTGTAAATATATAAGGAAGAATATGTGATATTTGTTCTCTTGTGCCTGACTTATTTCACTTAGCTTTCAAGTTTCTCAGAATCCATTTGTATTTTTGAAAAGTTCCTTTTTTTAAAAATTCTGCGTGTTCCATTGTGTGTATATACCACATTTTCTTTATCCATTAAACTGTTGATGAACACTTGGATTGTTTCCCTATCTTAGCTATTGTGAGTAGTGCTGCAGTGAACATTAGAGTGAAGACATCTTTTCAGCATATTGATTTAAAACCAAATTGTAAGATCTCTAATTTTCTTTAATGACATGAGAAAACAGTTCAGAGCCTAAGTAAGTTGGCTTCTTTCATATAGGTGCTAAGTATCTGGGCCGGGGGTACCTCACCAGCTTCTCTTGAACCTTCAGCTTTTCTATATTGTATTTCTATTTTCATGCTGTAGGTAGAGGAGTTTATAGATCTGTTCTCACAAGTATGTTTATTCATACCCAGTGATTACTGTGCCTTTTTATTTTCTTATTTTGATGTGGAGGTCTCATTCTGTTGCTAGTGCTGGCCTCCAGCTTTTAGACTTAAGTGATCTTACCTACTTAGCCTCCTGAGTGCTAAGAATATAGGCATGTATCACTGCTCCCTGCTTATTGTATCATTTTTATATTAACGTATTACTATTGTTTTCCCCTTTCTAATTAGTGCTTTGCATATAGGGATCATACAAAACATTTCACATCATTGTGTTCAAAGGTAGTATTTCTTTAAAGAATAACAAAGTAAGATTTCACTATTTCTGAAAAATTTCCATATCATGAATAGACTAATTTAAGCAGGCTGGATATAAATCCCTAAGTTGATTATATATGTGTCTCATTATAATTAACTTTGAGATAAAAAATGGAACTAAGTCATGAATTGTTTTACATCATCAGTGAGTACAAATTTTGTTCCTCTTCACTACTGAGGTAATTGAAATTAATCAAAATTCCACTTAGCTGGCAATTTAAAATGTGTCTTAAATTTATTAAAACATACTAATTCATAATTAATAGAAAAATTATGATTGAAGCTCTACTGAAATTGTTTTTTCTTTTTTCTTTAAATTCTCGCGGCACTGGAATTGAACCCAGGGACTCATGCATGCTAGGCACGTGCTCTAACTACTGAGCTACATTTCCAGCCACTGTGACTACATTCTTAGTAGAACCAAAACCAGAGCCTTGAGTTTTGAAAGGAGATTGCTTGAATTACTTTCATAGAGCTAGGGAAAAAAATCTCATTCAGCAAAAACTCTTGAAAGAATTGGAAAATAAATGGATAAACAGGAGAAAGGGACCATTTATACCATGCATTAGAGGATTCTTAAGTGTAGTATAACACTTGGAACCCTTGGTTAAACTTTTTGTTTTTTATCACAATGACATCCTTATCAGTATTAGTACTTTTACTTTTTAGCAGATTTTAGTAATCAAATTACAAATACGTCTCTGTGTGTATGTGTATCCTGATTGTGGTTTCTGAATTTTACTCTTTAAATTCTTCAAAATTTTTTTTTCTTTAAAACCATTGTTGATGTATTAGAACTTCCCTCAGGCTTCACTCTGTAGGTATGTTTAAATGTAGCAAGTAGGATTTCTGCAGTGATACTATGGTTGTAGTGGTTCCAAAATGCTCTTTTTTTTTTTAAAGTGTTTATTTTTTAGTTGTAGGTGACAGAATATCTTTATTTTATTTTTATGTGGTGCTGAGGATCAAACCCAGTGCCTTATGCGTGCTAGGCGAGCATGCTACCACTGCGCCATAATCCCAGCCCCCCAAAATGCTCTTAATCTGTTTCATACTAATATTTTTTGTGTTCTTTGAGTATATTTTCAGTTACAGGTAATAATTACCCAGTAAAGCTAAAAAATTGTTCAACTAAATTAGTGAATTGTAACAGGAGTTATTAGTTTTGAATACACTAAAATATGCTTAATATGTTGTATATTTGGAAAATTGCTTTGTGATTTTTGTTTTTCTTTAAACAGTAATAAGTGACACATTTGGGTTTGGGTCCAAGTTTTACTGGCAATACCCAGTAAACTTTCAGAATTGAACTTTTCTTTTTTCCGTTTTTGGTTCTGGGATGGAACTTGGGAACTTACACTTGTAGACAAGTGCTCTACCACTGAGCTACATCCCCAGTCCTAATCAGAATTGTTAATTTAAATAGAATCTGTTTAGTTCTAAAGTTAAAATTTAGTTGCAGCAGAGAATCATTTCAAAAGATAGTGTATTATATTAGCATTCTCATAGACATGGATAGTTGGAGCAGTTGTGAGGTGTGTCACAGTAACTTAAGAGTAATATAATAGTGACTGGGGATATAACTCAGTGAGAACATAGCCCTGGATTCAATTCTGAGCACCAACCAAGCTACAAACAAAAAATAAGAGTAGTAATAATAAAATATGTCAGTTTTTAATTATAAGCTGTTTTAGTCTGCTTTTTCACTCGTGTGACCAAAAGATATGACAAAAACAATATAGAGTAGGAAAAGTTTCAAAAGTATTCCATTGCTTTGGGCCTGAGGTGAGGCAGAGCATCAAGGCAGAAGGGCATGCTGGAGAAAAGCAGCTCAGAACATGACAATCAGGAATCAGAGAGAGCAGTTCTCACCAGAGATAAATTTATACCCCAAAGGCATGCTCCCAATGACTTACCTCTCAGACCATACCACACCTGTCTACAGTTATCACCAAGTTAATTCCTATTAGTGAATTAACTCACTGATTAGGTTAAGGCTGTCACAGACCAATCATTTCACTTCTGAATGTTCTAGTATTGTCTCATACATGAGCTATTGAGCAACACCTCATATCTAAACCATAGCATAAACTTAAAAAAAAAAAAATTTGGAGTCAGTTCCAAGTAGTATCTAAGATATTATTGTCATGCATTACTATTGATAGTAGTTATTTGCAGGGCTAAGGACTGAACCTAGGGCCTTGTGCATATACTAGACAAGTGCTCTACGAATGAGCTATATCCCCTACCCCCAGCCCTTGATATACTTGCTTTAGTGGAAAAGCAGCCACATAATAGCCCAAGAATATAAAAAGAGAAAGAGGTGGGGGAGTAAGAACTTTATTTCAGGAAACTTACAATGTTTGTATAAATTAAGTGAATCATCAGACTTAATGTTGTTGACCCTTGTGAGGAAACATCAATTGCCCTGACTGAATATTAGCTAATTTTTTTCAAATTAGTATAATTATACAAATTCTAAAGCTCTGTCCAAGGCTTTCTTTAATCAAACTTTTTTTCGACATAACACATTTTCAAGGGAAATCATTAAACTATTTTAATTTTTACATGACCTTATATATATTTTTTTCATTAATAGAATTTGGTGTCTTGATTTTTGGCGCATTGCTAAATGCATGATTACTTAATATTCAAAAGAGAGATTGATTTATTAACTTGGAATAGTTCTGGGAAAAATTATGTAAACTTACTCTGAAGTTCTGACCAAGAAATTTATAATTTCATTCTGTAAAATGTGGAGAAAACAGCACATAAAAAAAGATATCCATTGCCTTACCCTTAAGAAGCCAAGATAAGGATTTCATTTCCTTTCCAAAATGAACATGCAAGCAAAACGAATTTGGACCATAGGCATAATCTTGAATCGTTTTTCTTTTCAGAATGTGAGCATTTCTTATTCTCATTTTTTCTTAAATATTTAATTTAATGGCTGAACTGAATTCTGTCACAAAGATAGTTTATAATTCTATTTAAAATAGTTTCCAGGTTTATTGAATCTTTATATGTAAATTTTTGAAAACATAAATTATTTAACGTATAGCTAAGTGTAAATGATAATTTTGTGTCTGCAAAGTTTATGAATTAGCTTTTTGTAGAAATTGTAATATTTTAGAAGTGTGACAGAAGATCTGACTCTTCAAACAAAAATAATCCCCATTCTACTCTTAACCCTCCTTTGAAACTCCTAAGTAATTTTATAACATATTTAAAAATGAGTACTCACCTGCAAATTTTTCTGGGATTGGATTTGAAACTTTATGCTTATCTAGAAATTTTAATTGTTTATCTAGTGCATCTCTTTTTCATTTATTTAAAATGGTTTGATTTTAACTTTCAGATGTCTTTTTCCCCTCCTGTAAAGAGGACATTTCACTACTGATTGTGGTCTTCTGTTTTGCAGAGTAACAGCTATCCACCAATGTCAGATCCATATATGCCTAGTTACTATGCTCCATCCATTGGATTTCCATATTCTCTTGGGGAAGCAGCATGGTCTACGGCTGGAGACCAGCCTATGCCATATCTGACAACTTATGGACAAATGAGTAATGGAGAACATCATTATATACCAGATGGTGTTTTTAGTCAGCCTGGGGCATTAGGAAATACTCCTCCATTTCTTGGTCAACATGGATTTAACTTTTTTCCTGGTAATGCTGATTTCTCTACATGGGGGACAAGTGGATCTCAGGGACAATCAACACAAAGTTCTGCTTATAGCAGCAGTTATGGCTATCCACCTAGTTCTCTTGGGAGAGCTATTACTGATGGACAGGCTGGATTTGGCAATGATACTTTGAATAAGGTGCCTGGCATTAGCAGTATTGAGCAAGGTATGACTGGACTGAAAATTGGTGGTGACCTGACAGCTGCAGTGACAAAAACTGTAGGTACAGCCTTGAGCAGCAGTGGTATGACTAGCATTGCAACCAATAGTGTACCCCCAGTTAGCAGTGCGGCACCTAAACCAACCTCTTGGGCTGCCATTGCTAGGAAGCCTGCCAAACCTCAACCGAAACTTAAACCCAAGGGCAATGTGGGAATTGGGGGTTCTGCTGTACCACCACCTCCTATAAAACACAACATGAATATTGGAACTTGGGATGAAAAGGGGTCAGTGGTAAAGGCTCCACCAACCCAACCAGTTCTGCCTCCTCAAACTATAATCCAGCAGCCTCAGCCATTAATTCAACCGCCACCATTGGTGCAAAGCCAACTGCCTCAGCAGCAGCCTCAGCCACCACAACCACAGCAGCAACAAGGACCTCAGCCACAGGCCCAGCCACACCAAGTGCAGCCTCAGCCACCGCAGCTGCAGAATCGCTGGGTAGCTCCTCGAAACAGGGGAGCAGGCTTCAGCCAGAACAATGGAGTGGGCAGTGAAAACTTTGGTTTAGGTGTTGTACCTGTCAGCGCTTCACCTTCTAGCATAGAAGTACATCCAGTACTGGAAAAGCTAAAGGCCATAAACAACTATAATCCCAAAGACTTTGATTGGAACCTGAAGAATGGACGTGTGTTTATAATTAAAAGCTACTCTGAGGATGACATACATCGTTCCATTAAGTACTCTATCTGGTGTAGTACTGAGCATGGTAATAAGCGTCTGGATGCAGCCTACCGTTCCCTGAATGGGAAAGGCCCACTCTATTTACTCTTTAGTGTGAATGGCAGTGGACATTTTTGTGGAGTGGCTGAAATGAAGTCTGTTGTGGACTATAATGCATATGCTGGTGTCTGGTCTCAGGATAAATGGAAGGGCAAATTTGAAGTTAAATGGATCTTTGTGAAAGATGTTCCTAATAACCAATTACGGCACATTCGCTTAGAAAACAATGACAACAAACCAGTAACCAATTCAAGGGACACTCAAGAGGTACCCCTAGAAAAAGCTAAGCAAGTGCTTAAAATAATTGCTACTTTCAAGCATACCACCTCAATCTTTGATGACTTTGCACATTATGAAAAGCGTCAAGAAGAGGAGGAAGCCATGCGTAGGGTAAGAATATAGAAATTTTGATGTGTGGGTCTTTCTCTTGGGGATGGAGTACGTGGATGGGTATTCTTTAATGCCTCTTTGTTTTCCCCCTCCATAGTACTGGGGATTGAACCCAGGGATTCTCTACCACTGAGTTACATCCTCAGCCCTTTTTCATTTGTGAAGTAGGGTCTCTCTAAGTTGATTGAACTGGCTTCAAACTTGAGGTCCTTCTGCCTCAGCCTCCTGAGTAGCTGGGATTACAGATGTTCGCCACTGTTCCTGGCCGAGAAAATGGATTTTTTTTTTTTTTTTTTTTAACACGAGCCTCCAATTTTTTTTTTTTATATTTATTTTTTAGTTGTAGGTGGATAGAATATCTTTATTTTTATTTGTATGTGGTGCTGAGGATCGAACCCAGTGCCTCCTGCATGCCAGGCGAGCACGCTACCACTGCGCCACAACCCCAGCCCCGAGAAAATGGATTTTTTAAAAAACAAAACCAAAGTATTTTTATAATTTGTACAGTTGAAGCTCTTGTAACAAGATAATGGTGACAATTTAGCTTTGGGAAGGCCGATTAGATTTGGGAGGATGTGGGCTTTAGAATTAGACTCCATTGCATTTGATTTCTTTTGTTATTCACCTGTGAGACTCAGGAAGCCTTCCATTGGAAAACTTTCAATTGGATACACTGTTACTCATGTTTGCAACATACTGGCCAGTACTTGATCACAGGGTAAGGCAGGCTTGGATTGTTTTCTGTTTGGAACCACAGCATAAAATTGGGGTCCTAGTTTTAGGTGGAAAGAAAACAGAGAGATTAGGCAACTAGGAGATTTTTCTGTAGATGGTACATTTAAATTTATTTTGGAGAGAGGCAGGGTAAAGTTAGCTCTTCCAGTAAATAGCATTTACAGCTGTGGAAAATCCTTTGTGGAGATTAAGATAAAGCAGAAACTTCTTTATATGTATGTAAAAGTGTCAGTGATTCAATTCTGTGTGAATTTGTCTTGTGACTTTGTGGTTGTGTGTAGCAGAGGGAACTGCTTCAACAAACATTACTCACTGGTGAATGATGTTGAGATACCAGTATAAAATGGTAGTTTCCAAACCTTAGTGCTTATAATAACTTACTGGAGTATTTTTTTGAAAATAGAGATTCTTGTGACCCATCCTTGATGTATTTGGTAAGGGTTTGGTAGTTTACATTTTTAACCCACGTGATTTTTAACCCCAGGTGATTCTATTTGCAGTGATTGCTGTGCTGAACGTTAGAGACTTTTGGAGTGATGCAAATTACTATTTAAGGCTTTGTGGAACCTTTTAAATGGATTGCTGAATATAATTTTCTCCTAGTTAAATGTGGAAAAGAGGAAAATTGGATCAAAAGTTGCTAGTGAGGTTTTGAGCTTAGTGGTTAAGTAAATTGTAACTGCTATTAATTACAAAGTAGCGTGTCAGAAGAAATGATCTGGAACGTGAAAGGTGGGATGCAGATATAGATTTTACTTTGGGATGTGCCTATTTTAAGACATTTGAGAAATATAGGCAGTGAAATCTTTTTGACTTAAGCACTTAGAAAGATGTGGATGTTAGACCTAGGTGTTTTTTGTTTGTTTGTTTGTAAACGGTTGATTCTATGAAAGTAGGATGAGATCGTCTAGGAGAAAATATGCATGATAAAGAAATATTTATAAGCTTTATTTTTTTCTACCACTAAGGTGACAGCCAGCCTTGTATGTGTTCATACTTTTCTTTCTTACCCAGTCTGAAAATTTAGTCCTAGTTCTATTATTTTCAGTATTTTAGTATATAGTTGTCTCTGGAATATATATATTTTTCCTACTAATAATTGATCCCAGAGATGCTTTATCACTGAGCTATATCCCTAACCCTTTTAAATTTTATTATAAGACAGGATCTCACTGAGTTGTCAAGGCTGGCCTCTAATTTGTAATCCTCTGCCTCAGCCTCCCAAGTAGCTGGAATTACAGACTGGCACCACTGTGCTTACCCCAGAAATATTTTTTATGACAAATGTATTATAGCTGTGTTGTATACATCACACACGTATACACAATAGTGAATTAAACTTAAATTTTATATTTATATTATTTCATTATTTGCTGCCATTCTCTGATGTCTAACTCACAATTGACATCTTTATTTTGAATCTTATTAAACTTGGTTTTTATTAATTTTAGAAGGCTGAGGCAAGAGGATTATAAGTTCAAGAGCAGCATGGGCAACTTAGCGAGACCATGTCTCAAAATGAGTGAAAGGATTGGGGCTATAGCTCAGTGGTAAAGTGCCCCTTGGTTCTATCCCCAGTACCTCAACAACAAACAAGGTCTTTGGCCATGATAATGAAAACAACAGTTTAGCTGGATATACAGTTTTTTTCCAATCAAAATACTATAGGCTTTGCTTTATTGTTTCATACTCTGAAGTATAACCTTTTAAAAACTGGCCTCTTTCAGAATAATATCATTATAATTCATCTGTTGTTTTCATCAATTCTCTGTTCTCATTACTAGGTAGTATATCATTCTGTGGATGTATCACAGGTAATTTGGATTGTTTCCAGTTTGAGGGGAATATAAATAAAGCTCCCATAAGTATTTTTGTACATAGTTATAAAGCTTTTTTTAAAAAAATCATTCCGTAAAATTAAGTTCTTTGGAATCTACAGCTTTCTGTTTTTAACATGTAAATTGATAGAATCACCATCACAGTTTGGATACAGAACAGTTCCACCATCCATAAAAACCTCTCTTGTACTATCTTTTGTACTTAAATCCTGGTCCCATGTCTAAGCCCTTGTGCCCACTGATCTTGACTCAGTTTTGTTAGTATTTTTGTTGTTGTTGGGGTCAGAAAACCCCTAAGTATTCTTTGGGCTCTTTTTCTGGTAGTTACTGGATCAGAAGGAGGATCATCAAGATCAAAATGGGTATTTAAAATTTTTTTTTCTTTAATTCTTGATGGTGGTTCCATATGCCTCTGCCATTGTATATATGGGAATGAGATAGTCATGCTATAAGTTGATATTACCATCACCCTGTGGAGACTTAAAAGGGAAAATCTGTACAATTGCTACCTGGGCAATTGGCTTCCCTTTAGGGTTTGAAACTATGTCAGGAGCCAGTTTTTCATGCTTTTTAACTGGTTAGCATATGAAATATAATGTGTTTTTGCCCAGTGTTCTGCCTTTTGTGTGTTAGCTCTTGTCCAGGCATAGTTGTGATTTTCTCTTTGACATGCTTATATTTGCACCTGGGCTTTCCAACATAAATGCTTTCAAATGTTTTTGGCATCTCAGTGATTTTTGTGCTCCCTGTGTATTCTGGGTCCTCCTTGGCTCTGTCACACAGGACAAATCAGTTGTGTTTTGCTAGAATTTATTTATTTTTTCCCAATAAAAGTAGCTGTAAATTATTATTAGTGTCTCTTTTTATAAGATCTCATCTGTCCTGTATTAACTGTAATTTCTCAAGACTTATGATAAGTAGAGGTTACATTTGCCCAGATGCGTATCTTCTAGACTGGGTAAAGGCAGGTTATTAAAGAAGACACAGACTGCACTAATTATAAAAGAGATTTTATATAATTTGATTTTTTAACAAATCAAATTATAAATTTGATTTGTTAAAAAATTCATCAAAAGATGCTTTAAAGGAAATTTTAAAAGGATATCTTTTTTGAAAGAACCAGAAGAAATTTGAATATAACTGACTGAAGATTAATACTAAGAATATATAAAGAAGACAACTCAGTAGGAAAATGTCCAAAAAATATGGATAAGCATTTAGTGAAAGAGGAAAACAGACATGACTAATGGATATAAACCAATATTCAGTCTTATTGAAAGTTAGAGAAAACAACACTGCATCCTACTTATCAATCTACCAATCTGGAAGCATTGATTTCTGTCATATCCCCAAATTTTCCCCACTTCGTGTTACAGTGCCCATGTAGGCTCAATGTAAACAGTGTCTGCTTTCTGTCCTCAAATTTTCCTAATAAAAATACTGTTCTCTCTTAAGCACAGAATACATTTTTCCAACTGCTGTCTATTTTTGCTTCTGGAAGTTTTGGAAGCTTAAACCAGGACCTGGTCCTTTTTGATGGTATATGTAATTACTCAGTAAAACCCTTTTATTTCACAGGGGGAAAATAGACTTCTGCCATTTTGGCTCATCCCAGCCTACATTTTAATCACTCAGAATAGTCAAAGTCAGCCTTGTCCACTCAAGAAGTTGCTGCAACAGAATGTAACAATGAAATTAGGAAAATCCAATTCATGATTAGAATGAGAAAATATTTTATATCCATTCATTTGGCAAAATTAAGTGTGACAGTATTGAGTATTGGAAAGACTGTAAACAAAGCCTCTTACACAATTGCAGATGTGAAGCACTTTTGTGTTGTTTAACAAGTTGAATATCCATGCCTTATAATTCAGCAGTTCTCTTCTGGAATACACACTTAAAGAACCTTTCCAGATACCCTAGAAAATATGTATAAGAATGGTAAAATTCATAATAGCAAAAACTAGAAATAATTCAAATATCCATCTGTAGGAAAATAGCCAGACATTGGTGCTATAGTAATACAATATGGTTGAATTTTTTTTCTTCATTCTTCTATTTGGAAATAATTTTAAACTTACCTTGGAAATAATTTATAGAATATTCACATACCTTTTAATCAGATTTACCTGTTATTGTCATTCTTTCCCATTTGCTTTCTTCTTTTTAAACCATCTGTGAGTGAGTTCCATGTATAGGGGTCTTTTCTCAAAAAACAAAACAAAACAAAACCATAGTGTATATTTCCTAAGAATAAGGTTATTCTCTTATTTAACCATAATACTGTCATTTGATTCAGAGTCCTTTCTTTCCTCTAAGTAAAGGATCCAGTCTATGATCAGAATAGAATAGTCAAAACAGTTTGAAATAATAAGTTCAGAAGACTTATTCTAACCTGAATTCAAATTTTTGCCTTTTCCAAGTTTGTATTTTTTTATGGTTCTAATGTTTACATTTAGATTTGTGGTTACTGTAGCTCCCTTTCTCGTTTCATGTTTTTCTTTAAATTTTTGAGGCCTTTTATGATAATAAGGACTTTAAAAAGCTAATTCCATTTTCTCTTGTCATTGCTGGATCGCTTATTGATGATTTTTTTTCCTGATTATTTTGGCAGTGGGATCCCCCACCTTGCTTTTCTAGCCAACATGCCTCCTGTGGAGGAGACAGCCTGACATCCTGTCTGCTTATATGAAACTTAGTGTTAGGGCCCTCTGCTTCGGAATGAGGAATGCTGGTGAAATTGGAAACTGCAGAAGAAACAATTGCCAGTTAGGAGGGAGGGAGGAGTTGGATAAAGAGAATATCCTGAAAGCTTCCTAGGCAAAAGACACCATTTACAAAGAAAGGAGAAACAGTGGATGATCCTAATTTTCTCTTCAGAGAGTACTCAAATGTAAAATCTTATTTCAGGGTGGAGAGGAGTTGGTTATAGAATCGCATCTGTAAAGATGAGTGTCTAGTTACATCAATGAAGTGAGGTGGGAGGAGTAAAAAAATGTTCAGGTTCACAAGAACATATCCTTTAAGGGTACCTTATAATTCAGCCTTAGTGAGAGTTGAGAAATTTCAGCAAAGTGAAATAGGAATTCAAGAAAAGTGATGACATGTGGTAGTGGCTGTTATACAAAAACAAATCTCAAAAGGGATCTGATAATGCATTTTGAATCAAGCCAGGTGTTTATTATTTATAGTGCATCCCAGGACTTTCAGCATTTCACCCTGTCTACTAATTGTTGGTGAGGTCCTTCAAGCCTAACAAACAACATAGGTCTTTTATTTGGAACCATTGACCTGGTTAAAGTGAGGAATCTAAAAAGAATAAAAGTTTTAGATAAATTTTGATTGTATTATCAAGTCTGTGAGAACAAGACTGATTTTGCTTTTGCCAATTCCCTGGCACCTAGAAAAATACCTGGCTCGTAGTAGGTTTTAAGTAGACATCTGTTAGATGAGTAAATGCTTTGAAGAATTTCTTGCAGTTTAAATAGAATTGTAGAATTGTTCCTTTATTGATCTAATCACTCAACAGTTATTTGTTCATTCAGTTTATAATAAATGCTGCCTGCTGGTTTTTCAGTTTGCAGAAATAGACAATAGATTATAAAATATTAAATTCTAGTTAGAATGTTAGGAGATAATAAGAAGGAAAGATTTGAGGAAGGGTAAACATAAACTTATTTTCTTATCTTTCTGAAGGTAACAGATTAACTCATTAAAGATGACCAATCAAGGATTAGTGCCTTAGGCATATTGTTTAAAGTCATAAATGCTGCTACTTGAGTTAAAAATAGTATAGCTTCTAGTATAGAAAGGTGGAAGGCAGTGGGATATGACATTCATTTTTGTAAATCAATTATGCAGTGGGAATTGATAGTGTCTGAATTGATAAATCAAGAATTTTATGTATTAGTGTTATACTTAAGGTTATGGCAACCCATCAAAGAATTAAAATTTAAAACCTTTACATTTTAGAAAGGGTTAGGAGATGATAAAATTTCCTAATTTATTATCTTTATTTGCCTTCAAAAGAATTATTTATGTGCATTACTTTAAACTGGTAAAGCCAGTTTAATTGGAAAATAAAAAAGTAAAGAACTAGTAAGGTTCTGAGTGTATTTATCTAGAACATGTAATCTGTAGGTAGTAGAATCTTCTTTTAACTCTTTAGGTAATTATTTTTCATTGTTACAATAAATGAATTATTTAGATCCTACTTTGATATATTTTTTTTCTTGTAAATCCTTGGTGATCAGGAAACAATTTGAGGCAAGATTTTTAGTGTAATGGCTCTTTTAATTCTGCAGTTTCAGTTGCCAATTACTTTGAGGTGAATTTTCCAAAAGATACATTTATTTACCTAATATCCTAGACAGAGATGGAGCCTTACCCTAAGCAAAACTAAACAAGTTGGTGGGCCCTGTGGCACACATCTGTAATCCCAGCGGTTCAGGTAGATCCTATGTTCTAGGCCAGCCTTGGCAATTTAGTGTGATCTTAAGCAACTTTGTGAGACCTGTCTCAAAATTTTAAAAAATGAAAATGTCTGGGATGTGGCTCAGTGATTAAGCACTTCTGGGTTAAATCCCTACTATCCTTCCTAACCCTCCCGCAAAAGTTCATAGTTATAATAAAATCTATTAAACTCTAGACATTTCTATATATTTTAGTCACATATGCTAATATTATGTTGTGTACTTCCAAAGACTAAATTTTAGTACATAATATAATTTTTATGTTAGGTCTATCTCAAGGTGCAAATTTGTATTCACATATAAGAAATTACTTTGACCATAATAGACCTATAACAACAGTAAGCATTTTCCTAATAGTTCTACATTATTTTTAATGACATGGGTTGAAGTCTGATTACCCTTTGGTAAACTTTTCTAATGGTTGTATTTCTCTGTTGCTGAATAAGTTGATGATGATTAACAAAAACAAGTTCAGTAAATTAAGTCTGATTTATCTTACTTAAGCGTGAATAATTCTCTGGATTAAAAATATTGGTATTTTCAATAGTCAAGATGATTTTATTACAGTAATACTCTGTTCTAAACTTGGAAGTATTTATGAGCCAAAGTTGGAAGGAGGTACTTCAATGAACATTTCATTATATTGACTTGTTTTTATGTTTCCCTTAGACTGTTAATAGTGGTTTTGTTATGTTCCAGTGCTGATAAGATAATTTTATGGATTTTTAGTAAATGAACTACCTGTAGTTTATCAGGTTAGGTATAGACCTTGGGGAGATAATTTATAAAATTGTCAGTAGTCATTAAATTGAGCAGAATTTCAGTTGTTAAATATATCATTTTCATTAGCAAATGCATGATGACATGAGGAAGAGATAATCTTTACCTTTATGTGGGAATGAAATAAAGTTTTAAGAAATTTGTTGAATTATTTGTTTATTTAATATTTTATTGAAAACATGCAATTTCTTAATTTAGAATAAATGTGCCCAAGAAAAAAATATTTCATGAAAGGATAGTTGTAGCTCTTGAACATAAGATTCGTTCTTTAGTAAGGGTACAGTTACTTTACCTGTTCCTTGGAGTAGCTTGTTTGTTTTTCATATGTAAAGATTTCATCTGTATATATTTCACTCTAATCATACAGTAAATGTTGATAAAGTTAGGGTAGGATGCCCTAGTTCCTTTCCCTGACAGTTCTGAATTTATGCTAATACGATATATCTAAAGGCTTTGCTACTGATAGATCAGTATGGATAATGCTTGTTCTGTTGTGAATTGCTGTATAAGTTATCTAAAAAGTGCAAAATTCAGTGGCCTGAAATACTTCACAGTTTTTATATGTTAGGAATTGGGGCATAGCGGAGCATAGCCTAGTTGGATTCTTGGCTTGAGGGTCTCTATAAGGTTGCAGTCAGTTTTAGTTGGGGTTAGTTTTCACTTCATCAAAGTAAGCAAGCAAGGGATGGGGGAGTAGGGCAATAGAGTGAATAGAAGGCAGTTTTTTGTAACCTAATCATAGAGGTGATAATCCTATCATTTCTGCCAGTTTTGTTGATTAGCAGCAAGTCATTCATTGAGTCCAGCCCACACTTAGGAGTGGGGATTGATTCTACAACCTATGAATACAGAGGCGGCGGGAACCATTGGGAGCCATGTTGGAAACTGCCAAGACTCCCTGCCCCAACACCGGTACCACCACAGTACTAGGGTTTGAATCCAGGTCTTCAATCTTTGTAGGCAAGTGCTATACCTAGAGCCATATTCCCAACCCTTTTTAAATTTTTTATTTTGAGACAGAGCTTTCACCAAGTTTTCTAAGCTGGCCTTGAACTTTTGAACCTCTTGTCTTAGCCTCCCTTGTAGGAGTAGCAGGGATTACAGGTATGTGCTACCATACCTAGCTTTATTGCTCTCTAATTTCTAAGAGGAAATTGATTTTACTGTCTTCTGGGAGAAAAGTTTGAATTTATTGAAAGATGTTTTAATTCTAGTATCTTATGCATTTGACCAGTTCAGTATTGATGCAGTTTCTGTTGCATTTGAAATAACTTGAGGGAATGAAAGAATCTTTATAGAATCTATAATAAAAGAAATAGGATATAAAAAAGTTACTAATGAACAAGTCTTCTTGTAAAAGACAGGCTAGAATATTTAATTTTCATTTTATTGTAGAGACCAAAATCTATCCAAAAATACAACTGCAAATGGATTCCTTTGCTTGGCTTTAAGAGCCTCAGTTACTTGGTCTTTTTATTTGTTTTTTCCTTTTTAAAACTTATTTATTTATGTTTAATTCTTCTAGAACACATCTTGTGTTTGGGTTAACCTATATCATCATATATTTGGGTCCTGCATGTTCTGCTTCCTCATTCATTCAGTGGATAAATATTTAAGGTTACAAGTAGCCACCAGAGACAAATACCCTTACTTTGTAGAATTCAGTCAGCTTGGGAAGACAAATGAATAGTTCCACTTAGGAGAATTTTGTAGTTTTCAATGATTTTTGTTAAATTTATTGCTAAGTATTTTGTTATTTTTTTTATGCTTTTGTAAATGGAATTACATTATAAATGTATACCACCATACCCACTTCATATTTTATTTTCTTAATTATGTGCTCATAATTCAGTTACAGCACATAATATTATAATTATACAGAATCCCCCTTTTAACTAATTTTTAAGTGTCCTTGTATTCAGTGATTTGCTAAATTCATTTATTAGTTCTTATTGTTCTAATAGAATATCCTTAGGGTTTTCTACGTAATGGTCATGTCATCTGCAGGTTGAGACTGTTCTGTTTCTTTTTCACTCTATATTTTTTCTCTTTTTTTCATGCAACTAAGTAAAAAGTGTCAAAACAAGACATACAATAAAAATGATTGTTATGAGAGGTATTATTTTACTGAACTAAATCATAAAACACAAATTTATTTCTAACACTTATAGCCATTTTCTTGATCTCGTTGAATCACCTAAATTAACATTTAATGTTGATCACCATTTTTCTCTATTTGAACTTATTAACTCTTTCTTTTTTGTAATATACTTTGTTTATTTGATCTTTGGTTGGCACAAATGAATAATTTATTAGCATTCTGTATCAATTCTTTTCTCAAACCTGAAAATACTTCTTTATTTTGTAAATACAAATATGGGCACTGGAATCTTAAAGTTTGCGGTAATGATCATGACTATTAATTTTTCATTGATTTCCATTGACTTGGTTGTCACCATAAATGTTTTATTACTCCAGCTCTGCAGTAATAATGGACAGTAATAATGTAGAGCTTTATTACAATGGAAATATAAATGTAAAACATTTGAAAAGTTGATTTCTGAAAATGACCTCTATTCCCAAAGCATAATCATTTTTCTTTCCCCTGATGACTGTATGATTTTGAATTTGTTTCTAGTGCAGAATTGGTCTGTTTCCTTTGTACTCTTTGTCTTTTGCTTTCTTAATGCAAAGGAGTTGTCATGTTTTTGGGACAGAACATTTCAGAAACTTAGCTCAGTATTATAGTACTTTTAAAGGCTCTAAATACAATGCTGGGGCTTTTGAGCAGCTGGGATTTTTGTATGTCCTTATTGTATTCTTTGGCATAGATTTTTTCCAGTCCTATCAGCCTCCTGTGCAGATTTCATTCTTACTAAGTCATTAATTTTCCTGAAGAATTGAATCTGTTAGATGTTGTAATTTATGCTGGTTCATCTGTAAATTGTTTTCTTGAAACATAAACACTGGCTTTTTCCTTTATTTAAGGAAAAAATTGAAAAAATACAGCCTCATAAAGTCATTGAATTTAATTTGGGGGTGGAATTTAAGTGACACTTTCATACTCAAATAATTTTGATTGTCCAAGGGCAGCCATTAAAATAGCAATACCCTATAAAAAATTTGTTTTTTTTTCTTTTTTCATATTTCTGCAATGATGTTTGAGAGTTGCATATAAATTTTACTTCAGTGATCATTTTTTATTTTATTTTGAAATATTTTAGACTTACAGCATGTTGCAAACATAATATAGGAAGTGTATATACTTTATTCACTTTCCCTTAGTATTAACATGCACATAATCATGGTGTATTTATTTAAACTGAGAAATTAACATTGGTATAATACTGTTAAATAAATTACAGACTTTTCCCATTTTCCTACTAGTGACCTTTTCTGTTTCAAGGTATGGTCTAGACACCAACGTTATATTGAGTTGCTGTGTTTCCTTAGTTGTCTCCAATCTATTATCAGTTTTTTTGCCTTTCTTTGTTTCTCATATCTTTCAAGACTACTGAACCAGGTAGATTTCAGATTTCTGGAAAACTTTCCGTATGCTTGGTGTTCTCTCATGATTAGATGACATTATGGCTTTGAGGAAGATTAGCACAGAAATGATGTTTTAATTACTGGTAGTATTAACTTTGATTACTTATAAGGTGATGCCCACTAGGCTTCTGCACTGGAAATGTTCTGTTCTTTTGTACTGTATTGCTGGAAGCAAGTCTACTAGGAACTTATACTCAAAGTAGGAAAATCAAGCTCCACCTCTTGAAGGGAAGAATTATCAAAGAATTTAGTGAAGTTTGTTGTTCAGTTGTTATCCTTTTCATTTGTTCCTTCTAAAATGTTCATTTTGTCTTGAATCTGTCCAGCAGTTCTTACCTTTTTTTTTTTTTTTGGTGGTGGTGGTGCTGAGGACTCAACGCTCTCTTTCTGAGTTTCCCTTCTCTCTTTTTTTTTCCTACCCAGATATTTCATGGATTTAATATTCTACTTCACAAATGAGGCAGTGATGATTTGCCCCTTTATCTACTGAATTTTTCAATTTGAAAACCAGGTTTCTAAGATACAAAAAGTATTTTTGTGTTTATTGCATTTGGATCTCAAATGTTTGCTTTCTTTTTCCTTTTTTTGCATGTGTTCACTGCTCTTTCAACAATTCTATTATACTTATGTTCTCAGTGCTTACCTTCATTTTTTTTTTTTTTTTTCCTAGATGCTATGGCTTCTTAGATCCTTGGTTACTTTCCCCTTGTGACTCATTTGTGGACTCTGGTCTAGTTACTGAAATTTGCTAATGGTGATAAGCCTTCAGATGATTAGAAGAAAAATGGGTCATTTAAAGATGAGCTGCTGGTCCCTCTTAGGACATTGAAGAATATTTATTTTCTGGCTCTTGCCTAGTTTGAAGGGTAGGGACTATCTGTCAGAAAAATATGAATTAACAACAACTTCTTCCTGAGTTCATTTCCATAGGCCATTTTCTGGTCTTGGCCCTAGGGTCTTTGTTGATCTCCAGGGTATTTGTTTAGATTGGGTTGTAAAACCCTATACTACCCTTTTTTTTCTTCAGACTTAATAGCCCTCAAATCTCTCAGTATGACTTGTTGAGGTATAGTGCTATTAATGGAAAAAGGTTGGGGTGGGGAGGGTTGGATGGAACACATTCTTCTGTTAATCATTTTTATTATTTAAAGAAAAAATTCAATTCTGTAATCAGACATATTTCATAGGTACATATATGTAACTATATGACTGGAGTGATTTTACATCATGTACAACCAGAAGAATGAGAGATTATGCTCCATTATATATGATGTATCAGAGTGCATTCTACTGTCAAGTATAACTAATTAAAACATGAAAAATATTTTTAAAAAATATTCTGAGAATATAAAAAAAAATTGGGCCAGGTGTGGTGGTGCACACCTGTAATCCCAGCACTCTGGGAGGCTGAGACAGGAGAATCATGAGTTCAAAGCCAGCATCAGCAAACGGTGAGGTGCTAAGCAACTCAGTGAGGCCTTGTCTCTAAATAAAACACAAAATAGGGCTGAGGATGTGGCTCAGTGGTTCAGTACCTCTGAGGTCAATCCCCAGTACCAAAAATAAATAAATAAAAATTAAAAAAATTTAAATCTGTGAATCACTTGATAGCTTGTATCCTAGAGTGCCTTTTTAGTTATAGCTGAAGTGGATAATATCACTGATAGCTCATCGTTTCTTATTTTTGTACTTCTCGTGATTTGTAGCTGATAGTCTGTGGGTATATGGACTATATTAGAATTATTAGAATATTTAATATTAATAATTTAAGGCACACTCCTACTTTTTGGTAGTATACATGTGGGATTTGTTTGTTAGAAAGAAATGGACCATAAACTTCTAAAGGACTAATTCTGTTGATGGATGTTTATTATGTACTGATGACATCCAAATTTGTATTCCTATTCTGGACCATTTTTATCTCCAGACTCATCTAATTACATATTTGACATCTTCATTTATTGTCTTGTGAACATATAAATATAATTCCTGTTTCTTGCCTGCCCCAATCTCCTTTTTTTTTTTTTTAAGAGAGTATCTGCTATTTTTTCTTTGAGATGCTTAGTCTAGAAATCCTGGACTCATTCTTGATAGTACTATTTATTACCTCTTATGTAATCCATCATTAAGTCATGCTTGTCTCTGCTTTCAAACTGTATTATGAGTCCAAACACTTCTCTCTTGCTCTGCCTCTTTTAAAGTTGTCCAGTTTGCCTTATCCTTTAGATTTATTGACATATTAGCATTAATAGTATTTTTATATTTGTACTATGATTTTTTTTTAAATCAGTGTTTTGGAGATTTTTCATTGTGAGTTACTCTTAAAGCTCCAATTTTTAGTTTTTGTTCTCTATTTTTTCTACTTTATTATATTCTGCTGTTATCATATTTTCTTTTTTTTAAAATTTGCTTTATTGAGGTGGATGATGAGCTCATTGCTTTTTAGCTTTTCTTTTTTAATTCTACACATGTAAATTTCTAGTGTCTTTTGGAGGAACCATACTTCACATTTTTATTATTGTACTGCTATAAAAATTTTTTGATTTCCATTATGACTTTTTAAAAAGACTTTTAGAAGTGTGTTTCAAAATTTCCAAATGTAAGGTTTTTTTTGTTGTATTTGCTTCTGAAATTTATGTCAGAAAGTGAGGACACTATGAAACTGATTCTGACATTTATTGAAATTTGTTTTCTGGCCTAGCAATGTAGTCACTTCTTATGGTACATCGTGTACCTGGATAGAATGTGTACTCTGTAATTGTGCCAATTTTCTGTATTCTTTGTGTTTAACTTTTTACTTCCTTGTCTGATTTGTCTATTACTAATATAAATGTTAAATGCTCCTATCATGAATTTGTTAGCTTCTTATTATTCTGACAATTTTAATATGATAGCTTTTGAAAAACTGTTTCTTATTCAGTATGTAGTCATCACTTTTATCTCCAAAAATGGTTTTTGCCTTTAAAGACCATTTCGTCTGATATTGACATGGTCAATGAGTCTTAATTTGGCATTTGTTGTCATATGTCTTTATTAATTTTAACTTTTTTGGTATCCTTGTGTTTTGGGTTTACTTTAAAGCACGTGTAATGGGATTTTGAGAAATTCTGAATTGATATTTTTTTATTTTCATTGATGATTTTACATTCATGTTGCTCGTTATAAATGTATAAAAAGTATACTTTTAACCTCTTATATTTTCTCATTAATCTAGATCTTTTAAACTTCTATCCCCATGAATTAATGGGTTCCTTTTCTTTTTTCTGTTTTCTTTATTATGTCTTTTGCTTGTGCATTGAGTTTCAAGTTATGCATTATATATATATATATACACATAGATACATTATAATACATATATAATCTATGTATTTTAGTGATTCTATAAAAGTGCGTGGTTGATTATAGTTTAAACTGAAACATCATCTCAACTTCCACTTAAATAGCACATGATCCTCATTGTGATAACTGATCATTTATTTCCTCCACATTAAACTTTTTTGTCTAATTTATTCTTAAGTAGAATTCCTTTTCTTCTTTTTTCCTAAGTTTGATTCATCATTTTATGGGAACGTATATAAGCAGTATGCTGTTACCTCTTCTTAATTTAGTCTCATATATATTATATCTAGCTAATTAGGGCATACTTCCAAATGTCTCATAAACCTTTTTGTTTCCTTCACTTAAACACTAAACTTTTCTGTTTAATCAGGCTTGTAAAAGAATTTTAGAGCCTTTGTAAAATTAAACTCCAGCTTTGTGGTATACTCCCTGGTTAATATCATTGGGTTTTTGTTTTTGTATATATCCTTTGGAAACATGACTAATCTAGCTAGCTCTGTTTTCATTATTGTTTTATTCTTTCATTTCAGTATCTCACTGATATTTAGGAATCTGTGAGATAATTACATTTGTAGTTACCATGCAGTAGGACATTTTATTAACTTTCTCCATAAAATACTGCTTTTCCAGTTGCAGTTGGTATATTTCCAGTTGGTATATTCAAATGAAAAATAAAGAAGTTTAGTATCAAAGAACTTAAGTTATCTTTGGAATTTAAAGTACAGTTTTCTTGCATGACCACTTGGAAAGACAGTAAAATTTACTATTGAATACATATTATTCATGCAAAAATAAGATGGATGTAGCAAAAACAAAATGAGAGAATCTTAAAATTTGTGGTTTTCAAAGTGCTGTCCTCGGGCCAGCAGTCCACGCTCACCTGTGAACTTGTTAGAAATGCAAATTCACAGGTTCCTCTTCCCACCTATGGGATCCAACTCTCAGTTTTTGTATAAACCCTCCAGGTGATTTGTGTAGTATTAATAAAAATATTTGATTAATTGTGAACATGAAAACATTTAGTTTAACCTAAGTAGTTTTTTTTAAAGAAGGAATTGTTAAATTTCTCTCAATTCTGTCATAAGTCAGCAATCAATGGAATGTAACACTCATACTTCTTCATGTGAAAAGTTATACTGAGAATAAGAATAAAAGAAATTTTGGAACCAGTTATTTCTAAATTAGTACTGAAATCTTAATGTAATGTACCTTTAGTGCAGTTCTGCCTTTTTTACAGTCTACACCTGAGCCAAATTGCTTTCCAGTTGCTACATCTCACCATCAAAAATTCATTGGAAGTACTCAAAACACATTATTAGAATATTTGTTCTAATATCTAATATATTAGAACAAATCCCGTGGGACAGTAGGACTGTGTAGAGTACTTAAACTCATCTGAAATAGGTTTCTGTGTTTGGACTTTCTAAATGTTTTGTGGTAATCATGCTTCTATGATTATTTGAATTAGTATTTGAAGAACTTTGTATGGAGATGATTTATATTATATGTGCATATAGTTTAAATGATGAAAATATTTTGTTATAACTCTTCTTGTTTTTCTTTCAGGAGAGAAATAGAAACAAACAATAACCATATGGAGATGTCCTATTAAAATTACAACACTAATGATGTAGACTCTGGAAATGCCTAATAAGTCAAAGAAGACGTTATTAAAGCTTTTTTTCTGCTTAAGGTGACATCTTTGAACACTTTAACACAAAATTGACTCTTCTTGTAATGGTTTTCATCAGCGCATCTGCCCTTATACTCTCACCAAACACACTTGAGAACTGTAACTTCGTCAAGCACTTTCTGTCCTGAAGCTTTTACCAGTATCTGCTGTCTTTTGTAATTATGCATCCTAGCTAAGGCACAGAAGACTGAATGAATGCAAGGATTCATTAACTCTTTGAATTTGTTAAATACTAACAGTTAACCATTAGAAGTGGTTCAATGATGTAAGAGTCACACTGCTTCAACTTTTTCTTTGTTGTAGTTTTTAAATTGTCAATTTTTAGCTATTTCAACAGATTAAAAGCAAAATAATCATGCCATATTTAGTCCTGGAGTTCAAGTCTAAATGTTTATGTGAAAAATTATTGTAGTAAACTTTTAATATGGCAAAGCAACCTTAAGCTCTATTTTAGCCAAATGAAACATAATC
The DNA here is from genome assembly GCA_028644305.1 of Xerus rutilus. Classification (NCBI taxonomy): domain Eukaryota; kingdom Metazoa; phylum Chordata; class Mammalia; order Rodentia; family Sciuridae; genus Xerus; species Xerus rutilus. The sequence continues at coordinate 119,788,585 of CM053400.1, forward strand.
TGAAATTATATTAGAACATTTCCCTTGTATTCAAACTGTTTGGTGTAACAGAATATTGATATGCAGCTTGGTGGATTTCACCAGTTAATGCACATTCTTTTTCCCTCCTTCCCTCAATTACATGTATACTGAGAAATGTGCATTTGTCTGAGGAATTATTTTGTTTGCTACCACTTAATGAATCTCAAAATTTTGAGTAAATGTACCTCAGTCTAATCAGACTTTTTATGACCTTTATAACTATGTTTAAAATCCTTAATTCCTATTTCTGGGTGTTTGCGAGCCTGATTGCTATCATGAAGTAAAAATTTATTATTCTAGATATTCACTAGCTAAATAAACATAGTTCTTGTTTAGCAAGCATATACTGTTCCTCAACTCTTTTCTCCAGCTTTTGCAGTGTCCTGGCATCCTTAAAATACTTTGAGAATATGGCCTTGATCCATGAATTAAATCAGTATCTAAGTGAATGTGTTGATGTTTTATTGATCAGATCTATATAAGTGGGAATACAGCATATATCTGGGTATTCTTATAGTTATCTTTTTAACATCTTATTTTTTTCATTAATTACATATCAACATTAATTTTGTATCTTGAAACAAATTGATTTTGTATAATTGAATGTGTCAAGCATCTGTATTAACTGATTCGATGGCATAAGATTATGAAAGTAATGTCCTGCCCCTTATATTACTGTTCCAAAAGGAGAAAGCTATGTAGAATGATATGTTAAGGGTGAAAATAGCAATACAGTAGATTTGAATACCTTGATGTTTTGCATTACTCCATTTATGTTTACATCATGTTTAGAAATGTTTTAATTTACTGTGATCTTTGGTCACTTCAGTTCAAAAGCCTGGTGATATATTTCTTTGAGGCTTTCATTTATATAATATTTTTTGTACAATGTTTTCTTAAAACGTACAAATACTGTATTTTTTTTTCACTCAAATACAGTATTTGTAGATAACTGTAGCTACTTCACAGTTCTTGGGTAATCCCAGTGTAGTTATATCAATGTTTACTGAAGGGAACATCAAAATGTTAACAATATATTTAAAAATAAAGACTTTCTTAAAGGAAAATTGCACCTATTTTACCTTTTAGAGACTAAGCCATGAAATCTTGTAACATGTCTCTTAACTATTTACAATAAAAATTGGCATTTGGGTATAGTCACCACAGCAGTGTTCTATATTTCTAAGATTATATAGGTAAGGCATGCCAAAGATGATTGTTATCATTCTGGAGGTTCTATTGGAGAAAACTGTAAAAGGGTGACCTTGTAGGAAGGATTTGAGTCCTCCCCTGAGGTTCTCTTTTTATTGGTGCTTTATTAGCAACTCTGGATATTTTTATAAAACTAGTTACATTAAAAATGGATTCAAACTCGTTTAATTTATATTAGGTTTCTATTAGGAAGTGTCATGGAAACACCCAGCATGCAGGCTGATTGCAATAGACTCAGACATTGTCAAGTGTTGTTTAGAGTCTATGCACGGTGAGAAGTACATCCCAGTGCCTTTAACGTGGATTCTTAATCTTAAGTGAAATGGGTGCAGCATTCCTTTGGGAAAAAAAAATCTTATCAATTGGTAATTTTGTGGTTTTCTCATTTAAGTTTTCCCCAAAAGCACCAACTTTCTCTTTCTTTTTGATCTGCCAGGTCAGTGTATTACAAGATGTTTTTTCTCTAAATGAAATTATTACAGGTTGTCTTGAATGCAACCAAATGAATGTTTCTTCACTGTAGGGACCCCCCCCCAAAAAAAAGAAGAATGTGGGCTCTACAAGAGGAAATACATAAGCAAATGTTTGAATAATCATGAATTAAGACATTATTGTCCCAGTAAATTTTTCTCTTAATATTTTTCTGAGTTCTGATTTGGGTGTTTCTTTTAAAGTTATCTTATGTGGGTATTTTCTTTCGAAAGGTATTATAGTTTGTATACTTAACAGTAAGGGGGAAAATGTAACCAAAATTAGTATTCTTTATACATATTGGTACTTGAAGATTCCTTTCAAAAGAAACCCAGCCTTTTACAAATTTTTAGTACGTAATTTCTAATTTTAATTTAAGTGATCTTTCTAATCCAAAAGCTGTGTTATTTTTGAGTACAATGCATGGGGGTTAAGCTGATGTTTAAAAAGTTTGCAATAAAAAAAAAAAAAGAATCAGCTTAAGTCATTTAATCAAGTGTATTCTGCATCCTTTAAAATTAAGTTTGAGAGATTTAAGAGAATTGTGTTTTCATTAAGTTTCGCATATCTTTTGTTATGCCATGTAAATTCCCTTTTTCCGTATGATTAAAGGAAGGTTATGATAAAATGATTAGTTCATTTACATTCACTTGTAGCAATTACTTGAGAATTTGAATTTTGTCGTGTTTGGGTTTGTTCATTCCTGTGAATGATGGTACAGTTAGGTGAGATTTTCTGTTATGGTACCCAAACTCACCATTTGGTCCTCTTTAATCTTTGAGGGTTTCAATAAAAATTGTTCACTCATATCTGTGTTCTTTCCATTTTATCTTTATAAATATGTGTTGCCAGCTTAAAAAAATACCAATCTTGCCTACTCTATTATGGATTTCTCTGTGGTATGTCTTTCAAGTACAGATAGATTCTGTCATTCATTTTAGGTAGCTATTTAGATTAAGTATGAATATTAAAGAGAGGTAAGATGGTATTTCATCCTAATCTTTGGCCACTCCTATTCAATTATAATACATGTTCTTAATAAAAACTTAGAGTAAAAGAGAGAAGACCAATTTATTTTTATGGAAGATGAGGAAGAAGTGGCACTAGCTGTCTAATAATTATAACCCCATACTCTTGGTCCCAAGAAATGCTTTTCTAACAGTGTATATTACCCTTTGGGATCAGTGAACCTTATGTGGATTAGGATCATGATGAATCTGGATGGTGCATTGATGATAGCTTAATTCTCTCTCTGTTCTTATAGAGGAAATCAAAGAATTTAGTTTTTGTATCAAAACCAGCTGTAATCATGCACAAAGAAATGCCCCAAGTGCCCTACAGTGCAGCCTAATCAGAAATCTTTTACTGGTCATCTTCCTGAAGGGAAGGTTTACATTTCATTAGCATAATTAAGAAATGAGGCCAGATATACATAGTTGGGACCAAATTCTTACTATTGCTTTATCACAGTACATTTGTAATTCTAGTCTAGGCACTAAATACTCTTGCAGCCAGAAGTTTAGTGACTGATTCAAGCTTATCTATGCTTTTTAATCATGCATAATATGTGCTATTTCCTCACATGGTATAGTAACTATTTTGTCACCTGTGCACAGTAGTGGCTTAGATAGTTTGAGTAGCACCCCAGATATATTCACCTTGTAATTTTAGTTGTCTGCATAACATTGATTAATGAAAAATATTTTCTTAATCTTACCATGCAAGGAAGATTAAGAGTTTACAGCATTGTGGGTTCCCCACCCCTTCTACCACCCCTACTTGCCTCTTCATACAGCACAAAGTTTTTTTAGATTAAAATGTTATTTTGAAACATGAATTTATTTTGTTTTTTCCTTTACTGGGGAGTAAACACACACATCATGAATGCTTGGTGAGCACTCTACTCCTGATATATATCCCTAGCCTTAGCATTGAGCTTTTTAAAAATTTTTATTTTTTATTTTTTACACTGCTGGGAATTGAACCCAGGGACTTCAACAAGTTAGACAAGTAAGTATTATACTGCCGAGCTACATTCCAGCCCCAACATTGCATTTCTAAGAGAGAGATCTGTAATCAGAAGAGAATTGTCGGTTAGGACATCTTAGAAATGGAGGACTTAGTAATATCTAATTGGTAGACTGAGCAAATCATTTCTTTTGTTGTTAGTGTCCTTAAGAAAATAGGGAGATAAGTAAAATGCATCTAAGATTCTTTGCAGTTCTGAGATTTTTGTAATTTATGATTTAGATAGTTTCGTAGGCTATGAGGTATTCTAGCAATGGCAAATGTTTACTCCTTTGAAGGTAAGTTTGGAAATCAATCTGAGTTTTAGTAATCATTCTTTGTTTTTTTCAGAGTATAAGTTAATAAAGAGGAATACAATGTGTGTCCCAAAGAAATCCCAAGTTTTTCCATCTGCCATTTCATATAATTGTGTTTTTAAAAAATAGGCTTTTTTAAAGAACAGTTTCATAGAAAAGTTGGAAAGACTGTATGGAGAGTTTCTATACATCCTGCATCCAGCTCCCCCTATTCTTAACGTCTTACAAATTTACTAATATAGATTCCTTATCAGTAACTAAAATGCGTATTTTTAGATTTGTTTTACCTTCTATCTTTTTCTGGTCCAGCATCCAGTCAAGGGTACCGTATCATTTCAGTTGTCATGTCTCCTTGAGTTTATCTTTGCTGTAGTGATTTCTTGCACTTGTTTTTTAATCTTCATAATACTAAGGTCTGTGGTCAGATACTTTAAAAAATGCTGCTGCTCTGGCATTTGGCTGTTTTTCTTGTGGTTAGATGGGTTATGAGCTTTTGAAAGAAAGTCCACCTAGACCATTTCTGTCATGTATTAAGGAGACAACTGCCAGCATTGTCTGACCATTGATACTACCTTGATCACCTTTGAGGTAATGTTTGTCAGCTTCCTTCATTGTAAAGTCTCCCTCCTCCCCCCAGCTCTTTCCATACTCTACTCTTCACAGCTCACATTTGAGTGGGGAATAATGCTCTCTCTCATCCTTGTATATTTAAAGGGAAATATAGAGAGCTTTTATTATTTATTCGTATCCCAGCTGGTTCTGTGCCAATACATTTTATTTTTTGCTGTTTAGAAACACATCTCCCTTAATTTCCCCTCATTTTTCAACAGAATATTGGATCCTGGAGGAATTTTAATAACAATTCATACCTACTTTTTGAATTAATTCCACTCCTGTGTATAGAGTAGCAATGATTCTAATAAAGAGATTGAAGATATAATAGCTAAGATTTAGCTCATGAGAAAAATCTGGAGCTTATGTGTATAGGTAGAAATGAATAATCATTCAGATTTGACTGGGAGGAAAACCTGAAGTAGGAGGTATACAATATGTTATGGTTAGATTAATGTATTTCTTTAGAAAGTATTTTAAATAGGGTAGCATCTCTTTTCAAGGAATTTTTATACACATTTTTTAGTTGAATTTAATTGTATGTATGTATGGGATCAGTGTGACATTTCAGTATATGTATACAATGTATAATAATCACATGAAAATAGTTGACCTCTCACCTCAGACTTATATTTTGTTGGGGTATTCAAAATCTTCTCTGTGTGTTGTATTGAATTATCTATTTGTTGTCAACCTTAGTTATCTTACTGTGTTATAGGACATCAGAAGATTATTACTATTCAACTGCAGCCCTGTGCCCACATTCTAACCCTCCTTTCTCTACCCTACAAACTTCCCGGGCTGTGGTAACCACTGTTCTATTCTCTACTTCTTTGAGATAAACTTTTGGGCTTCCACATGAAAGTGAGAACATGTGATGTTTGTCTTGCTGTGCCCACATTTCACTTAATCTTGAAATTCTTTTGGAACATTTCTGTGGCTGCTATGTAATATAATGGCTCAGAGCATGGACTTTGGCGGCTGATTGACCATTCTAGAATCCTGCGTCCACTACTTAATCTGAATTTCCTGGTGGATTGAAAAAATCACCAGACTTGGTGATGCAAGCCTGTAATCCCAACTACTTGGGAGACTATTGCAGGAGGATTGCAAATTCAAGGCTAATCTTGGCAACTTAGCCAGACCCTGTCTGTTATTTAGACACACAGTACATAAAAGAATAATAGAACCTACTTTGACATGTAAACAAGGTAATAGTCATCAAGTGTTAGCACCATTCCTGACCTTTTAGCAGGCCTCCCAGTGTTAATTGTTGACTGTTCTCTTCTGTTTCTTGTGAAGAATTTAGGACCAGATGATTGTTACTGAAGATTTTTTAGAGTAATCTTTACTGCTTAGATGCAGCTTAGAGCCTGTAGTCAAAATGGTCTACTTTCAAGTCATGTTTTGTGGAGATCCTGAGAAGTCACTGCCTGAATAAAGTTTTGTTAAATTATGATTTTTTTAACTTGTTTTTCATAGTTTTCAGTGGCTGCTTTCAGTGCCTTTTTAAAGTACAACAATATGGCTCATCCTGTTAGAGCAGATGGCAGACCAAGGGTGAATTAGACTAAACAGAATAAAGCTAACATAGGGGAATAGTGGTAAGAAAACTTAGAAACAGTAGAAGATAGTTAAGCTAAAGCTAAAAACTGAAAGAAAACATTTTTTGCTTTGATTATTACAAATGCCCTTTGATACTGGATGTCATTTAAATATATAAAAAATTCTTAAGCTCTTCATTATGACTAATATTTCAGAATGGAAATACTAATGTGCATATGTTACCTCCATATTTTATCAGTGAAAATTTCACAATTTTAAAAGGAAGAGGTATTTGGCATGCACAAAATAAGATGGTAGTTCCAACTAGTACTGTTTCAAGAAAGAATACTAATGAAATAAAAATTGCCTTCTATCTAATATGGTTGCATGCTGATATTAAAATTATCCTCAACAAATAAATTAAACAATCTACTTGGACCACCTGGATTAGCTTACTTGGTCCTCTGTGGAGTGCCCAGTGTTGAGATCACAGTACAGATAGCTGTCCAAACCAAGGGTTTCATGTCTGAGGAATACACCAACTGGATTGAAAGTGTTCTGAAAAATATTACATTTATATGGGATACGTTCAGACCTTGTTTTGTCAATTTATTCCCAAAACAACACAGCATTTACTCTGTTAGGTATTATAATAATGTAGAGATGATTTAATGTATATTAGGAAGATGTGTGTAATATATATGCAAATTCTATGCCATTTTACATGCCTCCGTGAGCATGTTGCAGATTTTGGTGTTGAACTGGAACCAATCACCATTTCCCGCTCCCCACCTCCATGGACACTTAGCTGTTTTCTAATTGGCTCATGTTTATATGCTTTCCAAGAGTTGTGCACCTTCCTAAACTTGCTTATTGTTGTAATTGTCTCTATTATAAGATTAAATGCATAAATTGATCAAATGTAACAATTGTTTCTAAGAAAACTGAACTGACTGCTTTTGAAGTACCTGATAAAGGTGAGCTGTCTAGGTGGATTTGAAAACTGTGAAAGTTGTGTAAAAATGGTAAAAATGTAGAAGTTTGCACTTGGTTTGCAAGTGATCTTTTTGGTTCTTACCCCACTGGCAAATTTTAGATGATGCATTAGAAGTATAGGTTGGTCATAGAAGAAAGATATCAGGGAATTCAAATTGATGGATTACTTATTCAATGGTATAGTAATCTTGTACCAATATGAAATAATGGAATTAAAGTTCATGTTTTAATTTAAAATGTTTGTATCACAATTTATAATCTGTTCTTAACTAATGTATTTCCTTATTTAACACTGCTCATTTCCCAGAATTTAACCTAAATCACACATGCAGTCCAAACATTTTTTTCCTTTGCATTAAACAGGTTGACATTTTCTGAATGTGGCTGAATGGTTACATGTGTGATGATAAATTGTTATGATAATCTTCAACTAAATGCCATAAAGAGAAAGAAGTATTCATGCCATTTAGAAAATAATATCTAAATTATAAGACATGTTTCCTGTATGAAATGTTGAAGAGAAGAAATGGACACAGGAACAATTCCTGATAGGTAAATGTAAAGCCACTGAAACCATGTTAAGTGTTGTGGATTCCCGTGATTGAGTAAACCATTCCCCTTTTGGAGGGGCACATGTTCCTTTCTCAGGGGATGTATAAACTGATTTTTTTCCCCAGTACTCCTTTTGAAAAAGGGAGTACTGGAAAATATCAGAGAAAGAGGAAGTCAGTAATTATAAATCCACCTTGGAATTATATGGCCTAGGTTTTCCAGCTAGGTTTTTCTTTAAATTCCTGCACTTTACATGCAATATTTTTTTAAAGTCAAACATAAAAAACAAAAGTGAATGGAACACAGGGCACTTAATGGAATGCATATGGTGTGTGTGTGTGTATAAATAAACTATTTATTTGGGTCAGTGTTGATTTCTGTACACAACCAGATTTCACAGAATGTATTTGGACAGCTTTCCAACAAAGGTTCACATGTGAAAAAGACAATGTTTTAGTCATGAGGTGACATGCAACTGTTTCTGTCCTATTAGTTTATGCCTGTGGTTTGGTGAGGAAACCACTGTGTTCCCAAATGGCAACTTCCTCTGTTTTTAAGGAAAACCTCAGATACATTTCATCATTGTGGATCTTATATTTACACAACTTTGGAACATTGCCTAGGCCCACCATAACACGAATTATTGCCTTCCAGTGGTTCCTGAGTGCTGTTGGTACTCAGATCTATTATCCCAGGTATCTAGTCTGAATGGACTCTGGATGATTTATTAATAGTACTATCAATGATCAAATTTGTGATATTTAAATAATACATATCAATCTTGAATGTTAACTGTGCTATAGTTATCAAAACTTTTTAGTCTTAGGACCGACCCCCTTAAAAGGAACCAAAGAGCTTTTGTTCATATGGGTTATATTTATTTATATTTACCCTACTAGAAATCAAAACTGAGAAAGAGTAAAGCTTTATTTTGTCTGGGGATTGAGCCCAGGGATGCTCTATCACCCAAGTTAGGATCCCAGCCCTTTTTATATATTTTTAAATTTTGAGATGGTGTCACCAAGTTGCCCAGGCTGATCTCAAACTTGAGATCTCCCTGCCACAGCCTCTTCAGTTGCTGAGATTAAAGGTGTGCACCAACAAGCCCAGCTTAATTGCTGCTAGCTGGGCCTGATGGCAAATGCCTGTAATCCCAGTGGCTCAGGAGGCTGAAGCAGTAGGATTGTAAGTTTGAGGCCAGCCTCAGCAATTTAGGGAGGTTCTAAGCAACTTACTGAGAAAAATAAATAAAATAAAAAGGGCTCAGGATATGGCTCAGTGGTTAAGTGTACTGGGTTCAATTTCCAGTACCAATAAATGAATAATAGCTGCAAAACTTTGTCTCTCTGTATTTAATATGTTGCAATTCACCATCACGTAAGCCTCCAGAAAACATACAGGTGTGAGAATATTTGAGTGAAAAAGTCTTCGTATCATCTTGAATATAAATTTGCATTGGGACTCCTTTGAAAAAGTTCCTCTTGTTTGATACACTGGGTGTAGACTATTTGGTGTTTGGGCTCTTCTATGTAAAGGGATTTTCTTACAAAATTCTGTTGAATCCCTTCCTGAGTAGCTCTGCTTTGGTAATTCCACCATACACAGTCCCTCCTACACTTCCAGAGAGCACATCAATATTTTTCCTTCTTGATCTTTTTTAAAAAAAAATTTTCCCCCCAGGGGAGTGGTACTGGGGATTGAACTCAGGGGCACTCACCACTGAACCACATCCCCAGCCCTATTTTGTGTTTTATGTAGAGACAAGGTCTCACTGAGTTGCTTAGCACCTTGCCATTGCTGAGGCTGGCTTTGAACTCACGATTCTCCTGCCTCAGCCTCTTAAGCCACTGGTGTGCACCACTGTACCCTGCTCCTTCTTGATCTTAAGTCAAATTTCCATCTTTAGTGGACATATTCATTACAAGGGATACTTTTCGTTATCAAAGGTTTTTTTGTTTAATTTCATGTCATTTCCTCATGAAATGACATGAGTGCTTATCTAGTGCTTTATTGCCTACAAAAACAATGAGTAGGTTACCAATTAAAATTAGTTTGTATTTCCATTATTTTCTTTTTCTTTTTTGGTACCAGATATTGAACAGAGTGCTTAACCACCCAGTCACATTCCCAACCCCTTTTTAATTTTTTTTTTTTTTTGAGAGAGTCTCACTGAGTTGTTTAGGTCCTTGCTCCGTTGTTGAGGCTGGCTTTGAGCTTGTGAAACTCCTGCCTCAGCCTCTCAAGCTGCTGGTGTTACAAGCGTGCACCAGCTCCTGGCCCATTTTCTTTTTTGAGACTATCTTACTATGTCCAGGCTGGCCTTAAATTCCTTTCTCAAGAAGTCCTGTTTCAGTCTCCCAGGGAGCTGGGATTACAGGGGTGCTCTGCCTAGCTCCTGATTAGTATTTTTGAAAGAATTTTTGAAGAATACTTTGTATCTGAAGTGAAAGATTTATTTGTAACCTTGTTCATTTGACAACAGAAATCAAGATGGCTGCAAAATGGTCAAGGATTAAAAATTCTTTTCTGAGCCTTAGGATTTCATTGAAAAGGGACAGATTTTCATGCAGACATCATCTCAAGAACTGAATCTGCCAGAGGGAACAATTTTCCAGAAAATAGCAATATCATGAAAAGTTTGAGAAATACCAGACTGACCAGTTTTCCTCCTGACCTGGACATTCCAAAGGACTTACAAAATAAATGACCACACTGGTTTGCGTCAGTTTCTAGCAGCAGAATTTGCCTTAATCCTGCTTATTTCCCACTTAGTGACAGAATCAGGACTTTAAGCATAGATTTTCTGGTTCACACTTCAAAGTAAAAAAACAAAAACAAAAAAATCTGTAAGTCAGTGCCTTAAATCTACTCCTTAATTGTTGACTGACCAAATGATTAAGTGCCTCTGTTTTTATATTTGTAAAATGGGAAATACCCTTACTCCTAAATGCTCAGTGAGTTAAATGGAAATGCACCTTGCCTGTCATCTTGGAATCTTGAGATAATCCTTGTTAACCTTGTGGAGAATAATTCACTGTGTTCCTAATTTGTTTATTTCTTGTTTGTTTTTTTTCCTCCTTCAAATGTAGATCCTTTAGCTCTTCCTCAAAGCCATTAACTTAACTTTCATGTGATCAAAATTACCTAAACAAGCAAAAATTTAAGTTTTATTTTTAAAAATTAGCTTAATTTTTAAAGATTGATGTTATCTTATTAATAGCTTTCTTCAGAAATCTAATCACTTATGTCTACAACTCCATATATTAAAAAATTTGTAAGATGGTTGTTATTCAAGACATAGCAGTGTGCTTTTTCAGTTTTGGATAAAGTGGAAACGATTTAATCAACTGAACGTTTTTACTACCCAGCTTCATGAGGGTCTTTATTGGATATTTACAGAAAGATAAATAAAACAAAACAAAAAAGTAAAAATTACACAAGAAGACAGCAGAGGGAGCTATTGAGATTATATTACACTTTCTGTTGCGTTGGTTGGGTTTTGCTTTTGTTTTTCTTTATAATGTTTTGACTCAGGCTTTCGCCTCTCAATCATCAATATGCAGGAAAGGTTTTATTATGTTGAAGGATATGTAGGGAATTTGAAGGATTGCAAAACATGAGTCCCCCCCCATCTTTTGTATTTCAGTTTCATTATCACCTCTATCACTTTTATAAAGGTAATTAGTATAAGAAAAGTAATGATAATTTTATGACTGAAATTTTAGAGTTGACTTTATTTCGTTAGTGTAAATCTGGATCAGCAATGTCAGCTACTTCATAGGGCACTGTTCCCTAAATTTGCTTTTACTGGAGGCTCTCTGGAGACCTCTGCTGGGCTTCCAAGGCCTTTCAGGGATTGCCTGCAGCGTAGTGCTCTGCCCTCCCTCAATACCACCAGGTGGACTATGAGACCTGGGAAGATTAATAAAACTCTTAACACTTTATGAAAAGCACTCATTAGAAAGGGAGGTTTTACTTGGACTAGATCTTGTGTTTACACATATAGTGTGTGTGTGCGTGTGTAGTAGAAGAGGAGGTGGTGTCAGGGGAAGAGAAGTAGAAAAAGATTGTTTTAGGCTCCACAATCTCTATCCACATCAATAGAAGTTGATATGATCAACTTCTATTCTTAACATTTTTGTCTCTCTCCATCCTAATTTTTTCCCCCTGCCCCCTAGCTGGACCCTCAGCCTCAGAGTCCTCCTTACTCTATGTCTGTCTGCTGCATTTCAGCCATAGTTTGTCTACCTGCCTGCCTGCTTTCTTCCAACCCCCTGACCCTTCTTCTGGGAATTGAACCCAGAGGCGCTTAACCACTGAGCTGAATCCCAAGCCCTTTTAAATGTTGAGACAGGGGGGCTGGGATTGTAGCTCAGCGGTAGAGCGCTTGCCTCGCATGCGTGAGGCCCTGGGTTCGATCCTCAGCACCACATATAAAGCAATAAAATAAAGACATTATGTTCATCAACTAAAAAAAATTTAAAAAAAAATAAAATAAAATAAATTTTGAGACAGGGTCTCACTAAGTTGATTAGGGCCTCACTCAATTGCTGAGGCTAGCCTTAAACTTATGATCCTCCTGTAATAGCTGCCCCAGCCACTGGAATTACAGCATTGTTTCTTAAACATGACTCTGAATTCCTTTTTTGGGATTCTCTCTCTCTCTCTCTCTCTCTCTTTTAATGGTACTGGGGATTGAACCCAGGGACTTGGGCAACATCTCCAACTCTTTTTATTTTATTTTGAGACAGTTTCACTAAATTGCCAAGCTAACCTCAAACTTGTGATCCTCCTGCCTCAGCCTCCTATATTACAGCAATGTGCCACCACACCTGGCTGGAATCTCTCCTTATATGTGTAAATGCACACACAAAAAGCATGAATATAAGGGATACAGCATGGATTTTTTGTAATAGCAAATTAAAAAATGGAAACTAAATTGTTCCTGCTAAAAAACAAATCATGGAACTTCCATGTGACAAAATGCTATGTAGCCATTAATGATCATGTGGGAAGATGTTGATGTATTTTCTTAGATTAAAAAAATCAAAGGATCTGTACCATAAGTTTAAAACTTTAACATGTAATTAAAATATAAAATATGCACATAATTTTAACACATAATTTAAATTTCAAGCTATTTTTTTTGGGTACTGGAGATTGAACTCAGGGGCACTCGACCACTGAGCCACATCCTCAGCCCTATTTTGTGTTTTATGTAGAGACAGGGTCTCAATGAGTTGCTTAGCGCCTCACCGTTGCTGAGGCTGGCTTTGAACTCGTGATTCTCCTGTCTCAGCCTCCCTAAGTGCTGGGATTACAGGCTTGCACCACTGCGCCCGGCTTCAAGCTATTTTTAAAAGGGTTTTATAGATAGGAAAAATTTCTGGAAACATACAGAACATTCATAAACAATGTTTTTTTCTGAACTATGTTGTAAGACTTGCTGATTATGGGCTGGGATTGTGGTGCAGTGGTAGCGTGCTCACCTAGCACGCGTGAGGCACTGGGTTCTATCCTCAGCACCACATAAAAATAAAGATATTCTGTCCACCTACAACTAAAAAAAAAAAAATTAAAAAAAAAAAAAAGACTTGCTGATTGTGGGAGGAGAAGAGAGGCCATTTTACCTTATATGTTTCTTTGGTGTGAAATGTCCATCAAGAGCTTATAATTTATAAACAAATTTAAAGTTTGGTGGATACACCTATCGATCTACCAAGATTTAACTGCAGGGCTTCCTGAAGCCTTTCATGACCCCATTGGTCTGATTTAGATGGTGCTCCTTTGTAGTCACTGAATTGTTTTTTTTTTTTTGTACCAGGAATTGAACTCAGGGTCACTCAACCACTGAGCCACATCCTCAGCCCTATTTTGTGTTTTATGTAGAGACAGGGTCTCATTGAGTTGCTTAGCGCCTCACCGTCGCTGAGCCTGGCTTCGAACTCGCGATTCTCCTGTCTCAGCCTCCCAAAGTGCTAGGATCACAGTCGTGCACCAACCACGCCCGGCCCATGCCACTTTTATCATGTTTTTATTTTGAAATTGTAAACAGCAATTTCCTGGTAACACAAGAATCTGGTAACACAAATTTTTGAATGAATAAATCAATTCATGACGTTTGCCCAAGTCTGATAATACTTCCAAGTATCTAATTATATATCATTTATTTAATGAGATATAGTCAAACTGTTTCTTTTGTTTCTTGAGAAGCATTTAGATGTAAGAATAGCCAATTGACTGCATTGTTCCATTCTTCTGGAGGAGTTCATTTGTCTGGGAAGTGCTTTTGGCACCTGGTCTTACAATATTATGTGGAAAGGTGGATACGTCCTGGTGAGTGAAATGTGTGGCATAAATAGATGCTATAAAAATTCAGTGCTACCCGTCTTCAGCTCCTTTCAGTTGGAAATGTGCTTGGTTTTAGCTTTCAGTTCCTATTGACACTTTCCTTCTTTATCAGCAACAGGGGATGTGTTGTCTTATCTACCATTTTACATCTCTGCTTTAAACTATAACCCCTTTACCCAACTAAAAACAAATTAAAGTTCTATTTTTCTTCATGTCTGAGACTGTTATTCCTGGAAATGAGCCAGAAAAAAATGTTTTTGCATAAAATAGCACTAGTTACTTCTGTTTTTAGTGAAATGCATTGTTCTAGCAAGAGCCTATTGCACAGGAGAGAGGTCAGATGGCTTTTCATCTGGTCACTATGGCCAAAACTTTTGCCAATCAAGTCAATGTGCAGAGTTATGTACCTGATATCAACCTCTTTCTAAAGTACATCACTCTGAAACCCATTTGGAGTGGATAAAAATGGCCCCAGTTCCTTTCTCATACTCCCCTCTGGGAGACAGAATTAATCTTCCCCTTGAATCTGGCTTTCCCTATGACTCTTTAGCCAACAGAAGGATGTGATAATTTGCCTTAGGGACTCAACACATTAAAACATCTGGCAGCTTCTAGTTTTGGGAACCCTAAGTGACCATATAAAAAAATCAGGCTACCTCTGGAGACATCACAGGTCACTGCAGGGAGAGAAAGAATGATCCATTTCAGTGTCCAAGAAAAGTATTTTTATTCATTTTTTCTACACTGGGGATGAAACCCAGGAGTGTTCTACCTTTGAACTACATCCCCACCCTTTCTTATTCTTGAGACAGGTTCTCCCTACATTGCTTAGATTGGCCTTAAACATTGATCCTCCTGCCTCTGCCTCCAGAGTCATTGAGATTATAAGTGTGGGCCACTGCATCCAGCTCAAGGAAAGCTTTTAAATGTCTTTGGTCTCATCTCTTGACAACAGAATTTCCCTGATGAGCTCAGTCAACCAATAGAAGGGTGAGAAATAATAAAATGACTCTTTTCTTAAGTCCTTATGTTTTGTTGTTTTATTATTTATCAACACAAACGAAAACATGATTGTTTCTTGGAAGTGGGTTGCTGCTATAACAAAAAAAAGAACATATGTAGGTTTGGCTTTGGGATAAATGGAAAACTGAAAGGAACTCAAGGAAATTGTGCCTGTAAGCACAGGGAGGAAATTGTCTTTAGCTGCTGGAACAAAGGTGACTCATGTTACTGAAGACAGAAAGCTTGGCGAAAGTTGATAACATGGAAAACGGAAATTATGCCTATTGAATCTATTGAACTTGTGGTTACAACTTTTGACGTGTGTTCACTGTATTCCTCTCAACAACCTGGCAAGAATGGCAACAATATTCCTATTAGCAGAAATCATAAATTCAGACTAAAGGAAGTTAAGTATCTTTCCCAATATCACACCTGGCAGGTTGCAAAGACATAGTTATGTCACAATTGCCTAAAGGTGTTTTCCAGTTTCTTTTATCAATATATGAAAAGGAGCCAATAGAAAGAGATGAACTAAGGAAGAAGTGACTTAGCCTTAGAGCAGAACCTGAAGGAAACATCTCTAAACTTGGAGCTCTCCAGATTCACAGATGTTTCTGTGTGATGAGAAAACAAGAAAGGTTGTGCTATTTGAAGGGGAAAGGCAGCAACTAGACCATTTCACATGT
Organism: Xerus rutilus; assembly: GCA_028644305.1. Lineage (NCBI taxonomy): Eukaryota > Metazoa > Chordata > Mammalia > Rodentia > Sciuridae > Xerus > Xerus rutilus. The sequence goes on from CM053400.1 coordinate 119,804,357, forward strand.
GAGCCAATGCCTCCAGACATTATCATGTTTCTGTTTCTGTTCTAGATTTCTGTTTGAATGAGTACATCATGGACAACTCATGGAGAGTTCCTTGAGTCTGACAAAATCCTGGGAAATGCCATGGAATAGAATATTCAAAACATGAGAGCTATATCTTACCCAGACTGGCTGTTCATTGGACAAAATGGTGACTCCAATAATAAGCTTCATATCCAGAGAATGACTGATGAGTTCTTACAATCTGCCTCTCAATCTAGAGAACTCCACTGACTTTATTGATGGTATCTGGGGTTACCTTGTAAGGAGCTGTGATGATTACTTTGGGTAAACACTGACCCTCCAAATTTAACTGCTTAAAATATTAAAATAGCATACTTATTATCTCACAGTTTTTGTACATCAGGAACTGTGTGTCATGGCTTAGCTGGCTCTATCATGAGATTGCAATCAAATTGTCAGCCAAACTGGGGTCTCATTGAGAAGGTGAATTGACCCCCAAATGAAGCAATGCCTATGTGATCTGATGCAAAATCAAGGACAGGAATAAACCAAACCCTCTTTAACAGAACCCGACATTAAGGTCATGTAGATATGGCTTAATGGGGAATTTTCCCAAGAAAAGATAGATGTGGTTGGCTCTGGAGAACTTTGGTACAGATATCAGCTGGGGTAAGGGGGCCCCAGCAGGTGGTTGTCCACCCAACAGAAACAAAAAGTGCTTATTTACAGCAAGATTCTTCCATGCAATCAACCTTTATGATCAAATAAGTCAAGGACCTGCCTAGGCCTCGTCTGACATAGGAGAAGAAAGCTTAGGTATGATGCCAGGGCCTTGTAGATTCTGGAAGTAACAGAGGTACTTACACTCTGAAAGTACAATGGGATGGGAGGAAGTCTTATGGGAACAAAATTTTCAGGGTCTTTTGGGTATCAGAGTTCATTTGATTATCTTATTGGGGTATTTTTAGGAGTGAGAACTGTACTTTCAATTGGCCAGATTTTTAAAAAAGGAGTGAAAGGTGGAAGGGTAGTAATTGTAACCATCTGGGTTAAGCTATTTAAGTCATTGTTGGGCACTGCTCTTGTTCCTCTCATTGATGTTGGTATTGATGTTCATTAATTTCAAGAGGGTTTTCCAAATTGAGAGGAGTTGCTTGTAAATATTAAGATGAATGCACTAACTAGGCTTCCAGTTCCATCCATGTTATGCCATGAAAATGATATAGAATTATTGGGGAGGAGATGAACTTGAAGCCGTGATGAAGGACTTACAGGCAGCAGGGACATTGAGAGATGGAATTCATTACAGTAGTTTTGTGTGGCCATTGAAAAAGCTAGTGGGAATGGAGGCTTATGGTAGACTGCTGTCATTTTTTTTTTTTTTTTTTGGTACTGGGGATTGAACTCAGGGGCACTCGACCACTGAGCCACATCCCCAGCCCTATTTTGTGTTTTATGTAGAGACAGGGTCTCCCTGAGTTGCTTAGGGTCTCACTGAGTTGCTTAGCAACTTGCTGAGGCTGGCTTTGAACTCGTGATTCTCCTGTCTCAGCTTCCCTAAGTGCTGGGATTACAGGCTTGAGCCACCGCGCCTGGCTTAGACTGTTGTCATTTGAATTTAGTTTTTATACTCCAGCTGTTCCAGATAGTTGTATCAAAACCATTGGCACCTAGAATGTCATCCTGAACATTGCAAATGTCATACATTTATTATCCCTTCAGTAGAAGGAGAGCAAGACCAGTTGCTGTTATCTGGTAGCGGCTTCAATGCACATCTATGGTTCTACAACGTAAGAATGTGAATTCTCATGCTATTTGCCACAAGGACAAATCTCTATTCCTTCATAGGGCTTTGTTTCACTGCATTGATGGCATCAGGTTGATAGGTGAAATTTAGGTATCTATAGGTCACATATTACTCCAAATTTAAGTGCTTAAAATAGCACATTTATTATATCACAGTTTCTGTACGTCAGGAACTGTGTGTCATGGCTTAGCTGGCTCTCTCATGAGACTGCAATCAAACTGTCAGCCAAACTGGGGTCGCATTGAGAGGGTGAGTTGGGAAAAGGACATGTTTCTAAGCTCCGATGATTACTGGTGGGATTTAGTTCCTCAAGGTTGTTCAATTAAGAGCTCAGTTCCTTGTTGGGTGTTTGAGGGAGGCCATCCTTCATTCCTTATCATGTGGGCCTCTCCACAAAACAGTATGCTTTGTGAAATCAGCAAGGGAAAAGTCCTGCTGGCAAGATGGAGAGGACGATTTTATATAATTGTAAAGTGGCATCTTCTCAGTGCTGAGGTATTCTATTGACTAAAAGCAAGTTACTCAAGAGGTGTGATCAGCCGGGCGCGGTGGCGCAAGCCTGTAATCCCAGCACTTAGGGAGGCTGAGACAGGAGAATCGCGAGTTCAAAGCCAGCCTCAGCAATAGCAAGGAGCTAAGCAACTCAGTGAGACCCTGTCTCTACATAAAACACAAAAAAATTGGGCTGAGGATGTGGCTCAGTGGTTGAGTGCCGCTGAATTCAATCTCCAACTCTTCAGTACCAAAAAAAAAAACAAGGTATGATCAACTAGATTTTGCATGCCAGGAAGTGGGGATTATTGGAGGCCATTTTAGTGTCTTCCCATCATAGATCCCAGTAAAGAATAGGTGACAAGGGCTTTAGAGCACTCAGGAACTCAAATGGGACCCCAGGAGTGGCTCGTTAATCCTGATACAATACAAGGAACAGCCAAATTCTTGGGAACAAAGTGTTCTAAGGCTTGAAAATTCACCCTTAAGACAGTAGAGAGAAAGTTACTTATCGTCTGGCGTCCACTACCAAAAGGGAGTCTGGCAATTCATTGGACTATTGGATTTTTGGAGGTAATTATTGCTTTGTCCTCGTCTACCTGGGCTGCTATAATACTACCCAAACTAGGAGCTTATAAACAACTAACATTTCTCTCTTAGTTCCAGATGCTAGGAAGTCCAAAATCAAGATGCTGGCTGATTCAATGTCTGATGAGGGCCCATTTTCTGGTCCATAGATGAAGCCTTTGTGTGTCCTCACATGGGGGAAGAGATGAGGCACTTCTGGGTCCCATGTATAATGTATGTATGTATGTATATTATACACACACACACACACACACACACACACACATATATATATATATGCGTTTTTTTGTGTGGTAATGGGATCAACTCAGAACCTCACTCATGCCAAGCAAGCACTCTACTACTGAGTCACATCTCTAGCCCCAAAATTTCATATTTTGAATTTTTGCAGTGCTGGATATGGAACACAGGGCCCCATATATGCTAGGCAAGCACTTGATCTCTAAGCTACACCAGTAGCCTGAGTCCCATTAATAAGTATATTAATCCCATTCTTAATGACTCTGCGTTCCAAAGGCCCCACCTCCAAATACCAGCACACTGTAGTTTGGTTCCAATATGTGAATGTGAGAGAGACAAACATTCAGTTGATAGCATGCCTCATTTTGTCATTTTGTTAAGATGCCAAATGTAGGTGAGGATCTGCACAGGAATTTGAGCTAGAGGTGATACAGCAGGTTGCTGCAGCAGCCCTACTCTTGAGAAGAGTCCACATTGAGATGAAACAAAATGAAACACTGTGGTGCATCAGGGCTGCACGGCTAGACAGGCATCACTTCCTGAAGTTTTCCTTTCACACTTATTTCTTTATCACTATAATTCTTGGGTCAACTTTTTTTGACTAACTTACGTTGATTATATCAGGTTATATGTCCTGATCCTTGGCATATATGATCAGTTTTAATTTTTAATGCCAATCATAAATTGCTGAATTCCTGGATTTTTTTTTTTTTAGTTGCAAATCTTTATTTATGCATTTTCATATAACAAGAAAAGGTCCACTATACATTAATGTTAAGTAGCACATTTTGGTGAAAAATATTTTCCAAAACTAAGAAAATAAGAAGAAGAAGAAGAAGAAGA
>CM053400.1:119808826-119825968 GCA_028644305.1 Xerus rutilus
GGCTTGAACTGGCAGTTCCTGGTCGCTCTCTTGCTGGACACCCGAGCTGGTTCCTGCGGGCGGATCTGGGCCCTCTGCGGCTCCTGCCAGTGCACCGGAGCTCTGGAGCGGAAGTGCGGCGGGCTGTCTCCGCTGGGGTCTCTGGAGCGACTCCTGCCCTGAATATGGGCTCCCCAGTGGCTAGCGACTGAGGCTGTGTGCCCACAGGAGCAGCTGCTAGGGGTTCTGCGTGGTTGGGTGGGCGCTGGAGCCAGAAACCCCGTATAGAAGCAGGCCGCGCCCGGGGCGGGCCCTGGGCTGCGGCTCTAAGCCGCCACGGCTGAGCTCCGCCGCCGCTTGCTGCCGAAGACGCGCTGCTTGTGGTAGTGGCTGCTGCCTGGTGGCCCTGCTTTCACGCGCAAGTGAAATTCCTGCCGGGGCAGCTGTAGGATGATGTCCAGAAGCTGGCTGGGAGATGGTATTTCCACAACTTCAATCTCTGGCTCTGGAGAGACTGACGGCAGCGTCTGCCTAGGCCGCCATCTTGGAACTCCTTCCCTGGATTTTGATGTCTTTCTAATTTGAATTTTGTTTTCCTGGACTAGATATGTTACTTGGGAGATTAGTTGGACTTTTTGAGGCATGTTATTAAGATTTATTAGATTTATTAGAATAGATCTAGAGTAACATTTTTCTTGTTTTTGTTATTTCCTTCCTTCCTTCTTTCCTTCCTTCCTTCCTTCCTTCCTTCCTTCCTTCCTTCCTTCCTTCTAGGGACTGAACCCAGGGATGCTTTACCACTGAGCTACATCATCAGCCCTTTTTATTTTGAGACAACAAAATAAGAGAGTCTCTCTAAATTGCTGAGTCTGGCCTTGAACTTATAATCCTTCTGCCTCAGCCACTCTTACTGAGAGTAAATTTAGCTGTATTATGTAAACATATAGGTTAAAAAAGGGGATAGAAAAATATATCATGAAAACACTGAGTAAGAAAGTTCAAGTGGCTATATTAAAATCAGACTGAGGACAAGGCATAGTATTAGAGATTAAAAAAAGAAATTTCTAATGATAAATGTGTCTATTCATGAAGGGAACCTAAAATACCAAAGCAATAAATGACAGAAATGGAAGACTAAATCGACACAAATCCATAGTTATTGTAGGAGTTTCAATATTCTTCTCTCAGTAGCTGAATGAAAAGAGACAATCCATCAGTAAGGTTATAGACTGAGCAACACTTTTAGCTAACTTGACCTAATTTATGTTTGTAAAACCTGACATCCAGCAATGATAAAATACAAACATTTTATGTATACATTGAACATGCACAAAGTTAGATCATATTCAGGATTATAAACATGTCTTAACAATTTTGGAGAGATTTAAATCATACAGAGAAGAGAGATAATCTAGAAAAATCTCCAAATATTTTGGAGGTTAAACAACATTCTTCTAATAACGCATGAGTGAAAGATGACATCAAAAGTTAGAAAACATTTTGTACTTAATGATATGAAAAACAATTCTACTAAAATTTATGGAATGGAACTAGAAGAATGCTTTTAGGGAAATTTATAGTTTTAACTGTTTTCATTAGAAAAGAATATATGTTTAATGTCAGTGATATAAACTTGAAGAAACTAGAAAAAGAAAATAAAATTAAACTAAATTAAAAAGAAAGAAATAATAAAAATAGGATGCATAGAAGTCAATTTAATAGAAAACTGTTGAAAAAGGCAAATAATCCAAAAGCTGGTTATTTTTAAAGATAAATGAAATAAATAAGCATATATGCAGACCAATAAAGAAATAGATAATTCCAAAATAACCGAAACCAGGAATGAAAAAGAAGAGATCACTACAGATTCTATAGTTGTTATAGAATTAATGAGGAGTAAAGGAATATTATTAACACCTTTATGGTCATAAATTTGTCCAGTTAAATGGAATGAATAAATTTTTGAAATATACAAATTATGAAAATAGGTAAAGAAAAATTTGAACATATCAATAGGCTTTTTTTATAAAATAAATTTAATTCATAATTAAAGCATTCATACATGAAAGTAATTTATGCCTGATGATTTCACTGATTAATTCTGCCAAACATTTAATGATTTTTAAAAAAACAGAGCACCAATCTTAATCTCCTCTCAGAAATTCAGGAAGAGGGAATATTTCAGTATGTATTTTATCAGCTAAAGATATAGCTCAGTGGTAGAGTTTATGCTTAGTATGTGTAAAGCTCTAGGTTAAATTCCAGCATCAAGAAAACCAAATTATTTTATGAAGAAACACACTGATATCAAAACCAAAGACTTTGCAAGAAATGATGCTAAAGTACAGCACACATCATGTTTAAAATGCTAGAAAAACTAGGGATAGAAGGAATTTACCTCAACATTGTAAAAGCTCTATATGACAAAATCAAGGCCAACAGTATTCTGAATGAAGAAAAACTGAAAGCATTTCCTCTAAAAACAAACGAAGATGCCCACTTTCACTACTCCTATTCAACATAGTCCTTGAAACTCTAGCCAGAGCAATCAGGCAGGAGAAGAAAATTAAAGGGACATGAATAGGAAAATAAGAGCTCAAATTATCTCTGTTTGACAACAACATGATCTTATATTTAGAAGACCCAAAAAATTCCAGCAGAAGACTTCTAGAGCTCATAAATGATTTCTGCAAAGTAGCAGAATACAAGATCAACACCCATAAATAAATTGCATTCCTATACTCCAGTGATAAATCTGCTGAAAAAGAAATTAGGAAAACTATACTATTCACAGTAGCCTAAAACAAAACAAAATAAACAAACAAACAAAAAACAAAAACAAAAAAAATACTTGGGAATCAATCTACCAAAAGAGGTGAAGGACTTCTACAAAGAAAACTATAGAACACTAAAGAAAGAAACTGAAGAAGGTGAAAAGACCTCCCATGTTCTTGAATAGACAGAATATCATCAAAGTGGCCATATTATCAATAGTGCTATACAGATTCAATGCAATTCCCATCAAAATTCCAATGACGTTTCTCGCAGAACTTGAAAAAGCAGTTTATGAAATGCATTTGGAAAATGCATTTGGCAAAACAAGAGACCAAGAGTAGCCAAAGCAAGCCTTAGCAAGAAAAGTGAAGCAGGAGGCATCACAATACCAGAACTTAAATTATGCTACAGAGCTATAGTAACAAAAATGGCATGGTATTGGCACAAAAACAGACCTGAAGACCAATGGTACAGAATAGAAGACACAGAGACAAACCCACATAGACACAGTTATCTCATACTAGACAAAGATGCCAAAAATATATATTGGAGAAAAGATAGCCATTTTAACATGGGAAAACTGGAAATCCATATGTAGTAGAATGAAATTTAATTCCAATTTCTCACCCCGCAAAAAGTCAACCCAAAGTGGATCAAAGAACTAGGAATTAAATCAGAAACACTGTAACTGCTAGAAAAAAATGTAAGCCCAACATTCCAACATGTTGACTCAGGAACTGATTTCCTTAACAAAACTTCTAAAGTGCAAGAAGTAAAATAAAAAAGTCAATAAATGGGGGCAGCACCAAACTAAAAAGCCTTTTCACAGCCAAAGAAACAAGAGCATGAGTAGAGCCAACAGAATCAGAGAAAATCTTTACCATTTGCTCCTCAGATAGGGCATTAATATCTAGGATATACAAAGAACTAAAAAAAACTTAATACCAAAAACAAAAGAAAACCAAACCAAACAAAAAACCCAATCAGTAAATGGGCAAAGGAACTAAACAGACACTTCTCAGAAGAAATATGGTCAACAAATATATAAAAAAATGTTCAACATCTCTAGCAATTAGAGAAATACAAATTAAAACTACATTGAGGGGCTTGGAATATGGCTTAATTGGTAGAGTGCTTTCCTAGCTTGCATAAGGCCCTGACTTCAATCCCCAGCACCAGATAAATCAAAAACAAAACAAAAAACAAAAAACAAAAAAAATACATTGAGATTTCATCTCACTTCAGTGAGACAGGAGAATCGTGCGTTCAAAGCCAGCCTCAGCAACGGCGAGGCACTTAGCAACTCAGTGAGACCCTGTCTCTGCATAAAACACAAAACAGGGCTGGGGATGTGACTCAGTGGTTGAGTGTCCCTGAGTTTAATCCCCAGTACAAAAAAAAAAAAAAAAAAAACAAGTAACAATAAATGTTGGCAAGGATGTGGGGAAAAGGGTAAGCTCATATATTGTTGGTGGGACTGCAAATTAGTGCAACCAGCCTGGAAAGCAGTATGGAGGTTCCTCAAAAAACTATGTCATTTGAGCCAATTATCTCACTCCTTGGCATATATCAAAAGTATTTAAAATTGGCACACTACAGTGATGCAACTACATCAATGTTCACAGCAGCACAATTCACAATAACCAAGCTATGGAGCCAACCTAGATGCCCTTCAACAGATGAATGAATAAAGAAAATGTGGTATATATATATATATATGCAATGGAATATTACTTAGCTACAAAGAAAAATGACTTTGTGGCATTTGCTGGCTAAGTGAAATAAGCCAGTCCCCAAAAGAATAAGATAGAATGTTTTCTCTGATATGTGGAAGCTAATTCAAAATAAGGGGAAGGGAAGTAGAAAAAAGAATAGAAGAAAGACCAGTGGAGTAGACAAAGGGGAATGAAGGGAAGCAGGGGGAGATGGGATAGGGAAAGACAGTGGAATAAATCTGACCTAGCTTTCCTAGGTACATATGTGAATATACTACAGTGAATTTCATCATCATGTACATCTATAAGACACTAATAGATAAAAGAAAAACTATAGGTAAATAGAAGAAAGATCAGTAGAGTAGAGGGAAGCGAATAGGGGATGGGTGAAGGGGAGGAAAGGGAAAATTCAGGGGACTAAATTAGAACAAAATATATTGTATGCTTTTATAACTATGTCAAAATGAATCCTTGTTATGTATATCTAAAAAGAACCAATAAAAATTTTTAAAAAGACACCAAAGACCATTTTTTTCCTTATGAATAGGCCCGAAAATCCTTAAGAAAATAATTTAACATGTAATCTGTGTGTGTGTGTGTGTGTGTATAAATTTGTAGGCTATGAACCAATGAAGTTTATCCTAGAAATTAATCTGCTCTTACCACTTTTTTTTTTTCTGAGGTAGAGGGTACTGGGGATTAAATTTAGGTGCACTTGGCCACTGAGCCACATCCCCAGCCCTATTTTGATTTTACATAGAGACAGGGTCTCATTGAGTTGCTTAGTGCCTTGCTTTTGCTGAGACTGGCTTTGAACTTGAGATCCTCCTGCTTCAGCCTCCTGAACCGCTGGGATTACAGGCATGAGCCACCATGCCTGCCCACTACTTTTTTTTTATATATATTTTGTGAGTTCTAAACTAGTGGAATTATTAAAAAAGAAGACAGCAGCTTTCAGTTTGAAAGGGAAAAATATAACTATTTGCAGATGGCACACTTATCTATATAGAAAATTCTACAGAATTTATAAAAAATGCTAGGACTATTAAATTATTAGTAGTTATTATTAAGTTTCTCAGATAAAAAGTCAATATAAAAGTGAATTCTAGCCAGGTGCGGTGGTGCGCACCTGTAATCCCAGCACTTTGGGAGGCTGAGACTGGAGAACTGTGAGTTCAGAGCCTCAGAAATAGCAAGACACTAAGCAACTCAGTAGTGAGAACCTGTCTCTAAATAAAACACAAAATAGGGCTGGGGATGTGGTCAGTGGTTGAGTACACTTGAGTTCAATCCCAGGTAATAAAAAAAAAAGTGAATTGCATTTTTATATGCTAGTAATAGCAAAAAAATCATGAAATGCCTAAGATCAAATTTAACAAAATATTTGGAAAATTTGAGTGTCAAAAAGTATCAAACTTTTCTGAGAGAAATGAAAGAAAAATCCAAATAAATGGTGATAACTTGGGTGTATAGAAAGTCAATTTTTAAAAATTTTTAATTTGTTCTAATTAGTTATATATGACAGTAGAATGCATTTTGACACATTATACACAAATGGAGCACAACTTCTCATTCCTCTGGCTGTACATGGTGCAGTCACTCCAGTAGCGTAGTCATACATGTATATAGGGTAATAATGTCCGTCTCATTCTACTGTCTTTCCCATTCCCATAGCCCCACCCCTCCCCTCACCGCCCTCTACACAAACCAAACAGAGTCAATATTTTTGATATGTCAACTTTTCCCCAAGTGATCTAGACATTCAATGCAATCCTGATAAAAATCTCAGTGGGATATTTTTGTATAAATTGGCAAACTGGTTTTAAAATTTGAATGAAAACAAGGACGATTTAGAGTAAAAATAATTTTGAAAGAATAAGACTAAACAGAAGGTTTCACACTACAAACATATAAAACTTAAGTAATCAGGATAGAGGGATACTGAAGTAACAATAGACTCATACATCAAGAGAGCACCATCTAGGGTCTAGAACTAGATCTACATGTGTATGTTCAATAGTTTTTTTTATCTGATTTTTTTTTTGGTGGGGTTCTTTTTTGTCTTTTTTGGAACTGGTGGTTGAACCTAGAGCTTTGCGAATGCAAAGTGAACGCTTTGCCACTGAGCTACATCCCAGCCCTCAATAGATTTTGACCAATTGACCAAAATAGTTTAGTGGTGAAGGATTTTCTTTCAATAAATAGCCCCAGAAAAATTAGAAATGAACCTTAAAAAAACCTTTTAACACCGTCTTTGTATCATATGTAAAAATTAATTCAAAATTGATCTTAAACCTAAATAGAAAACTTACAAGGTAATAGTTATAAAAGAAATTATAAAAAAAATCTTTATTACCTATAGTAGCTAGAGATTTCCTAGGGCATAAAAAAAGCATGAATTAAGAAAATAATTGATAAGTTGTATTAATGAAAGTTAAAAACTTTTGCTCTTTGAAAGACACTTAACAAAAAGCTGAGACTGGCTAAAAATATTTGCAAAACATGTAAGTAAAAAAAAAAACACTTGTCTCCAGTATTTACAAAGAACAATTAAAACTCAATAATATGGAGACAAATTAATTGAAAAAATGAGCAAAAGATTTGAACAGATGCCACACCCAAGACAGCTGCCAAATAATAACATGAAAATATGCTTAACATCTTTTGTCATGGAGAATGAAAATTAAAACCATAACAAGATATTTCCCCAAATTTAGTATGACCAATTTAAAATGATTGACAATATCAAGTGTTGACAGGGATCTGAAGCCACTAAATCTCTAATACATTTTTGTTGAGATGCACAATAAATACAGTTGCTCAGGAAAATGGTTTAGCAGTTGACTAAAAAATTCATCATAAATTTAGTACCTATTTTAGCAATCTCACTCATAGGTTTCTACCCAAGAGACATGAAAACTATCCACCAAAAGACTTGTATGGAGATATTTATAACAGCTTTATTGATAATTGTCAAAGCTATAATTAGCTCAAATGCCTATCAGCTATTGAATAAATAAATAAGTTGCAATACTTTTTTTTTCTTTGTGGTACTGGGGATTAAACCCGGGGTGCTTAACCACTGAGCCACATCTTCAGTTCTTTATTATTATTATTATTATTATTTTTGAGATAGGGTCTTGTTAAGTTGCTTAGGGCCTCGCTAAGTTGCCGAGGCTGGCTTTGAATTTGTGATCCTCCTACCTCAGCCTCCAAAGCTGCTGGAATGACAGGTGTGTGCCACCGTACCCAACTAAGTTAACACATCTATACAATGAAATACTTAGGAATAAAAAAGAACTAATTATGATATAAACAACATCATGAATAAATATAAAAAGCATTATGGTAAGTGGAAAATCCAAATACATAAAGGCTGCATAGCATGTCATTTCTGAAAAGGTAAAATTCTGGTTATAGAAATTAAATTGTTGGTTATAGGGTCTGAGGACTTGGAAAGGTTTATGCTATTGGTACTGATTAAAATATTTCATATCTTCATTGTGATGGTAGCTACATGATTGTATGTCCAAACATCAAATTTCATTCTTAAAGATGTATTTTTTTCTACATGCTTCAAACATTGATGCTTTATTTACATTTTTTTGCCTTTTCAAAACATTTTCTGATGTTCCTTGAGACTTCCTTCTTAATAAATGGATTATTTATAAGATCATTATTTAATTTCCAAGTGTTAAAATATATTGCTCTTATGTTATTGACCTTTTTTTAAAAATTTATTTATTCTACTTAGGTATACATGATAGCAGAATGCATTTTCATTCATTGTACACAGATGGAGCACAACTTTTCATTTCTCTGGTTGTATGTGATATAGAATCATACTACATATGCAATCACACATGAACCTAGGGCAATGATGTCCATTGCATTCCACCATCTTTCCTGTCCCTGAAGATGCATTTTATTGTACATAAATCATACTACAATAAACTGACTTAAAACAAATTTATACATGTGTATGTGTCTGTTACTGAAGATGGACCCCAGTGGTGTTTTACCACTAAACTATATCCTCAGCCTTTTTTAATTTTTTATTTTGAGACAGAATCTTGCTAAATTTCCCAAGATGACTTCAAACTTTTGATCCTCTTGCTTCAATCTCTGAAGTAATTGGGATTATAGACAAGTTCCACCATGACCAGCTATACTTATTTTTCAAAAGGTATAGTGATCACATATATTTTTGGCTGTTTTTCTCTTTTTTTAATACAAGCAATTCTAACACATAAAAAGTATTAATTCAAGCTACTCTGAAGGGTATCAACAAAAAGTTGAAGTTTCTCATTTTTTCTCTTATTGTTCTACTCCCCAAATTAACCACTTTTAATTATTTTTGTTTTTAGTTTTTCTAATGCTTACCTCCCTGAGCCATAAAATACTGTTATTATAGAAGCTAATTAATCAATTTATACAATACACATTATTTTCATGTTATAAAAAACAAAGCATTAGCTTATATTGCCCCAGCTTTATAATTCTAACTTTTATAATTTTATTTTGTCATTAATTTTGATTGTCATTGCTTATATTTGTACATTTAATACTTGAGATATTATGTAAGCTTTCCATTTCTAGAACAAGTACCTGAGTTAATCAATTTTCAAAGAGAAAACTACATTTTGGTTCATGGTTTCAGGGTTTCCAGATCATGATTGGTCCTGTTGCTTTGAGCCTATCGCAAGGCACCATATGATGACAGAAGGGAGTGGTGGAACAAAACCCATTCACCTTCATTTTTCAGCAAAAGTGAAAAAGATGAAGAGGAAGTAGTTAAGTACTACCATCTTCCCCCAAGGGTGAGCCCCCCCAATTACCCAAAGACTTTTCAATAGGCCTCACACCTTAAAGGTTTCACCACCTGTCAATAATCTGGGGAACAAGCCTTTAACAAATGGGCCTTTGGGGTACAATTTGAGATCCAAACTATAGCAGATATCATCTTTAGCCAGTTTCTTTTGCTTCCCCTTATGTAGGCAGAGGAAGTCAACCTGCCTATACTTCTTTGTACTTCTGTTTTCCAGCTTCATTCAAGAGATAACATTATCTTTACATATTTAAGGTTGGTAGCAATTATGTTCTCTTCTCAAGTGACAAGGTCAAATGTAGCATTTATTCTTACATATAAATCAGTTCAAAATCAGGCACAATTTTAGGTAAGGTTTTATAGTTTCTTGTACAGATCTTTCTTTGTTTCTCTTCCTTCAACTAGAGGCCATCTTTTTTTTTTTTCTTATTGATGATTAAATTTGTGCCCAATTCATCCATATGACTAAAATCTTCAACTTAATGGTTTCATCTGTTGATTGAAATGTACTTCTTTGCTTGAGGACATTCTTCTCAAAGCCCTCTGGCTTCCTGTTTCAATTTGGGTTGATTGCTTTCTGGATCCTGCTGCTTATTTGTCTTCTGAGATTTATTTTCATGGCACTCCTTGTTTAATTCCATTTTTCTCTTGACTTCGCTGTTTTATCTTTCTTGAATTTGTTTTTTAATGCGCTGGGTGGAATTCACCAACTTCTGACATAGTTCCCACCTTAGCATAGTTCATCTCAGCCCCGCAGAGCAGGTAGCAGTGGCGTCACTCCACCTGAAAATTTTCAAGTAAATGTTTTATCATATAAATATTTTCAAGTAAATAGTTTCTCATAAAGAAAAAGTACATGATAAAATTTCTGAGTATTTGCAAATGTGAAAAAGTCTGTTTTCCATCTCATTTGTTGATAGTTTATAAGGGTATTAGAATTTTTGGTTGAAAATTATTTTTGAAAAATTTTGAATCATTGCTTTGTTATCTTCGTAAACCTACTGTTATTGACAAAAATTCCAGTACCAATCTGAAACTTCTTCCTTTTCATGTAATTTATTTTAATTTTCCTGCACAGAATATTTTCTTTGCTTTGCTGAGTTCCACAATATTCATACAAATAGATCTTTCTTTGATTCATGGAATGGGTACCTCGAAACTGAGGATGCTTGCCATTCTTTAGTTTTACAATATTTTGTTGTATTTATCTGACTCCCCCCTTTATTTGACCTATTTTTCTCTTACTGGAATTTATAAGAGATGATTTTTAACCTTCTGTTGTGGTTTGGATCTGAAAGTTCCCTCAACAGCTCATGCATTGAAAGCTTGATCTCCAGTGCAGCGGTGTTCAAAGGCGAGGCCTTTGGGAGGTGAGTGGATCATGAGTGGATTCATCTATTGATGGATTCATAGCATAATGGGGTGTTGAAAGGTGGTGGAAACAAGGAGGTGGGGCCTAGTTGGAGGGAGTAGGACATTGGGAACATGCTCTTGATGGTTTTATTTTGTCATTGTCCCCTTTTTCTCTTTTTGTTTCTGATCACCATGAGGTAAACAGCTTTGCTCCATTACATGCTCCCCATGATATTCAGTCTGACCACAGGCCCAATATAAATAGAGACAAATGACAATGGTTCACTGCAAATGTGAACCAAAATAAACCTTTCATACTTTTAGATTGTTTTCTCAGGTATTTTGTCACATAATGGAAAGCTGACCAACACACCTGCTGAAATAAACCTCATCTTTCTTTTTTTCTTTTATCAATTTTATTTTCTTTGTCTTCATGTTCTACATTTTGATAGATTTCCTTTTCTATGAAATATTTTCCTGAAATATTTGGTGACTTATTCGGTTGTTCATTTGTATTTAAAAATGAAAGACTAAGTGAATTATGATAGGTAGTTTGTGTGTCTATGTTGTGCTTTTGAGCATCTTCTATAAAAACAGCAGTTAGATGAAAGCTATTTTAGCCAGTTTGATATTCCTGTGGCCAAAATTCTCAATTAGAACAACTTAGAGGAGAAAAACTTTGTTTTGGAGTTCACAGATCAGAGGTTGAGTCCATAGTGTACTAACTGCATTGTTCTGGGCCCAGGTGAGGCAGAACATCATGATGGAAAAGTGTGGTGGAAGACCCCTGCTCCATCCATAGCAACCAGGAAGCAGACAGCAGGAGAAGGAGGAAGGGGCTCCTGGGAAGATGGACCCTTCAAGGGAATGCTTTTAGTGACTTACCTCCTTGGCTACGTCTCACTTGCTTATAGTTACCACCTGGGTAGTCCATTCAAACTAAGATGAACTGATAAGATTACAGCTCTCATAATCTAATCATTCATTTCTGAACATTCCTGCATTAACAAAGGAGCTTTTGGAGGACACCTCACATCCAAAGCATACCAAAAGCTTTATGTTTGCTTGCTTGTTTGTTTAACAAGTATACAATCAGAAACTGTTGCTCTGGAAAATGTTGAGGCTACCATGGTGAACAAAATAAGACGTGATTCATGCTCTTATGGACCTTTCTCTCCAGAAGGGGAGACAATTAAATTACAGTTGTCCCTCTGAATCTGTGGGTTTCACATTTGTGGATTCAATCAACTATGGATCAAAAATATTTGGGAAAAAAATGTGTTTATACTGAACATGCAAGACTTTTTTTTTTTTGGTAATGATCCCCTAAAAAATATAGTATTAACAGCTATTTTCATAACATTTACATTGTATTGGGTATTATATGTAATCTAGAGATGATTTAGAGGATATGGAAGGATGAAAATAGGTTATATGCAAATACCACATCATTTTTTATGAGAGACTTGAACATCCAGATTTTGACATTCACAGATACTGAGGAGTGACTTCACATTAAAACAATGAATAATTACACACTATATGTAAGGAGAGGACTATGTTTATATGAAAACATAATAAAGTAAACTGCTCTATAAGGAGACTTTTGCTGCTAGTGACGAAAACCACCTGAAGCTAAACTAATGAAAAGGGGATTTAATGGCTTATTTGGTGGAGTATAGGTCTCTGATGGTATCATTAAGAATCTCTTTTCATCACTTATCTTCTTTTATTGTGAGTTTTCATTGTCAAGTGGGTTCTCCATAAGCACTAACACAGAGGGTCACCAGTGATCTGGATTACACCCTTCAAGCCTAGCAAATCCTTCTGGACACCAAAGCAACTTAAAACACTTAAAACAGTCTCTTATTACTTAAATAAACCCATGCACAGATGTCTTTCTCAAAAACAGTCCCAGGATTGTGTTCCCTTGACCTGGTGGTGCCATCTGTTCTCTGAATCTACTACTGTGTCTGAGAATATGAACTTTTCTGATTGGCTAGCTACAGATTATATAGCCCTAGAGTTTGGGGATGTAATTATCCATAATGTCTTAGATTAGAAGAGGGTTAGTTACACAAAGCAATGTTATACAACACGATGAATGGATTTACAGTGAGAAAATGCATATAACATTGATTTTAGACAGATTTGTGTTTCAATCTCAACTGTGCTCTTACACGTTATATGATTGAGGCAAATTAATGATATCTCTAGGCATTTTCTTCCCTTTTAAGGAAACACGCCTATCTTGCATAGTTTTGAATATATAACATAATGGATGCAACATGTCCTGCACACGGTTGCTGCTCAATAAAATAGCATTACTTTAAGAAGAATATAACTGACACTCAGTTACTTGCAACCTGGCTTAGGAAAGAAAATCTTGTCAAGACAGGTTGCGTCTCTCTTATCTAAAATGTTTAGGACTGGAAGTGTTTTAGATTTTGAATTTCTCCAAATTTTGAATATTTGCATATATATAATGAGGTATTTTGGGGATGAGGCTCAAGTGTAAACACAAAACTGACTTATGTTTCATATGCATGTTATACAATACAGCCTGAGAGTAATTTTATATGGTATTTTTAGTTGACCTGCATTTTGACTGCTATCCATCAGATGAGGTCAGATGTGGAATTTTCCATTTGTGGTATTACATTTGCACTCAAAAAGTTTCAAATTTTGAAACATTTCAGATGACAGGTCTTTAAGTTAGGGATGGCATGGCCAATTTGCACTGTGTGTTCTTCTCTGGTCATAGCCTCCCATAAATTCAGCTGATGAATAACCCGAATTCAATGGTAAAGATCCTTATTGTTTAATATTGTTTAACACATTGACAAACTTTATGCAAGTAGCATTATACTGCATTTTTTTCTCACACATGCTAGACAAGTGCTTTTCCATGAGCCACATCCCCAGCCCTTATAACTTGCTATTTTGGGGTAACTTTATATTTTGAAATTCACCTGTGTTGATAGATATAATCATTGAATTCCAGTTTTGCATAAATTGAGAATAGGAATGCGTTTTTTCTTGATGGATATTTAAGTTGTTTATATTATTTCAGTATCAAAGATTATTATTTTGAACATTGTTATGCATGTCTCCATCTAAATATGCAAGAGTTTTCTCTAGGGCACCTATGTAACAATTATTGGTTGTTATGATATAAACATTTTCAGGTCCACTCAAACTTTTCAAATTGTTTTCAGAGGTTATTTTAAACGCTTATACTATTATCAGTAGGCTCCATTACTACTCATCATTTGGAAACATTTTCACTATTTTAGAAGATAAAAATGTAAAACAAAATAACACAGTAAAGTTATGTGTTTCAATTTGCACAATACACATACAAAAATAACAGAGATCCTTTGTGTCCAAAAGCATAAAAAAGTTCAACACTGTAGCAATCAGAGAAATCAAATCAAAACTAAGATTTCATCCCACTCTAGTCAGAATGGCAATTATCAAGAATACAAACAACAATAAATGTTGCTGAGGATGTGATGAAAAAATACACTCATACATTGCTGGTGGGACTTCAAATTGGTGTAACCATTATGGAAAGTGGTATGGTGATTTCTCAGATAGAACCATCATTTGACCCAGCTATCTCTCTCCTTGGTTCATACATAAAGGACTTAAAATAAGCATACAATAGTGATGCTGCCACATCAGTGTTTATAGCAGCTCAATTCCCAATAGCTAAACTATGGAACCAATGTAGGTGTCCTTCAACAGATGAAAGGATAAAGAAAACGTGGTATATAAACACAATGGAATATTAATCAGCCTTAAAGAAGAACAAAATTATGGCATTTTCAGATAAATGGATGAAGCTGGTGAATATTATGCTAAGCAAAATAAGCCCATCCCCCAAATCAAAGGCTGAATGTTTTCTCTGTCACGTGGATGCTAATTCACAATGGTGGGGTGGTGGTGGCTACAGAAGAATAACGTTATTTTGGATTAGGTAAAGGAGAGTGAAGGGAGGGGCAGGGTATGGGAGTAGAAAGGATAGTAGAATGAATTGGACATTATTACCCTATGTACATATATGACTACATGACCAGTGTGATTCTCTATCATGTACAACCAGAAGAATGAGAAATTATACTCCTTTTATGTATGATGTGTCAAAATGCATTCTACTGTCATGTATAACTAATTAGAAAAAATTTTAAAAAGTATGAAGGAAGAAAGAAGGTTGGGAGCCTCTTCTCTTCGCAATGGAGTAGGTGAAATCCCATGATGTCCAGCCATGAAGTGAGGTTGGTAGGTCCTTGATGTTTCTTCCACAGTGCATAAAACAAAAAAGGAGCACATTGTTTTGACAGCTTTCCCATTTTGCTTCTGTTTTTCTGACTAGCAGAGAATCACCTTCAGAGAACTCTGCTCACGCATGAGCAGAGTTAATTTTCCCAGAGTCCTAAGGACATGATTACTTTTGATGTTCTGTATCTTTATAAGCTAGGGACACTATGTAGAGGGAGAAGTTTAAATGATATATTTGCAGACATCAGCAACTTTTAGTATAAAACTACGATCTCTTCCTTTTGTTCTCTCTCTCTACATATATATTTATTTTAGACTACTACAAGATATGACTTGAAAATTCTATATACAATATATTTAAATTATATAGTCAATATATATATAATTTTGAACTTCTAAAATCATATATATATATATTTTTTCTTCAGCAGTCTGGAATTTTAGCCATGAGACCAAACCTACATTACTATGTTAAGTAAAAGCAATGTAATAAAAACAGAAATTGTCTACTACACAAAGAAACCAAAGAAAAACAGTTTACAAATTTCTTATAAGCATATTGTAAAAAAATGAATGTTTAGTTCTGCTTAAATACAGCTAAAACTAGAGGACAGAAAATGTGACATTAATATATGTTACTGGACTAACGGTAAGCACCCATGTTTGAGGGAAATGGCAAATTAGAATAATTTAGGTATCAAATTAGCCTTGTAAGCAGTTTTTCCCTCCACTGGCTCAAAAGTTAGGATGATTTCTCAAAAAAGTATGGAGAAACATTTGTGATTCAACCTATTAGAAATGTCATTAGCAAATTTCTTGAAGGGGATAACTAATTTTTTCCATTGCACTGGCCTTCTCAGACTCTGAGTTAAAATGATCTGCTATGTTACATTAGTGCACCATTTTGGTGTTGAGAAGTGCTATCAAAATTGTAATAATGGTGACAACAATCTGCTGAATGACCCCAACTTTGAAAAGAAGGTTGCATTTATATTGAATAGAATCACCACTTAAGGATCAGAGTTTGCAACAAGAGCAATAGTTTAGGAGCCATGATAAGTAAACTAAACTGAAGTCCTTGAGTAGTTCATAGTATATTCAAGTGTGGAATCTTCCTAACACATGACCCTAGAGATGTTATTTCATATCTCTTAAGGCTACACTAAATGAGTTTAAACTTCTCTGTTAAAAGTCACAAGTGGAGAAGTTTAAGGATGTATTAAAAATGGTTAGGTAAGTCACTTGTGGCCAAAATCCTCATCAGGAAAATCAAGGATGACAGCACTAATGGAAACTCAATGAGGGGAAGATCAATGGAGCAGTATGGGAAATGGAAGACTTGAATAATCACATCCTGCAAGTGAGGGTAATGGAAAGGGAGGAGGAGAATTAATTTGCTTTTCCTATTTGAGATTGAATCTTTGAATGGAAGCCAAGTTCAGTTATTGCAGGAGGAACATCTTGACCTGTTGCAATCCAAGGAGCATCTTCCCCAGAAGGAAAGGAATTCCATTGTGTAGACCTCTCTAAAGAGAGATTGCTCTGTGTCCAGCACCAAAGACAGTGTAAAAACTCTAAGTGAAGCAGAGTCCAGTTAACCACATTCTCAGAGAGAAGTTTCCAGATCTTGCAAGACTCAAACTTGAATCTTTAAGTTTGCAACAGCAGCCCCAATACCAATGTGTGAAGGCAATTAGGAGAGAACAGTCCAAATTCCCTGAAACAGGACAGTCAAAACACCTGTGTAAAAGATGAGGGTGCAGCTTCTGACACAGCACTTACCTAGCACATGTGAGGCTCTGGATTCAATTCTCAGCATGCTCCCCCCCCCACACACAAAATTAATGCACACTCACACTCATTCAAACATACGTAGATAATCAGTCATATAACTTCTATACTTAAATCCAAAATCTTTTCTCTGGCCTGTAGGGCCCTCCTGCTTGGGTCTCTGCCTATGTTTCTGGTCTTATTTTATATTTACTCTTCTAATCCCGTGTGTCAGCTATACCATCTCTTTTTTGTCTCTTCTCACTCAAACTCTTTGTCACAAGGGTCTTTCTAGTTACTGTTCCTTCTGTATAGAATACTGTTTCTCTAGCTCTTTGAAAGTCTAGTTCATCCTCATTCTTCAGACATCAGGTCAGATATCATCTTCTCAAAAAGGTCTTGTTTGTTTGTTTTTTTTTTTTTTTTTTTTTTTTTTTT
>CM053400.1:119826468-119914663 GCA_028644305.1 Xerus rutilus
CTGCGTGGGATGTTGAGCTGAAGAATGATGCCAGGAAGTTGGCTGGAAAACGGCGCCTCCACCACTTCCAGCCTTGGTCCCTAAGAGCCTAGCGCAGAGTGGACTGTCTACGCCGCCATCTTGGAACCGCCCCCCTTGTTTGTTTGTTTTTAGGGTAATGCACTACTTTTTATTCTATTAATAACTAATATTTGAAAACATTTATGATATTAATTGAATTTTACCTAAGAAAAGATAAACATTTTTATATGTTTCAATACTGGGCATTCATAAGAGAATATAGTCAATAGAATTATGATCAAAATTATTCTGCCAAAAATCTTATCATGCTTGATGATAGCATGTTTACACACAACTCAAGTTTTGGTGTGAAGTTCTTTGGCTGCAAGCAAGAATATTTAGTTTACTTAACTAACAGATATACCTTTTAATGCTGGGATGGCCTTTTCTTGGTTTTTCTTCCACTGTTTGTTGATTTTTAGAATAGTTATCTATGGAGTGGAGAAGTTCTCCTCATGTTAGTCCCAAATAAGAGTCCATAACCAATTGCTATAGTAATAAGGAGGTAGACAGGTAATGCGACTGCCCAATGTTTTTGAGGTCAATAGGTTAAGCCTAAGGAGTTTAGCCAAGATTCGGGAATAAAACCCACGAGATAAAGTATGAAGCCAAATTGGGAGCCTAAGAAAAGCACAAAGGCATAAATCACTCTTCCTGGCAATGGCAATGGTGAAGTTTCCTCTTTTCCTGGTGGCTTTTGCCAATCTCTGTGCAAAGCACCAGGCAGGGAGCCACAGTGGGACAGAAAGAGCTCAAAAAAGTCTTTCTTGACCATGCCATATAAATTAACCTCTCTCAGATTATATAGCCATGTTTATTTCCTTTGTGGCACTTATTGCAAACTGTAATTTTATTGTTCATTTGTTTACATGTTTGTCTAGTTCTCTCACCACAGAGTAAATCCTATCAGGCCAGAATGTTTCTTGTCTTTTTTTTACCACTGTCTTTCTAGTGTGGTTTCTGGCATACAATAGGCACTTAACAAATATTTGTTGAATTAATACTCGTTTAGTATATAATTGTCTGAATACCTATTGGTTCTGGAAGGATGCTGTGAACACATATTATATTACTCTGAACACATATTAGCCCATGATTGGGCATCATAAGAGTATTTTGCCATGAATTGCTAGCCTGAAAAACGATTGAAGTTCAAAATTCAAAGTACAATTTCTACTGAATATAAACAGCTTTTGCACCTTTGTAAAGTCAAAAAATCATAAGTCAAACCATTGTAAGTAGGGGACCATATGTATATTATGTACAATTATATATACACATTCCATTTATATCTATAGAACTAAATAGACATTAATATATACCTTTGTAAAGTCAAAAAGTCATATACCATTGTAAGTAGGGGACCATATGTATATTATGTATAATTATATATACACATTCCATTTATTTCTATAGAGTTAAATAGACATCAATATACAGCATATAGATCTATATCTATCAAGTTAATTTTGGAGACTAGATTTATTCTGATACATTTAATGATTTGTTTAAAATGATTCAATTGTTATTTGATCACTTATAAGGGATTTTTTTGCTATTGATTTTATTTACTTCGGACATGATCAAACCTTTTAAAAATCTGTTATTCCACAAAAT
This sequence comes from Xerus rutilus, assembly GCA_028644305.1. Lineage (NCBI taxonomy): Eukaryota > Metazoa > Chordata > Mammalia > Rodentia > Sciuridae > Xerus > Xerus rutilus. The sequence goes on from CM053400.1 coordinate 119,828,146, forward strand.
AATATATTTAGTTTTCTAATGGAGTTTTTAAATAATTAAAATTTTACTTATTAATTTTATCTTTTAAGGGGGAAATAGTGAAAAATGAAAAGCAAAGGTCAATGTGGGAGGTAACTTCCGCCAGGTCTTGCAATGATCCTAACTTCTGGTGTTCTTGTCCTTGTGAAATCTCCTTTGAGCTGGACTTTCTGACTTGCATCTAATGAGTGGGATATGGCAAAGGTAATGCAATTAGATTTTGAAAGTCAGGGACTTCTTTCTTGTTTTCATTTTCTTTGGCTCTTCTTGTGTGCTTGGTCTGAGGAACAAACTGAAGAGACCTGGCAAGGATCTGAAGGTAAAGTGAACTGAGGGCCTGGTCGAACAGCCTTGAGGAACAAAATCCTGCCAACAATCACCTCAGTGAACTTGGGAGCCAATCCTTCTTCATCTGAGCTTTAAGGTGAGACTGCACTCTGAGGTACCACCTTGATTGAAGGCTTATGAGAGACTCACACAAAGAGCACAGTGAGGTTGAGCCAGGGTTCTTGATGCACAGAAACTATGAGAAAATAAATGTTATGTCATGTTAAGCTACTAAGTTTTGGGATAATCTGTTACTGCAGCAAGACAACTAACACAGCAAACTTTTATAACAATATTAAGGGAACTGGATGAAACTAATAAGTGTATTTTCATGTCATATCTACATGTAAAATCCACATCACTCTCCAGATCAACCCTGTGTTTGCTTTAACTGGCATTTTTAATGGACTCCAACAGAATCAGCATAAGTAGTTATTGCAATTTTAGATTTCTATGTGAGATTTTAGTCAATTATCAATTTATTGCATCTCAGCTGCAAATTTACCTTTCAATACCTGCTCTGCAATAATGGATGGACTGCTTTTACACATTTCCTCATGACAGTGAACACAATGTTAAGCTTTCTCTTAAAGGGCACATGAAGGACATTTCAAGAGGAAGGCGATTTTCATGGTGGTTCTGGTACCTGTTGGTCAGTGATGGGGGAGTGAGGACTTCAGTGGTGCTCTGCCTCAGCCATAAGCCCAGCATGTATGGTCCCCCAGTGAGCCTGAAGCCCTGACCTGGATTGATGTTCACACTGTGCACTTTAGGCTCCCTACCTGCACTAGACCTCAACTCTCTCTGTTCCCTCTGCTCCCTAATCCTAGATATGCTTCCAGAATCTTTTCCAATGCAGACATGGGTACATGACACTTCCTGCCTGCACTGGTGTCCTCCCTTTCACTGAATTCCTGTGTGTCTGCCCATTAGCCATGACTTTCCTGAACCACACAGGTTTGCTTCCTGCTTGTCTTGACTATAGAACAGCAAACTTCTCTCCATTTGATGCACCTTCTCCAATGAGATCTTGACCTCGATCTTGGGAATGAGAGTCTTCTGTGTTTGTCCTTCTTCCTCTCAGCTCTAGGGTACCATATAGAATTTATTTATATATTAAAGTTACCCTTAAATCAGAACTTGGTAATTTTTTTTTGGGGACTAGAGATTGAACTGAGGGGCACTTGACCACTGAGCCACATCTCCAGCCCTATTTTGTGTTTTATGTAAAGACAGGATCTCACTGAGTTGCTTAGCACCTCGCCGTTGCTGAGGCTGGCTTTGAACTCGTGATCCTCCTGTCTCAGCCTCCCTAAGTGCTGGGATTACAGGCTTGCATCACTGCGCCCGGCAGAATTTAGTAATTTTTAGCATTAAGCTTTCTCTACTTAAATCATTTTGCAGTTTTAGTCTCCTGATTGAACTCAAACAGATCTAGGCCTCTTGAGAAGCAGAGGAGGCTGCTCTGTAGTATGTTGACAGCAGCGTTTCATGGCCCATCTCTCCAGTGATTTAGAAAAGCAGCGTGATCGAGAAAAAAGTGCCTGGATCAGGGAATCAGGAGACCAGAGACTTCAGGTGTTGTGAGTAATCGACTGTGTAAGCTCAGGCAAGTCATTCTTTTCTTTAGTATAAAAATATGGAGAATCTATATCACAGTTGTGTACTTGCCAGTGTGTTAAATGTTGGAGCTACTGCTATGAATAAAACACCGTTCTCCATTTGCTTCAAGGAATTCAGTGTATGGAGAAAAGAGGGAAGGCAGTTATCAAACAAAGTGCTGCAATGCAACAGGAATATTTCTATAACTAACATACGTACAAAGATAACTCAGAGGAGGAGAAAGACCTGCTGACTATTCCTTTAAAAGGGAAGAGGGGATGCTTTTGGAGTCCTGAAGGACGAATAAGCTGGGGAAGGACATTTAAATCAGATAGGACAGCATATCCAAGGTGTAGAGGTATGATAAGGAAATGATGATAATAATAATAGCTCATGAATTTATGGAGAATTTATTAGTCGTCAATCACTAGGTTAAGAATTTTACATGAAATTTAATCCTCATTAATCAATTTTAATGAGTTAATCCTCATAGCATTCTTACTAGATTGAGAGAGAGAGAGTTGTTGGTACTGTTGAGTCTCAATAAAAATGTGCTGAAGAACTGAATGTGGAATTATCTGTGTTCTGAAAATGAGGAAATAGAGGTAAATAAACTAAGCAATTTGTCCATTGCACTTTGCTGCTTTGCTTTGAGTTGGGTGTGCCATTGAGATATGGACAGTGGCACAAGGACATGACCTGAAGTTGGAGAGTTAGGCAGGGGCTGGATCATGAAGATTCCTGCATAATGCCATCTTTTGGATCCCATTTTTCCCAGCTGCAAACTGAAAGCTGCTAGACTAGAGAGCTCTAAGTCATAGAGTCTCTGATGCTTACAAACCATTGTGTTCTCAAGGATAAGATTCTTACATTAATGACATATTAACCTTTAATATTCTTCTTCCCATGAGACTTTGTATTTAGAACAAAATGTGTATGTTTCCCAAGAAAATTGGACACAGAATTGGGTTGTGACTAAGTTCCTCAGGTCACTTGGCTATGAGTCCTAGGAGTTTGGGATGTTGATGGTGGGGTTGTCATTGGACAGGGTCCTGGCAAGGTCACTCCAAAGAGGAGAACAGAATCTTGGCCTGGGAGCGTTCTTGACTTTTATTGCTGAAAAGAATTCCAGGATGTAATAAAAGCAAAACACAAGCAAAGATTTATTTAAATAAACAAAAGTCTATACACCCCAAAGGCACTGTGGGTCCCCTAGCCTCTCAGAGATGAGTAACACAATCATGGTTGAGCTCTCTGACTATATATATGATTTTCCTCAGAAGAAATATGCAGGTTTCCAGGAAACTTATTTGAAAATCAAGTCGCATGGCAATCATTTGATTTTTGGGTTTAAATATGTTTCCTTTTGGATAAGTAGTCTTAATAAAAATTTGTGGATACATTATGTAAGTCTTCGAATCTGGTGACGTTTAAATTGATTGTTTCTATTTTAGTTGATCTGTTACAAGTATATTTGCAGGTTTTGTTCATCTAACTAAAGGGACAAGCTTGATCTGTGCCTCCATCTACTAAGGGGCTCTTTTTCTCTCTCTCCTCAAAATACCATGTAACTCAGTGTGGAGGACAGGCAATGATTGAGGCAGATGGGTGAGGTTTCCTCCCATGAAATAAATGTCTGAGGAGAGAGACTGATGCGGGGCAGTTGTGTGTTCTGATCCATCCTACAGGTGTTGAATGAATTGGCCACAATGGCCTACAATGAGTAACTCTGAGTCAGTGACTGTAAGCTAAATATCTATGGTTTTGATGGGTTCTTTGTGTTGGGACCTCCCTGGCACAGGATTGATTTAAGAAGAAACTCATTGTAGTAGAACAGAAAGGGCATAGGTATTGAAGTTAGCCATGGCTGTGCATCTCTGCTTGGCCATTTATGGATTGTTTGGTGTTGGTTGTGTTCATTGTACATCTCAGAGCCTCATTCTTTTCATCTTAAGGTGGTGACATAAATGCTTAGTTTCTAAAGTTGCAATTATGCTTTAATTCATTAGATATTGAGGGGGTTTCTTATGGAGTAGGGACTCAAGAAAGTGAAGCCAGGATTGCTGTCAATCAAGGTACTTCAGGACTAGTCCTCTATTCTTCCTAAAACAGAAAGGGACGAGGGAGGCATGTTGAATGAATGACCAGATGAAGACTGAATATAAAATTTTAGTGAGCATGGATGTTTTGTATGATGTTAAGCTGAATTAAAGTTTAAATATCAATTTTACTCTATAGACTTGCTATTTGTATTAGACCCTTTCCATAATATTCATATTCCTCATCAATTATTCCTAAACCAAAATCATTGTCATCATTCTTAATTCCTTGCTGACACCTTATGCTAACCCACAGACTCAAGATATGTCCATTGTAATTACTTTTCTGGGCTATTTGGTGACAAGTTTGATTTTATTACTAATTGTTGAATGGTAGTAAAAAACTATTGACCTTGATCTCCTAAGAAATTGTTATCTTTCTTTGTTTTCTGCTTGTATTCATGGTGTTTAAATGATGACTACAATTTATTAAAGTGGTTCAGAAATGGTTTTAGAAACATATCGTCAAGTCTTCTATAATTAAGAAGATAATGGAAGCTTTTGTTATTTTGCAAAAGCAAGCTTTTCTTGGAATTGAACAGTTTGGGGAGAATCCTCTTACCTAATAAATTATCTTAGATTTTGTAAGTGCTACAAAATGTTTAGGAAATTAGAAGACATATTGGCTTAGAAGATTTCAATGTAGTTAGGTAAAACTCAGAGCTATGCAGATGATAGTCAGGATCAGTAATAGGTTGTTCCTGCTTCCAGAAGGCAAAAGAGATAGGGAGATGATTTAGTCAGGTTTGTGTTGCTAATGACAATACACCAGACTGAATAGATTATAAAGAAAAAGAGTTCGCTTTGGCCCATAGCTGTGCTCCAAGATTGAGGGGCCACATCTGGTGATGGCCTGTTCATACTGGCAGAATCCTAAGGTGTCATAGGATATCACATGATGATAGAAAGGGAGTGCAAAGGAGAACTGGCCAAACTGAATGTTATAGTAGATTCACTTTTTAGATAACCCATTAACCCATTAATCTACATAAATGGATTAATTTATTCCTGAGGGCAGAGCCCTAATCACCTCTGAAAGGTATTGCCTGGTCTCACTTAACATCTCATAAGGATTGAACTTCAACATGAGTTTTGAATGGACAATCTATATTCAACCATAGCAGGAGGGAAGGAAAAAGAAAAAAGATTACAAAAGCTAAATTACACTTTGAGCTGAAGTTGTTTAAGTATTTGATATTGTTTTTTTTTTTTTTTTTTGGTACCGGGGATTGAACTCAGGGGCACTCGACCACTGAGCCACATCTCCAGCCCTATTTTGTGTTTTATGTAGAGACAGGGTCTCACTGAGTTGCTTAGCGCCTCACCGTTGCTGAGGCTGGCTTTGAACTCGTGATCCTCCTGTCTTAGCCTCCCTAAGTGCTAGGATTACAGGCATGCGCCACTGTGCCCGGCTTTGATATTGTTGAAAGCTGTCAACATTAAATCACTAGCAAGTGAAGTGGTAAGTTGTTGGTCATGTGAGTCTGAAAAGGCAGATTGGCAGTGCCAATTTCCTCTCTTTCTGCCTATCCCTGTCTCTCTCTCTCTTTCCTCTTTCATCTTTCTGTTCCTCTCCTTTTTCCTTCATTTCTGTCTTTTAAATTTAAAAAATTATTTAAAATTGTTCTTTATATGTATGCACACACACATAATTGTAAATAAATGCTTAAATTGTATCCTATCATTTTTTTAGTTATAATTTCTATTTGTTTGCTCTCTCTTGTCCCTTTTCTTTTCTCCTGCTTAAATCAGGTAGTACTTATTTGACTTTTGTTCTATTTTCTCTCATTCTTTGTAGTTCTAAACTAAAAATAGACAAACTTACAACTGTACATATATAATAGCACCAATTTTTCAGTTATTTTTAAATATGAGATTATGTTATACCTATGTTTCTGCATTTCCCCTTTCTCACTTGAAAGAAAAAAACCCTAAGGAAATCTTTCCAACTATGTGGGAAAAATTCAATATTATTGTTTTAAATGATGCATAATATTTTACAATATAAATTAATCATTCAATTCAACAAACTGATGAGCATCCATATGCTTGCAGTTGTTGACTGTTTTCAACAATGCTATGGTAAACATATTTCTTTAGGTGCTGATGCCCTTATTTGCATATGATATAAAATGTGATATATTGTATGTGACCAGTAGAATTGTCAAATTAAGGGGTGAAAGCATATTAAGGTGTAATAAATGTTGCTAGATTGTTTTCCAGAAAGATTGTAAGACTGACATTTTACCCTATAGTGAAGAGGAGTCTCCTTTCCTCCACATTGTCAGGATTAGGTATTTATTTTGCCTTATTTTTGTAAAATGTGATATCTCATTATTATTATGTTTTTGTCTTTATTTGACCACTAACGAATTTTAGCATGTATTCACATGTTTGCTGGTCACTTAGATTTGTTCTTCTGTGACTTATATATTTATTTATTCTGCTTGTTATTATATATTGTTTTATAAGACCTTTTCCTATACTTTAGATTTTGATGGTCTCTAATGTACAAAGTTTTTTTTTCCCAACAAATACTGATTACTTATTTTGTCTATGAATTTTGTTTATACTTGTGTTCTAATTAGAAAATTATATTGTCAAATATTTTCCCCTCTCTCCTTTCTCCCTCATTCTTTCCTAATTTTCTGGTTCTATCTTTAAGATTTTGTTTTTTCTCACTAGACTAATATATTTTTCTTTAAAACTAGATTGGATATGCAGTCTTTTACATGTTCTTTATCTTTTGTGGTACTGGAGTTGAACTTAGGGTCTCATGCATGCTAGGTAAGTGTTGTACCACTGAGCTACATCCCCAGCCCTTTCTATTTTTTATTTTGAGTCAGTGCCTCACTAAATTGCTCAAGTTGACCTTGAACTTGTGATCCTCCTGCCTTAGTCTCCTTAGTATGGTCATGTGCTTTGCACCCAACTCTTATATTTCTTTTTTTTACTCTAAGAGTTTATTTTGTTCTATTTATTTTTAAAAGTTAAATCTTGTATATCCTTGATATTTGTTTTTATATAATATAAATAGAGGCCCAACTTTATTTTCACCCCAGTACTATGCTAATACTCTTTATTAAATGATTAATTTATTACTCATGCAATGAATATGTAATATCCTTTTGCCACGTACATGCTAGGATTGATTTCTAGCTTGTCTATTTTATTCTATTGATTTATTATTTTAAATCTTTTTTCATGTTAATACCATACAGACATTTTTTTGAAGTGGCTTTATAGCCTACCTCCCATTGTCATGTTTTTTTCAATAGAATAATTATTTATTTCATACTAATATAGAGTAGAATTGGAGCTTTGGGGGTAGAGGTGAGATAATCTGTGCTTTCCTCAATTAAGTTCTTCTGCCTGATATCATGGTTGCCATCTTTCAACTATGGCTCACAAGTGTGTCCTGGAGTAGCCTGCACTTTAGTCCAACAGGGGATAAGAAACCAGGACCAAATGGGATTTTTTTTTTTTTTGTGGTACTGAGGATTGAACTCAGGCGCACTTGACCACTGAGCCACATCCTCAGCCCTATTTTGATTTTATGGGTCTCACTGAGTTGCTTAGCGCCTTGCCGTTGCTGAGGCTGGCTTTGAACTTGCGATTCTCCTGTCTCAGCCTCCCAAAGTGCTAGGATTACAGGCATGCACCACCACACCTGGCTTACATGGGATTTTTTTGTTGTTAGGTCTGGAAGTAATCTTTAACTCTTGCATCCATACTCCATTGGCCAGAACTCAGTTACATGGTGTTTTGTCAGCTTTTTCACTGCTGTGACCAAAAGACCCAACAGGAACAATTTTAAGAAGGAAAAGTTGATTTGGGGGCTCAGAGTTTCAGAGGTCTCAGCCATAGATGGCTGACTCCATCCATTCCTTAAGGTTGGAGTTGAGGCAGATCATCATAGTGGAAGGGTGTGGTGAAGGAAAGCAGCTGGGAATATGGCACACAGGAAGCAGAGAAAAATTTCCCCTTGTGTACAAATATAAACCCCCAGGGCATGTCCCCATCAACCCACCTCCTACAGATATACCTCACCTGCTTACAGTCACCACTCAGTTAATCCCTATCAGGAGATTAATGCACTGATTAGGTTAAGGCTTTCATAACCCAATCATCATTTCACCTCTAAACTTTCTTACACTGTCTCACACATAAGCTTTTGGGGGATGCCTCATATCTAAATGAGAACACATGTTCTCACCCAGTATAATAGGAGACTGAGAAACATAGGCTAACTGGGCCTAAGAGAAAAGAGTAGGACTGGGAGAACATACAGCCAGTTTCTGCCATATGGCACTCCTCTCTTGTGTGAGTTCCTTGATGTTTGCTGAAATGTGATTTCTGGCAAAATAATTTTTCTAAATTTTTCACATTCATAGAGTTTTTGTTTCATGGACAGTTAAGGTCTGACTTGTGGCAGAAGGATTTCTCACATCTGTTGCCTGCATAGGGTTTCTCCCCTACATGTGTTCTATGATGTTCTGGAAGGACTGATTTGCTAATGAAAGTTTTCTCACATTCACTACATTTATAGGACTTCCTTCCTGTGTGCATTTTCTGAAGTTCAGCGAGGTTAGATTTTTTTAAACAGGAAGTTTTACCACATATATTACATTTGAAAGTTTTCTCTTTTAAGTGAATTCTTTAAATATGACTGAGGGTGTAATTTCATGCTTCCATTTTGGTTTCACGTATGGTGTTTCTCTTCCAAATGAGCTCTGGGAAGACTCAAGAATTGGCTCCTCCATTGGTTGAATTTATGGTGATTCCCTACCTGAGTTTTCTCTTGCTGACACACCACATTATTTCCCCTATTCATTATGTTTAGAGGAGGTCTTTCCATTAGGAACCCTCTTCTGTGTGAAGAAAATTGCCTCTGGTGTTAAGGCTTTTCTTTGCCCTCTCTGTTCAAAATGCTGCTGCCCAATGTGACTCTTGTGGAGCTAAGAAGCCGTACCTCCCAGGGATTTCTTGGTTGCCTTTCCCTCCCACATGTGTTATCAGGCTTGCCAAGGAGAAGCGTGTTCTGACCTTCATTAAACTTCTCAGGTCTCCTTCCTGAACAATTCCCATGGTATCATCAGTTTTTAAATGTGATTTAAGACTTAAATTTAATGCTTTTCCTAATCAATGTCTTTGATGTCCCACAAATGTTTGTCTTGATTTTTCTGGTTGGTCACAATCATTTGGGACATACAGAGGTTCTGGTTTAGGGGTCCTTCCATTGGCTCACTTCTTGTCCCAACTAGGAGATCACTACAGGTTTGGTAAAGCAGCACTCTGAAAACAAATCTCTTCTCACATCTTTCCCCAACTGGGCTTTTCTCTTTGCTCTACTAAGGAAACCACATCTGGCTTTGAAATAGAAAGACCATATGATCTAGCAATTCCACATCTGAGAATATATCCAAAGAAATTGAATTCAGTATGTCAAACAGACATCTGTGCCTCCATATATATTTTGGCATTATCTATAACTGTCAGGATACAGAAGCAGCCCAGTGAGACCAGATGGCCATGATTCTCTAACATCACACACACACACACACACACACACACACACACACACACACACACAACACACACACAATTATACATCTGTACCAATTTCTTTGAGAAGGCTAAAGTCATTTCCACTTCTCCTGGGAGAAATCTATGTCCACATCTCTGAATGTCACTGATCTCTGAGACATGACTCAGAAAGAACTGAGGAGACCAAGAAAAGGTAAAATGAAAGAGCTTCACCCCTACCCAGCACAGCATTTCCTCACTTAGTGATCACAGGACAGCATGTTCCCCCTGTTTTTGGCTGTATTGGAAAAGTGTTGCCAGCTCCAGATGGAGTCACTGCCGTAGGGCACCTGTGTAGGGTGTGATGGGGACTGGCCATGAGATTTTTTTTAATTTTTATTTTTTGGTACTGGGGATTGAACTCAGGGGTACTCGACCACTGAGCTACATCTGCAGCCATATTTTTGTGTTTTATTTAGAGACAAGGTCTCACTGAGTGGCTTAGTACCTTGCTGTTGCTGAGGTTGGCTTTGAACTTGCAATTCTACAGTCTCAGCCTCCCAAAGTGCTGGGATTACAGGCATGCGCCACCGCTCCTGGTGAGATGTTTAAAAATATTTTTTTGGATTGCTCTTGGCATTTATTCTTTCATACAATATTCAAAATAATTATATTGAAATAAAAGATTGTTGGGGTATACTAAATAGAATTGCATAGATTTTTATATTCCTTTTGGAAGAAATGACATTTTTATTATTGTCTTCTCACCCAACAATCGTATATCTTTTCACTTATTCCAATTTTGTTTTATGTCTCTTAATAAGATTTGTACTGTTCTTTCTCTATGTTCATGTTCATGTTGTGACTATTTCAGAGTTTTTATCACTTTTGTTAATGGAATGATTTTTCCATTTTCATTTATAGGTTTTTATTATTATTGCAGAGAAAAGTTATTGATTTAAAATTATTTATCTTACACCCAGCAGGTGGATTATTTAAGTGAATAGATTGATAATATTTACCATTCACTTAACAACTATTTGTTAAACACTCTCCTAAGCAGTCGAGATGTAGCAGTTGGCAATTCATACAAAACTCTTGCCCCAGAAGTGAATGCTTATGCTAATCAAAGGAGAAAATAAGGTTTTAGTATTTGAGCATGAGATATATAATAGACTAAAAGAAAAAATGAATATTTCTATGATTTAATGGTCTCCTGCAGGATATGACAAAGAAGTGGTCAGCCAGGATACAGATCTCCTTTATATTTCTGAATTCTCTGTACTGCTCTCAGAAGGTTTTAGAATTTCTCCCCCAATGCACCTGTTACTCTACTACCTCTGTTTTTTAATGTATCAAATCCTGTCAAGGCTGAGTTAGGCCTTTTAACATACGAAGTTGGGACACATAAAAACATTTGTAGGTTACCTATTGGAACTCAAAAAGAAAACTAATAGGCAACAGCAATCTTATTTATCCAAGTCCAGAAAATGATTATTTAATACTATAGTCAACTTTAGCTCCTTTACATCTGTACACATATAGACCTTTCATGGATTTTCATTATAAAAATAAGTTAAATGCTTTGTTGAAGTCTAAATAGGTCATCATTATTCTGGTATTCCTATGCTCATTCAGTTTATCAAGAAGACATGATGTGGTATCATGTGGTTTGGGCTCTTATAAATGTGTGCTGATAACTTGGCTTTGTGTCCTTCTTTCCCAGATACAAAATTAATTTTTTTGCTGCCTTTTCAAATAAGTTTTGAGGTACCAAGACACAAGTCATTTCTGTGATTAACAATTGACTCTTTGTCTCCTCTGGAATTTGACTTACATCATTTTCTATAGCTCTGGAATAATATTCTGATGACTATAATAAATCAAAGATATCTTTTCCAATAATTTGTTGTCTCATAATCCTGATACGATTGTTAATCTTTATTATTGCCTGTCTAGACTCTTGCATGAGTTGATTATGACACACCTGAATTGTACATGAATCCCTTTCTGGTTTGTTTTGAGATGTCTTAACTAAAATTTATAAACCAATTTCTGTTTACATGGCCATAGAACAAGAATATTATACTGAATTATTTCAGAGACCCCATATACCTAGTAATTGGTAACCAATAAAAGATTCTTTAAATGAGTTCACTATTAGACTCTTTTAGAGGGAGACTATTAGACTAAGGATGAACTACATGGCTGAAAGAATTGTACCCAGTGCCTGATAATTATGTTTATTATGAGTGAGAAAGACTCAAAGATTAGTCAGGTCTAATTTCATCCTTCTTCATATTGCAAAAAACTACTTTTCTCTTACTATTTCTTTCTTTTTCTTTTTGGTACCAGAGATTGAACTCAGGGGTACTCAACCACTGAGCCACATCCCCAGCCCTGTTTTGTGTTTTAGGTACAGACAGGGTCTCACTGAGTTGCTTAGCACCTTGCTATTGCTGAGGCTGGCTTTGAACTCACGATACTCCAGCCTCCCAAAGTGCTGGGATTACAGGCGTGTGCCACCACGCCCAGCTTCTTAGTATTTCTTAATATTAAGATTTCTTAATATTTCTCTGGTTACTGTTGGATTCTGTCAGACAGTTTCTTGATAAAAGAGATTGTGTCTGAATTTGTTTGTTTGACCAATCTTATTCCCTTAGCTCAGTGGTTAACACAAGCAATACCTTGTGCTTAGTGAATGCTATTGGCTTGCAGGTTAGGAGGGTTGTCTGGCCAGGCTCTCCTGCACGGAGTTATGTGGTGACCCAAAGTGTGCTGCATCAATGAGACGAAACTTTGAATACAATTTTCCTGCTATGAAACATCCTAATATAGAAGTAACAATTTCAGGCTAACTAAGTCAAGTCCATTGAGAAACTACAGTGTATGAAACAGTTGCTGATGAGCTGAACTGCTGTTAGCTCCTGTCCATCCAGTGACACTTTCTTCTAGTTCATTATGACCCGACAGGTGGAGAACTATCTGAATTAGAATGCCCCTCTGAAGTATGTCACTGTCTCTAGGTTAATGGGAGGAATATCTTTGGATTTATGACTTTGCCCTTTCAGAAAGTTGTTGAAAATCTGGATTGAATTAGGTGGATATTTTCTATTCTCCCCATGTTTGAGTGTGAGATTCTTATATTCTTGGCTATCTTGAAACGTCAAGAAATGTTTTGCTTTTTAAGAGGCAAAACTCGTAGCTGGAGTAAAGAAACTCCTCCTGATGCTTACATGAGAAATATAAAAAAGTGGATAATTGATTTTCTATAAGGTAGAGGACAAGGAAAAATTTAGGGTGAGAGTCTAGACATCAGCTGTACATTCTTAAATTCAACTTGTGTGGCTATTTAGGACATAAATGTTAATAATTGCTACTGTTATATACTTACAAAATGTCAGACACTTTGTTTATCCAAAGTTAATTTTTACAACATATCTGAGAAGTAAGGAAATTTATCCTCATTTTGCAGGTGAAAAAATGAAGTATAAAATAGTCAGGTTATTTGCCAAAAGCCACCTAACTAATAAGTTGTAGTCCCTTATGTGGCTCAGACCTATGACAATGTAACTTTAAAATATACAAACTGTTGAACTGTGTATTATATTAACAAAATAATATGAAGTGGACTTAGCAAAGACTACTCCTAGTTGTTTGGGGTTCCATTTATTAGGACAAGACTTTGTCTCAGACAGTAATTAATAGCTTACTGTAGAACACATTCAAGTAAAGAATTTCCTTGGGTATATTACTAATATAAATGTGGATTTCTAAAGGTAATTATTTCTTATTTGTATTTTCTTTATAGCAATACGTTTATTTGCAACAGCATGCATATATTGACAGAATATGTGCATATACATTTATTAAATATCATAAGGAATTAGATATTATTTCTATATATTATTAAAAATCTATAAGATATATGTATTATATAGTTCTAATTTTTGAAATGGTAGAAAATTGCATTTGACCACCAGATGGCAGCAATGTAGGATTTTGAAATCCTTTTGAATAGAATCTCTTTTCTGTGACTAGATATTTAAATTTTATTAATTTACCTTGTCCTCTCCTGAAACACACCTTTGCATAATCTTGAAAGAAAGGCATATTTCACTTAGGCACAGAGAAAATTAACTTAAATTCTGAATTACTGGAAACCTGGATTAGTGAGGTTTTAATATATAGATATGTTTATGATAATTAATAAGATAATTTTTTTCTTGAGGGATCTAGTCCATTAGTCACAAATGTTGTGCATAATTTCAAGTGCAATTGTTTTTTGTTATATAGTAGGGCAGACAAAACACAAGTTTGGTCACATTCTGTCAGCAGTAACATTGAGTTAGACCATGGACTTAATGATTACAACCATACGTTTTGATAAGACAGTGTATTATTTTGATTATTTTCTCCAAGTTAGTCTGAATCAGTGTTTTGTTTATTTTATTGTATATTTCAACACCAATTTCAAATATGGAAGTAATAGAAGTAGCAATAATAATGGTAATATCAATATATTAAAGAGTTCTGATAGTTGATCAAGCATTTTCCTACATACTACCTTGTTTTATAACTAAAAGCTAGTAGACTGATATATATAAGTTTAGAAAGATATCTAAGTGTTAGTTCAGGAAATATTTCTGTAATTCTTATTTTCTTAGAAGATTATTTCATGGGAATGTCAATGTATTCAATTAAGAAACTGCTGATTTGTGAAGGATAGTCTTTTATTATTATCAAACCTGACAGGACAGTCTGAAAGATAGCATTTCAAATAATTGTTGCAAGGGGGCCCTTGGGCCCCAGAATCATCTAGTGATGAGACCAAATGGGCCATCACTGGGTCAAGATCACTGATCATCTTGAGTAAATATCCATAGGGCCTGGGATTTCATCCTATGGTTATCACTGACTAATTATTGGACTGTAATATGCCTATTTACTTGATTTTTACATTGAGATATTGGACTCAATTATATTTCTTTCTTCTTCCAAAACCTCATGACCCTGCAGAGTAGCCCTCCTGACAAACAGCACAGTTAGGGATACATGCGGGAAAACAGATGCATCATTTCATGGACAACCGTCTTTGTCTCTGACTCTTGAAAGACTGACTCCTAAGGCAGCCCCTTTGGTGAGTTATATCCTTCTCATGTAGTCACTAATGAACTTTTATAAAATGACAAACAGCATTCTTGGATTATATTCAGTTTTAGAATTACAATTTAAAAAAAATTAAAAATCACTTAACTCCACATCTAGTGTCAAACCTAGGACTTAACAGGTTTCCAACACATCTGAGAATTCATTAGCGTTCCTTTTTCTTTGTTCTTTGACTTCTCTTAACTTCACACTCTATGTACTGATTCTTCCTCAGCCATGCAAGAAGATCTAAAAGTATCTGTCTACAGTGCTTATTTTTTAATGCAGAGCAATTCCTCTCCCCAGGCTAGTGTTAATTATACTGTCAGGATGCTGTGGTAGAGTTAGCTCAGTTAAAAAGAAGGGAAAGAAAGAAAAAAAACCTGCTGATAACTTGAGGCAAATTTCTATGGTTGAGATCACAACAGAATTGTTTGGTAGACGGGGAATTAAGTTTCCCTGTGACCCTCTAAACGGATATGTGTGGACATGTGATGATCAGTGATTTAGTAAGGTTAAAGATAATAATCCTTTATTTGCTTGGCTTCATCTCTGAAGCTCTTCAACTGATTTCTATTTCAGGAGAATGTGCCTGTCTATCCTTTCATAATGGGGCAGATTTTGCCCCCAACTTTTGTTTGGAGTCCTCTACACTGTATCCATGGACTCAACCATCAATTCCACCATCTCTAAAGCACAAATCTCCCAACCAGGGATGTTTCTCTGTCGTATTCTTGCTGCGGGGGTGGCCTCCACCGTCTCCAGCTGTGCTGCCTCTCTGCTGAATGGTTTTGAACAATTTCCTTAATCCTTTCTGAAACTTAGTTTCATCTTTATTAACCCAGAGATGATAATGTCTGCATATGATCATGTATGTAAAGAGCCCTGGCCTATTGTTTAGTGTGTTATTGATTCCTTTCCTTTCTTTCTTTCTTTTTTTTTGGTTTTGGGGATTGAACTCAAGAGTACTCAACCACTGAGCCACATCCCCAGACCTATTTTGTGTTTTATGTAGAGACAGGGTCTCACTGAGTTGCTTAGCACCTCGCCATTGCTGAGGCTGGCTTTGAACTCACTATTCTCCTGTCTCAGCCTCCCTAAGTGCTGGGATTACAGGCTTGAGCCACCACACCCGGCTCCTTTCCTTTCTTTTTAACCTCTTCTCAAATGCTTCTTCCAAGAGCAATAGCAATCAGTGTGATGCAGACTGGTAGTCCTAAATGCTTCCTGCTCTGTGTTCTTTCTCTGTTCATTGTCCCGATACAGAACTGTGAACTTGGTGGACTTGTAAAATTTAGGAAAAGTTTTGAGGGTTAGCATACGGTTGCAAGCATTCTATTTAGCCAAGTATATTGAAAAACAAAACAAAACAACCCAACTTTCTACTATTAACTGTTACCATCATTTCATGAAAGCTATGACTTTTTAACACCCAACAGGAAGGGAGGATGTCCTGAAATAAAGAACAGTCTCTAAATGCCGTTTGACATTTAAAGTTAGTATGACAGGAAGAAAAGCAATGGAGATGCCCATGTTCTTGGAAGAATTTGTGTTAAGGAATTTGTGTTATGGGCAATTGAAGGTCCAGATCTGCGTCCCATGCATTGGGAGTGACAGGCAAATTGCCCTTCTTCCAAAACACTCATACACTCACCTGGAGAAGCTACAGAGAGTGCAGGGAGGTATATTTGCAAGGCTAGTGAACCACTGGCAGGAGAAAAAAGATACAGGAAAGTGAAGGAGGAGAAGATATAAGGAAGTGAACTGAGTTTAAGAGGTGAAACGCAATAGAGAGGAGGCTGTAAGGTAGAAGAATGAGAGAGGGTGTGTTAGGTTTGCATTGCTGTGACCAAAATACCTGACAAGAACAACTTAGAGGAGAAAAGCTCATTTTGGGCTTCTGTTTTCAGAAATTTCAGTCCATGGTCGTCTGACTTCATTGTTCTGGGCCTGAGGTGAGGCAGAACAACATGGTGGAAGGGTGGAAGGGCATGGCAGAGGATTGCTGCTCTGCTCATGGCAGCCAGGGAGCAGAGAGAAGGAACGGGGAAGGATCCATAGGGTAGATGCTTCATTCTAGGGCATGTCCCCAGTGACCCATCTCCTCTTGCCATGCTTTCCATGCCTATAGTTATCACTCAGTCAGTCCATTCAAAGTAGGATGGCCTGAACAGCTTACAGCTCTCATAAACCAATCATGTTACTTCTGAATATTCCTCTATTAACTCAAGAATTTTGGGGGGGGGCATCTCTTATTCAAACCATAACAGAGGAGAAGAAGAACTTTAAAAGTTCTTTTCCCCAGAGACTGGATTGAGAATAAATTATTTTTCAAAGACTTAAGTTCATGGATAGACTTTTATTGCATTTGAAAAAAAAATGATTAGCACATAATGTTTGTCGATATTTATGAAGTAAATGTGATGATTTGATTCATGTAGACATTGGGTGGTGATCAACTCAGGGTAATTAGCATACTATCATCTTAAACTTTTATCATTTCTTTATGGTGAGTACACTCAACTTCCTCTCTTATCACTGCTTGAGATACATAATGCAATGTTGTTAATTATGTTCTCTCTGCTGCCCACAGACTCCAGAACTTATTTCTCCTACCAAATAATAGTATTGAACTTGCTGATGGACTTCTTTGCTATGCTCCTTGTCCCTGGTCTCTCATAACGACTATTCTGCTCTCAACTTCTATGAGATTGACTTTACTAGATTCTACTTATGAAGGAGATGATAATTTTAATAAACAAATCTATAAGTAGAAGTTGACTGTCTCAGCTTTGTGCAATTCACATTCATATAATGTAAATATCACTCTGTATTCTCCTTTTACTTCCTTTTTGCCAGAAGTAGATCTAGTGTTCAGGCAAACTGTCTAGCGTTGAGGACAGGGGGTGAACTCTGGTGACCCCCATGTGCCCCTGAGCCTCAGACCTACCTGCTCTCTCAGGCTCAAGCCTGGCTTTCTTCTTGGTGACAGTTAAAACAATCATGATGTCATGTTACCACCAGTGTCACTCTTGATTCTACTGTTGTGACTCTAACCAGAAACGAGCTGGAGGAAAACACTCTATTTCACTTAAAAATTTTTGTGTTTGGTACTCCAATAGGTTTCTGGGATTCTCAGTGCTTAATTTACCAGAGAGTGGTACAGGGGACATTTGAAAAACACCATTTAGAAGTGTTCCTTCTTGATGCTGGTAAATATTTGGGGACAGAGTAGGAGCTAGCTCACTCCTAACTCCTGTCTGCCTATGTTTTCTTCTCACCTGGCAGACATCAGCTTTGCAATGTTGGTACTTTGGTGGGGGTTTCCTAGGCAACAGACTCTGGGGAGGAGATGTGAGTGTAGGTGGTTTCCTGAGGATGCCTTGGGGGAGACACCTGTGGGGACATGTGGGCAGTGGGAGGTGAACTGGAATGCAGTCTCTGCACAGGCTCCTCCCAGTCCTGAGGGCTCCGGGCAAAGATGGCACTGTGACCTTTACCTTTTAACGGCATTGGCCAGTCATGGGATACAACCTGCTCCAGGGAGGGTGTGACCTCGGTCTCATGACTTTTTGACTGACAGCAGTTCTGGATTGGGGCATGCCTGAGCAGTCTGCCACCAAAGCTCTCCAACACCAGTGGAACATGAGAACTTCAGCCCTGCAGGGGGCATCTGGGAGGTGGCACACACCAAATCATCCAGAACAGCAGGTGCTTCCCCGTTCTTCCTTTGGCTTCTGTGATATTACTCTTGACTGGTGTTTCTCCTCCTTTTCTGTCTTACTTTCTCATATCCTTTCTAGTTCATCTTCTCTGTCAACATATCAAATACTTCTGTTCTAAGAAGTCTGGCTTTGTGCCATCTTATACTCTATATCCTCTCTTGAGATGATCATTATTTACTCTCAAGGATTTGCTACTTTTTGTAGGCTAATGACTACCAACCCCATGTTATCTCAGAGCCTGCCTTTGAGCCCATGTATACAGCTGGCTGTTTGCTGAACATTGCTGCTTCAATGCTCCAGTAGCCCTACTAGTCTACAGTTACTCTATTCAGCACTCTTTGGTTGTAGGTTCATCTTGAATAAAAATAAAATTTGATTTTATTATGCCCAGATGAGGACTTTATTAGATCATGTGTCCAGATGCTGGGCATTCAGAATAGGGGAACACAAGTGCACTGGATTTTGCTCCCATCCCTTGCTCTGGGTCCTCTTGGTGGACAGCTTTCCACATGGCTCTTGGAAACTCTTAGGCTCTTTATCTTAGTGTTCACAGTACAAGAAGAAAAGAGCACGTATTAGCTCCATTTCAACAGTACCTGGGGCATACTGTTAGAATGAGTTAGATCCTGTAACTTGGCTTCTAGGAATCTGAGCCCAACACTATGGGTAAGAGTGAAAACTATCAGGGTAAAGGCTTGTTACATGGCCTCCTCACCCTGGCCTGCCTGTGTTTCCATTTGTCAGTGGGAACAAAGATGACTGTGTATGGTGTAGATTGCCCTACTTCCATGTTGTGATTCATGCCAACAAGCAGGAATCCTGAAGAAATTGGGTGAGGGTAAATTATACATTGCAAGGGCTTATTTAATAAATGACTATAGAATTCTTGCTCACGGATTTTGGTCAAGGCCTTTTTTATGGTCTGCCTTTAACTCTTTGAAAGAAGACATTCCCAAAATATTGCCTCACCCTCTTCCTCCTCTTCACCATCCCTAATATCTCCACATCACAAATCTCTATTTTTTCCCCTCCACTGAAAGTCAGTCAGTCTAAAGGCATCCATTTCATGGACAATTATTACTTATTATCTTGATGCAGAGCACATTTAATGACAAGAAATAAAAAGGATTAACTGTCACTGCAGACTTGTCACATTTGATAGTCTAGAGAATTTTATTTCCCTGTTGTGTGGTGAAGACAGTATAAAGTCTGAGATGTGAGCCACCACATTCATTATGTATCCAGATCATCAACCATTTGCTCCTCCATGTTTTAGAGGGTGTATCATGGTGTAGAAGAGGTTTTCTTCAGGAAAAAATTACAATATAAGCAATCCCACAACTATTTATTTGTTTTTTGTTTAAGGGAAACAACAGATCCTTAAGTTTTACTCAGTAATTAGGAAAATTCTCTGCCAGGAAAAGGAAAACATAACGTGGAATGTTCATACACCTGCTTACATCGACCTCCTTTGTAGGTCATTCAATTGAAGTGAGGTAAGACATTGACACTTTTCTGCTTATGGCTTCCTGTAGCTCAGGAAGCCTGAGGAGGAGGTGGGATAAAGTCGTTTTTAATCTCATTAGCAATTAGTCACCTCTGCTTTGTTTGGGGAAGCTGTTCATGGGAAGATAATCACCAGTGGTACTTGGATCACTGCAGTTGCAGGTGCTACACCAATTTCCCCAGTTTTCAGTAACAAAGAAGAGAAAACTCTGGCTGATAGTGCTAGACAATGGTTAGGCATGTGCATCTTCAGCTGCAGGAAATGGGAGCTCTTGGGCTACTCCCTGAGGACTTGTGTGGCCTAGTGGAAAGATTATGGGACCCAGAGCCAGCTGGATCTGGCGTGGGATTGCAGTTCTTTGAATTCCTGACTGTGCACCTGTTATAGAAAATTCTTGCATCTCAGTTTCTTTACCTGTAAAATGGGCTCACTAACTTTTACTATAAAGTGTTTTGGTAAGTAATAAAGAATAACTCAAAAAACTAAAAATAAGTGTCATGTTCTGGATCAGGGTCTGTACTGTATTTTATGCATGTTTCATTCTGACAAGCCACCAGCTGGATTGTGATTATTTCCACTTTCAAGTGAAGGGATGGGTTTTGAATGATTGAGTAACTTAGCTTACATCAAACAGCAAGAGCCAGAGCCTGGGGGAACCCAGTGTGGCAGGTCCCAAAGTTGTGACCTTAACATTGGCATAGTTTTTGTCATGCTTAAGTAATATTCAAAGTTTAAATGAATAGGTTTATTTGTTGTGTAGGAATTGTTTAATATTTGTGCTATTTTTTCATCTCTATTAGTCAAAAAATATGCATGATATTAGAAAGGTATGTAGCATACACAGATGACCATCTTTTTGTGTTTTTTTTTCATATTGGATTTCAAATGCTAGCAAGGCATTTTTCTTAGATGCATGAATAAATAATGCAGCATAATATACACCTATGTAGACTTATGTGGATCCTCCCCAGATCATAGTAACTGAGGTTTGGATAGAAGACTCTCAATATTGATGTGAAAACACATGAAGTGTTGGAATGAATGAATCCACCATCAGTCATCGATGTGTTGCTCTCTGCATAGCATAACATCTCAAGGTACCAAATCCAGGAATTAGATCTGTGTTACTAGGAAGGCTTCAGAGAGAACAGATGTGAAATGCTAAGCCAAATGAGTGTGTGAGGTTTCCACATCTGTCCCTTGAATTTTCTGTATTTTTGCTTCATTATCTGCATCATTGGCATGCTGTATCTGTCATATGCCAACAGATGGCAATACTATAAGATCTTTTTAAAAGTTGTTTAAATGAATAATATTCTCTGCTGCTCCCAGATAAGTCAGTTGGAAGAAACAAGATCTTTATTGGTTGTCTCTTTGGGATTGCAAAATCTTGTTTACCCCAAATTTTTGTTAAACCTTAGCAAAGTTATTTTGGGTTTTTATATTGCCACTCCCTCTTTTTGACTAGTGTTTTTCTTTTGCTTAACTTTCAAGTTCACATCCAAACTATCTTTCTGTATTTTATGTGTAAATCTTGAAATACCTAGAAATAAAAGCAAAATATCTAACTATTGGTAGAGCTATATTAATGAAGTAATACTAAAGTGGTATTATATATGAAACATTCAATGTCTTAAACATTTGAAACTATTTGCACATTTTAAGATTTCTTTGCCTCTTTAGAAAACAAAATATAAGCAAACCACTGTTTGCTTCCTCTCCTTTTTTTAAAGCCAGTTTTTAGACTTATAGAAGTGTTTTGATTTATTTTTATTTTAGAACCAAGTATCTAAAATTTGTAAACTCTAAAATGTAAATGTTGTATTTTGGACTAAACTTATCTTCTTAGTCAGATAAGAATCCTATAAAATCTGACCTCCTGCAACAGAATTCCAAAGACATTTAAGGAACTCTGAGTTCTGGCTGTTGGGAGATGGAATAAAAGGCCTAGGGTGGGAAAGAAATGAGGCTGAAGACATCTAACCTGTACTGATACCTGGAGGAGACACACTGTACATTTGTGTTAGCTTTAAAACACTTCTTTGTCACTTTCTTTGTCTTTTTCCCTTTGCCGATCTACCTCCTGAGACTTGGTAGCATCTCATGCGACATTTCTACCTGGGGGATATAATCTATATCTATCTACAGATTTTCAGACATCACCCATATGTCAGAGTTTGAAATGTATCCCCAGGCCTGATGGGACTTGGAATGGCATTCCTGCATTTCAGCTGCCTGCCAGACTCTTGGTGTCTGATGGATTTAACCAGTCTTATCTCAAATTCCATATGCCCAAGAGAATTATTTTCCGGGATGAATCAGGTCTCTATTTCACATAATCCATTTCCCACAGTATCCAGGCTAGAAAACTTCCACAGTGAGTTCCTTAATATCTTGAGTCCCTTAATGTCTTGAGTCCTGAGAAATACTCCTCTAGAAATGATTTGAGAAATTCTGGATATTTATCATTCCTTTGCAGATTCATCATGTTTACTAATATAAAGGTCAAAGAAGACTTGCAGAATGAATTGATTTTAGTTCAATTTAACCCAGCATCTCTCAAGCTTATTTGAACACAGAATCCTTTTTTAAACGTAACCCTTATTGGCATCCAGGAAATGAATACCCCGAGAAACACAGCACAGTAGTCATGGTAGGGTTTTCTTTTCCTCTTTTCACTTTGAAAGTCAAGGTATACAATGCATACTGTGAAGTACACAAATATTCAACATACAGCTTGATTTTAGGTGTAGGCACACCTGAGTAACTACCAACGGATGAAAAAAAATAGATCCTATTCTATGATTCTACTTACATGAAATTTAAGGCCAGGCAAAAGTAATCTGTCTGATGACCATAATGGTTACTGTCTTAGTCTGTGTTGTGTTATTATAATACACTTGAGGCAGGGTAGTTTATAAAGAAAAGAGGTTTATATTCAGCTCATAGTTCTAGAGGTTCTAGAGTATGACTCCAGCATCTATTTACTTGGCTCTGGTGAGGACCTCATGTTGAGTCACATCAAAATGTTGAAGCCTATGAAGGAGAGATGACATGGTAAGACAGGAAGCAAGAAGCCAGGAAGGGGCCAGGCTTACTCTTTATAACAATCTACTCTCATGAGAACTAAATCCATGAGACCAGCAGTAATTCTTTTCAAGGCTAGTTCTCCTATATGGCTAGTTCTATACCCCAAATACCTACTACTAGGCCCCTATCTTAAAAGTTCTACCATCTCAATACTGCCATACTGTGGACTAAACTTCAAGCGCATGAACCTTTGGGGAACAAGCCAGATCCAAACCTCAGCAATTGCCTCCAAGTGTGGGCGTGAGGTGGTGTGGGAATGCAAAGTACAGACTGAGAAGGGACCTGAGGATCTTCACGGGGTTCTGGAGCTTTTCTGTCCCCTCCCTGCTTGCACTTGCACTCACCAAGTCTTCATGGGTCTGTGGCCTGAATGTCTGAGCAGCTTCTTGCTTTCTGTTCCCACTTAACACCCTTTTTCCCCACTAGGACCTGGGCAGCCCTTGCTGTTCTTGTCCTTTTGCTTCTACCTCTTCTTTGAGTACCCTCCTGCATTAGTGATGCTTTTTGCCTCTCTGGCATCAGGGTACATGTCACTTGCAATTAAAACTGAGCTCAGACCTCTTCATTATTATTGCCTTTTTATTTGCAGCACTGGAGATTGAACCTGGGGGCAGTCTACCACCGAGCTACATCCCTTGACCTTTCATTCTTTATTTTGAGACAGAGATCTTTCTAACTTGCCCAGGGAGTCTGGAACTTACCATCCTCTTGCTGCAGCCTCCAAAATCTTTGGGATTTCAGGCCTGCGCCACCATACCTGGTTTAGAACCTCTTTTATCCCACTGTTCGAATTCTGTGTTTATTCCACCTATTGCGCTGATGGTGGTGCCATGGCCTGCTTCTGTCTCTGTCCCCCACTGGTAGGCTGTTTTCTTAAGAGCAAATGTTTTGATCACTGCTGCAGCTCAGGTACATGAATGAAATCTTTTTTTGAACGATTTCAAAATATTCTAATGAATTTTCTCGCTTCCTGTCTCAATTTTTCATCTATGCCCAAGTCCAAGTCCTTTCTAAATTTCAGCCCTTGTGTTTATTACTGTCCCGATCAATATAGTCCAATAGCTCCCTGGGCTTTCAGAATGGAGAGCAGACCTCTTTGCTTGCTATTCAAGGATTATGCTAGCTCCTTTGCTCTACCATACAAATTGTGTTTCCACCACTTTCTCTTTATCACCCTCTGTTCAGGGACTCTGGACCCTCCTTGTTCTTAAGCATATCAGTTCTTCTTATGCTTCCAGGCTGTTGCCACGTGTTTCTTCTACTTTTCATGCCTTCCTCGGGTTTTCAAGGCCTATTCCAACATTCATTCATCTAACAACATATTTTACTTTCTACTCGTTTCCAGAGACTATCACATATCCAGAGATACAGAGGTGAGCAAGATGGATAAGAGCCCCACTCTCACTGAGCCAGTAACCAGTAATAGTTAAATAAGCAAGATTGCTAACAATCCCTGCAATGTGTAAGTGATTTTACATGTGAAAGACTAACTTTGTAGGCCATTACTTAAAGTTCTGTGGTCACTGATAGATGTTTTAGCATTATCTTGTGGCTTTATTGAGCTTTGAAATTAGATTCTGATACTTCTCATATTAGTATCGCCTGTCTTTTACATGTGGATTCTTTTTGTGGTTTTAAAAAAAATATCCCACAGCCTTGTTTTTAATAAGATTTTTATGAGCTTTTGAATATGGGAAAGCACAAATATATCAGGCTCCAGGTAAGAAAGGTTATCCATAACTTAATTCTTCTCTACAGCATTTTAGAATTTTTTATCGACTTTCTTGAAGTAGAAAATCCAAGAGGTAATGATGTAGCCGAAAGAGCAGCAGGTCAAGAAGCTTTAGTTCCATTTGCATGCCTAACTTTCTATTAGCTGACTATGTGACCTTGGATAATTCCCTTAGCTCATTGTGTTCATCTACAAAAGAGATATTTGAAGTTAAAAAAAAATCTAAATTCTTCTCTAGTGTCAAACTTTTTTAATCAACTGCAGAGAGAAAAAATAGGTAGAACTATATCTTACTTAAAGGAAACTTCAGTTTTGAAAAATTTAGCTATCTTTTTAATTTACCCCCACCCTGTTCTCATAGGCTAGCATGTGAAAGACATGCTCTGGGGCTAAGTTGCTTGCATTTTTAAGGAATTAGCTAACTCTGAGAGGGGCAGTCTTCTCAGGATCAGTAGGGACCCAGAAGAAACTATGGTGGATATGACATGCTCCCATCTAAGTACAATTGCACGTGTCCCCTGTAGGTGGGCTGTCATTCCCACAGACATTTGCATGAATTGCTCCTTCATTGAGTCTTTCCTCAACATCACCTCATGGTACAGGCCTCTCCAGACCACCTCCTTCCTCTTCACCTCAGCCCCACCATCCTCTTCTTCCTATCTTGTTTTTCTGTTCTTTCAGTACTTATCACTTTACACACACACACACACACACGTACACACACTTTACACACTGCCTGTATCCCCCAATTAGGATGTAAACTTCATTAGTGTAGGTTCTTTGTCTGACTTATATACATGTATATACTGTATATATCCATTTTGAGGACTTGAATAAATATATAAACAAATGCATTGTTTAAGATAGGAATTATGTTTTTTAAAAAATTAATGGATAAAAATGTCATAGTAGGCAACATATTATGGCCATTAAAATGTTTTAATTCACATAGTATCTCCAGCAAGATAAAGAAGTTACTGTTTTTTCCCCCACATATTACACTCATAAATATATGTGTGATAAGCCCAGATCTTGATGAAACAGGATTCAGATGAGCCAATGGGGAGCTTGCTTTGCTCTGAAGGTGAAGAGCAGGTGGGGGCCACTGTGGAAGAACTGAGCTTCCATCAGGGTTCAAGTTTTGGCTGGTCCATGTTTTCTGTCTGGCTAATACCTTGAGATACGTTTTGTGTTCCCTGGACAGGGCCTTTGGCAGAAATATAAGCTCAATCTATCAAATTAGAGTCAGAGAGGGATACTGATATCATATCTGCTCTCACACCTGTCTTTCCCCAGAGAATGACTGTGTGTGAACCAAGAGTACCTTGCTTTGCAGCCATGGATGGGATATTAAAATAGTTGAATGGTTCATGATTTTACTTGACAAAAAATAGACTTCTTTTTCTTTAATCAGAGTTGGAATTAAGAATGCTCAGTTTGGGGCTGGGATTGTAGCTCAGCGGTAGAGCGCTTGCCTTGCATGCGTGAGGCCCTGAGTTCTATCCTCAGCACCACATACAAAGCAATAAAATAAAGACATTGTGTCCATCAACAACTAAAAAAAAAAAAAATTAAAAAAAAAAAGAATGCTCAGTTTGGTTAGTACAGAGGTGATTAAAACAATGCATATTTAATTACCCTGAATGGCTCATGCAGATGTCATTGTACAATACAATGTGTGCCACTTTAGGCCATAAATCTGTCCCTTAGGAGTTGAATGTGAGAATCAGGTTCTCAATGCAAAAGAATAAATTGAAGGAAAACCTACCATTTTAGTAGTGGCTTGCATTCTGGAAAATTTCCAAACATTTTTGCATATAGGGTTTCACTTATTTATTCCACATAAAATTTTTGACAACAATTATGTGCTTAGCTCTGGGTAGGTACCAAGAATAAAATGAAGAAAGAGAAGGGAAAGTATGAGGTTACAGTCTAAGGAGGGAGATGAAACAACAATTGAAACGAGCCTGACGACCTAGACGTGGTGACTGAGGACTCATGAGAAGGTGGAAGAGAGCCTGGGCAGAAACTGGAAGGCCAGGGTGGAATTCAGAGTTCATTGTAAGAACAATGAAAGGAAGGCATTGAAACGTTTTAAGTAAGAAAGTGATACTATTTAACTTGTGCTTCCTCTACTATTCCTTCTTTAAAATGTTATGTTAAAGTGTTTTCTATTTTTTATCTATTTATTTTATTAGGATACTGGGGCTTTGTGCATGCCAAGCAAATACTTTACCACTCAGCTACATGTGAGCCCTGCCCACGCAGTGTGTTTATTTTTGTGTTTGGTGTTTGATGTTTGATTTCTTCTTTTCTTTTTATACATACTTAGCTGGATCATGGGTACCATGGCAAAAAAGACTGTTGCTGGATTTAAGGAAAATAGGTTACCTTCTCTACTCTTAGCATAATAGCAAGAGAGTTTTTGAGTAAGAGATGAATCTGGCTTTAAATCTTAACTTTATCACTGATTATTTGTGAAAAAGTGAACAAACCATGTAACTTTCTGTTTTTTCTATTTTATCACCAGTACAATGATTATATCAGAACATTGACAAAATGTTGTTCAGTTGGGAAGTTTTGCAATCTTTCTCCAGGAGGCAAATTAACAAATATAGAAACATGTGTATCAGATGAAACCCACTTTTCCTTTCTAATCTCTATTACTGGTCAATTAATATTCACATGGATTTGTCCACTGACACATATGCCTGCATTATCTTGACCTGGATATACCTTCAAATTTCAAAATATTCCTATGCTCATCTATGTGATCAGAAGCACAAAAATTTTTGAAAGTTGCCAGTACCCAAATGGAGTCACTTATGTCAAACTATAACAAAATGGATCTGGGAAGGGCCCTCACACACTTATTTATTTATTTATTTATTTGGTTGTTGATGGACCTTTATTTAATTAATTTATTAATATGTGGTGCTGAGAATCAAACCCAGTGCCTCACACATGGTAGGCAAGTGCTCTACCACTGAGCCACAACCCCAGCCCTGGCACTTCTTAACACCTTACAATGGTGTTTTTTCTGGTGAGTTTTGGTGAGGACATAAAACCATAGCAGGAGCTGCTCTACTTTGTTGCATGATCAAGCTTCAGAATAGCAAAAGAATTTGGCTGTTCACCAACACAAAATGAATTGGCATGCTGGTTAATTACGAGGAATATAACAAGTTGCATTATTAAATTGAGTCACATCAGGTTTAAAGGATGTGTGAGTGGGGTTATCTCTTGAATCAATCCTTGAATCTTCAACAGCACAGTCATTACAATGGTCTGACTTGAGGTATTTTGGGTTTTGTTTTTGTTTAGGGAGACCACGAGGAAGAACACCTACCATTTGCTCCTTGGCCTTGGCCTGAGGTTCTTCAGGAAGTATAGGTTTTGATTTACTGCCTGCAATGTGTACCTCTCTCTCTCAATAGATGAAAGGGACTAATTCAGCTTGGTCATAAATCCATTTTCCTTTTTAAAATTTTTCAAAATATTCTTGTGCGTGGTTGAAGCTGAAACTTGGCACTTGGGCACAGCAGGGGACATATTTGCTGCTTTGAATTTAGGTTTTCATTTTATCAAGCATCACACTCCCCCTCTCTCCTCCAAAGCAGCTGGGGGACATTCCCTAGAGTCTGTATTTATTGCAAAAATTTAGAGCCACAGGCCAGATTTTAATTCTATTAACTTTCTTCTGCAACGGATGCTCAAAAGAGAAATGTTGATTAAGTATACATATAAAAGCTAGCAATTTGGAAGCAAATGTTTTCTGAGCAATAACTACCTCTCTCTAAATGTTCTTTCTCTGGGGCTTTACCTATTAATTTAGATTGGAGGCCCACTCTGTATTTTCCACTTGCCTATGTGGTTTGTTTATGAACAGTTTGTTTATGGAAGATATATGTCTTGCTTTTAAATAAGATTGTGATATTATTACTGCTCATGGCAATCTGTAGCCTAATTTAATAATTTGCATGGTACAGTTTCTCTAATTGAATTGTGTGATTTGCTGACAATGTGAGGGACTCAAAGCTACCTGTTGTCCCAAAGCTCTGCTGATTCCCTCCAAGCAGGAAGCCAAAGTTTACAGAGGGATCACTTGGTAAACAAGAATTTAAAGAAACACACGCTGAGACCAAGGGGAACTGTTAAAAGCTTGGATAATGTAATAATGTCACCCATAGCTCTGGGTGTACAAACTGCAGATTTATGCAAGTAATTAATAGTGTCTTGCCAAGAGAGTCTGTAGGCTTTTCAAAAGGAGTCTTTCTTTGTGTCTTTTGATATTTAAAGAGCTGTAATTACAATGGCAGAGCTTTGAATTCTTTTTTTCCCTAGTCCTCTTATACACATTAATTTATGGACCAATCCAGTATTACAGACAAGCAAATGAAAGAACCACACACTCCCTTTATCATTTTTTTTTTTACAGTTTCACTTGTGCAGATGAATGTAAAGTAGTTAATGCTATAAATAAGTATAATGATGTATCTCTTTTTTCAATTGCCAGTTGTTGATGCTGTAGTCTTACACAATAGAAGAAAAGAATTGAATTTAAATCTCTACCCATCTTGCTTTCTTCCCCTCTCTTGTGCACCAGTTAAGAAATTCAAATGTTTCTACCATTATGAGGTATTTTTTTTAAAAAAAGACTCAAGCTGGATTTTTTTTTTCTGTCCTCTTTATTTTTAGAGTCAGAAAAAAAATTACATAACTTCAGCAGTCAGCTTAGGCTTTCTTTGCCAATTTCAAGGTTTTGCATCCATCCTAGCTCCTCAAGAATGTTCTCCATATTCTGGTCAGGGTGGGAAGATGATTCCTTGATTAGAGCACAAGGATCCCTGGTCTTTACTAAGCCTTACCAGGTGGGATACACTAACAGTGAGCCTTCAAATATAAATGAAATTAGTTCAGCTTTTAATGGGAGTACCCCACCAGAATACATAAATATAGTCCCTCAGATATATGAATATCTTTTAAAGAGTTTTAAATAGCTTTTTTCTTCCTTCCTTCCTTCCTTCCTTCCTTCCTTCCTTCCTTCCTTCCTTCCTTCCTTCCTTCCTTTCTTTCTTTCTTTCTTTCTTTCTTTCTTTCTTTCTTTCTTTCTTTCTTTCTTTCTTTCTTTCTTTCTTTCTTTCTCTCTTTGTTTCTCTCTTTCTTTTTTCTTTCCTCCCCACCTCCCACCCAGTTTTTTTGTATTTGAATTACAGGGAAGCCAGTTTTTTTTTGTATTTGAATTAACTATAGATATAAATCTTATTAGGACATTCCACATAAGGCTAAGACCAGCGTTCATGGCCTTCCAAAATATGAGCCATGTTGTATCAGTCCATTTTCTGTTACCACAACAAAATACCTGAGAATGGATTACATAAAGAAAAAAGTTAGTTCATAGTTTTGGAGGCTGAAAGTCCAACATTGGGTGGCCCCAAGTGTTTGGTTTCTGGAAAGAACCTCCTTGGCTCTATCACATCATGGTGGATAGCATCACAGTGGTAAGAACACATATAAAAGATATCACATGGTGAGATAGGGAGCTAGACGTGGGAATGAGGAGGGGCCTCTTGCTCTTTTATAGCAATCCTCTTGAGAAAAAGTATCCTGATCTTTTCTAAGGGTGGCATCTCCAGTGACCTGCCATTAGGTTCTATCTTAAGTGTCCCAACACTTCCCAGTACTGTCACACTGGGGACCAAGATTCTAACACATGAACTCTAGGATTACAAACCACATCCAAACCGTGGTAATTACATAATATTTATAGAAGCACCAGGGTCCAAATTCTTTAAGCACCTTCTCCTTGCCATGATTCATATGATTTTGGATAAATGGAGTGTTTTTTTCCTTAAACAATATACATATTGTATAACACTCAATTCTTGGGATTTATAAACACATTGCATAATACCAATATCATGAATCCTGTCTTATTTTTTTTACTTTGTGTATTTCCTGCATGAACTTGGAACTTGAATGTACCTGTGCATCACTGAATCCATATTTTATTTATTTCATGACTAATAGAAAGGAGACAGAGGAGGTGGTATGCCTTAAGGTACAACAGTTACCCACATAGCCAGGATATGGGTTTCCCTTAGTCACAGATACTACATTCTTCTGTAGTCCAAATTATTATTTTTTAATGACATCTGCCCATTTAGCTGGGCCACTTGGAAAAGTCATTTGGTTGAGTTGTCAGTTAGTTGACCCTTTTAAACTAATTTTTCTTGGGACCAAAGGCATTGTGTGTTTAATTTGCTCTATACAGCACCTGGGAGAACTTTATAAAAAATGAGAGTGTATGAAGTACACTGTGCCCCAGCTGCAGTACAGCATTACTTTTAAAAATCAACTTTGGATACCATAATCTTGACACTGCAAGTGTTTTGGCAAATTTCCTGGTTCAGCTTAGCAATTTCACAAGGGAGTCCATTAACTTTGAGCCATATTAACAACAATGAGAAAATTTCCTGAGGAAAAGAGAACCCATACAGTTTAATACATGCTTAATTTAAGCATACTTTTGGAGACAATTTCAAATAATGTATAGTGCTATGGGCACTAGCTCTTTGTTGGTACTTCCAAGACCATGTGTTTGGTTGTCTTTTGGGCATTAACTGATTTGTCATGCTCTTTCACCTTGTACAAGTTTCAAAATTAAGTTAGCTTTGAAAAGTTACTCCCTTATATAAAATATTTAGTACAAATTGAAGAGAATGGTTAGATACAGTGTTTACATTGCCTTAAGTGTTCACCTTTGAGTAGTGGGTGATTACTAACCATATTTCCAAGGTAACAGTCACTGCTATTTCTCATCTGCCACTTCACAGATGTTTTAGTCAGCTTTTTTTGCTTTTGTGACTTAAAGACCCAACCAGAAGAATTGTAGTGGAGGAGCAGTTTATTTGGGGGCTTATGGTTTCAGAGGTCTCAGTCCATGGAGCTCTATTCCTCAGGGCACTAGTTGAGGCTGAACATCACGGACAGAGTGTGTGGCAGAGGGAAGCAACTCACATCATGATCAGAGAGCAGAAAGAAAGACTTTGCTCTTCAGATACAAAATATATGCCCCATAGCCACACCCGCAACAAACCACTTCCTACAAACACACCTCACCAACCACACCTCACCTGCTCCAGTTACCACTCAGTTAATACTGTCAGGCATCAATTTGATGATTAAGTTAAAGATACAACCCAGTAATTTCTCCTCCAAACCTTTGTGCATTGTCTCACACATGAGCTTTTGGGGGACACCTCATATCCAAACCATAACAACAGATTAACACCAGAAGGAAGAAGATGGCTTGTGATCCATTTCCTTCCCATAATGAGGATATGAGGTTCATACTGAAGAAAGAGAGAAGACCAGGGACCAGCTAGAATATCCTTGTAGGTGTGTGAATAATCAAGTGATTTAATGATATTTGAGTTCTTGAGTCCTAATCTGTGGAAAGTTTTGGACAAATATCTCTGATTTGAAATGTTTAAAGAAACTTAGATTTTAGGAACTTGTGAAACATAGCTTCCTAGAAAAAGTTTCAGACATAACTTTCTGGATATAATTCAGAAATATTTCTTAACTTGAAATATTCCCAGTTATGAGAGAAAACTGCACCTCACCTAGAGAACTCATCCATTGCTGTGAGCCAGAGGGAATAACTGGGGCAAAAAGTAAATCCATGTAGAACCAGGATTTCAGATATTCCCTTGCCGAGTTTGTGCATCTTAGTTACCTATATTCGTGAAATTATTAGTAGTTTGGTATCAATTTAAGATCTATGATTTGTGTGAATGACTTGAGGAACTGATCCTCTGGGTTAGTCTGTTTTTGATGCAGAAGAACGAGGACATTAACTCCCCTTCAGTGTTCTTTTTCAGTGACAACCCCTGAAGTAATAACACCAGTGTAGGTTTCCTGAGGATCTTTATTCTACACAGTCTATGGTGAAGAGGCTTGATCTATGTAAATACTTTCTTTTATTTTCTTTTCTCTTTTAGGTGCAGAAGAGATCAACTTGTGGATTGAGCATGACCTGAAAATTTTCTTCAGCTGTGAAGAAAACACCAACTCTTTGGAACTCGCACTTTTGAATTCTCTAGAAATTCTTCTCTTACTACAGCTACACAGCTTTTCACTGTTTCAGAACTTTATGAGCATTCCAAATGTAAGTTACAGGTAGAGGACAAAAAGGGGTAGCAGTGTTGAGTCCTGCTTGGAATAATTGACATCGTCTATTAAGTTATATTGTCCTTGAAAGAACAATTCTTTGTCTAGTCATGGACTTAACTTTAGACTGAAAATTAAACAAATGCTTCCATTTGGCTTCTAATTGCCTTTCTGAACTTTAACACAGAGTTTATTTTTCTGGTTTTCAATCTTCAGAAATGGAGTTAAATAATTCCCTTTAGTGGTAAAATTTCTCAAACTATTTGTTTGTGCCTGGGTGTACATGTAAGTGTGTATGTGAGAGAGACAGACTATAAAATCTTGGTTCTATAAAACTGCAACAAATGTAGTAAGTAAATATTTTGAGATTGATCTTTAGATAATAGCACATCACATGAGTATTTAAGCTCAAATATTCAATATACACTCAATAAGATAACAATAATTTCATTAGGCTGATTGGCAAACAGATTTCTGGAACAGGTTTAAGTAAACTAAGCCTATATTGACTGTAACTCTACATGACTGTCCTTCACTAAATTGTAGCTATAGAAATGACCTTAGATTTTCATGTATATTTGGTCAATGAGGAAAAAAAAACTTTTGAAAGTGAAAAAGATTTGAAGTTAATATATGAAATTCTGCCCAAGATTACTGACTTCTATAGAAGAACAAAACTGAAACAAAGTAAATTTAAAAAAAAATCCATTACTTTTAACTCTAGTCTTTATATGTTTTTTCCTAGTATGTAGTTGAAAGAATAGTCTAAAGAATATCTAATAGTGACAAAAAATCAAAAATTATAATTTTAAAAGCATCTAAATTTAAGAAAACAAAATTTTCCAATGAGTTGTTCAATGCCATATTAACTGTTCAAAATTTACACTAGAATTCATTTTAATAATAATTTACTGAGTACTGCTGGGCATTTCCTTTAGTGATCTATAGCTATCCTTCATTATCCAAAGGGAGTGGTTCCGGAACCACAATCCAAAGATATTCAATTCTTTTACATGCAGTGTAGTAGTTGCCTGTAACTTACACATATACTCCCATATACATTAAGGCCTCTCTGCATTACTTATCAAACTTAATACAATATAAATATTTGTGTAAAGAGTTGATATATAGCATTGTTTAGGAAATAATGGCAAGAAAACAGTCCATACATCATGTGGACACAATTTTTATTTTTTAAGAATAATTTCATCCCATGATTAGTTTAATATGCAGATGTGGAACTCATAAACATAGAGGACTGACTGTGATAGTCAAAAAGAAAACTGACAATCAACCTAGGTGCCCTACAACACATGACTGGATAAAGAAATTAGGTATATATACACAATAGAATATTACTCCACCTTAAAGAAGAATGAAATTATGGCATTTGCCAGTAAATGGATGGAGCTAGAGAATATCATGCTAAGCAGAATAAGCCAATCCCCAAAACCAAAGGCCGAATATTTTCCGAATGCCAATGCTAATTCACAATAAGAAGTGGGGGTGCCAGGGAAGAATAGAGGTACTTTGGACTAGGCAGAGGGGAGTGAAAGGAGGGGAGGGGTTTTGGGGTAGGAAGGACAGTAGAACAAATCGGGCATTATTACCTTATGTGCATATATGACTACATGACTGATGTGATTCTACATCATGTACAACCAGAAGAATGAGGAGTTATACTCCATTTATGTATGATGTGTTAAAATGTATTCTACTGTTATGTATAATTAATTGGAACAAATAAAGTAATTAAAAACAAAGAAAACTGACAAATCCTATTCTCACAGAGCTTGCATTGTATTGAGCAAGAGAGAAAATAAACCCATTGTGCAACTAACGAGATGTATTTAAAACTGATAAATGATAAAGAAAAAAATTGGAGCAGGGAGGATGTCTTGGTCAACTGAGGCTGCTGTAACAAAATGCCATAGATTGTAGCAATAGAAATTTTTTTCTAATAGTTCTGGAAGCTGGTAAGTCCAAGATTGAGGCACCAGAAGATTCAGTGTCTATTGAAGGCCTGTTTCCTGGTTTATAGATTGCTGCTCATACCTATGTCCTCACATGGTAGAAAGGACACTCACAGTGCTCCACTCTCATGACCTAATTGCTGATACTGTCACCTTGAGAATTTGATGTCATTAAATGACTGTTGAGAGGACAAAACAGAAAAATTCAGACAGTAGCAGGAAGCTTGTGAGTTCTGGGAATTGGAAGCTATTGGGATTTTAAGTTGAGTGATCAGGGAAGACAGGAAGGTGAATTCTGAGCTGAGCAAGGGAGGTGAAAGACTGAATCTTGTGACTGGGGAATAGCAAAAGGAACAGATAGTGAAAAGCCTCTGGAAACAGGAGGACAGCTTGAAATTTTCAGACTTAGCCAAAAAATCAGTGTAGATGAGAACAGAATGAAAAAGAAGAGCAGTAGGAGATAAGATCAGGGAAGTAATGGTGTGTGTATGTGTGTGTACACTGGTATACATATAGATAATGTGAGGCCTCATGGACCATTATGAGAAAATGGTTTGCTCTGAGTGAGCTGGGTATGGAAAGATTTTAGCAGCTGTGTACTATAATCTGACTTAATTAAATTTGAAGTATTCTCTGTTGAAGTAGAAATGGAATTTCACTTGTAGATACCTGAGACAGGTTAGCAAGACTAGGTAAGATTAAAATATCATTTTGGTTAGAAGTGTTGAGAATAGACTACAACACTCCTGGTAAAGTTGATGGTAGCTTAGATCAAGATGAGAATATGGGCATGGTGAAGTGTGGTAAAATTCTGTTTTTCTTGTGATGGTTAGCCAACTAAAATTTGTCAACAAGTTGATATCGGGGGAGGGAGTTGCATATGGGGTATTAGAGAAAGAGAGGAGTTAAAGTCAACTTGGAGGTCTTTATCTTTTGACTGGAGGGATGGAATTGCTAATAAATGAGTGAAGATGATTTTAGAAGGAGGTTTCAAGGTTCAGTCTGTGCATGTTAGATTTGAGATGATATTAGATATTTTGTGTCAGTCAGTTTTCCATCACTATGATAAAACATCTGAGATAAACAACTTATAGGCAGGAAAAGTTTATTTCGGCTCACAGTTTGAGAGGTTACCATTCACAATCACTTGATCCTGTTGCTCTGGGCCTACAAAGCAATATATCATGGTGGAAGCATATAGCAGAGGAAATTTGTTCACCTTATGGTGTCCAGGAAGCAGGAGAGAGGGAGAAGCCAGAGTCCAAAATCCCCTTCAAGGGTATGCCCACAATGACCCGACTTCCTTCCATTAGGCCCCACCTCTGAAAGACTCCACCGCCTCCCAACAGCACCATAGGCTGGTGACCAATCCTTCAACATATGGCCTTTAGAGGACATTTAAGAAGCAAACCATAACACATTTTAAAGGAAATATCAAGCTGGCAGTTGAATACATGAATCTAAAGTTAAGGTTAGTTTTTGCTCACTTGAAATCCCCAGTGAATAGATTGTATTTAAAGCCAGTGTGCTTGGGTGGAATTAATGAAGGAAGGAATAGAAAAGAGAAACCACCCTGGAAAGAGTCCTGGGATAATTCTATGTTGAGAAGTTGAAAAGACAAGGAAGGAAGAGCAAAAGGCCAAGGAGCCAGGGCCAAGCAGGAGAGTATGATGTTCTACAAGGGATGAGTTCAGGGGTTTCAAGAAGGAGACAGCTCAATGGTGGCCAGCTGCTGCCAGAATTGTATCATATTCCAAAACATGGTACAATGAGATTCTATATTGAACCTTTATAAATTCTCCAAAGTTTTCCATTTTACAAACTAAAAAGGAAAATTACTATAACATAAATATTATTTAAAATCAAGACTTTTTCCATTAAGAAAGAAGTAGGAGAACGTCTTTCCTTCTTTATTATTCTTTGGGAGAAACACTAGAGGAGCTCACATTATTCTGTATCTTTTATATGATGGAATATATATATATATATACACACACACACACACACACACACGTACACACATACATACATACATATGATATTTATATAACATAAATGCTGGTTTGATTTGGGTTAAAATGTAGTACTTAGAATTTAGTAATCAATTATGAGCTTATCTTTTAAAAATTTTCAAAAATACAAGTGGTTTCTTTCCATTTGTGTGTTAATGTAGAAGATGCCTGCTATTTCTACATGTCCAATCATACATTTCTGATTCTCCAAGGTTATTATTATTGTTATTATTATTTGTATCTTGTTGTTCATCTGGAAGAAGAACGATTCACTTGCAAGTGTGTGAAATTCATGAAGCAAATGGGACATTGTACTAGCTGATCTCTAAAGCCTCACCTACTTCAAAGGTTCTAAGAAAAATGCTTATACCTGTGGCCTGTATTAAGCCAAGTTTGATGGGGATGGGGAGTTAGCAGCCCTTCAAATAAGCTGGATTAACCCCACTGCCAATTCTCTTAGGGAAAAGGCAGCTCAGCTTTTCAGAGCATATAGGTCATCAGCAAAAGTTAGATTATAAAAGTCTTCAAGTCGCAATCATTCCATACAGTAAGGGAATTGAATGTGATTTAGGCTTAAGAGTGAGGGAAATGAATTTTTAGTTAAGAGCCATGAAAATCAGCACTATTTCATATAGTTTAGATAGCTATTCTTGGTTCAATATAGGCATTCATTCAGTTCAGTTTCCTTGAGTTCAGGGATAATAAAATGATACACATTTTTTTTTCCTATAAATTCAGTCAATTTTGGAAGGGCCTATAACTTTTAAAGCTAGTTTTTTGTTTAAGTTGCCTAACTACTAACTTTTTACTGCCGAATTTGAAGAGAAATACAACCACCCAAAATACTCCCATATCTGTCTTAAGACTCCACAGAGAAAAGTATGAGATGACATGATGCTAGAGTAGTCTTTTCACTTTCCAATCCCTTCCTAAAGTTTCAAAGAGTTTTAATAATTGGACAGACTCTTCTGAGAACACGAGATCAAAAGTTCCCCCCTCAACAATGACTCCTTTGTTATTAAAATATTGTAAACTGAACCTATTTGGAAATATTTCAGAATGAATTCTTCATTTAAAGGAATTAACTGAAACTCACAGTTAAAATTCCTATTGAATTAGGTTTGTCAAAATTGAGAATGAAATTGATTTTGGGAAATGAAGTAAATCTGACACATCCACTGTTGGAATAGGATAGGGACATCACAGGTAGTTACAGAAGACATGAAATAGTAAATGCATGTTAGTTAGTATCTGTTATGGTTTGAATCTGGAATGTTCCCCCAAAAGCTCCTGTGTGAAAAGCATGGTCCCTGATGCAGCCAGGTCCAGAGGGGAGATTTTAGGCTGTGATTGTATCACAAGGGCTCCAGCCTCACCAGTGGATAAATTCGCTGATAGCTAAATGGCATTTGGGGGCATGTCCTGGAAGGGTTTATCTTTTCCCTAGCCCCCTCCTCCCTCACTCTGTCTCTCTCTGCTTCCTGGCTACCATGAGCTAACAGCTTTTCTCCCCCATGCCCTTCTATCGTGTTGTTTCTGCCTTGGAACCTGCTGATCACGGACTGAACCTCTGAAACCATGAGCCAGAATCAATCTTTCCTCTAAGTCAGGTATTTTGGTCATAATGATGAAACAGATGAAAAACTAACATAGCATTTGAGACTCCAGAAAAGAATCCATAGGTTTATTTTCCACCTTGGTTTTGAAAAACAAGATGTTCTGCACAAGACTAGAGGACCACAAGGCAAGCTTCCTGATGAATGACAGTTATTAGGATGTGCAAATCAAGTGGCAAGGGGTGAACTAGAAAAAGTTGCCCAAATATAAGTGTCTCTGAAGAACTACTCTTGTTTCACAATCTCCACTCTTTCTTGTCAGGCAGGAAACTATATTGTGTTTGGGTTTTGGTGTATCTCTGTACGTGTGTTTGTTGAAAAATGTGTTGGTCAATGCTCAATTATTTGTTTCTGGCAACTGTGGATCCTTTGGAGAGCTCATCCTGGTGAAAGGAGCCCCAAGACCAGGTGATATGGATTCTCTAGCTGGGGACGTAGAATATGTTTTGGCTGGAAAGCTGGAATCTGAAAGTCCCTGTCCCAAGTGGCAGCTTGATGTAATGACATTGTTTGGTCTCTCCTGATGTCCACATGGGAGCAAGTACCTTGCAGTCTGTTCATGACTTTTCTTTTTATTTTTTTGGTACTGGAGATTTAACCCAGGGGCACTTTGCCACTGAGCTACATGAGCTACCTTATCAAGACTTTTTTTTGTTTTTTATTTTGAGGCAGGATCTCACTAAGTTCCTTAGGGCCTTGCTAAGTTGTTGAAGCTGGCCTTGAATGTGTGATCCTTCTGTTTCAGCCTCCAAGTTGCCAGTATTACAGGTGTGTGCCACTGAACCCAGTGGGTTTTTTCTTTTGAAGATCCTCTAACCAGATTCCAGCAGTGCCTATAGCATAACAGACTCTAAAGTGGGGGAATGCTGCCAGATTAGGCAGAGTGGAGGCTGTCACTGGCCTGGGCCCTTCTCTTCCCTGGGATGAGCTCACAGAGCTGTATACTTGGATGAGAGCAGTGTTATTTTCACATTTCTGACTACTTCATACACAGTTTGGGGAAGAAAAAAAACCCTGACAAATATTCTCCCTTATTCATGGTGGATAAGTAGTTCCAAGAACCCCTCTGGATGCCTGAAACTGCAGATAGTACTGAACCCTAGGTATTCTGTTTTTTTCCTATATATTCTGCAGTGTTCCACAAAGTACCAAAGTTTATCTCTTCTTCCACGTTTGATGTCCCACTGCCTCCTTTGCATCACTGCTCTTGTATTTTGGGGACATTATTGAGTAAAATAAAAGTTTCTTGGATACAAGCACTATAATCCAGCAATAGCTGCTCTGATAATCAAAATGGCTACTGAGTGACTAATGGGTGGGTAGCATATACAGTGTGGATTCACTGGAACAAGGGATGTTTCATGCCCCAGGTGGGACAGAGTGGGATGGAGCAAGATTTCACCACACTACTTAGAACAGCATCCAAGTTAAAGCTTATGAATTGTTTATTTCTGAAATTTGCCATTTAATATTTTTCTGACTGTGGTTGACAGCAAGTAACTGCAACTTCAGAAAGTAAGAGCATGTTTAAGTGGTGACTACAATATTTAAGTATTTTTTTTGGAAAAATGAAATCATGGCATTTGCCAGTGAATGGATGGAGCTAGAGAATATCATGTTAAGCAAAATAAGCCAATCCCAAAAAATCAATTTTCTGATATGCCGATGCTAATTCACAATAAGGAGAGGGGCTGCTAGAGAAGAATAGAGGTACTTTGGACTAGGCAGAGGGGAGTAAAAGGAGGGGAGGAGGTTTAGGGGTAGGAAAGACAGTAGAATGAATCAGATATTATTACCTTATGTGCATATATGACTACATGACTGATGTGATTCTACATCATGTACAACCAGAAGAATGAGAGTTATACTCCTTTTATGCATGATGTGTCAAGATGCAATCTACTGCCATGTATAACTAATTAGAACAAATAACAATAGAAAGAAAGTAACAAAGAATTTAGAAAAAGGACTCTACTACAAAGGAACATTTAAAGTATTCCTCAAATCCACCAATGTATTTCTTGATGTATTTCTTTCACTGTTTTTCCATAGATTATTCTTCTCCTCCTATTCCCCTCACCTAACTTGAACTTGCTATCTCTTTCAGAGAAAACACGAGGAATCAGGCCTTGGTCTCCTCTGTATGGAACTACCTATTCACATGCTCCTTGTGAACATCCTGTCTTCCAATCTCAAGAAAATTTATGTCACCTGTCTTCCAGATGAATTCTTTGACTTGGCACCCTCTATATTCTGCTCTGCAACCCAGGCTCGCATTCACCTGGGTGCAGAATACCACT
This sequence comes from Xerus rutilus, assembly GCA_028644305.1. Taxonomy (NCBI): domain Eukaryota; kingdom Metazoa; phylum Chordata; class Mammalia; order Rodentia; family Sciuridae; genus Xerus; species Xerus rutilus. The sequence goes on from CM053400.1 coordinate 119,868,996, forward strand.
GTTATACTTGCCCTTCATTGTTGGTGAGAAACATGGAGTGATGAATCTCATCTGCCCTAACACAGCATCCACTATGCCTCATATTCTGGCATTCTCCAAAAGCATCCTCATCCCATCATAGCAAATCTACAGAGATTCAATATCTCTATTATCTCACCTGCCATTCACTGCTTTTCTTTTTAGTGGTTTTTTCTTTTTCTTTTTCTAATTTAAAAGTAAATTCATGCATGTGATAATGGAAAAAAATCAAATGATGCAAAGAGGTATAAAAGAAAACTAAATTTTCTTTGCACTCCATATCCTTAGTCCCCGATTCCCTTCTACAAAAAGCAGATTTATTAGAAAAATATTGTTCTTCCAGAAATAATTCTGCGCATTAGCAAGTATATATACTCCTTTCCCCTGCCCTACACCTTCAAATCATCTGTGAAGAAAGAAAGAAAAAGAAAGAAGAGGAAAGAAAAAAAGAAAGCAATAGAAACATGCTAAACTCACTGTTAGGTCTGGAACTTAGAGCCTGGGTCTGGGTGGTCCCTCCAGCTGCCTAGGGCTTCCCAGCCTTGGGTGAGCTAAGTGGCCAGCTCTCAGCTCCTCCTGCCTACACCTGGCCTGGATTTCTCCCTCTCTACACCTCAAGGCTCTCAAGATAATTTCTGTCGCTATTCCCATGTTCTACCAGGCTAGCAGAAACCTAACCATAGTCTTTCTTGGAATTCTTTTCTTCTCTGGAGTTAAGGTACCTAGTTGGGACATGGCCTGATTACCATGGTGTCTGACAAACATCTCTATTTTTAATCCTAGAGATCATGAACAAATTCCAGCCACATCCTGGGTGAGGTATGATGTGACTGTCCTTGTCACAGGTTGGAAAAGCCACAGCACATTGGTCTAGTGACTAGGTTAGGGAGCCTGTTCTCCTTTAGTTTCTGCCAGGCTTGAGAGTGTACTTGAAGGTTGCCTATCTGCCTTAGGTTGGAATGAATTTGTGTTCATGAGGCTAGTAGATGGGGAAAGTAGTCCATAGGTAAGTCAGTCACCAGTGCAAAGTCACAGAGCTGGGTTCATCCAGAGTATCCTATACTCCAGAAAGTGCAACATTAAATAGCAAATACAATACACTAGGACAAGTCAAGAGAAAGTTATGGAAGAAAGGAAAAAGTCATATATTTTAGTACCTTTAGTAGTCTTTTTTCTGTTTTTGGAACAAGAAACCTCACATTTTCAGTTTGCACTTGGCTTTGTGACTGCAGCTGGCCTTGATTGCAATGCTCAGAAATACCCGGTTACCAACCTCAGCTGGTTTCTCAGCACAGCCAGCCAGCCAGCCAGCTGTGTGTTTCTCTAGCCAGCTGTCTCCCCGTTGTTCACAGTGGCTAAACATTTTCTACTTTTCCCAAATTTATACTCCTTCTGCCTCCACCTTCATCTTGGCACACATGGTTATCTGTGACTTTGGAGAAAAAGAAATAGAAGTCACCAGATAAGAGTACCTCATGATTCTAAACTTCCTTTCTCCTGACCCCTTTACCTGTTGTCACCTACAAGGAGGCATGCTTCTTCCTAGTGTTTATCCCTCACTTGCACCCTGGATTCCATCTCGTCCTGCCTTTTCAGGACTGAGCCTGATCATCTCCCTCTCTCAAGAGGTAGTACACCACTGTAGGAAGAGCAGGAATTCTTGAGACTTTGCCTGGGACTGGATCCCAGTTCTGTCTCTCATCACTTGTGAAACTTTGGGCAACTCTCTTAACTTTTCCATGCCTCAGTCTCCCTACTTGGAAATTGGTACAAAGATACTTATTTCATGTGTTGTTATAAAGATTAAATAAGTTAATATGGATAAAGTATTTAGAAAAGAACACATAATATGTGCCGTATAAATGTTTGAATAATAGAATTAAGGAAAAAAGTCCTTTTCAGAGTTTTCCTATGACTCCTCATAATACCCTCAGTTCTTTCCTATCTTAAACAAATCACCCTTGGTGACTTCCAAAGTCCTTCTGGCTAAGCTCAATGTCTTTTTTCCCCGCAATAGCTAAATTTCTTTGGTGTTTTCTACATACAGGTCATTCTTTTCTCACTGCCTAGTCACTCCCCGATGCATAAGAATATGGTATCTGCCCTACCATCTTCTGAAGTTGTTTTTGCTGTGAAAATCCATGCAGTCATGTCATCAAATTCAATGTACATATATTTTAAAGTTTTCTTGATCCTTCCCCTGAACTTAAAATTATAAGCCACCAATGAAAACCTGTTAGTCAAGTTTTCATTCACTGTGACCTAAATGTCTGACAAGAACAACTTAGAGGAGTAAAGATTGTTGGGGCTTATGGTTTCAGAGTATTCAGTCAATGGTCATCTGGCTCTACAGCTATTGCTAAAAGGAGGGGGAATTCGGGGGTGCCATATGGGTCCTGCTCAACGAGTTGGGGGCCAGAAAAGACGAGGGAGGGGTCTTCAGGGAGGAAGACGATATGGGGTCTTTCTGGATGGTGGCAGTCCACGGAGCCAAATTCCCCAGGCCCTCGGGTGTAGGTAAAGAATCTGCTCTGCCCCAGTGAGATGCAGAAACACCGGAGCGAGATGCAGAAAACACCATTTATTCCAGAAAGTATAGAAGCTTACATACACTCTTGGACCAATCAGATCCAAAGGTCACAAACAAAGGGGTGATCTTTGGCAAGAGCATAGTCTATTACCATAGAATAGGGAAGGATGGAAGGGAGGGGTTGGAAGGTAAGGAGAGTGCTCCTACATACAGCCAGAAGAAGGGGCGGGGAAGAGAAGAACAAGAACAAGGAGGAGGAGGAGAAGCAGGAGGAGGAGGGGAGAAGAAGGAGGAGAAGAAGGAGTGAACTACAGAGAAGATAAACTCGTCCAGGGAACGCCCCCTGTAACCTACTTCCTCCAACTCAGTTCTGTCTCCCAGTGGTCCATTCAGCCATCAACAGCTACATCGATGAGGTCAGATCTCTTAATATGCAATTACTTTTCAAAAGCCCCACCTATTCAGATACATGAGACTTTAGGGGACTTTCAGATCCAAACCACAACATTGCCTTCTCTTCTACTTAATCTCTTTGGCAGATTCCTCTTTATCTGGTCACCATTAAATGCAGAATGTAGCTTTTTCCTCAAGTTCCCACTCCCTTCCCTTCCAACTTGTCAAACTCCTGAAAAGATTCCATCCATTTCCATGGCTTTAGTTACCACCGATAGGCTAAGGGGACCCACATACGTATTGAAGACTCATATCTTTCCTGAGTCCCAAATTAATTCATCCATATGCCTACAGACAGAGCCACTTGGATGTCCTTGAGATACCACAGAGTCAGCATGTCTAAAATCAAACTTACCATTTCTTCTGCACTTACTCCAACTTACTGAACATCTAGGTTTCTGTATATTTATTTCTCTTGACTGCAAATTAACTCCCTTCTCTTTTCTGTCTTCCACAGTCAGGCTCTTGGCTGCTTCTTCAACCTTTTTTCTTTTTAGATCCCTCTGCGTCTTGACTATTAGGTCAGAGGCAGATGTGGAAAACAGCCGCCTTGCTCCCACCACGCCCGCAGCCGCGCTGCGCTCAGTCTGGCCTCGCGCTGGCCCTGCTGGAGCACCCGGCCCTTGGGGCACTTGAAAGTTTCTCCTCGCTCTCTCCCCTGCTCCACATGGCTGCCGCCTTCCCCTCCCTCCTTTTGTCCACTGCCACCACCAGGAGCACCACCGTCAGTGGCGCGCACTGAAGGCAGTACACATGCGCCAAACACACCAACATGGCAGCCCCCAGTAGCCCATATGGAAAAAACAGCAAACCTCCAACATGAAAGCCGCCATGACTCCCGGCTCATCCCGGAAGGACTCCGACCTCACCAGCCGCACCTAACCAATCTCAGAGGACACTGGACTCTAGACCAACACCTCTTCCTGCCCCAGGCCCTTCCCTTCCTACCTTAAACTTTCCTTTTCCGGATGGTGGTGGTGGTGGGGAACCCTTTAAATTCTGTATGCCATGAGGCTCCAGCGCCATTTTCTGCCCGCTCAAGCATGGTGACTAGGGGGAGGGTGGCCCGGGAGCGTTCCTCCCAGAATAAAGCCTGTTCTGGTCCTGTTTTACTTCCTTCTGGTCGTTTGGCTTTACAATTTGGTGCCAAAATCCGGGAGAGTTTTTGAACCTCCCCCTGAACTGGGGTAGAGGCAGACTCTCCGAACCAGACTGGGAGCCGCTTTCCGCCCTCCGGATCGACAAAAGTGAGGTAGGCTTCCCTCAACCCGTTTCCCCTGACTCCTCAGCTTCATTCCCGTCCGCACCAGGGGGTCTACCTGTAAGTCACACGTGTGCATAGGCCCCTGCCCGAGGCCACTTGAATTGGAGAGATGTCTCCAGTCCTTGTTGTCAGGTCTGGTCAGGGTCTAAGATGCTCAATTAAGGAAACTGGTCAGCGGAGCTTCTGCAAGCCAGATGTGACATCACTAGTGGACACGCCTCCTGTCAATCAGCGAGTTTTCCTGACCCATTCAGGAAGGACTCTGGCCTTCTCTTCCTGTTCCCAATCCCTCCCCTTCCTGACCGGGTTTTCTTAAAATTCTCTATGCATGGAATCTCCAACGCCATTTCTCTCGACATGCTCTGATGGACGGGGGATTTGGTCCGAGGGCGCGCATTCCAATAAAGCCTTGCCGAGTGGCTTAATTCATCTTCTGGTCATGTGATCTTTACATTTGTGAGCCGCCTGATTCCGTTTGGGCCCCGAGGAGTTTACGAGGATGCTTGAGCCCCTTGCTTGTCCCCCCGTTTTCTGGTGGACTTGAACGGATTTTGGGACACCTTTTTCCATTCTCGCCCACTTCTGTGAACGCTGAGGAGCCATGGGAAACACCAGCTCTACTCCAGACCCCACAACTCCTTTGGGCTGTCTGTATTGCAATTTTGAGGAGCTAGGATTTGCTGAGGACCTATGCCATGAGCATCTGATCCTCCTTTCCACTGAAGTCTGGCCTCAGTATGGCTTAGGCAACAGATCAAAATGGCCTCCAGAGGGAACTTTTGATTTTCAAATCCTCACTGATTTGGTTAATTTTTGTCACCAGACAAGGAGATGGACAGAGGCTCCTTATGTTCAGGCTTTTTGGGAGGTATGCTCTCGCCCCAACCTTTATTCCACCTGTTGTGTCCTTCAAGTTATTTTTGCTAGAGAAAATCCCACATTCCCTCCCCCATGTTTTTACCTATCTTCTTCCTCTTTACTGATCCACCTGAACTGCGCTCAGCCCCACCTTTCTGCCATCCCCCTCCTCCTGTAGCCACAGCTCTTGCCCCTCCTCCTGGGAACCCACTCCCTCCAATGGATCCCTTCACTCACCCACTCCCCTCTTCCCCTGTTAGCACCCACACCTGTTCCCACCAGCCTCCCTTTTCAGCTGACCCTAAGCTTCTCTGTCCCCTCAGGGAAGTGGCAGGTGCTGCTTGGGACCATGCTGATCAAGTTCGTTTAACAGACATAACTCTTCCTACAGGTGAAGCTGCTATTCCCCTAACTGAACCCAAATGGAACTATCAGGATGGCCAGCAGGGGCACTGTCACTGCGCCCGCATGATTCAATATCTAATAGCAGACATGCAGGCAGTGTCTAATAAAGTAGTTAATTTTGATAAGCTCAGAGAAATCACCCAGAATCCCAATGAAAATCCAGCTCTATTTCTCAACTGCCTTACAGAGGCTCTTACCAAATATACAAAGCTGGATCCTGAGTCTCCTTCTGGGGCTACAGTGCTAGCGACCCATTTCATCACCCAATTAGCCCACGACATTAGAAAAAAGCTCAAATGAGCTGAGGAGGGCCCACAAACCCCTATCCGGGACCTGGTAAAAATGGCCTTTAAAGTCTATAATGCCCAAGAGGAGTCAGCTGAATTAGCCAGGCAGGCTCAATTACAGAAAAAGGTAACACTCCAAACCCAAACCCTGGCAGCAGCCCTGAGGCCTCCAGCTCCAACAAGAGCTTTAAGGGGAAACCCGCAATCCCCTCAGCTGGGGGCTTGCTTCAAATGCGGATGCAAGGGTCACTGCACCCACCAGTGCCCAAACCCACAGCCCCCTCCTGGGCCGTGCCCCACCTGTGAGCAGACACGACATTGGAAAAGTGACTGCCCCATGGCTGGTCCTTCCTCAGTGCCTCTACTTGGGGGTGTGACCAACCAGGCAGCACTCTCTCCTGAACTCTTGGGGTTCACAGAAGACTGAAGCAATCCAAACTAGGGGACCCCCTCACCCTCACCGAGCCCAGGGTAATGCTCCAGGTAGTGGGTAAGTCCATAACTTTTCTTGTGGCCATGGGGGCTACCTATTCTGTTTTGCCTGCCCACTCTGGGCCTTTGTTTCCTTCCCAGGTCTCAGTTATGGGGATTGATGGCCAACCCTCCTCTCCAAATCGAACTGCTAGGCCGGCGTGTGCCCTGGAGGGACACCTTTTTACACACTCCTTTCTGGTTATTCCATCCTGTCCAATTCCTCTCCTAGGCAGAGACATTCTCCAATTATTAGGGGCCACTCTCCAATTGCATCCCCAAAATGCCACCGCCCAGCTTCTCTTACCTCTAATCTGTACTCTTTCTAATGACCTGACAGCACCCACTACACCATTACCCCCAGACCTAGTTGATCCCCAAGTCTGGGACACCTCCAATCTAGTCATAGCCTCTTACCACAAGCCAGCCCATATTCAGTTAAAGCCACACACTAAATATCCTTCGCGTCCCCAATTTCCCATCCACCCAGTGGTCCCCACAAGGAGGCATCAAACCCAAACTCCCTACGCACCAGATGACAGGTCACCAACCAGGTGAAGACTGGCAGATTGACTTCACTCATATGCCTAGGCACAAAAAGCTTCGCTACCTACTCACTATGGTTGATACTTTTTCAGGTTGGATAGAAGCCTTCCCTACCTCCAGGGAAACTGCTGACACTGTTGCCTCCATCCTTGTTGAGCAGATTATTCCCAGATTCGGACTTCCCATCTCCATCCAGTCAGACAATGGTTCGGCCTTCACTTCCCAGGTTGTTCAACTAGTCTCCAGAGACCTCAACATCACTTGGAAACTCCAAATTCCCTACCGACCCCAATCCTTGGGTAAGGTCGAAAGGGCCCATGGCATCCTCAAGGATCACCTCACTAAACTTGCTATTGAACTCAGGCTCTCCTGGCCCAATCTCCTGCCATTGGCCCTCACTCGAATTAGGGCAACCCCTAGAGCCCCCTCTGGCCTTAGCCCTTTTGAGTTGCTCTATGGATGCTCTTTCCTAATCAACCAAAATTTCCCAACCAATCCCCCTCCCCTTGTGTCCTACCTGCCATATCTCACCCTCCTACACAAGCTTCTAACGGAACATGCAGACCGCTGCCTTCCTGAGCCATCTATAGCCTCAGACCCAGCACATCTGCAGACTGACTCAGATCCTCTTCAACCAGGTGACAGTCTTACTTCAAGAGCTGCATCCTCAATCATTGGAGCCCCGCTGGATGGGTCCCCATACAGTCATACTTACCATGCCAACAGCAGCCAAGCTTCGAGGCCACACCCCATGGTACCATGTCTCCGCCTCAAAAAGCCACCTACCCCCAGTGCCCAGCCTTGGACTTCCACCATGCTGGGTCTCACCAAACAAAAAGTTTCTTGACAACCCTCCTCTGCTAATCAGTAATCTCTCCCAAGCCTCTTTTCCTACCCCCAGGTGGCGCCTCTGCATTCAAGCGGCATGACTGACAACCAGATGCTTCTATCCCTACGTCTGCCTCCCTGCCTGACCAACACCCGAGCCACCTCCCCCTCTCGATGTCCCCAATCCCGCACAAAGCAGCCAGACTGAATCTACTGTCCTATATCATCAAAAAGGCTGGGATGTTAGGTCAGAGGCAGATGCGGAAAACAGCCGCCTTGCTCCTGCCACGCCCATAGCCGCGCCCTGCTCTGTCCGGCTGCACGCTGGCCCTGCTGGAGTGCCCGGCCCCTGGGGCACTTTCTGAAAGTTTCTCCTCGCTCTCTCCCCCGCGGCTGCCACCTCCCTCCCCATTTTGTCCACCGCCACCGCTGGGAGCACCACCGTCATTCGGGCGCACTGAACGCAGTATGCATGCGCCAAACACACCAACATGGCAGCCCCCAGTAGCCGATACAGAAAAAACAGCAAACCTCCGACATGAAAGCTGCCATGACTCCTGGCTTATCCTGGAAGGACTCTGACCTCACCAGCCTCACCTAACCAATCTCAGAGGACACTGGACTCTAGCTAGACCAACACCTCTTCCTGCCCCAGGCCCTTCCCTTCCTGTCTTAAGCCTTCCTTTTACGGATGGGGAAACCCTTTAAATTCTGTATGCCATGAGGCTCCAGCGCCATTATCTGCCCGTGACCTGGTCAAGCCTGGTGACCTGGGGGAGGGTGGCCCGAGAGTGTTCCTCCCAGAATAAAGCCTGTTCTGATTCTGTTTTACTTCCTTCTGGTCGTTTGGCTTTACATTGACCTCTGGACCACAGCCCAAATGACCCTTGACACTCCTTGGAATGCATAAAGTTCATGCTTCTGTGCAGAGCCACTTCTCTCTTGGGCTTCAAAGCGAATATGTAGTTACGTTAGATCCTCTCTGAAGTTTTTATAATTGCCCATGAACTCAGATGAGTATTTAGATTCTAATGTAATTTCTTTCTACACCTCAAGACCCTCAAGACAATTTGTCTCTATTTCCCTGTTCTACCAGGCTAGTAGAAATCTAACCAGAGTCTTTCTTGGAATGTTTTTCTTCTCTGGAGTTAAGGTATCTGGTTGGGACATGGCCTGGTTACCATGGTGTCTGACAAGCATGTGTGGTCTTTCCCTGATGACCCCTGCAGTGCCAGCAGCTCTCTGTTACTTCTGTGTCCTTTTGGGGCCCAAAGGTTAAGGTCAGGTTCTCAGTGCTTTTTGGTCACAGAATCACAACCAGTCTTTCATCCTGGGGAGATTTATTGGCAACTCTTGAGCATGACGGCCATGAAAATGGGCCACATTCTTCATTTACAGTCAGGTAGCACCTCTTTCCACAATGGGGTCAGAAGTCCTAGTCTTGCTCATATTTATCTGAATGTTTTTCTATACTCTATGTTCTGCATGTAATTCCTCTGAAAACCCTCTCAATTATTCTCGGGTATACACTGGAATCTCACATGCCTACTAGATAAGGTAATGTAAGAGACTGAAGCAGGTGAGTGTAGGAGACAGTAGGGAGTAGTGGGGTCTGAGTCTGTCTGAAGGGGCAACCAGCCACTCAGCTCTAGCTTATTGAGGCCATAAAAAATGTGGGCCTAAAGTTTGCAAAAGTTTCTGAAAATTAGGGTCTTGTATGAAATTGCCATTTAAAAAATATTGATAAATAATTCTAAATTGATAAAACAGTGTTTGAGTCCAACAAATTAGGTATATGTGCCCCACAGGTTGCTGGTTTGTGACTTAAGTCCTAAGAGTTTAGATTTTTGAACAAGAAAATCCATAACACATATTTCTCTTTACATGGGAGAAAAATATTAAGGAGTAAAAAACATTCTGAGTATTAATATTTGAACATGTTATCCTACCATACATTTCTGGATTCTCTTCTTACAACCCCAAAAAAGTGATTTACCCTCCATTTAGGTCCACATGGTTCTCTGGACAGGATTCATCAGAGCACCCAGCAGTAACACTACCACCTTATGTTTTTATCTGTTTGCTTATGCATCTCTCTCACCCTGCTAAGTCCCTTGAGGTGGCACCTCTATTATTAATTTTTGCTTTGCTAGTGCATATTCCATGGTTTGGCATGCAGCATACACTCTGAGCAGGGATTTGGAAGCAAGAAGGAGAAAGAACATTTTATACAGCTGAGAAAAGCACATGCAAGGATAGGGAGTCATGGATCACCAGTGTTTCGTTTTGTTTTGTTGAAATCTCATAATGCTTTGGTTTTATGGGAGTACAAAATAATAGCAGGGAATGAAGAGAAGGAAGCAAGATGACCATGCAAAGGACTCACACATCATTTTAGCAGCTTATATTAATCTTTACGTGGTAGGGAACCCATAAAGTTATTTTTTTAAAATCAAGAATGAAATACATCTGTTTCAGATTAAAATATGAATTGAAGGGATATATTTAGTGGTCTTTGCTTCTGTGGAAGCCTAGCATTGCCAAATGCCTTCCTGAATTTGGTGATATCCCACACTGTGAATCTTGCCTTCCCAAACTTCCATTCAGGAAAATCACATTCCTAGGCTCCCTTGACGCTAGAGTACAGGTGTGTGACATCAGTTCCATGATTCAAATGTGCCTGTGCTAGACTTGAATTTGGAATTAAGCAACCACAGGAGCTCTTATGTCAAGCACAAACACAGATCCATCTGTTTCTTTGGAAGCAGCAGGAACTGAGTCTCCAGTCCTTAGTCTTCATCCTCATAGTTGCCAGATGGTGGTGGCATGCAAGCTTTTACTGAGCAGCCCCTGTGGTATGGATGGGCATTGTTCCTGGGTGCATACTCTGGAACTGGATGCCTAGCCTTTCTGGAGATTCTGCAAGCTACTCAACATGTGGAGATTCTGTTTCCTGCAACTCAGATCCTGACAGTACAAGATGATATCAGAAAACATGGTTCCATGCAGAGCTGCTTAGGGCTGGCATCCTGGGAAAGTCTAGAAATACATAGAGAGCATCTGAAAGATGTCAGGAAACTCTCCTAAGGAATTTGAAAAATGTTAGGAAAATTCTCTCCTGTAGGTGTAATTGATTAGATATGAAGGAGGTGGTTCAAGGTATGAAGGAGAAAAATCAGGATTAAACATAGAGAAGGAAAGACAGAAAGTTGAAGGGTTTAATGCTGTATGGCCTCAGGCTTCCACCAAAGAGAGTGAAGTCTTTTTTGGTATGGGGGATTGCACTCAGGGGCACTTGACCACTGAGCCACATCCCCAGCTCTATTTTGTGTTTTAAGTAGAGAAAGGATCTCACGAGTTGCTTAGCGCCTCACCTTTGCTGAGGCTGGCTTTGAACTCGCGATTCTCCTATCTCAGCCTCCCCTCAAAAACAAAACAAAACAAAAACAAAGAGAGTAAGGTCATGTGCTGTGAGTTGCTAACTCAGGAATGGGCTAGGGGCGAGAAGACTGGCAAATACAAGGAGACAGTTCTGGGGCTTAGCAGCCTGGGTAGGGGTGGTAGAGAGGAAATAAACCATTGGCTCATTCTGACTTTATAGGGAGGCAGGTAAATTCAAAAGGCAATGGGAGACTAAAGGAATAGGAAAGAGTCACATGGCCGGAGAAGATTCCTCCTATCATTCCAGTTCAAGTCTATAAATTCTCAGATGTTCAATAACTCCATATTTGATGTAAAACGAATGAATCAGATGTTACCGGAGGTAATCAGAAGGCTAGAAAGAAGTACACAATTTAAGATCTTGCATCTAATGCCAGACCTTTGCTTTCTCTCATTTGCATACTAAATGTAGGGCTGCAGATGGCTTCGTGTTATTACAGCTGCTGTATCGACTTACATTGGCTACAGAATTCTATTGCCCTTGCTGCAGAAAATGACCTTACTGTTATTGAAGAATTCTCTGGGCTTGTTTCAAAAGACAAAGGATTGATTTACATGATGGGCTAATATGTACTTTAGAGTCCGTCAGATAATTTCAAAGGCAAGTTGAAATCTTTAAAAAAAAAATTGGAGTTCAGATTTAAATGCTCTGTAGATTTCTTACTCTCAATTTCATGTTGCCATTTTATTATTTAAGCATTACCTGCTTCTTTTCTATTTTTGATTAGGTTGTTTCACATTTTGTGATCTTCCTTTTTTTCATACTTCAAATTTTAATAAAGAAAGATGAACTCAAGAGTACCTTTTCTACCTATTAAAATAATTTTCCCTTTGTATCAGCATGTTTCTCACTTTCCATAATTTGTGAAAATGTCACTATGATAACAGAGGTGCACAGCGGCATGTCTGGATCACACAGTCCCTGATCACATTCAGGAGATCCCCAAAGAGCAATGAAAAGTGCGGAACCACTCGAATAAGAGCTTGTGAAGAAAGGTTAAATGGATTGGGATTGTTCATCTTGTATCATAAGGGAACTTGCTAAAAATAATATTAACTTGTCTCAGACAAAGTGATCTGTTAAAAAGAGAAACTACAACATCTTTAAAAAATTTTCTTCTCTGCAAATCTTAAAGGGACATACCCCTCTTAGCTGAGTTAAAGGAAGCCTCCTTGTTAGCATCTGATTTTTGGGCTGAATCAGAGTGCCGCCAGAAGAGGGAAACCACACTGAAATTTTAACTGGGAAAGTTTAAATGCCAAGAATTATTAATTATAACAAGGAGTTGGAATTATAAGGATTGGCTAGGAAGAAGGATAGAGAATGCCCAGAGCATACAGTAGTGGCAGATATATGCAGTGGTACTACACCTAGGGCTCAGATAGGGTCCTCAAGGAAGAGGTATGCCTCTTGTCCCCCAGGTGCAGATGAAGTCCTTGTTAGAGGAAGGCATAATCATTGAAGGGCAGGCAAGTTGTGATCCTGTCCTGGTGGAAGTTGCTGGAAATCCATGTTTTGGAACTTGTTGGAAATCCATTCTTGTGCATCAGGGGAAGTTGATGGGGAAGTGTCTCTGTGGAGGTGGTTGGCCTCCTGAAGAAGGGTTTGTTAAGGGAAGCTGCTGGCTGCTGGCTGCTTCTGACTGCTGTGTACTTCAGGAGCTGGACACAGAAAAACTGCAGGAGCCAGGTTCTAGAGAAGCCACCTGTATTTCAGAAGCCTTCTTAGAAAACACATTCCAACTAGGAAAGAAAACCACTTTTTCCTAGAGTGTGTCTCTAGCATCCTCTACTGACAAATTTAATATTGTACCACTCAGCAAAGAAAAATTAAGGATCTATATCCATTTTTGCAAAGCAGGCAATAAAGGGTGATTTTGGAAATAGGGCAATACTTTTCAAAAAATTTTTTTGTTTGTGCATCATAATTATACATAATAGTGGGATTCATTGTGACATATTCATGCAAGCACAGGATTTAACAATATAATTTGGTCAATTTCATTCCCAAGTACCTCCCCATTTTCTTCTTTCTTACCTTACCCTGGTTGCTTTCTGCTATTCTACTGGTCTCCCTTCTATTTTCATGAGATTAACCCCACTACCCCCACCTTTTCTCTCTAGCTTCCACATATGAAAGAAAATATATGATCCTGACATTTTGAGTTTGGCTTATTTTACTTAACATAGTGCTCTCAAGTACCACCCATTCTCTTGCAAATGACATAATTTCATTCTTCTTTATGGATAAAAAATTCCATTGTGTGTGTGTGTGTGTATATATATATATATGCATATATATATATGCATATATATATATATGCGCATACATATATATCACATTTGCTTTATCCATTCATTTGTTCATGGATACCTACATTGACTCCGTATTTTGGCTATTGTAAATTCTGCTGCTATAAACATCAGCATGCGTGTATTGCACTGATAGGAGAGGCAATAAACTAATAACTGATACAGAGCTATTATTGAGATGGTAACTGGCAATGTGTAAGGTGGGATAGAAGAGATCTAGATTTGGTTCTAGTTGTGTGACTTCTAAGTGAGGAGGTTGATATAATATCATAGATCCCATGCAATTCTGAATATTCTGTTTCTGTTCTGCAATTTCTTCTCTATTAGAAGGCTTGAGTTCCCTTTGAAGGAACTTATTAACTCACTGGACTAGATATTTGTATTTAGTTTTGAGAAGTATTGAGGGCATTCTGTTTATTATAGTTGTTGTTGCCAATCGGAGGAAAAATACTTCTTATTCTAGGTTCACTTAGATCTTATGATTAAACCACTTCTGAATCTTTCCTTGATACTAAATGTATAATTTAAGAAAAAGCCTTAGTTATTTGCTTTGTTCAGGGTTTTTTTTTTTTTTTTTTTTTTTTTGGTTCTGAGAAAGGCCAGTTCTAACTTATGGAATTTAAATATTCACATTTGAAAATATATTATTTACTCAGTTTTCCATTACTATGACAAAATATCTGAGAAAATCAATTTAAAGGAAGAAGAATTTGTTTTGGTTTATGATTTCAGAGGTTTTAGTCCAAGGTTGGTTAGCTCCATTGCTTTTGGGCCTGTGGTGAGGCAGTAAATCAAGGCAGAAGTGTGTGACCGAGTAAAACTGTTCACCGCGGGGTGGCTGAGAGTCAAAGACAAAGGGAGGATGTGATTGGGGTCCCAGTGTCCTGTTCCAAGGATGCCTACAATGGCCTAACTTCCTTCCACTATGTCCCACCTCTTAAAGGTTCCATTACCTGTCAATAGTGCCACAAGTTTGGACCAAACCTTTAATATATGGGCATTTGGGGGACATTCAAGATCTAAACCATAATACCACACTAGGTAGTGAGCCATTTTTTCTTCCCAAATTTGTTTGTTTTTCTCTGTCTACTACAATGGTTTCCATTGTTTTCACAAGTAAAAGAACAATAGATATGGTAAAATCATACACACCTACATACATTTGTAAAGACTTTTGTTGTTGTTGTTGTTGTTGTTGCTGTATGTACCAGAATTTGAGAGTGAGGATGATTGAATAAAAAAATCTATTGCAAGTTATATGGGTTTTTATCTTTTGCTTTCTAGAGAATAGAAGGAAGCCCTTAGTGGCTCTTCAGTTGATGAATCATTAAAAAAGTAACTTCAAAAGATATGTCACTACATGATAGCTTTAGAAAATAATCTACAAAATATTTAAAGACATCAGTTCTATTGTTATAAAAAAAACTCCTTCCATTCTCATCTACTTATTTATGTGAGTAAAGTTTCTTAGCAATTACATATTTGAAAATGAAAAATAGAAATACAATTTTTTGCTGAACATGTCTTATCCTGGTGGTAATATCCATCCACACATGGACTGAATGAAAAAATTAAACAGCCTCATCTATCTCATTAGGAGCTGTTTTTCTAATGACAGATTACTATAGTTAGCCTAATTCTCAAGTTGTCCCCCTAAGCTTCCTGATTCCTGGTTATTCAGTCCAGCAATAGAAATTGCTGTGAAACAACTTTGTAGAATTGAATATGTTAATCCCTTAACCAATCCGTTGAACCTAAAATAGGGAGATTATCCTGGTTTATCTGGTTGATGAAAAGTGGTCACATGAGCCCTTACAAGCAGAAGCATCAGTCAGAGACTCTGATGCATCTGCAGAAGAGGCAGAAGAGGTAGCAAGAGAAGGATGCTTTGCAGCCTTTCTGGTCCTGAAATATGGAGGTCTGATCTACCCATGAGGTCAAGAGAGAAGGTGCTAGGAGCTAAGGGTGGTCCCCAGCCCGCAGCCAATACGGAAATAGGACCTCAGTCCAACAGTTATATAGAACTGAATTCTGCCAACAACTCAAATGTACTTCGAAGTGGATTCTTGCCTGGAGATTCCCGAAGGAAACCGCCCAACTGTCCTTCATGGGGGCTTGTGGGACTCTGAGCAGACTGAGACATTTGTACCTCAGGAACAGTAAGATAACAAATGAGTATTGTTTTAAGCTGCTTCATTTTTAGCTCTTTGTTGCAGCAGCAATTGTAGACAAGAAGTTACTTGTTATACTTGAAGATATTTAATCAACATATTTAATGTATTTATGTTGTCTTGATCAATTGTAGTTAGTAGTAATGTTTAAATTGATAACATTGTGAAATAAAACTATCTTTAACACTCTGCACTATATAATCACAGACAATAATAAAGTTTAATTTAAAACTTTTTCCAGTAACTGTGATAGAATAATAAAAATACAATAAGCATAAACTATCTTACATTAGAATAAAATTCTGAAAGAGAAGTGGAATAGAAATAAGTATGTAAGGAGAAAAATGAATAATGTACACATTTTCTCTGTGAAAGAAGAGCCCATCAGAGCATATTTTAGAAATGAACGAGGATGAGCGTCAGAATCACATATTACATTCCATTTGATAGACTTAAAAAAGTATCTCACAGTTTACTTAAAGAAACATTATTTGCTCTATCCTGGAAATTATACGTTTTGCAACTACTTACAAAAGTTCCTCCTCTTCTTTTGTGCTGTGTTTGGGAACCGACCAAAGCCTCATGTATGCTAGGTGAGGACTCTACCACTACTTTTCCTTCTGAATGTTTTAACTCTGTTAATGCTGATCCATTTACTTGGTCACCTGTGTTGGACATCTGGGATACCAGACTCTTTGCTTTCCAGATTCCTTCAAGTCAAGTCTGCTTCCCAACATTTTAAATCAAATCTGTTCTCATTCTTTGCAAGCCTGGTTGCAATTCAGGTGTTCAGTATAAACTGTGCCCTGGGCTTCATCATTGTCACATCTTGTCTTATTCAACACTTGGAGCTCAGTGCTCTAGGACAATATTTATAAGTGCAAATCTGCCTGTCTCTCTTCTACTTAAAACTCTTTTTCACAACAATCCCAATCTTTTGAACCTTTTGAGGCTCTGCCTCTTGTTTAACTATGTCACTAAAATCTATGGCATCCTGTCCCAAGCTTCCAAAGGCTGTTTCTTCTGTACTAATGGCCTCTTGCTCAGCTTCTTGTCCAGTCGGGCAACTCTTCCCCCTACTACCACCTCCCATTACCATGATGACTAAACAGCTGTTCAGATGGAACATACTCTGTGATAGGGAGTATGGTAGGCACTATCCACGTACAGACTTTGTCTAAATCACAGACGTCAATGAGGTAGTTAGCTACCAGGTAACTTTTTCAGATTAGGAAGCCAATTCAGAGATGTTAAGTAACTGTGTCAGCTGCTGAGGGAGTGGGCCAGGATTCAGAGCTGCAGGGATCTGACTCTAGAGCTCAGTCCTGGGACCACTACAGTTTGGAAGCCTGACACACAATTACAATTACAGTTAATCAACCTCTCCACAATATTCCTGTAAAACAATGGTATTAATACCCATTAGCAGGGTTCTTGTGAGAATTAGCAGAAAATATCAAAAGGAAACTGCCAAGTCTTTAAAATAAGTGAGTCCTAACTTGTGGTGAGTTTTCTTTTAATTCCCCAAACATGGTTAATTGCAGGCTGGAAAACTTCACTGAAGTCTTGGAAATACTGAAAATAAAGTTATTATCAAGGGTAACAGAAAATTAGACAATTTTGGCTAGGAAATATAGCTCACCTGGAGTTAGTTATACATGTGTTCTACTAAATAAAAATATATGATCCTGGTTACTGCTGAGTTTGGCCTACTTATCTGTAGACTTAAAAACAATGGTGTCTATTTGGTAGAACTATTATAAGAATCAAATTTATTCATAAACTTGTATTTATTGAGCCCCACACCAGGCATTTAATGATAACTAATACTTAAAATACTTTTACTAAGTATGATGTTTTGATTCCCATTTTGCAGATGGCAAAGGTAAGTCTCAAAGAGGTCACAAAACTTGCACTGGTCACACCATTGTTGACTGACATACCCAAGACTGGAATGCAGGCTATCTGGATCCAGGAGTTCTGTGTTTAGACCCTCTGTGCATTGCCTGATGTTATGAGTGGAGGCTATCATTTTATTAGTCAGCTTTTTGTTGCTGTGACTGAGGTACCTGACAAAAACAAATTGGAGGAGGGAAAGTTTATTTGGGGCTGATGGCTTCAGAGGCTCAGCCAAAGGTGAGCCAACTCCATTGCTCTAAGTCTGAGGTGAGGTAGAACATCATGGTAGAATGGTGCAGCAGAGGAAAGTTACTCAACACATGGCATCAGAAAAGGAGAGGGGGTGGGGGAGAGAGAGAGAGAGAGAGAGAGAGAGAGAGAGAGAGAGAGAGGGAGAGAGAGAGAAAGGAAGGAAGGAAGAAAGAAAGAAGCAAGCCTGGAATAAAATATAAAATATCCCCACAGGCACTCCCACAATGACAACCCCCCCCCCCCGTCACACCCCACCTGCCTAAATTTATGAGCCAGTAAGCCATCCAAACTATTAATCTATTAAACACATTAGTCTACTGACGAGGTTACAGCTCTCATAATTGAATCATTTCACCTCTAAACCTTCCTGCATTGCCACATGAGCTTTTTGGGGAACATCATAAGCAAATCATAACATCATGGAACTTACAATTTAGGATAGGGAATGAGAAAATGCATAATAAAAAAAATAAAATAAGTACTATGAAGGAAGTGAATAGTATGTGGAGCAGTGAACAATGGGGAAGAGGTATCTGAGATTCTTTGGAGAGGGCAGTTAGCAAAGTTTTGGTTGAGGAAAATGACATTTAGGCTCAGATTAAATGAGATAATGTGTTTGATAAAGGGAAGTCTGGGCACCCTGACAGTAAGTGTTCTCTTCCCTTTCATATGTTGAAATAAAGCATTTTCTTGGCACAGAATAACCTCTGTGTATGACTACCCAAGAGATAGACTGCAGGGAAGTTTTGTCCTTATTCAGGTGGGGCCTATGAAAAGGAGGGAGAGCCGCAAATGCTTGAGTGATTGGCAGAAGGATGATGACATGTTACTTTGTTTGCACATGAAATTTTTATTAGATAATTGAGGAAACCTAGCTATTTTCAGGTGGTGTCACTTTTCTGCCTTTAACGATTTAGTAGGTTTCAAAAGCATCAAGTTAGTTCTGTTGTTCACAGTGGTTTTGAGAAGGTGTTCAGTCTTCTGGAGACTCACCGAGGGTTAGCAGTGTCTTTGCCTGTGCCTTTTATTTCTAAATAATAGGTGATTTCTTTGGCAAACTTATCATTTCTAACTTAATGGGTAGTACTTCAGTAATTGAACTTGCTTTTTGAAAGCTACAATGGGAGCTAAGGAAATCATAATAGAGGACTGAAATAAGAGAAATGGGGAATGGGACACATTACCTCTTTTTGCTCATCTGGTTGTTATTATTGTTAATAATAATAATAAAAGACAAGAAATTGATATGAAGGTCTTTTTATTATTGTTTAAAATATCCTTGGGAATGTCATATAAAATAGCAGTTGTAGCAGTGTGGAGGAAATTATAGTATAGTAAAAGAAATTGGCAACAATGGGCTGCGCTTGACAATTGCTGCCTGATATTTTGAAAGCAAAATAGTCACAAATGTTTCTTAGGCAATTTCATGGGGGAAGAAAAAATGAAGGCACACTTTGAGGGATGCTCTGGCCTTGTCCTCCTCCCCTGACTGTGGTTATTTATTTGTAATTCATGATGATTGTGGTGTTGCTCGCTGGCTGTGAGATGACCTCAGTGACCTCTACTTTCTGCTGTCCTCATGTGATCCTCACCTCTTACTTGTGGGCTGGATTTAGGGGCTCACTTCTAAGAAATAGAATATGACAGAAATAATGGTGTGTCTCCATCATGATCAGGTTGTAAAAGATCATGATTTCCATCTAGGGTAATCTTTCTTGCTTTCTCACCAGGGAGAATCCAGGTGCCATGTTGTGAGCAGCCCTGTGGAGAGGATTCTATGATGAGGGCCAAGATGTACTGACAACCACAGGAGTGACCTTGGAAACAGATCTCTTTTCCTCCCCCCAACACCCAACCGTGCATCCAGAGGACCCAGCCCTGCCTGATGGATTGACTGTTTGCTCCAGAGAGCCACAGGCAATTGGCCGAGTGATGCTCAGATTTCTGACAGAAACTGTGAGATAAAAAAGGTTTATTGTTTTAAATGCCAAAATTTGGGGTTATTTTTTATGCAGCCATAGATGACTATCACAGATGGGGAAACATAATGGGAATGCTAAATTCTACAGTGGGCCTTAGATCTAGGGAAACAGTGAGCCATGATGACATGATTCTAAGTCTCCAGTAGGTCAGGGGGCTGGGAACACATTCCAGGGTTGATCCAACCTCTTGGCTATGAGTTTCTTTTCATTTCCCTAGACTGAGACTAAAATGGTGTTCAGTAAAAGCAAAGGACATGGAATCTAGCCAACCAAGCAAAAGGAAATGTATTGGAAAGATATTCAGAGGATGGTGTAGATGGAGTCATAGAATCAATAGGAGGATATGAGGCCAGTCTTGGGAACTGGCAGGGGTCCGTGGGGTTCCTGGAGCTGAGAGAGGAAATATGGCACCATTTTCCCAGCAGCAGCTTGGATCAGCATACCAACACTGCAACACAGGACTTCCAATGTTACTTCTTGCCTCACTCACTTGAAAGTCAAAACCTCAGTGAAAGCATCCAACTGGCCGTGTTCATTCTATGTCTGACCCTGACTATATTGGTGCTGGGAAAGGAATGATGGAACTATTTGATTTTCACAGTGGAGGCTGTGAAATTTCACCAGCAATTTATCCTTTGTGGTAGAGATTGTTACTATTTCCCCATTATTTTCTCTCCCTCTTTTTGACTAATAAAAATTTCAACTGGGCTATTAACTACATTTTTGTAGCCTCCCACACAAAAGCATGTATCTCAATTCTGGCCAACGAGATTATATGAGTAAAATGATTTATGTAGCTTCTGGATCAGACTTGTGCTCTGCTTTTCTCACTTCATTTTTTATGACTGAATATAAAGATCAGGGAAGACCATCTTGGATCTTGTGGACAAAGGCAATACTTAAAAGGATGGCCCAAAAAAAGCAAGAAACCTATGTGCCCAACCTTGTTGAACTCCACTCAGGCCTGGGCCACCATCTTGAACGTTGTGAGAGAAACTTGTCTGTTAAATGAGCTCTCAAAGAAACAATCTAGGATGTAGCATGAGGCTACAACTTTGGGGGAAATGTAAGTTCCCCAAAGGAAATCTGTGCCACCAGGAGGGGAGAAGACATACTATGCTTGTAGCCAGCAATAGCTAATTCTGTCATACTACTTATGAGGCATCATTAATTTTTGATGATGGCCTAATAAATTGGCAAATTAGAATTCTTATCTTGGATTTACACTCCAGTGAGCAGGTTTCACATTGGTCAGTTTTCCTGCTAGTCACTGTGTTCTGCCTTCAAGTTCATCCTTCTAACATCCATGGGCATGTTTTGATGCAAAAGTAATACAAGAATCATAAAATTTGGGCTGTAAGGGATTTTAGTGAGCCAACAGGTAGAAACAGGGTCTCACCAAAAGTCTACATAGCGTAATCTCCAGGATAGCTTGTAGAATATAAGGGTTCCTGTTCCCCACGCTCACCCCACACCTGTCCCACTCAGTTTGGTAAGCAGTTGAGTATTGTTCTTTGTGGGTACTCTTCAGTTCTCTCAGAGGGTGAAGATTTCCGAGGTGCTCCTGAAGTCTTAGAGGACATTCTGTCATTCTCCCTCATTGTTGATGGGACAGCCCTCAGGCCTTGCTGTACCTTATGGGGATCGGTCTGTCTTGCCATTCTACTTGCTTCAGTAGTGAGGATCTCTTGTGGCGAACTACCACCAGACCTTGTTTAGGCTTCTAAGACCATAAGGTTCATTATTGAGTCAGCTTCCTTAACCCCTCTCTCCCCTGGAGGTTTATTTTTGTTGCTGTTATTGTTTGGGGATACTAAGGATTGAACCCAGGGGCACTGTTAGCATTGAGCTACATCCCTAGTCCTTTTTTATTTTGAGACATGGCCTTGTTAAGTTTCCTAGCCTGGCCTCAAACCTGCAAACTTCCTACCTCAGCCTCCTGAGTTGCTGGGATTACGGGCAGGTGCTACCATATCCAGCTAATTTTTGGTATTTTGGACATGCTCTTCAAGAGTTCCATGGGCTTCATGCCCCTGTGGAAGTGCAACTCTCCATTCCCCGTGGTTCTGCATTTAATGACCACCAAAGGTTCTTTTCTCACCATCTTGGTGCAGGAAGATCTCCACACCTTCCCCATCTGGGAGACTCATTTGATTTCCTTGAGAGTCTAAACCATAGGTGCTGGTACCTTACGCCTCAGAAGGCACAACCTGAACTGTCCTCAGGGGACAATTAGGAAGTGATCCATAAATGGACAGAGTACAGCATCTGCTGAGCTGCAGAGTGCATGCTCAATCTAAAGGGGGCAGTGCTACCCATGTCTTGCCAATCTCCTTTGGGAATAAAGGCTCAGTGTTGCTCAATCTTCTGCTTTTTAAAGAGAAGTTGAAAATTTGTGTCTTAAAAAAAATGTGCAACATCCTGTGTTAGTCAGCTTTTTGTCACCATGACCAAAATACCTCACATAAACAACTTAAAGGAGAAAGGCTTTTTTTGGTTCATGGTCTCAGAGGTTTCAGTCCATGGTCAGCTGGTTCCAAGGCAAAAACATCACAGCAAAATGATGTGGCAGAAGAAAGTTTCTCAGCTCATGAGAGCCAGGAAGCAGGGAGAAGAGGGCTGGGGACAAAATATATAGTGACCTACTTTCTTCAAATAGGTCCTATCTCCTGTGGGTCCCAATAATGCCTTCAAATTATTAATCCACTGATGAAGTCAGAGTCTTCAATGATCCAATCATTTCCTAAATACTCCACCTCTGAACATTGCTGCATTGGGGACCAAGCCTTCAACATACTAAAATTTGGGGAGCCATCATTCCAGAGTCAAACTATAATACATCTCTAATTTTTAAATGTTGGCAGCAACCACTTTTACATGTAAAAATCTTACACTGGAGTTTTCAAAAGCTAGATTTACAGCACAGGTCACTGTTGCAAACTCTGACTAGAATTTAGCAAGATATGTCTTTCTATCTCTTCTGCTGGGGAGAAAGGAAAAAATTTACTTTTGTTTCTATTCCAAGCAAGGAGAGAAAACAAATCATAAGACACCTGTTACTTTCTCAATAAATCATCCTCTTACATCAATTATCATGTTGCAAGGATTAAGTGATAAATTGAGTAATGATAATACACAAAGCACATATCTGGAACATGCTGAGAGATTAAATAATATTTAGTTTTTAGCTTGTATTTGTGGATCTGTTTCTGTGTTTCCCGTTCTACTTGCCTATTACTGCACCAGCACCAAACACTACTATTGGCTGTATAAATGATTTGATAGGGCAGACCTTAGAAATCGCACAAAATTTTACTGAAATAAATTATTTTAATTTACTCATATACATGCACATGTTTACACAGATGAAACTAGAATGAGCCAGGTTTTTCAGTGAAAGAAATTGATCTAACACTTCACAAATGAGGAAATAAGTCCTAGAATGATTCAATGGCTCACTAAAAGTTTTCTAGCTAGTTGGTGATTGTATCTGATTAAAAATGGTGTGTTTTGAATCCTTGTTCAGGTCTTTTGTCCACACTGGGCATCTATAGCTCCCCTGCATCCTGTTGGAGTATTTGATATTTCCATCCTTGGGTAACTTGTAATGATTCGGTTATTGAGAACAGAAGGATCCTTCTATGCATGTCACTTTGGAGAGTGATATATTAATATGCTAAGTCATTTTAGGATCCTTCAGTTACACTGGATATAGGGAGTGGGTGTGGGGTACTGAGCATGGATGAGCTGTGCCAGGGTAAGCTGGCTAGGCAGAGAGCACCAGCTTTCTGGTAGATGTACTATAGAGAGGACTTGAAGACTCATTTCATTACTTTCTTGACTTTGATCTGCTTTGTCACAAGAGTGAAAGCGGGGTGATTTGAAGGCAATGATGGATGTTAAAAGCAAAACAAAGGCAGCGACATGAGCACAATTAAACAGCAATTGTGAGCATACATCGTATTTCTATTTAAATTTATGAAAGCTAATTTAAACTTGATTTTTAAAAAAAACATGTTGGTAAGGATGTATGTAAATTGAAATCCTTGTGTGTTTTGGATGAGAATATAAAGCAGTGTGACTGATATAAGAAATGATATTGTGGTTTCTCAAAAATTAAACACTGAGGGGCTGGGGATATAGTTCATTTGGTAGAGTGCTCGCCTTGCATGCTCGCCTTGCAAGGCCTTGGGTTCAATCCCCAGCCCTACAAAATAAATAAATTAACTAATTAAAAAATTAAACACTGAATTACCATGCGATCCAGCATTCCACCACTGATTACATACCCAGAAGAATTAACAGCAGGACTAATTAGGTCTCCAACAGATATTTGTACACCAGGTTCACAGTGGTCTTATTCACAATAGCCAAAAATGTGGAACGAACCCAAATGGCCATCAAAAAATGAATGGATAAACAAAAAGTGGTATGTACTTGTACTGGAATAGTGCTGAACTTTAAAAAGGAATGAATTTAGATTCATGTTGCAACTTGAATAAACCTTGAAGACATTATGCTAAGTGAAATAAGCCAGACACCAGAGAACAAACTGTATGATTTCACTTATATGAGGCATCTAGAGGATCAAATTTATCAAAACAGAATCTAGAATGGTGGTTGCAAAGGACTCGGGGGAGGAAGGGGTAAAAGGTTATTAATAGT
Organism: Xerus rutilus; assembly: GCA_028644305.1. NCBI lineage: Eukaryota > Metazoa > Chordata > Mammalia > Rodentia > Sciuridae > Xerus > Xerus rutilus. The sequence goes on from CM053400.1 coordinate 119,893,379, forward strand.
GGCTATGGATTTTTAATTTGGGACAATGAAAAAGTTTCGGTGATGAGTGATATTGATGATGGTACCACAATGTGGATGTATTTAGTGCTACTGAATTGTACACCCAAATGGTGAAAGGGTAAATTTTATTTTATGTATATTTCACATCAGTTAAAAAAAAAAGCGTCTGTTCCCCCTACCCCCAAGTTAAGTTCTAAATCTTTGTTTTCTGTAGGTTTCCAGTTTGAATTTTTTAAAATATATTTTTAGTTGTAGATAGACACAATACCTTTATTTTGTTTATTTAGTTTTATGTGGTGCTGGGGATTAAACCCAATGTTTTACATGTGCTAGGCAAGCACTCTACCACTGAGCTACAACCCCAGCCCCTCCAGTTTGAATTTAATTTGCCTTTCTTCGTGGGAGAACACTAGAAGCTCAACACTACAGCTTGACTCGATGTATTAATTTAAGCTATTAGGAGGTGAGTTACTGTAAATCCTCTCAAGATCATTGTGATCCACTCTCAGTAGACACCTTTGAGGGAATAAAAAAGAAGAAAAATATATATGTGTCACAATAATAGTCTTATAATAATGTAACTGTAAATTAGGTAAGAAATAAGTGTAAATTCATTTTTCTATAACTAAAATTAAATTTTAACAGTAGACAATTCCAAATTTGTTTTCTTAGAGGTTATTAGAAAGAAATCAGAGGAAAAATAAAAAGTATGAATTTTTAGTTTCTAAGCATCAAGGGCTAAACCTGTGCTAGCTAATATAATAGCCATTAGCTTATAGCAGTATAGCTATTTAAACTTAACTGAAATGAAATAAAGTTAAAAAGCCAGTACCAGCCTCATTTAAATTGCTCAGTAGCTAGTGTGGCTAGGTTATTGTATTGTATAGCTCAGAATCATGGATCATTTTTGCCATGACTAGAAATGGATAGTACTAAGACAGAACATAATATATAATGAGTAAAAGCCAAGCTTTCAGCCTTTGGATCTTGAGGAATTTCCTTTACTGGGAAAAGTTTGAGGAATGGAGGGGGCATCAGGAGGGTAGTGGTTTATCAGATAAGGGTGGAGTCTACATCTAGAGGTGTCCAGTCTCACTAGGGAATGCTGTTCATTGATGACATCTAGGAGCTGTGTGGGAGCTGAAAAATGTTCCCAAACCATCTGGTATCCATTCAGGATTTCACCATGCACAGTCTGCCTGAGGAGTTGTGTCTGGTGCTTTTCCTTGTGACATGAGGCATAGGAGGATCTCCGGGTCTTTGTCTAGCTTCAATGCTCTCACACTGTTCATTTGAAATGTGATATTGTGGTTGTCACAGAGAACACAGAAGACAGTGGCATGAATTAAGGAGGTGGCAAGCAGGTTGATTAGAACTGTTTCTTTAAAAGGACTTCACTAAGCCATGTTCAACCCTAAAGGACTCAGCAAGGTCACCATTTTGAATTCTCTTCCAGACATTCCAGGTCTCAGTTGGCTAGCTTTTATTGCTTCTGGCGATTGTGCGGATAAAAAGTGGATGTAATGCTGATAGGATGTCTACCTATCTGAAGCTCTTCTCCAGTCAATTCTCTTGAGCTGTAATGTTCCTGGGTTTCAATGTCAGGATCAAAGCTGATTTTAGAATGTCTCTGGGAGATGCTTGTTTTTCCCATATTTATATGTCTCCCTCTTCCTCTGTTCTAAGAAGCCCATGCCATAGCTTCAGTTTGTGTTAGATTGCAGTCTCCATGAATCCAGGAACTTCTCACTCATCTCTCTGCCACTGGCTCAGTGCCATACACCATGTCTAGCAGATGAGAAGACAGGAAGGATGTAGGTGAGCAAGAGCACGTGCAGTATTAACCTGGGCCAGCTCACTGAGGATAAAATAAACAAACATGAACAGAGTATGAACTCGTTATATAAACCATTTGCAGATGAGTAGAATGGTTGAATAGAACAGTTTCTGAATGGTTTAAAATTAAAATTATTGTCCTTGGCTTCTCATTCACCCTTGTTAGAACTGACTCAAAATTGCTTTGTGAGGTAAATTTCATGTTTGACTATGGTCCTCCCTTGCATAATCTCATTTTGAAAATAGTGCTTTTTTTTATTTCTGAACCTGTCCTCATTAAGCTCCTCAACTTTGACCTGATGTCACTGCATTGACTATTAAAGAGCACAGGTCTGGGCATTAACAAAAACATAATGTCTGTGCTCAAACTTAACATAGCACCATGTGTGTCAAAACCTCACTGAAGGGAATTTGTATCTATGGAGACAAACAGAAAGCTACAGAACCATCAAGTTCTCTTTAATGTATACACTTAAAAAAAATCTACCTCAAATGCTTCATTAACCTATTTTTTTTTTGTTGTAAGCAACAGAAAATCACTCTAAACATTAAAAACAAGATTTATCCAAATAATACTGGGATAGCTGCTGCAACTGAAGAAGCAACTAAGAAGCCAAGCTTTAGGAAGGGTAGAGCTCTTCAGACTTCAGCAGCAGAGACAGAAGGGATTTCCTTCTAGGATGCTGCTATAGGAGGATTAAGTCCCTATACCCTGAAGACTCTCTTAAAGATTGAAGTTCAAGGAGGAAAATTTCATTTGCTTGAGGTGTTCAGGTGTGTTTTTCCTTGGTCAATCCACCACTGTCAGTGAACAGGCAGGGTGTGTGTGCATGGGTATGGTCAATAGTCAATTTATGGGCCACCTCGAGTTTGTGCCTGGTATCCAAGGTGTTGGTTTTGCTCTTTTCTTCTCTTTGCTGCCCCAGATGCATCCCCATATTACCTTTCTCTGTGTCATGGGACACTGATCCCTATAGACTCTATCACCTGCTCATTTTTAACAACTTCTCTGGCCCCATTGGTCAGCTTTCCATCACTATAACAAATACTCATGATAACCAACTTATAACGATGTAAGATTAATTTTGGCTCACAGTGTGGGAAGTTCTAGGTCATGACTGATTGGCCCTGTTGCTCTGGGTCTATGGGGAGGCAGTACATCATGGAAGGAGTATATGGTGGAGCAAAACCTTCATGGACAGGAAGGGAAAGAGAGAGGAAGACAAAGTGGCTGGAGTTCTACTGTTCCTATCAAGGACATCTTCCCCACTCCAATGACGTAAGGACTTCCCACCAGGCCTCACTTTTTGAAGGTTCTTCCCCTTCCTTGTAGTACTGCCCTGGGGACCAGGCTTCTCATTTGTGAGTCAAACCATAGCAGGTAGCCACAGGAAAGTTAGAGAGGAAGAGCAGAGAGACATCAGGAGCATTTGTTCCTGCTTCTTCCTGGCTTTAGGGCTGCTGTCTCCACAACCTCAGCTCCATCTGGGTGGCTCCTACCCCAAAGCTTTAGTGGCAAAAGTTTCCTAATGCTGCTGGTTTCCAGGAACCTGGACACTTCTTACACATGTCCTCGTCCCTTCCTACATCATTGTAAGTAGCTTCTTCTTTGAAGTCTGTTTACTTAAACCACCTGAGTGAATTCTAGTTAATTCCAGAAATCTGAGATAGAACCCAACAAAGCTACTCCAAAAAACAGGTATGTACCTGGATGGCACTGGTAACCTCTGCAGGATTGTGATGATCTGCTATGAGGACATTAAACCCACCAAAGAGCATGTGTGAGAAACCACCTCGTTCAATACACACTTGACTATTTATTTGACATGTGTAGGGAACGTGAACGTGATTTACCCTGGACAGGATTCCTTCAAGGAACTACCCATCTTTGACTTGGAGTCTGCATGGTGGTTTAGGTGCCACTCTTTCCCCTCTTGCTGGGGAGACATGAGAACCTTACTCTGTCCACCATGATTGGTTCAGAAGTGGGCATGTGATGGATGCTGGGGTAATGCAGCCACACAAAGGAAGATGGAAGTGAGGCAGAGGGACAGAGTCCTGACAACCTAGCTTGAACACCCAAATCTGGCAATGCTTGAAATCGTAGACCAACAACATGAGTTTTAAGTTTTTAATTTTATGCAGTTTTAGTTACACAAGCCATGTTTGAGTTGAATTTTCTGCTGTTTGAAACTAAAAGAGTCTGACCCACATGAGATATTCATAATTTTTAACTCTCTTTAGAGAGTCCTCAAGAGAACATTTCTTTTGGGCCTCAGATCCAGCAATGCTTTTTTTGTTCTGAGTGAATAATTGATTGTATGGATCCTGTGTATCATATAAACAATTCTATTTTGGATAGAAAGCTTAGATATAAATTTTGGATTCACTTATAAGTTGTTTAGGGCTTTACCATATCTTTTAAATATTTTTAAAACATACTGATGTTACTTGTACTTCTATGTTATTTTCTTCTAGTTTTATTATTCATTTGCCCTGATTCCATTATCTATTTTTACTTTTTTTTATCTTGCTTTATTTTCTCTCTGTAAGCTTGTACAATTTTTTTTAGCAAAGGCAGTATATAAATAAATAGATAGGCCAAATGATGAGAAAATTCTGTAAGATGCTGTTTACATTTCTATTGTCAACTAAGAACATCTGTTTCTTTTGAGAAGATATCTCCTCAGTGTATTACAAACACCACTGCCTGCCTGTAAGAGATAATGTGTATAATCTTGCCTTTCTTAATAGGCTTGTGGCTTTACTTAATGTCCTTGCCAAAAAATTATTGTTTTGAGGAGAGAGCACAGGGTCTTATTTAGATGGTTATATAATTTCCCTTTACAATAAAAATCTAAACAGGACACAAATGCATGGATTTGCTAGGAGCAGGCCACCATGTAGGTTTGTCAGCCTAAATTATTGTTTTGGGCAGTAATTCCGTAACATCTTCAAGATATTTATGACATTTTATAAATGTAACATTCTGTGGTGAGGGGATGTTCTTTCCACTCCTGTTCTTTCTTCATAAGGGCTCTCTTGCACTACAGTAGACCAGTCTCTTGTCCTCTTGTCCCTTGGTTTTTTTTCTTTTTTTTTAAATACTTTTTTAAGGTGTAGATGGACACAACATCTTTATTTTATTTATTTATTTTTATGGGGTGCTGAGGATCCAACCCAGTGACTCACACATACAAGGCAAGCGCTCTACCACTGAGCTACAATCCCAGCCCCTTGTCTGTTGGTTTCCGCAAACGTCCATCTTGGCCTTCTGCATGGTGGCAAAGCAATATTTCTTAAACCCTGGGACAGGCACAGTAAGGCTGGCCCAGTCCATACTGTGGTTGTCTAACTGTTTCTGCTTGCAGAATCCCCTCTGATGGAGTCCCATGATTCCTTCACCCACTGCCACCATTCCCAATACCTGTTCTCCTTCTTGGCCACATCTACTGCCTCATAATGTTCAGAGCAGAATTTTGCTCATGCTTTTCTCCTAGGCCACGTGTCATCTCTAAAAAGTCCTTCCTCCTCTATCAGCTGCATCCTACCATCTTTTAAGCTTGAACTTAGTGAGTCCTTCTCCAATCTCACCCTCTGCACAGATCTTTCTTGTCTGCAAATCTTCCTGGTACACATGCTCAGAGGCTACCCTCATATTGTGTGAAATTGTGATTGCTTGTATGTATTTTTCTCTGAAGAATAACTACATATGTACATTTATTTTATATAAATGCTTTGTTTCTCAAGAATGAAGTCAAAGCTCCTTCTGAGGAAATAATTAGGCTTTTATTTTTTCTTATCCCTAAAGTACATAGGATAGTGATAAGTACAAGTGAGTATTTAATAAAATTGAAGTAAATGATATTTGCTCAGGATGCCTGAAATTTAGTCACAAGTTTGTTTTTGGTTAGCTTTGTGACTTTAGAATATTTACCATTTTTGCCTTTGGAGCCTTGTAATTTTACATTTAAATAGGAAAAAATAAAAGAGAATGTCAGGAGCTGTCTTTTTTTTTTTTTTTTTTTTTTTTTGGTACCAAGGATTGAACTCAGGGACACTTGACCACTGAGCCATCTCCAGCCTTATTTTGCATTTTATTTAGAGACAAGGTCTCACTGAATTGCTTAGTGCCTTCCTTTTGTTGAAGCTGGCTTTGAACTCAGGATCCTCCTGCCTCAGCCTCCCAAGCTGCTGGGATTACAAGCATGCCTCACTTCGCCCAGCCAGGGGCTATCTTAAAAGAAAAAAAAAAGAAACCAAATTGCATAGGAACAGCAAAAGGAATATATGTAAATTGATAAAGGTACGTTTTCATCTTTGTCTTAATAATAATTTAAAGGGAGCTTGTGGCGGATAGGTTGAATAATCTCAATTCTTATGCCTTCTCTTGGGTATACATCTATTATCAAACTTTCAGGCTCCCAAATGGTTACCCGTGACCAGGAAGCTGACTTCTAACCAATGGAATGTATGTCAAGAGTTTCATGTCTAGGCCCACTCGTAAAAGTTCTCTTGTACCTTATTTTCTCTCTTTCCTTATAGCTGATAGAATTCAGAGAACATGGGAAACTGGTGGGAATGGGGACAGACTCAGGATGTTCCTCTTCTTACAGGGTGTACAGCTTAGTTCTGTTTCCTAGACTTTGTGCAGTTAGATGTAATTGTGGGATTGAGTTCTAGCCAATGGAAAGTGAACAGAACTCATTTGCTCAGTTCCAGTCCTGGTCTATAAAATCTTCCCATTCAACCCTACTCCCCCACCACTTGACCCCTTGCCTGCATTTCCTTTCCTTGCTAAAGAGATAAAACTCTAAGGATGGAGGAGAGTGCCATCTTGCCACAAGATGGAAGTAGCCTAGACCTGGAGGAACATCATGGAAGAGAGCACACTTATCTCTCTCCAGTGTGAGCTAAGCGAATAACTGAAATTTTGCATTATTTTAAAAATAAAAGTTAGCATTATTTACCCTAAGCAATATATAGTTTACAGGCTAACTAGAAAGATAAGTACTTTAGATAAGGTTTACTACTATAGCTAGCAGAAATGGCTCCTTCTGTCTACCTAATGGTTTCCCTGCATTTTTGGCCCAAGAATTAGGTTTGGGTCACACAAAATACGGAACACCATAGTCAGAAAACTCTCTAAAGACATGGGATCATGTCTACCTTACAACCACTATATTCTTATTTTTAAAATTTTTTATTTGTTCTTTTTAGTTATACATGATAGTAGAATGTATTTTGACATATTATACATACAAGGAGTATAACTTTCCGTTCTTGTGGTTGTACATAATGTGGAGTTACACTGGTCGTGTATTTGTATATAAACATAGGAAAGTTATGTCTGATTCATCCTACTGTCTTTCCCATTCCCATTCCTCTCCCTTCCCTTCACTCCCCTTTTTCTAATCCAAAGTACTTCTATTCTTCCCTCCCCTCCCCATTGTATGTTAGCATGTGTGTATCAGAACATTTGGCCTTGGACAACCACTATATTCTTAGCACTCACTGTAGTGCATGACACATCATAGGTGCTCAGTAAGTACAGTTACTCCACAGCATCCATGGGAATTGGTTTTAGGACTCCCACTTTGCATTGATACTTCAGTATATGAATCCTCAAACCCCTTATATAAAATAGTGTAGTTTTTGCCTATAATAATGCACATCTTCCCCTATATTTCAAGTCATCTCTAGTTTACTTATCATATCCGATATAATGCAAATACCATATAAATAGTTGCTTTACTCTTGCTCAGGGTATAATGACAAGAAAAATAATCTTTACATGTTTAGTACAGACATAAATTTTTTCTGACTATTTCCAATCTAAAATTGATTAATTGTTGATGTAGCCCATGGATATAGTAGGCCATCTGTACTCTTAGGATGAAACAGTGGCTTCAAGTGATCATGATGTAGGGGTGAATTTTCCTGGTCCTCTTTGTGTCTGTGTGGGTTCATATACACTCAATGACTTCAAATGTACTGAACTATTAGTAGCAAATGGGAACACTACTTTTGTAGACTTAAAGTGAGAGAAATTAACATAAAAGAAAAATTATTTTAAAATGTTAAATAATTTTACAATGTGAGAGGGTAATAGCAATCCTAAAACAAAAGTAAGAATCTATACTATTATTCGGTCTATTTGGAAGAAAGCAGTATGTAAAGGCGAGATGCTATATTCATGAAAAATACAAAAACAAATTCCCCAAAGCTATAGCTGTTGTTTTTAGTTGTTGTAAAGCTCCTGTCTCTGGAATGGACACTGATATGAAAATAGATAGCTATGACTCAGTAGAGAGAGGAAGCTCAGGGCCACCCTCACACTAGTTTTATAAGATCTTCACCTGAGTCTTGGTTAGTGTATAAGATACGGTTTTTAAGTAACTGCATGACCCTCATTTTGCCCATCCAAGATTGAATGTGCAGTGCACTTATCTGAGAAGTTTCATGCCTGGTTGTTGGTTGTTCAGCAATGCTGCCAGTGGTTTCCATGGAAACAGTAGTAGAAATGGCTATATGTGTCTGAGCTCTTAGAGCTGCCAGCTCAGCTCTGAGGAGAGAGGGCCACTTTCCCCCATGATACTCAGAGCCAACCACTCGTGAGGAAAGAGCTGCAGGGTGCCATAACCTCTGGCCAGGCATCTATAGCCACCCAGATGGTTAAGGAAATCTGATTTTGGGGTAATTAAGTGAAACACTTCTTTAGAAACATTACTTATCAGATATTTTTAGTCTAATTTCATCTAATTATTTTAATATTTCATCTAATATTTTAATGACTTCATGTAATGTTGGATCAGATATTCACATTTACACTTAATTCAAACTTATATGTTTGATAATTTTGCTGGTACATATGAATTTTTCCAGATTGTCAAAAATTTGCCAATCTTTTACTTGAAAGAAAGAAAACTTGAATCTTGTTTATCTTAAGATATTCAATGGGAAATATGTTCTCAAATATTTCATGACCAATTAAAAATATGTATATATCTTTGTTAAACTTTGTAACTATGTATAGACTATCCTAGTAACTTAGCAGAGAATTGACCAAGATGTCTAGTTTCTGGTTTCTTTTATTCCTCATTTATTAAATAAAATTTCAATGAAGTGGGGATATGAAGATGAGTTCTACTCTGTCGAAAACAGTTAATTTTCAAACAGCTTAATATACAATATAATATATTCTAAAGTTATACTGTATACAATTCAATCTTTGATGATTCATAAATCATCAAATTACATTACAAATTACATTAATGTAAAGTAATCTAACATGTATAGTGTATTATGAAATTAAATTTTCAAAATACAGAACCCACATACATTAAAAATGGAGGAGATTGAATAGGCATCCCTTCTTACCTTTTAACATTATTATTTTAATTTAATATTAAAAATTAGTATTTGACAATTTATCTTTACCACAAAAGTAGAACTTTGGAAAATCATTCTGGTTATTTGAGTGTTTCCTTTACTTAGACTATGAGTAGAAAATCAATTAATGAATTATAAAAGTATCATAATATGTAGATCCCATTAGTGAGAAAAAACTCAGAAGATTTGCTGGTGTACTTGGAGGGAATAAAAACCTGTTCTGATCTAAGTTAAATGTGTGCATGTTAAAAAGAAATGAAAAATATCTAGTCTATACCCATGGAGAAGAAAATATTCATGTTTTAACTAAAGCCAGGCAAATCATCGGGGGCAGAATGTGATTGTATTATTGTCTATTTCCATCTTTAAAAAGAGGAAACAAGATATTTTAAGTAGATTTAAGGTCTATTATAGAATATGGAAATTCTGACCAGGAACACAGTAAAGTTCGTTGATATTTCCCATGCCATTTGATTTTCTTAGCCTTCATATCATGCCAGCTTGCTTTTTTTTTTATTTCTGTGTTAGCAATTATTTTTTATATTCAAGTCATAGTACCCACGATATTACAGCTTTTGATATTTGAATTTAATATCCTTATAGGACAACTGCTGAATCCATTAGTTAGCCATCTGGTTTAGGGGAACTTGCCTGCTATTTCTTTAGGCTTTCAAATTCTTGAAATGTTTTGTACTAATGATCATTTGCATTTTAAATGTGTGCATGCGTGTTCATGTATATACTGACATCTTGCTGTAACAGTTCACTCTTTTAGAGCTGAATGAAATGAAAGAATGACTTCCAAGAAGATTTAATAATTGAAATGCCAAAGCAATCTCATTATAAAGTTTTGTCCCCCAGTGCATTAGTTTCTCATGGATGCTGAAACAATTGCCACAGGCTAGGTAGTTTAAGGCAAGATACAGTTATTCCCTTATAATTGTAGAGGTCAGAAGACTGAAATCACTTTCATTGCACTGAAATTAAGGTGGTGGTCGCAGGGCCCCCCTCTGGTAGCTCTATGGGAGATTCTTTCTCTCTGCTGTTTCTAGCTGTATTCTTTACATTGCTTGGCTTACAGCCCCTTCATCTCTAAAACCAGCAGTTTTACCTCTTGCTTTGGTCTTCATATTGCCTTGACTGCTTCCTCTTACAAAGACCCTCATGGTAACATTTAGGACCTATTCAAATAATCCAGGAAAATATTCACAGTATTCTTAATTTATGAAAATAAACAAAATCTCTTTTGCCATGTAAGGTAAGCTTCCAGACTCCAGGGAATAGGGCCTGGATTTCTTTGGGGGCTATATTATACAGTTGTTCAGGAAGAGTTAACTCAGTAGACCTGGGTTGCTCAAACCCTGTTCATTGCCAATGTCGTCAGGCCTGGCCCTTGGCTTTCCCCCCAAGAGATGACCTCTGTGACCTTGGATTATACTATCTGATAATTTTCTCTGTATAACTGAGGTCTTGAGCCACACTAGGTAGTTCATACTAACAATATGATTTATGGTAAGAATTTTTTTGTTTGCTTGCGGTTCTCAGTTTGATCTCTTGGGGCTGGAGAATTGGAGACTGAGCAGCTAAGATCAGTCACAAGTGCTGAATGCCTAAGTGATTGACTACTAATAAAATCTCTGGACACCAGTGGACAGGTGAGCTTACCTGGTTGACAACACTTTACACTACTAATGTCATCACAAACTGTTAAGGAAAGAATAATGCACAGTCTGTGTAGTTCCCCTGGGAAGGACAACAGGAAGCTTGTGTCTAGGTTCTCCATATGTCTGGATTCTCTTGGATTCACCCTTTTTTGCTTTTTCTCTTTCCTGATCTTCATTTGTATCTTTTCACTTTAATAAACTGTTACTGTTACTGTGAGTGTAACAGCTTTTCTAAGTCCCATGAGTCCTTCCAGTGAATGATATAGCCTGAATGTCGTCTTTGGGGTCTCTAATACCTCAGCTTGGTCCTTTGAGGTTAGAACTGAGGTTGATATTAGAATGAGAGATGACTGTGCATGTATAATATATTCTGCAAATACAATATGTACAACACAAAAAGATTGTCTTTGTTAAAATAGTAATCTTAATTAAAAACTGAAATTTCATTAGAATTTCTAATCAAATGACCAAGAGTCATGAAAATCAGATGCTGTATCAATAGTTTATTGAAAAGTATGAGCCGGGCGCGGTGGCTCACGCTTGTAATCCCAGCACTTTGGGAGGCTGAGACAGGAGAATCGTGAGTTCAAAGCCAGCCTCAGCAACAGCGAGGTGCTAAGCAACTCAGTGAGACCCTGTCTCTCCATAAAACACAAAATAGGGCTGGGGATGTGGCTCAGTGGTCGAGTGCCCCTAAGTTCAATCCCTGGTACCAAAAAAAAAAAAAAAAAGAAAAGTATGGATAAACAGTGAGAATATTTTAGTTCTACATGCAAATTTATAAGCTTGATCCTTGGAAATATATGCAGAAATGACATGAAGAATGTTTCAAAAGGTTAAAAATAAAAATATAGCCCTATATGACTTCAAGAAAAGACAGACAATGAATGAATTTAATTTATAAGCTTTTGTTGCTAATTCTCCCAAACCTAGTACAAAAGTAAGAAGATGTGAAATGAACCATATTTTCCTTTGTGATAATAACCACCATCTAATGAGTTAAAAAAAATGTCAAAAATTACATTCTTTATCTTAGGAAGAAAAAGTGTTTAGAAAAGTCCTTGAGCTAATAAGCCAAACCTTAATGGGGTCCATTTTTTTGGAGTGTTATTGAATGTAAAAAAGGAAGAGTTATTGTTACCCTGGAGGGAAAATGAATCAAGTAAGATGGACATCTCTATCAAGCATTTCTTGTTTTAACCCCCTTCACCCGAAATCTCCAGTGAAATTACTGTAGTAGTTTTTATTTATTGTGTGTGTGTGTGTGTGTGTGTGTGTGTGTGTGTTTAGTGGAAATCAGTGAATGGATGGACCTTATAATATACACCTAATTAAGTTAGTGTAGAGCAAAGACACGGTGTAGGTGAGAACAAGAAACAAAGCAAAACTCTAAAAAATAATCCCCCAAACACAGAGAAATCATAGAATATACTCTTCATTATAAAACTATAGAACTAGAACTTTTGTCAAGTTTTCTAGATTTTTAAGGAGACATTGTCATCAGGGGTACATTTTATTGAAGGGAATTGTTGAACTGCATGAGCCAGATGAACCCTAGATTCAACCAGAAATGAAGTTTTACCTGACTCTTGAATTCCTGGACACAACTGGCAAGGGAATTGAGTCTTCCATGCCTGAGGCAAGGTATGCCTGGGAGTACAACATTTTGGAAAATTGTAAGACTAGTTATGAATTCAGCTCTATAGATTTTGTGGAATAGGCTGAATGACTTTGGATGTTTTTATAGAGAACACAGTTAATGTTTTGCAACGTTACTTGTTGAAAAGAAGAAAACTGGGAGTGGGAGGGATTTCTTACAGACAAACCAGTGTGGAAGAATGCTAGAAGTTGCTCTTTGATTTAATGTCCACTCACAGCTTCATTTGGAAAAAATAAAGAATCTTAGAAGGGCTATGATAGACATACGTTGGCTGATTAAGGGCTAGGGTCATTGTTTTCAATATCTTGTAATTTTATGTTGTACAATTTCAGGGACAGCTATGGATTGTAGTTCTGTCATTTGGAAAAATTATTTTTCTGTGTCCTGGTTTCCTCACTTCAAAAACAGATATGGCACTAATAAATACCTAATAGGGTTATTATGAGATTCAAGTGATACAATATATGTAGAGAATAATTTATCATTCCTCATATATTAAGCTCTTATCATTTACTGCTTCAGGTGATGAAACAGAATTTTCTGAGGACCAGTCTGCTTGTAAATCATGGGACACCCTTCCAAAAATTGCAGGAATTTTGAGGACTTTGGTGCTTCAAATGGGAGAAGGTAATTGTGAGTTTTTAAAACATGCCATTGAAATATATAGCATGATAGAGCGTGGGAAGCTTTGGGGATGGAGAATTGGAGAAAGTCTGTTGAGTCACATATTAGGGATTACACGTGGCTCCTTATCTGCCACTGTTTCTGTGGTAGAATACCTGACAATATTCAAACATATTTTTTTTAAACTAGAATTTGTAGAGACTTTTTGTTGTTGTTACTAATTCCTGTTTGAGTTTTTTTCTTTTCTTTTTTTACTGCTGTGGATAAGAGACATGACAAGAATAGTTTTAAAAGAGGAAAAGTTTATTTGGTGCTCACAGGGCCCTCACTGGGGACCAAATCCTTTAATTGCTGCCAAAGCAGGAATCCTGGTCACAAAAGAGGAGCTGGGATCATTTGTCAACCTATATCTGGTAGCTGGTGAGTGCAATCTAACTAAACATAGATAGATTGTGGGATGAAAAAAACAGAAGGGAGTTATTAATCTCAAAGCAGCATTTAGAAAACCATTGGGCTGCTGTTACTTAGATTGCATGATAGTTTGGAGGGACTTTGGTGGAGATGCTGAAATGTTGGAGTTTGGTAATGATGCCACTCCTCTGTCCCAACCTATCCATTGACTCACTCAACTCTGCTTAGAAGCCAGTGGAAGCCAAGGAACGGTGAAGTATTGGTTATGCTTCATGCAGATTGATGGGGATGAGAAGTAAAAAGAAGAATCCTGTAGCAGTCCCCAGAAAGAGTCATTTTCTTTTCTTTTAAGTTTTTTCTTTTTAAAAAACTTTTGTTTATTTATTTTTATATGGTGCTGAGGATTGAACACAGTGCCTCACACATGCTAGGCAAGTGCTCTACTGCTAAGCTACAGCCCCAGCCCAAGGTCTTTTTTTAAAAAATTTTTTCATTTTTAATTTATTTATCCTATATAGGTATCTATGACAGCAGAATGCACTTTAATTCATTGTACACAAATGGAAAGCAACTTTTTATTTCTCTGGTTGTACATGATGTAGAGTTGTACCATATGTGCAGTCATATATAAACCTAGGGCATTGATGTCCATCTCATTCCACCATCTTTCCTGCCCCCATGTTCTCTTCCTCCCCCTCCCCTTTGACCAAAGTTCCTCCATTCTTCCCATTCTTTCATTATGGATCAGCATCAACTTATCAGAGAGAATATTCGGCCTTTGTTTTTTTTGGGATTGGCTTACTTTGCTTAGCATAATATTCTCTGACTTCATCCATTTACCTGTAAATGCCATAATTTTATTCTCTTTTTATGCTGAGTGATAGTCCATTGTGTATATATGCCACAGTTTCTTTATCCAATCATCTATTGAAGGGCATCTAGGTTGGTTCCACAGTTTAGCTATTGTGAATTGAGCACAAGAGTCATTTTCAATAAGGCCAGGAAATGTGATAACCAGATTCCCAAGGGACAGAAATCCTACAGTCAATACTTGACATTCAATAATAATGGCAAATATAATAGTTTCTAACTTAAAAAATTCATATTCTATATATTTGAGATTCATTGTTTAGGTTTTTTGGATTTAACTCTTATAAAAAAGTGAAGGTAAACATATTACTATTTCTATTTTCAGGAAGGCTAACCCTGAAGGTCTCAATGACAGAGTCTGATTTCATACCAAAGTGAAATCAGTATCATAAACCAATCAGAACACATAGTTTTCAACCAGTGTTGACATACAAAGAGAAGTTTACAGAGCTTCTGCAGATTGGAGCTACCATTGTTTATTGTACTTACTGTATCATTCTTTCAGCATTTATGAATTTGCCCTGTGTCTCCTCTCACACTGCTGCATTTAAGTTATGTCTATAAGTCTTTCCCTTTAATAAACAATACTACTTATGAGAGTAGGCATACTTTTCTATAAGCTACATAGTGCCTCACTCGATGCTGCACATAGAGCTTTTACTAAACATCTGGTGAATCTTTTCTATTATAATGTGATATGGAACTGCCATTGATGTTATTCTGCAAATTATATGTGGATAATACACTTAAAAATTTTTATCTAATGTGGGATTTTTAAAATTTATTTTTATTAGCATGTGGCAAATATTCATCCAATTTAAAAAATAGTTCAGAATGGTTCCAAGATGGTGGCCTAGACTGATGCGGCGTTTCTAGTCTCTCCAGGACCGGGACTTAAAGTAGGGGAAACACTGTTTCTAAATGAATTTTTAGAGGACACCCGACAGCTGCCTCCACGGAGGAACTCCACTCACATGCCTGCAGGGTTCGCAGGCCCCAGCATTTGCATAGGATCCCATTTGCGGACTCCAGCACAGGGCTCTGACCCACAGATTCTGACCCATTCCTCCTGCAAAACTCACTCAAGCACAGGATCCTAAGCTCCAGCAGCCACACACTCCACAGGACCTCAGGTTATCCACCCACATAGGACCCCTAGCTGTTGTTCCCACTCAGGACCTCCGGCTCCCATGCAGGACCCCTGGCTGCTGCTCTTGAGTGGATCTCCATCTACCAGGGCAGAACCTCCTGTTTGCTTACACCTAGAAACATGGGACAGGATCTGGAGACAAACTTTTACTTCTGCACACAACACCACAGAGCCGCATCTCCAAACACATCACCCAACACCACTGCCTGGGCCAGCCCTTCACCCTATCTCTGAAGCAGATGGCTTCTTTGTGATGAAAAAGGAAATGTCACAACAGACTCTGCTGAAATACAGAGGATAATTAGAAACCATTTTGAAAACCTATACTCCAGTAAAATAGAAAACCCTGAAGACACCGACAAATTTCTAGAGACATATGACCTACCCAAACTGAACCAGGAAGATATTCATGACTTAAACAGATCAATTATAAGCAAGGAAATAGAAGATACCATCAAGAGCCTTCCAAACAAGAAAAGCCCTGGACCAGAAGGATTCTCACCCAAATTCTACAAGACCTACAAAGAAGAACTAACTCTAATACTCCTCAAATTATTCCATGAGATGGAAAGAGAAGGAACCCTTCCAAACTCATTCTATGAGGCTAGTATCACCCTGATACCAAAATCAGACAGAGACACATCAAAAAAGGAAAATTTCAGACCAATATCTCTGATGAATATAAATGCAAAAATTCTCAATAAGATTTTGGCAAATTGCATACAAAAGCATATTAAAAAATAGTGCACCATGATCAAATGGGGTTCATTCCAGGGTGCAAGTTTGGTTCAACATACGGAAATCAACAAATGTAATCCATCACATCAACAGACTTAAAGAATCACATGATTTTATCCATTGATGCAGAGAAAGCATTTTGACAAAATACAGCACTCTTTCATTTTTAAAACACTAGAAAAACTAGGGATAGTAGGAACATACCTCAACATTGTTAAAGCAATCTATGCTAAATCCAAGGCCAATATCATCCTAAATGGAGAAAAATTGGAAGCATTTCCTCTAAAAACTGGAACAAGACAGGGATGCCCTCTTTCACCACTCTTATTCAATATAGTTCTTGAAACTTTAGCCAGAGCAATTAGACAGATAAAAGATATTAAAGGGATACAAATAGGAAAAGAAGAACTCAAACTATCATTATTTGCAGATGACATATTATACTTGGAGGATCCAAAAAATTCCACCAGAAAACTTCCATAATTAATAAATGAATTCAGCAAAATTGCAGGATATAAAATCAACACCATAAATCAAATGCATTTCTATACATCATCAATAAATTCTCTGAAAGAAAAATCAGGAAAACTGCTCCATTTACAATAGCCTCAAAAAAACCAAAATACTTGGGAATCAATCTAACAAGAGCAGTGAAAGACCTCTACAATGAAAACTACAAGACACTAAAGAAAGAAATTGAAGAAGATCTTAGAAGATGGAAAGATCTCCCATGCTCTTGAATAGGCAGAATCAATATTGTCAAAATGGCCATACTACCCAAAGCACTTAATGGATTCAATGCAATCCCAATTAAAATGCCAAAGTCATTTCTTATAGAAATAGAAAAGGCAATCATGAAATTTATTTGAAAGAATTAGAGATCCAGAATATCCAAAGCAATCTACAGTAAGAAGAGTGAAGCAGGAGGCATCAAATACCAAGATCTTAAACTATATTACAAAGCTATAGTAACAAAAATTGCATGGTACAGGCACCAAAATAGACATGTAGACCAATGGTACAGAATAGAAGACACAGAGACTAACCCACATAAATACAATTATCTCATACTAGACAAAGGTGCCAAAAACATACATTGGAGAAAAGATGGCCTTTTCAACAAATGGTGCTGGGAAAACTGGAAATCCATATGTAGCAAAATGAAACAAAACCCTTATCTATCATCATGCACAAAACTCAACTCAAAGTCTATCAAAGACCTAGGAATTAGACCAGAGACTGTGTCTAATTGAGGAGAAAGTAGACCCAAATCTTCATCACATCAGATTAGGCCCCAACTTCCTTAACAAGACTCCTGAAGTACAAGAAATAAAAGCAAGAATCAACAAATGGGATGGATTTAAACTAAAAAGCTTCTCAGCAAAAGAAACAATCAATGAAGTGAACAGACAGCCTACATTCTAGGAGAAAATTTTTGCCACACACACATCAAATAGAGCACTGATCTCCAGAAAATATAAAGAAATCAAAAAACTTAACACCAAAAAACAAACAACCCAATCAATAAATGGGCTAAGGAACTGAATAGAAACTTCTCAGAAGAAGATATACAATCAATAAACAAATATATGAAGAAATGTTGAACATCTCTAGCAATTAGAGAAATCCAAATCAAAACTACACTGAGATTTCATCTCACCTCAGTCAGAATGGCAGCTATCCAAAATACAATCAACCATGAGTGCTGGTGAGAATGTGGTGAAAAAGGCACACTGCAACATTGCTAGTGGGACTGCAAACTGGTGCAACCAATCTGGAAAGCAGTATGGAGATTCCTTAAAAATCTTGGAATGGAACCACCATTTGACCCAGCTATCCCACTCTGTGGCCTATACCATAAGTACTTAAAAACAGCATACTACAGTATTGCAGCCACTTGAATGTTTATAGCAGCACGATTCACAATTGCTAAACAGTGGAAGCAACTTAGATGTCCTTCAATAGATGAATGGATAAAGAAACTGTGTATATATACACAATGGAATATTACTCAGCAATAAAAGAGAATAAAATTATGGCATTTGGAGGTAAATGGATGGAATTGGAGAAGATCATGCTAAGTGAAGTAAACCAATTCCAAAAAACCAAATGCCAAATTTTCTCTCTGATTAGTGGATGCTGATACGTAAGGGGAGTGGAGGTGGGGAGCATGGGAGAAATGGAGGAACTTTGGATGGAACAGGGGAGAGGTGAGGACGGGGAGGGGCAATGGAAGGGGCAAAAATGGTGGAATGAGATGGACATCACTACCCTAGGTGCATGTATGAAGACACGAATGGTGTGACTATCTTGTTTGCAACCAGAGAAATGGAAAATTGAGCTCTATATATGTACTATGACTTGAAATGCATTTAAAAATTGTCAAAATCAACTTTTTACAACTCTGAAAATGAGCCACATCCTTGAGTATTCATGAAAAGAAAATAACAAATTTATTGTAAGAAAAAATATAGTTCATACACACAAATGTAAGATATTTGATACTGGAATTTCTGTATCTGTTTTGCTAATATAGCTTTGTTTTGTAAACTGAGGTAAGTAGAAGTCAGTGGTAGTTGGCTAATGTGAAGGAGAAGAGTTACCTGAGTGGTTCTTGAATGTCTAGGTTGTTAGACATTGACAATCTCAGGGGTACAAGAGAGGGGTTCTGAGAAGAATTTCAAAAGTGCTTCTACTGTGTTTTAGATGTTATAAGAGATCAATGGCATTGAATGGGGGAATTTGCAGAGGGCTGAGAGTTTAGTTCAATGGTAAAAATTCTGCCTAGTTCTGGGTTCAAGTTGGATCCCCAGCAATACCACCCCCTCCCCAACAAAACTCCCAAAGAAGCCAAAAACCAAAAACCAAAGCAAAGCAAAAGAAAACAAAACCCACAGTAATTTGGAATACATGGTCTAAATCAAGAGACTTTGGGATTTTAGCTACTTTTTCAGTCCTTTTCTTTTTTTTTAATTTTGAAATTTTTTATTTGTTCTAATCAGTTATACATGATAGCAGACTGCATTTTGATTCATTGTACATGAATGGAGCATCACTTTCATTTCTTTGGTTGTACATGATGTAGAGTCACATCATATGTGCAGTCATACATGTACCTAGGGTAATCATGTCCATCTCATTCCACCATCTTTTAGTCCTTTTCATTTTTCAGTAAATAGTATGTTTCCACTCTTCTGTTGGGAGTGATATAGTTAACTTCCTCCATAGTTAATAAGTTAGAGTCTTATTCCTTTCTTCCCTCTACCTTTTCCTCCCTTTCTTTCTTTTATTAAGGCAGTGGAAGAGGAGAGAATGAGAAGTTTTATATATGACTGTTTTTTTTATAAAGTTGTTCTCTAGAAAACATGAACAAGAGGTAAATGATGTTGCCTCCCAACATCAAATACTGATCATTTCTGCCATGACAAATAGATAACAAGAAAAATTCTGCCTTTGAAAATATGTTTTTCTGTATTTGACAGGAAGGAAAATATTGATTTAATTCAAACTTCTGGAAGTGTTTCTCTGAGGAGCGAGTGAGAAGTTGTGGCAGAAGGCGGAGAACCCAGAGATCTCTTTTCTTTTTGCTCACTCTATTGTCAAAGATCTTGTTTTTTTCCTGTACAGCTTTACATGTTCCCACTTTCTCTGAGGGTCCCTCCTGCCTTCCTAACACTCACAGAATACTTGCAAGACTAAAGCGTTCCTGTCTAAACTGTGTATTAATTTTCTTTTCCAGAGGTAAGTACAAAACCACTCTCATTAATTTTAATGAGTACTGAGTACATCATAGTCCCAAGTAGTTCTTGTTCTGAAAACCTAAGGTTCTTAATAACTGCTAAATATTTACCCTGTTATTCTCTTTGCTTCATCCAGTTTCTTAGTGCTATTGGTGAGAGTGAGAATTGAAACATGTTCTTTTACTTGTGTTTGCTAAAAATAGATCAACTAGCTAATCAATTAAAAAGTAAGGGGTAAAAAATGAATAGTCACGCTAAAAAGAAAGTCATCAAAAATAAATAAGAACACATGAAAAAAAACTTTAACCAAATTTGCTCCCCCTCTCCAGAGAACGAGAGTGAGAGCAAGAGAGAGTGAGAGACAGACAGAGAGAGAGAGAGAGAGAGGGAGAAAATAAAGGAATCTGAGTCAGTAAAAATTATTCACTCCTTTAAGATACCCCCACTGACATTATTACCTGGTTATGTCCTTACTTCTGAGACTCTATCTTTAAAGGTAGTGGGACAGCTTCAAAAGATATGTCAGTTTTGTTCCCACTATGGTGGTACCACAATCTATGATAAAAAAAAATCTTGTATTAAGATGTTTTACTTCTTGATTTTTATTTGGATGCCTTTTCTAAAAATATTAACATCTTTCTTAAAAATATATTCAAAAATAAAAGTCACAAAATGTGGAAAAAAGGAAGGAAAGGAAGGACAGGCTGAAGGAAGACAGAAAGGAAGGGAGGAAGAAGAATACACTGAATTATAAGCATCATGTGGATTTAACATTTTATTAGCATTTATTAATATGGTACTATATTAGTCCATATTTTATATTTATACAACTCCATTACCCCTAGGTTTACTATTTTATTTTTCCTTGAGGTGTAATTACATATGAAGTGTATCGTAAAGTAAATAATTTTACAAGATTTGGCAAATATGTACGTCATGCAACAAGTACCAGAAAATGCTCCATCACTAAAATTTTCTTGTGACCGTTTGCATTCACTTTCTTTTTTTTTTTTTTTTTTTTTTTTTTTTTTTTTTGGTACCGGGTATTGAACTCAGGGGCACTCGACCCCTGAGCCACATCCCCAGCCCTATTTTGTGTTTTATGTAGAGACAGGGTCTCACTGAGTTGCTTAGCACCTCGCCATTGCTGAGGCTGGCTTTGAACTCGCGATTCTCCTGTCTCAGCCTCCCTAAGTGCTG
>CM053400.1:119914763-119998379 GCA_028644305.1 Xerus rutilus
CGTTTGCATTCACTTTCTTTCCTTCATTAAAGTTCGGTAAAGCACTGGTTTACTTTATGTCTCTGTAATTTTGACTTTTCTAGAGTTTCCTATAAATGAAATCATAAAGTGTGTAGTATTTTGTGTCTGGCTTCTGTCACTTAACATAAATGCTTTTTTGAGATTCATACACGTTAAATACATTAATTTTTCTCCTTTTTATTCCTGAATAGATGTCTACTGTATGGATTACAAAAGTTTTCCATTATGTGGCTAATGGACATTTGGTTTATTTTCAGTATTTTGGATACTCTGAATAGAGCTATGAATTTCTGGGTATATGTCTCTGTGTAGACTTTTGTTTTTCATTTAATTGATCTTTGGTAAATATATAGGTATGAGTGAAATTTTGGTTCATATGGCAAGTTTGAATTAATTTTATTAAAAAAGCCACACTAGGGCTGGGGCTGTAGCTCAGTGGTAGAGCGCTTGCTTAGCATGCGTGAGGCACTGGGTTCGATCCTCAGCACCACATATGAATAATAAATGAATAAAATAAAGATCCATTGACAACTAAAAAAAAAAAAAGCCACACTATTTTTCAAAGTGAACCTTTTGTAGCAGTGAATGAGAGTTCTAGTTGTTTCATATCCCCACAACATTTGATTATGTTAGTCTTTTTTAGTAGCCAAAATCTAGTAAATGATGATACCTTATTCCTTGTATATACTATTGGATTTGCTGAAATTTTGTTAAGAATTTTGCGTCTTATGTTTATGAGGAATACTGATCTATGTTTTTATTTTCCTTGTAATCTTATGGTTTGGTTTTGGGATCAGTGCAAACTTAGCTTAATAGAGTCAGGAAGTGTTTCCTCCTGTGTTATTCTCTGGAGAAGCTTTTGTGAGGTGACTATTATTTCTTTCTCAAATGTCAATGAAATTCACCAGTTAAGTTTCTGATCTTAGGCTTTTCTTTGTAGAAAGTTTTTTTCTTTATTTTGAATTAAATTTCTTTAATAAATACAGACTTCTCAAGGTATGTACATTTCCTCTAGAAAGTCTTGATAATCTGTGATTTTTAAGGAATGTGTCCATTTAACCTAAATTTGATAAATTTATCAACATAAAGTTTTTTAAATAATATTCCCTTATCAGTTTAATGTGTTTAGGGCCTAAAGTAAAATTTCATCTGTGTATTGCTAATTTGTTTCTTTTCTTTTTCTTTTTTGCTTGATCAGATCAGCTAGACATTTATTATTTTGTTTCAGTCTTTGAAAATAACTAATTTTGGCTTTGTTCATTTTTTATATTTTCTTTTCAGCATCCTATTTCATTTATTTATTCTCTTACCTTTATTACTCCTTCCTGCTACTTACTGTAGATTTAATTTTCTATTCTTTTGCTTTTTTTTTAAGATGAAAGTTTAGGTCATTGGTCTGAAGTATTTATTCCCTTTTACTATAAGCATTTAATGTATTATTTCACCTCCAAATATTGATTTTGCTGCAGATGATACCATACTATTATTTCATTAAAATAGTTTCTAATTTGAGTGTGTGTGTTTCTGATCTGTAGGTACTTTAGAGCAGAGTTGTTTTCATTTTTAGATATTAGAAATTTTTCTAATTTTGTTTCATCTATTGATTTTGTTGTGGTCAGAAAACATACTATATAAGGTTTACACATTTTGAAATTTATGAGTTCTTGTAAGGCTCAGATAGGTTCCGTTTTGGTAAATGCTCTCGGTGTACCTCAATGTTATTCTGCTGTTGTTGGGTGTACTGTTCTAAAATTCTCAATTAGGTTGTGAGTTTACTATTATGCACTCAGGTCTTCAATATTCATTTAGGTATTTTGTATAGTTTTCCTATAAATTATTTAAAAGACCATGTTAGCATCTTAATGATAATCTATTTATCTTTTGGTTATTTATATATTCCAAAGCTCTCTTATTAGGCATGTAGATATTTATAATTGCTATGTACTCCTGATATATTGAACCTTTTATCATTGCCCATGGCAATATTCTGTTTTGATGTTTATACTGTCTGATATTTTTTTTTTGGTGCGGGGGATTGAACTCAGGGGTATTTGACTACTGAGCCACATCCTCAGCCCTATTTTGTGTTTTATTTAGATACAGGGTCTCACTGAGTTGCTTAGTGCCTCGCCGTTGCTGAGGCTGGCTTTGAACTCGTGATTCTCTTGTCTTAGCCTCCCAAAGTGCCGGGATTATAAGCATGCACCACCGCGCCCGGCTTATATTGTCTGATTTTTAATGCCACTTCAGTGTTCTTATACGTTCTTCTTTAGGCTATATCTTTTTATAGTTTTTCCCTTTTAGTCTGTTCTCATATTTTTATCTGAAGTATATCTTTTGGTAGATGGCATATAGTGGAATTTTGCTCTTGTATCTAGTCTGGCTATCCTTGCCTTTTGATTGGAGTATTTGATAACTGATATGTTTATTTTAGGTCCGCCATTTTTCCTATTTGATCTATATCATTCTTACTTGTTCTTTTTGTTTGTTTGGTCTCTATTCTTCCTTTCCAGTTTTGGGGTCACCTGTTATTTCTTAGTGCTTTATGTTAATTTCTTGGTTGGCTTTTCAGCTGTATCCTTCTGAATTATCATCTTGGGGGTGGTTGTAGTGTTTACAATATACACCTTAAAATTAGTCTTAATCAATTCAATGTTAATATTTGCATTGCTCTGGGAATAATATAGTAACCATTAAACAATTTTTCAGTGCTATTTTATCATAGAGTTCATGTATGTCATAGATCGAAATATGGTGTTACTATTTTTGTGTTAAATAATATTTCCTTCAAAGTAAATAAGAGAAAAGGAGATATTTCTCTATCTTTCTATCATCTACCAGTTTTTCGTGTTTACCACACATTTTTCTTCTGGGGCTTTTCATCTTGTTGATCTGAGTAGTTGCATTTAAGAGCATTGTCTTTCGGACATCTCTTACTGACTCTTTTTCCTGCTCTTAGGGATGAATTCACTCAATTTTTATTTGGAAATGCCTTTATTTTTCTTTCAATATGAAGAATGGCTTTGATGGATATAGTATTCTTGATCCAGTGTTTTCTTTTGCACTTTGAACATTTCATTTCAATTTCTTCTGGCTTTCGTAGTTTATGAGAAGTTAGTTATGAATTTTATTGCAGCTTTCCTGTATGCAATATGTATTTCTCTGGTTGCTTTAAATATTTTCTTTTTATCTTTGACTTTCAGAAGTTTGACTATGATGTGTCTAGGGGTGATTGTTTATTCTGATTAGGATTTTTGATTTTATAAATTAATATTTTCCAATCAACTTGGAAAGTTTTCAGATATCAGATAAAACTATCTCTTTCTGGTATTTTCACTACACCTATTTGAACCACTTCATACTATTCCCAGAGCTTTCAGAAGTGTTGTTACTTTATTATTTAACGCTTTTCTCTTTTTTAAGCTAGGGCAATTTCTACAAATCTATCTTCAGTTATGCTGATATTTTCCCTTTCATTTTGTTTCTGCCTTCAGCCCATTTAGTTATTTTAAATTTTATTTACTTTTTGGCTTCATGATATACTATTTATTTATTTATTTATTTATTTATTTATTTATTTGATGGTGCTGGGGATAGAATTCAAGGCCTTGTGTATGTCAGGCAAGTACTCCACCATTGAACTATACCCCCAGGCCATATAATATACGTTTGAAAAAATAATATGTACTTTTCTGCTGAAATTACCTATCAAGTATTTTATTTAAATCCAGAATATTTTCTGTTAATGCTTTAGATACTCCTATGTTAGAAAATGGTCTACTCCCTTCAAAACTCGTATTGAAATTCATTGCCATTCTTGGCAGTGTTAGGAGAGGGGCTTCAGGAAGTGATTATGTTACCAAGAGGGATCAATGCCTTTCTTGAGGTGGTGGATTAATTATCATGAGAGTGGATTGTTATAAGGTGAGCCCAGCCCCTCTTTTCCTCTCTTTTGCATGTGCCTATACCTGGCTTCCACTGTTATGAAGCAGCATGAGGCCCTCAACAGATGTGGCCAGCCAATCTTGGACTTCCCAACCTCTTTCCTTTTTAAAAGTAGCCAATCCCAGGTATTCTGTAATAGCAACAAATAATGGACTCCCTTCTCCTTCTTCTTGTGCTGGGGGATTGAATTTAGGACCATGAATATGCTAAGCACATTTTCTACCACTAAACCACACCCCCAGCCCCCAAGGGAGCCTTTGTACTTAAACTCTGTGGTTATCACTATGTTTGCAGCATGTTTGCAAAAGGTTTTCAGCCGTCTGAGGATTTGACATCATTCAGCCCACCCTCTCTGTCCTTCCTGTCCATGTGCCTCCTCCCCTACCCCAGCTTCACAGTGTCCACCTGCCTCCAGCTTTGTGCTCGGCTTCTTTAGCCCATGCAGCTTCAGCTTTCTGCAACTAAACTGCATGTGTTTTATGAATGTCTGCAGTTAAGAAGAACATCAAATGCAGAGTTCTGATTTTGTTTCAATTTCAAAAATAAAATTTTCTATGGCCTCTGACAACTTGTTTTCCACCAGGGCTTCGAATGTAATTTAGTTGCTAGCCAGGGATTTGGACAGTTTCTGCCCTGAGTTCTTGTCTGACTCTTTCTTAGCTGCTCAGATTCTTTCCTTTAAATTTCCACTTGCTTTCCACGTCTGAGCTCCATCTCTGGCACCTTTAGCTAATGAAAATATTGCTTCTTCTCTTGCCATAGCCATATAGGCAGGGCAGGGCTCTGGCTTAACTTTCCTAGTGGCAGTTTTTAAAAATTAAACTTTCCTCTTGTTTTTGTTTATGTTCAGAAGCTTTCCAAGATCTTCTAATCATCTTGACTTAAACTTTGTCCATTATGTACAGTTACCTATGAGGCTTCTCATGATTATTTCACTCTTCTATCATCATTGAAGTTGATCCACATCTTTATAAAAAATATTTAAAAATAAATTGTAGACATCATTCAGCTTCATATCTAAGAATTTAAAATGAACCTGCCAAATGAGGAATTTCTTAAAGTATCCACAAAATCAGTATCATATTTAGTAAAATTAACAACAAAATATTATTATCTCGTAATATCTAGTGCCTGTTTGACTTCCCCAGTTGAGCCAAAATTCAAAAAGTTCTATAGACTTTGGTTGCTGTATTTTTTATGTCTCTTTTAACTTGCAATAGCTTCCTCCTTGCTTCTTCTTCTTTTAATGACCTTGAAAGAAACAGGCTACTCTATGCCCATAGATAATTTTGAAGAAAATCCCACTGGTATTTTAGTATATATTTCTAAAAAAAAAACCAACCAAACAAACGACAAAACCACCCCCACAATACTACTATTATATCTTAAAAAGTAAAAATAATTCTTAATACAGGCATCTAGTCCATGTGCAAATTATTCCAGTTGCCTCATGATTTTTTTATATTTGCTTTGTATAAAATTCAATTCAGAAGCCAACAAGAATCTACACATTGCATTGGTTTATAGGTCTCTTGAATTCCTTTAAATCTATAGTTTTCTCCAATTCTTTTTTTTGCTTTGCAATCTGTTATTGAAGAAACTAGAAGTACAAAGACAGGATTAGATATGTAGCCAGGGACCAGATTTTGTAAGGCTTTATAAGCCATTCATTGTAAGGACTGAGTTTTAAATGCAGTGGAAAATCATTAAGAGTAAATCATTATGATCTCAATTTTTTCTAGCCTTGTTCTCATTCTGGCAGCTGTGTGGACATGTGGGTAAGAGGGGAAATGGGCTGAGTCAGTGCTGTCTCCAGCACATAAGCATTGCCCTTAAGCTTGTGTCTCTCAGTTATGATCTCATGAGAAGATTTTTATCCTCAATGTAATCAATAAATACATTGGAACTAGAAAAAAAAAAAGGAAGAAACAGGCTAGCTTGTCTATGGAGTATCTCATATTCCAGATTTATCTGCTATTGTTTAATTTATTCTTTTATCTGTTGAATTTCTACAATCTTCAGGTTAAAAACTACACTTTGATTGGAAACAAGTTAAATATTCTTGGCAAAAATATGCCCATATATTATATATTATACAAAAAATATATACTTCATGATGCGTTATTTTTTTCTTTAATATTTTCATTTGTGCATTATAATCATACATGATAGTGGGATTCATTATGCCATATTTGTACATGCACATAACATAATCTGATCACTCTCACTCCCCAGTACCTTCCTTTTTCTTCTACTCCTTCCTCCCCCTGATTTGCTTTCTATACTCTACTGATCTCTCTGATATTATTATCATTATTTTAATTAGTGCACTATAATTATATGTACACACATATGCACACATATTATGGTATATTTGTATAGGGACATAGCATAATTTGGTAGATGTTGTTCCCCACTTCATGATTCCCATCTCAGGACATGCATAGTGTCTATTAGCCTGATCAGGGAGTTCCAGGTCTTCAGTTTCCTTCCTTCTAAACTCTTTCTTCAGGAGATTACTTGATTAGCCAAACTGAGGGAATCTCTATCTCACCTAGATCCGATGTTTTCATGTTAGAATCACATTTCTCCCTCAAGATTTTGTAATTCATGCCTTGTTTAAAATGAGAACTGATCCTCAAATTCTTGCCAGCTTGCACTGAATTCACAAGAAGTATCTGAATGGAGGTGGATTGCCTCAGGCAGTCATCTGAAGTGTGTATCAACTCACTGCCTAGTGTCCTCAGTTTCTCTATTCCTATCCCTTCTGGAGTTCTGCTTTATATGTCTCTGGCTTATGAAAAATCAGTCATTATCATGCTGATGATATACCATTTATTGTTTTATTTGGTTAGTATAAATAGCTATAGTGAAAACATTTAAGACAATTAAAATATTCATTTAGGACTGGAACTACTGATATAAATTCTGTTGATCTAGTATTCATTATGTGTAGGATTCCTGAATCACAGGAACTTTTTTTTATATCAAGCAGCTCAAGTCAGTTCCCATATATTTGATTATATCAACTTGATTAAATTTCCTTTTATATATCTCAACTGGCAGTCATTTCCATGGGCAAAATAAAGATCTTTGAATTATCTTCTTATTTGATTAGGTCATGTTGTATTTTTAAAACCTCTTTCTCTCTTTTCTAAATCAAGATTTAGTCATCTTAATTAGAAATGGTAGGCCCTACAGCCAAATTTTAAATCAATCCAACAGCCCCAGTTTTTGAAATGGCAGTGGACATTGGTCTGAGGAGACCTTCCTTATTACCATTGGCTGTGGTAGAAGGAAGCAGAGCAATTACTATCACAGAGTAATTTAATACTGTTTTATTAAACATGGTCTTTCATCTTGGTAAGGAGATCTGGGATTCATGAGGATGTCCATTTCCGTGAAATACTATCCCCTTTACATAGATTAATCCACAATCTACAGTCATATTATAAAAACATAAAGGTATAAAGACGAACTACCATCTAAGTAGAGAATAAAATACAAGAATCGATTAACTTGCATCCTTTTTTAAAATTATGGCACTGTGAATTTGATAGTTAGATATACTTTTCCTCTGGTGTGCCTGAGCTAATTTTATGTGTTTTTTGGGTCAGTTTATTGACATGTTAGAACAGAGAAGAGAAATTAAAACTTGTCCTGAATAGAGTTTAAGTCATGCAGATAGATTTAATTGTATAAAGAGATGCTTGTTTTTAAGTAGTGAGTGACTCTTTTAGCAGACATTATTTGGTGTTTAAATGGCATTCTCTGTTCAGTAAGTTTCCTGAAGAAATGGCATTTGGGAATTTTAGAGAATTTATGTGAAAGGAAATATTTGTATGTATTGTTTTCTATGTAATAGAAATATAAAATTTTTTCTCACATTACTTTTAATACCAGCTATTATTTCTCCCAAAGGGACACAAAAACATTAACTCACAGAGAAATGAAAGTTTATTCTTCCAAAACTAGATAAATATGTTTGTAATTTAATTACATATTTATTTTGTTTTTATACCTGAGGAGTCCTTTATTCCTTTAAGTCAGAAAATATGTGTTATTTCATGTTTTCTACATTATTTGGTCTATTTTTCATAAGTATGTGGTACATTTGCTGCATAGTATTTAAGGCATAAAGTCACGTACATTTGGTTTTCTGATTTTCAAATAATAGTTGGTTTACACCTCACTTAACCACACATGGTGTTTTCAGTCCCAGAATCATTCTCTCCCTCCGTGTAAATAGAAGAATCCCACTTTCACACTTTCCTGGCTTCCTCTAGTGAATTGTTTAGATGCAGGGTGGAGAAGTGGCTCCATAACTATGGTCAGTTCCACTCCAGCTTGCTGACCATCACCAAATGGGTTAAAACTTTTTTCCCCCCTACCTGGGAGTCCTGGCTATCAGTGGTAACAATGGAGATGGGTGTCAGAAAATTGTTTTGTTGGTGTTGTTGAATATGGAAAGCTTCTTTTCCAGAGCTCTCATGTTTTTCCAAGACCCTCAGTGGAACTTGAGACTTCACATTTTGGTGGATTGTTTTCATGGGCATCATGATATGTCTGTCCAATCTTGTGTATCTCCTTCACTAGAAAAGCAGAAGGGAGCTCTTCTTCTTTAGTGGTTTGCTGATGTCTTGGAAATACACTGTTGTTGTACTTGGGCAAGCAAAGATATTTTTTATTTTTGTAGTAATTTCAGTCCTCACTGCCTGGTCATGGTGTCTACATGGGGCCAACAGATTGTTGTTAAATAGAACACACCCAAGTGGCTAGATATGGAGTCTGGTCCCTTCACTCGGCATCTAGAGTACTCTCCAAAGCTGTGGGATAGTTGTGATCATTTTCTCAAGATCATTTTGCTCCAGTTCTAGGAGCTATAATCTATGTGGCAGGAGATCATGCTTAGAAGGATTATCCGCAATCAGCAGGAAATTCCTATTATATAACAAATTTTCTATGAATGTGCAACCCTTTTATTTAAACAAAATTGAAGAAAATTTAAGTTGGTGTTTATTCATCAAGGTTGTCATGAAATTAAATCTTAGTTATTTGGTGGCCCATGTTTTCCTCTTTCCTCAGGATGATACAGGATCCAGAGAACTTGCTTAGTCTAGAGGAGGGTTTCTCAATCTTGACACCATTGACATTTTAGACCAGATAATTTTATTTTATTTATTTTTTATTTTTTATTTTTTTGTGAGGAAATGCCTTGTTCATGGTACGATGTTTAGCAGAAAGAAATCCCAGCCTCTACTCACCAGATGCCAGAAGTATAAGCCAAATTTCAGATGTATGATCTGGGTGCTTAAGTGAGAAAAATGGAATCCTTTTACACTGCCTGGACAACTAAAGTTGTCTCTAGGCATTTACAAATACCTCATTGGGAAGCAGTTGCTCCTGGTTGAGAACCATGGCTCTCACACAACTGGGAAGGGAAGGGACCTAGTTTTAGCTCAAGTTTCCATGGCTGCTTCTTGCATTTGGCTTTGACAATGTCTTCTTGCTGTCTGAAGGCTGTGCCTCCACTTCCCTTTTGCCCTTGGATCTATACCAAGGGTCCCAGCTGCAGTATTTGCTGCCTAAACTCTGACACTCACACAATGGTCTTTCTAAGGGCTCTTGTAAGCCTTAAAGTGCTGTGTACCCAGGGTACCATCCTTCTTGGGAGACCTCATCTCCACTGAGGTTCTAGTTCTTTTGAGTTCAGATCTTTTCAAACTCCTTTCTACATTTCTCCTCATCTTAAAGAAACTCATACAATGCTGTCATAAAACTAGTTTAAGAGCAATTATTAATTGGGAAAAGTAGAGACATACTCATACAACAAAAATCCCTGTTTTCTTGTCAGCACCCAACATGAAAAAAATATAATCTACTTATCTTATTTATCTTGCTAACTCATTCATTTCCTCCCTCCCTCATTCATTCATTCACTCCTTCCTTCCTTCCTTACTTCCTTCCTTCCTTTTTCTTCCTCTCTTAATATTCCCCATTCCCTCTCCCTCCCTGTAGTCTCTTATTTTCAACTCATTTTCTTTATTATGGCTTCCCTTCTATTTCTTCTCCAAAGATAGCAATTCTGAGCACAGAAAGTTTTACTATATGGGAAAGAATGGGAACCCTATATACTCTGCCTTCTTGTCAAGTCACAGGAGTGTTAAGGTAGAGGTTGAAAGTTACACACATATTCCCAAGGAGACAAAGGTTGTATGTGTTTGTATGGGACCCCAAACCATTATTATTATTATTATTTTTTGCTAAGTACAAAATGTAATATTGCAAAGATTTACAATGCCAGTAAAATGGTTTCCTTCTTTTTTACAGGATCATTTGGTTTCTGTTCTTCAGCTGGCAGCAAACCTTGTCTGAACCTTGAAGTCAAAAGCTTTGGCTTACCTCCAAGGGCAAAGAGGGAGCAGGCTGATGAGAGCAATACATAGTTGAGTGGAAATATTTTGCCATGAGAGGGGTGGCTACTATCATTTTTTGGAACATTAAAAAAAATAACTTGAATCAACATGAAGGATGGGATAAGATTGAGGCTCATCCATAAATGTAAAATTCTGGCAGTTTCCAAGGCTGGAAAATCACTAATTCTCATTTCCCTTATCCACACAGGAGGCTTATTTAGCTCCTGCATAATATAGTGATCACATTTTCAACCCTTTACAAAATCTGACCAAGTTCCAGTTCACTTTTTCTGAACTAGTCTCCTAATTGCCTCCCCTAGGACCCTCCCCACAGGCTCTCGGAGCATTGTAGATGTAGTCCTGCAGGCTGCCTGCCCTCTGACTCTTCCCTACAGCCTGACCAAGGGCACCTGACATCCTCCATGGCAACAGAGGGGTCCCCCGTACTGTAGGACTGGATGCTTCGGGCCTACATTTTCCTAAGGTATGCTCTGGTGATAAAGTCAACTCTCTGGGTTGGGTGAAATAGATTATGGGCTCTGAGCCAGGCTCTGTTGGGCATTCAACAAATGCTCATCCATTTGAGGTGGTCTGTAATGGGGGAAATGTCTCTGAGCTTACCTTCTATACTCTTTGCTTTTTGTTCAGTTCATTTGAATCCTTTCTAGGTAGTGATGTGGCATACCTCACAGAGAAGTTATGCTTCACCTCTATGCCACTGTGACATCTGCTCTGAATTATGTGCCCCCAAAGACTGAATCCGGCTTTATTGGAGTTCTTGATTTCATTCTCACCTTGCTCACTGCTGAAGGGCAGTTTGACTCCCAGGCTCACTTTCCTGATGCTCAACAGTCTGCCCAGCCTGTCAGGTAACTTTTGCCCAAATTCATAAGCCAATAATATCCCAAATCATGGTGCCACATGTAAAAGTAATATAAGTTAACCCATTCTATACTTAGGTATGGGAAAAAAATAGTTACCTAAACATTTTCAGCAAAATATTCCAGATATGTGGGGGTAAAGATATAAAGGGGACTATGGTAGACATAAATACACCTAAAAAATCAACTTTGATCCTTAAGGCTTCTCTTCTCCCTGTTCTGTGTCCTTGACCTTATTTTATTGCTCTCTCTTCCCTAACAAGTAACTACCCACTCTGAATTTGACTGAATAATTCCATATATATTTCATATTCTCTATATTGCTTTACATTTTAACTTAATATTTATAGAGTTTGAATGATAGTCAAATGTAGTAGTTGGTATAGTTTGGATCTAAAAATGTCCCCTAAAGAGTTTGTGTATTAGGCAATGCAGAAGTTTCAGAAGTGAAATGATTAGGTTATTAGAGTTATAACCTAATCAGTGGATTAATCCATTTGATTGATTAATAATTTGAATGGGCCACTGGGTGAGGACAGATGGGGTGTTGCTGGAAGAAGTAAGTCATTGAGGGAGTGTCCTGGACTATATGTTTTGGCCCCTTCTTCCCCATCTCTCTGTTTTCTGGCTGCTGTGAGCTAAGCAACTTTCCTTTTCTACACCATTCTATTTCTTTTTGGGGGAGTACCAGGGATTGAACTCAGGGGCACTTGACCATTGAGCCGCATCTCCAGCCCTATATTGTGTTTTATGTAGAGACAGGGTCTCACTGAGTTGCTTAGCGCCTCACCATTGTTGAGGCTGGCTTTGAACTCACGATTCTCCTGCCTCAGCCTCCTGAGCTGCTGGGATTGCAGGCGTGCACCACCATGCCCAGCTTCTTCTATACCATTCTGCCATAATGTTCTGTGTCACCTCAGGGCCAAAGCAATGGAGTCATCAACCGTGGACTAAACCTCTGAAACAGTGAGCCCAAATAAACTCTTCCTCCTTCAAGTTGTTCTTTTCAGGTACTTTGTTCACAGTGACAAAAAGCTGATTAGCAGAGTAGTTAAGAGCATAGTCTCTAAACCACACTGCCTGGAATTGAATCCTGGGGACATATTCACTAGATGTGTTGTCTGTAGAAGTTCTTTAACCTCTTCACCTATACTTTGTTTTTTTTTTTTTTATCTGTAAAATGAGGAGACTAATAGTGTCAGCTAATCCAGACTATGAAGAGTAGTTCACTTAGTATATGTAAGATCTTAGAATAGTACCTGGTGTATAGAAAGCTTCATATTAAATATTTGCAGTTATTATTATCTTAAAGATTTTTGCATGTTTTTAAACTTTATATAAATGATATCATGATATATATGAGTATTGTTTTGCAACTTACTTTGTTTAATTTTATGTTTGTAACATTTGTTTATATTGATATATGCAAAATTTCTTTTATGGTATTTCATTGTGTGATTTTACTCCAATTTGTTGATCCATTCTCTTATTGAAGGACATTCGGGCCATTTTCACATTCTCTCTTTTTTTTTTTTTGGTACCAGGGATTGAACTCAGGGGCACTTAACCACCGAGCCACATCTCCAGCCTTATTTTGTGTTTTATGTAGAGACAGGGTCTCACTAAGTTGTTTAGCACCTTGCCATTGCTGAGGTTGACTTTGAACTCATGATTCTCCTGTCTCAGCCTCCCTAAATGCTGGGATTACAGGCTTGCACCACTGTACTTGGCTCATTTTCACATTATTGCAATAGCAATTCTACTATGAATTTTTTTTTTTATGTGTCTTCTTATGCTCAGGAGAAAGATTTTTTTTTCAGGGATTTTACACAGCAAAAGAATTTGTGAGTCTTGTTAGTTGATTAAGTATGAGTAACTATTTTCATAGTCCAGCTTCCCCAGCCCCATGATACACATAATCTCTGTATGTAGCGGAGACATTGAAGCTTGTTGATTAGTGATAACCTGGTCTCTTTTGGTTTAAATGGCCTACTTTCATAAGATTATTTCAGGATAGATGTTAAATGTTCAATTTCACCTCCTTCCCCCATCTCTTGCTAAGGTGGCCTTTAGGACTTACTGGTCCTGTGGTGGTTGGGGAAAGTCAGAGAGAACCAGAAACTTGTACTTTCTGTGGGGCCTTTCTGACTGCTGGGTCTCTCTTTGAGCGGCTTCCACTACTGTATATTGTGGTTTGATGGTTTTTATTGATTATGAAGTTGTCACTTATTGAAACTTATTTGTTCTAATCTCAGATATCTACTGTTTTCTAAGGTGTGCCCTGGTGGTGAAATTGCCTCTGCTGGTAGGTACTTTTAATAACTCTGTAGTCCCCACGCCACACTCAGGCAAATGGAGACTTCTGGGGTTATTGTAGGAACTGAGCAGTCTGTGGGAGAGGCAGGAGTGCTGCTCCAGCTCCTAGAACTACCTCTCACTCATGCCAGACTGGATGTGGCTGCTCAAGGGTATTTTTCTGTATCCCCCTCCCCCATACACTCAAGACAGACCCGGGAGTTGTCCTGTGACCTCCCCTGGTGATCTCTGGTTTCTTTTAACTTTCTGGGTGCTTCTATTTTGGCTTCCTTTGAAGTTTTATCCCAAGAAGGGGAAAATATTCATATTTGATTTCTCAATTTTATCATTTTCTGCTATTTAGAACTTTGAATTCTCCATTCTTTTCCTCTTTAGAAAGGGCTTCCTGTTGTCTGTTTTCTTCATTATGATGGGCATTTACCTTGCCTGCTTCTGTTTGGCCAAAATAGCTGTCAGAGTATAGAAAGAGAAAAAAGTGCTTGGAGGTTAAGAACACAGAAATGAATTAGTCATAACATTGAACCTGCTATGCAAA
Source organism: Xerus rutilus (assembly GCA_028644305.1). NCBI lineage: Eukaryota > Metazoa > Chordata > Mammalia > Rodentia > Sciuridae > Xerus > Xerus rutilus. The sequence continues at coordinate 119,928,878 of CM053400.1, forward strand.
TGCCAGAATATACCTTTATTTTATTATTTTTTTACTTTTTATTTTTGGGGCCAGAGGTTGAATTTGGGGTGTTTAACCACTGAGATACATTCCCAGCCCTTCTTATTTTAAGACATTCTCGCTGAATGGCTGAGGACCTTGTTAAGTTGCTGAGACTGGCCTTAAACTTGCAATCCTCCTACCTCTGCCTCCCCAGCTGCTGGGTTACTGGCATGTGCCACTGCTCCTGGCTTCAGAAGATACTTTAAACAAGTACAAAAGTACTCCTCAGAAAAACAGGACTGAAAATTCAAATTTGGATGCTGATGGAAAATAGGAGCATGTGGTTGCTATAATTCTTTTTTTTTTTTTGGACCAGGCATTGAACTCAGGGGTACTCGACCACTGAGCCACATCCCTAGCCCTATTTTTGTGTTTTATTTAGAGACAGGGCCTCACTGAGTTGCTTAGCTCCTCGCTTTTGCTTAGGCTGGCTTTGAATTCACAATTCTCCTGTCTCAGCCTTGCAAAGTGCTGGGATTACAGGTGTGGGCCACCATGGCTGGCATGGTTGCTCTAATTCTTGTTCGTTAGGGGACTGTCAGAAATGCTTTGGAAACTGAGAGGCCAGAAATATGGCTTCATTGGGTAATTATTTTATGTACAACAAGGAGTGCTTCTAGCAGCCAAGTATCTTCAGTCTAGAGATATCTATGCTGCAGGACACAGTATCAGAGATTATTGGGAGCACTGGAAGACAAGGTGTCACCAACCTAAAGGTGGCTGGTAGAGGAAGTCAGATGCATGGCAGAGCCAAGGCAGAGCCCTGTCTTCCCTGTGGCCAGCAGAGCAGGTGTCATCATTCCCCCATGGGATCCATCACCATTGCATGTGGACAGCAGGCGCCGCTTTAGGCACAGCTCTGCTGTGATCGCTGTGCCAATGATTTATATGCCTCTCAGAATAAGATATTTCATGTCTTTTGCCTCATAATCATAGGCTAAAAGAATTAAGGGAGAGGGAGAAGTCAAGGTGACCGTTTCAGGCAGTCATTATCTCACTCATAAAAAAAAAAAAGCCCTATAAACTTGCCAATATTATTATAGGATAGTTAGCCTAAGCAATTCCTACGTTTCAGGGGTGCCTGGGGCAAAGGGCTATATATCCTCTTATATCTGTGTGTGGCTGCTCTCAGAGTATCAATGAATTAATTCAGGTGTGGTAAATGAGAAGGACATTCAGAGCATTCCATGGCAGAAGCAATTTCACAAGAGACTAGAAAGCTAACCGAGGAAGCACTTTGGTTTTTGTGAAAAGCTACTCTTAAGGTATTACTTATGGGAAAAGGCATTAGGATCTAACATTCAGAAACGAAGGAGGCTAGCTGCTTGCAGGAAAGGCACAAGTTAATTAAAGATTCAACATTTTCACCTCTGAGTGCAGGATAATGTTAGCTAACCAAGTGCCAATTTCATAGACTGGGCTTAATGATTTGATGATGAGTCATCCTGGGGTTTTTACCAGTTATGAGATAACAGAAAAAGGAAATAAAGGTAGCTGGAAAGAAAGGAAACAAAGGCTATCTCTGGAAGACATTTTAACTCTTTCTCACTCTAACAAAATTATATGAATTTCTGGAAATGGGCAGATGCTGGTAAATCAAAGTTATTATCAAAAGCTTTTGTGTACATTTATATATGTAAAAATGTACCTTACAAAGTCATAAAGGAAACATTCCAGTGGATGCATTAAAATAGATGATTAAAACATGCTCAAATAATTTTAAAAGGGCACGTAAGGAAGAAAGAAGAAACAAAAATCACCGAGGACAAAAAGAAAAATAACAAATCCAAACTTCTCTCTTTCTCTGAAGCACAACACACACACACACACACACACACACATACACACAGAGCACTGTTTCCGGCATTAATTTGACAAGTAGTTTTGGCCATGTTTCTTAACCTATTAGCGTTCGATTTCCATATTTATAAAGCTAAGTTCGTATTGCTGGCTCTTTATCTTGCTGAAGGGTTAGGAGGGTTAATGGACTCTTACATGGGTCCTGAATATCAACCTTCCAAAGTGCAGACTCAAACTCCATCTTCCACAACCAGACCATAAAAATCTACTCTATGAAAATGAGGGGAAAGGGAGGCTACATTTTCTCCTCTAGCATTTGCACAAGTCACCTATGACACTTAGCTCTGTTACTGAGGATTCTTTCCTGTGCCATAATTTTCCGGTTTCTGAGAATTGGACTCTGGAATTGGGAACTGACATGTATTCTACTAGTTGGTGTTGACAGATTTTTATTATATTGAGATCAGAGAATTTTTTTTTTTTTGCAGCATGCATGTGAGAATGCAAGCAAGACAGAGAAAGAATAATGTGCTGGAGTGTAAGATAGCAGCGCATCCCCAGGTATATACCCCATGCAGAAGCAGCACAGGACCAGAGATAATACTGTACAGAAGAATACAAGTCCCCAGGGAGAAAACTGAATCCTTGTGATTAGTATCAGTAGGAGTAAAACAAATGATCTTTGCAAAGGAAAGGTATCTAGAAATTTCCTATTGTTTCCTCTATGCATTCTCTGCTGATCCTTTATCAGTTTTCTTTGCCTGGGTCTGGAAGGTTCTGAGGGCTGATGGTTGTCAGCAGACAGCTCTCCTCTCTACCTCTGCTCCCCACAATGGTACCAAAGGGCTCCAGTTATGAACAGCAGACTCTTTCTGGGGAAGAGCTAAATAATTTTTAAGGGGACCTAAAATAATTCAGTTCAGCAAAATACCATTATGATTGGCCAGCTTAAAAAAAATGCTGCTGAGCTGGCTATAATTCAACTGCCTCCTTTAACAGCTCTACCATTTAAATTGCATTTGAACACTGAAAACAAATATGCTTCCGTTGTACATCTGCAATCTTTAATACAGCTTCAAAGTTCCAGAGGAAAATACTGCATTGCAGTTCTCCTGTGTTTGCAGCGAATCTCTGTTGGCATGTGGCTGCAGAGGAGGGGCCCCCACAAAGGCAGCCTGTTTTCAGCTCAACTCAGCAGATCCCTCAGCTCCAGAATATAATGAGAAAAGTATCCTCGGCTTGCTTGGGGGCACAGGAGGCTGGGGAGAGAAGGCTAGATATGCAGGTACTAATTAAACAGGTTTCGTTATCTTCATTATTTATTTAAAAAATTGTTAGACAATAAATGTATTGTCTGCTTGTCAGACAATACATTTTCTTTAAATAGTTAGGCATTTTTTTTTTTTTTAATTCTGGAGAATGTATGAAGCAGATTCAAGATGACAGATATATCCTGGCTGTTTTCACAAGATTTGCTTAATTTTAACCATAGCAGATGGACATCCCATGTCTTGCCCATCACCGATTGGACAAAGAAAGGCTGAGCAAGCTGAGTTAAATTTGGTGAAAGATTTATAAGATGATGATGTTCATTCATTCACTCACTCACGTATGCATGCATTCATTGCATATATCTACCATATTCTAGGTTTTAGAGATGCAGGAATGATAAACAAGACCCAGTTGTCAATGTCAGAAGTTGCTTTTTAATCTCTGCCAACTAGCAGTTCTCAAGGATGTTTAGAGGTCTCCTCAATCTCTTTCCAGGACCCCCAGCTTGCCCCACTACAGTGTCTGTGTGTTAGTCCAGCCAATGTTATTTTATGTCACTTTTCTTTAAATTTCAGTTGCTAATTCCATTTGTTAAGTAGGGAATTGCACTTGAAACATACATACATCTCTTTTGCCAGAACTGACTTGTGATTTAGGTAATATTACTTTCCTCATTTAACAAGTGTGGGCCATGAGGTAAAGTGACTTGCTTGAAGGTCATTCAGCTAGTGAGTAGCAGAGCAGATGACAACTCCTTATTGTGTATTTCCAGTCCCTGAGGTGGTATGATCAGAGCTCACATTGGCTTAGAGAAAGCAGAACACAAGCAGCAACTTTTCTGGCTGGGATCCTTAAAGGCAAATCGGAAGTCTGCTAGAGATGGTTTCTTTTACATTTTGAATTTATTTCTGAAGATCCTTTCAGTCTTTTTGTAGCACAGGTTGAGTATCCGAAATGTTTGGGACCAGAATTATTTTGCTTATTTTTCTGTTTCAGATTTGGGAATAATTGCATAAATATATTGAGACACCTTGGGGGATGGGACTGAAGTCTAAATTCAATATCATTAATGTTTCTTGCATACTTTATGCTCCATAGTCTGAAGGTAATTTTATACAATATTTTTTGTGCACCTGAGTTTTGGCTATAACTTATCACATGAGATCAGGTGTGGAATTTTCCAGTTGTTGGCATCATATTGTCTAAAAAACGTTTCAGATTTTGCATTTCAGATTTCAGACTTTTAGATTTGGGATACTCAACTGGTGGCAATTTTGGCTCATGAATGCTTAATTGCACTAAAGATCTAATTTGCCAAAGGTTTGCCTTTTCTTTCTGTTTTCTCATTCAGTGAATTTTGTTATCAGCTGCTCATATTATTTTAGTGTTGTCTATTTAAAATAGTTGTGACGATTTCCTCCTGAAAAAATCCACCTGAAATGTTGTTTTAGCAACACAGAGCACTCCTCTTTAATGGTATAAATAGAATCACAAAAAATTTTACTATATGAGACTTGTGTGTTTTCACAACATGTGGCTTCTAAAAATCCTGCCTTGAGTTTAAACAGACAGGCCTTGGCTATTAATCCAAAAGCAGGTTTGTCTGGGAAAAAGTGTTTTGCAGCTGAGAGCAGTTTGAAAGGGGCTCTTGGTGAGCTTTTGTTCTTGCCTGTTTAACAGCTTAAGGTTCAGAGAAGCCTATGTGAGTTCACCTTTTGCATTTGAGTCCAAAAACTGAATCCATTAAAGGACTCTCTTGAGCCTGCAGTGAATTTCAGTGCTCCTAGGAGGATGCTCCAGGCTCACTTAACTGGTTTGAAATCGCATGGCCTCAGGCTCCACCGTCTTTATTTGGAAGAGGATGGGAATGGGGAATTAGTTCAAAAGCCACAACCACTTTTTCCCTTTTGTCTCTAATGTCTGTTGTTCAGCAGCAGTTCCACACCACTTGCAAAATTTTAAGAATTATTCCAGAGGACCTAGGTCATAGCAGTTAGAATTAATATCATTCTATCAGTATCACTTTTTCTCTTACTTCTCATATTTTCAAGTCTGTAATAAATATGAATGTGGTTTGGAAATTTGGAGAATGCAAAAATACAATAATCTTCTCCTTGAATTTTTATTTGTTTCTGTTTTTGATTTTTGGAGAGAGAAAGAGAATGGAAATAGTGAATATAAAGAACAGAGGAAAAGGAGGACTTTGATGTCTGATAGCTAGATCATGTAGAAGATCATGTTGTATCTTCTTCAGAAGGGTGGAGAGTTAGGAGATAAGATATATTCATGGAGGTTGATGTGTGTTGTTGCCTAACTGCTTAGAAATTCCCTCCCACCCCCAGCTGATTCATAGTCAATGTATATACCTGCTCCACTGAGCTTTAGAAACTACTTTGAACAGATTTAAAGAGGGGCTGCTTACACTGAAAATCTGCTGTTGTATTTTGGTATGAAACAATGACTAGTCTACTCAGCTACGCAGGCCAGACCAGATAGGAGGAGGTAGCCTGGGAAGCAAGTGATATCATAGTCCTAGGGCTGAAGTTGGCACTCTATAGAGGGGGACCAGAGGGCAGTAGCTGAAGACATGAGTTGTCTTGACGGTGGCTGCAGAATACTACTCCAGAAGTACCATCTGGATTCTAATCCCAATTTCATGCTGTGAATAACAGCATGACTTTGATTAGACTACTCTTTAGCCTAAGAATCCTCATTCATGAATCAGTAATAATGAGATCTAGTTCTTAGGATTTTTAAAGAGGATTAATGATGCAATAAGTTTAAAGTACTTGGTACAGTGATTGGTACAAAGAATGTATTCAATATATGTTGGATATTATTTGGATTATGACTACACTTCATTGATGAGACATACATAGCAGAGACTAGCTAGTTTTTCTCCAAAACTCATTTTCCTTTCCTCTGGGCATATTATACTACTATAGGTCCCAGTCTTCATTGTCATAGGTAAGGCCATCAAACGGGGTTATGGGAAATGGCTGGTGGGCAGAAGTGAACACACTGCTTCCAGGACTGGCCTAGGAAGCTTCATGTGCAATCTTTATGTTCTTTTCCCCTCTTTTCCTATCTGTTTCCTCCTGCTGGTTGCCATGGCAGTAAAGGATCTCAAAATAGTAAGGAGTAGTTGAATAAGAATTTGGAAGAAACCTGGGTCCTTGGATGACTGTAGGGATGCGAGCACCCCTTGATCTCTACCTTTGCCACCCATTGGGCTCTGGCTAAGAATAAGTGTGATTGTGTGAAACCACTGAGATACCTAGGAACTTTTACTGTATGACACAGTATGTGGTAATAATCTGAAATTCCATGTATGAAAAAGTTCTTGCATTAATTTTGAAACAAAATTGACTATGAATTGATAAACAAGTACTTGGCAAAATGGATGGAAGTAAACATTATGCAGTATTAGATGCAAACAACCTGAATCAGGACTGATCTAGGACAGAGAGAGTCAAAGTGAAAGGGATTGGCTCCTTTTAAAATGTCTGTTGAATACAACTCCTCTCCTAAACTGAATCCCTCAAAAACAAATGAACAAACAAGCAAACAAATCAATAAAACATCTTCTCCCTTGTCCTCCATTAGTGCCAAAGCTGATATTTTGCCTGCCTGACCGAAGACTAAGTATGATATTTTAAAATCATATGATTGGATTACCAGAAGAAAAAAAATCAAGGGAGAAATAACTAAGAAGGTAAGTTAGCATGTGGAAGGTTTGACCACTTGGAGCATTTGATGAATATGCTGCTGTCCATGGTTAAAGGTCCATTCTGCTGTATTCTCCATGGCCCTCAGTGCTTGCTACATGTGTTAAACAGAATTCAGAGTGCCGATTCTTCCAAGCCAGGCATGGAACAGGTGAAAGACAAGAGTCTGCAAGTAGACAGAGAAGAAATTTAATCCCTTAAGAAGAGCTTGAACATGCGAAGAGTGAAAAGGGTGGTGGGGCAAGAAGCAGCTCATTATTTTCTAATCTTCATAGCACCTGAGCTCTGGTTAGGAATTTGAACAAGGCACTTTGAGGCTTCTTTTCCCAGCACTCTCAGGTCACTTATGTAACTCAAGAGTTTTCAGATTCAAAAGTGCCTGATTTCTATATTGTTGCCAGCATGACTCAACCTCTTCACTGACTTTAATGGGCATTTCAAGCGCCTTAATTTATTTCTAACCATCAAAATTGTTTTCAGACCTCTTATTTAGTTCAGAGATTACTCTCCCACTTAAAATTTGCTTTAGATTGAAGGACAGAGGAATAACATTGGTTAGCTCGAGTCTGATGCTCTGGGGGAGTGGATCTGAGCTGTGGTGATGAATCTGTGGCTGTGATGGAGATTTGGTGGGTTTTGTATCTGATGTCTGAAAGGCAATAAGGGCTCTATGCTAGTGATCAGACTTACAATTGCTTCTGAAACCAAGTGAATGAAGCCTTGAAATTGCAAATTAGACCCAATGCACACAACACAGATTTAAAGAGATAGACCATCAACTGATTGTGCTGAAGTCTGCAAGTTAAGTCTAATTTATGTCCTTGGGTTCCTTTTGTATTTTCTTACCTGAATTTCTCAAATGCTTCAGCTTTTTATCCATATATTCATCTATTTGGTCAATGGCTTTGTTGAGCTCCTACCATGTGCCAGACACTGCCCAGATACAGAGGGCACTCATACTGAAATGGAGGTGATGAATCCTCAATCTCCATCTCCTGTTTGTGCTTCCTTTATCATTCATGTTCCAGTCTCTTTGTTGCCTAACTTCTGTGCTGCTCCCTGCCAGACTTGTCTCCAAGGGTCAGGTTAGCAGTACTTTTCAAGTTCCTGACACTATCTTGACATTTATAGTTGCTATATTTATTCTCCCAAGGATCATATTTTTAGTGTAGTGAAAGCATAGAGCTCAACTACTGGGGATAGGGTGGAGACACTGGGGTAGTAGCAGGTGATAGAACACAGTTTCACATTTGAGGTAAGTACCAGGAGACCTACGGATGTTACTCTTTCACATTTTATCATGAAAATGTTCCTTCTAGAACTCATTCTAACAGAGCTGATCAATACACAGTTAAGGTCACCTCAGCAAAAATTGGAGGTCTCCTAAGAGGTCACTTTCTTTAGAACATATTACTTCACCTGTCCTGGAAGTTTCCATTAATGGTAGGAGTTATGATTCCAAAGAAATTTTTCTATATAGAGATTTCAGGATGAAAGACTGAATAATGACATTGGCCAAGGACGATGTGAATCCAAAGCAAAGTGAAATCCTATTAATAATCTCACTGGAAAATTTTACCCTGAGAACACTGAGCTATTACTTATACCAAAGCTTTTAGAGACATATTGTCTCCTTTAGTAGTTAAAATTCATGAGCTACAAATGGTAAATGCATTTAGCCCATATTTTTTCTTTATATACTATATATCTCATATACAGCAGTGCTTAAATGGTACTTTAAAATTACTTTATGTTTATAACTCATTTAAGTTTCATTATTTCTTAAATAACAAAATCATCTTCACCATTGCACTATTTTATTTAATTCAGTAAATCATTTGTTGAGAACCAACTAAAGGCACGTGGGAAAGATGTTCCATGAGGTCCGAGGGCTGTGGAGGTGAATGTGGCATTTGAATTTCAGTAGCTTGTAATCTAATGATTTATATATATTTGCATACACACATAATAATGAGAACTACATTACAGGCTCACCTAGGGCTGTTACAAAATCAGAAAACAACATATGTAAACATAGGGTGATATGGAGAGGCATTAAACTACAGTGTTTTGGGGGTTAAATAGACTTTCTCTTCAACCCAGCTTCTGTGAGGTACAATCCATGGTTACTTGAAAGAGTTACTTATCTCGAAGTTTATGTTTACCCCTGTAGAGTAGGAAAAACAATATTTATTTGATGATGCTCTTGTGAGAATTAAATAATATTGTGAAATTATCCAACATGCTGTTTTATTTGTTCAACCCAAGAACAATTAGAAGTATCCAGTATGTTGGATAATTCAGATACAGAGCAGCCAGTCATAAAACAATGTAGTAAGTGCTGGCACAGAGGACTGGATTAAAGAGTTTGGACTTTTATACTATTTTGAAATTGGAAGCTATTTACAGGTATCAAGTAAAAATCATAAAATTTCAAATTTCCCATTTAGAGAAATAACTCTGGTTATTCTACCATGTGTGAATTTGAGGAGGCTGAGTCCAGAGGACAAGAGACTTGTTTAAAGCTATTCCAGAAATCCTAGGCAAGTGATGATCATAGACATCATTGACAGAGATAAAATAGGACTAAGTAAAAATAGGACTGAAGAGGAGGGTGTTGTCATAGGATTTACCAAGCAGTGGCTTCCTGAAGGGTTGGATGTAGAAAGGACAGGATGAAAGGAGAAAAACATGGCTCCAAGACTTAGATGACAAGAGTTTTGAGTGAGAGATAATGACTCCTTTTCTGGACATGTTGAATTTGAGGTACCTGTGTAGAAGTGGGGATTTCTTGATGCTTACTTGGATCTAGAAGAGAAGGGCTAAGGAGAGAAGTCTGACTCAGAGATATGCCTTACGCTCTGTAGGTTTTCTGGTAATCCCCTGGTTGCCATGCCTCATAATCCACTCATAGAACTGTAGTGAGCAATACGCACTCAGATTACATACTGGGAACCTGAAATCAACATAGTGAAAGGGCTGATATTCTCTTTCATGAGTTTATCCAGAAGTTTTCTCATTTACCAGAAAATCGTTCACCGGACCATTCATTTCTTCATTGCCATCTAGCAGCAAAAAATGTTGGCAACACATTGTACACAGGCAATAGACTTAGAGACCAACTAAGGTCTCATGAGGTCACATGTGGTCACATTGGGCCTGATGCATCTCAGGAACAGGAAAAGAAAGTCTCTGCTTCAAAAATGGTCACAAAGACACCACTACACAAGAAAAATGGTTAAAATTGTGGCTTAAAAAAATCATTGTTCAGAGACTTAGAAATTTCATCAAACATTCCAGGAAATCAGAAGCTTCTGGTAATGCATGAGTCATAGGGAAGGGATACTTCATCTCCTGGCCTAAGGTTGACCGTCTAATGTGGAAAATCATCTTTGCTTTCTCTCCATCCAACTCTCATATCCAGTTAGTTGCCAAGTGTTAGTAATTTGACCTTGTAGATGATTCTCATCTGTCTCTCTCTTCCTTTCAATTCCTTGCTCAGCACTAATTATCTCAACTTGAATTTTCACACTAGATTCCTTTCTACCCTCAAACCATTCTATAGACTACATCACATTAATTTTCCTAAATCACTGGACAAAGTCCAGGCTGCATTTGGATTCCTCAACAGTACCCCTAACCTGGGTTTTATACCTCATTTGTTCACTCACCAAACATTGCAAATACAATTAAGAAGGCGAAATTTTTATAAACATGTCTTGTATTTCCTTCTACCTGTGATTCTGTTTTTCCTCTTTCTTTTAACATATCCTATCTCCATCTTTTCCTATACCTCTCTTTCCCCACATTCAACACCCAGCTTATAAATCTTTTCATTAGAATGTACATCTTGATTGAACTAGGGAGAAATCCCTCTTTTTTTTTTAAAAAAGGAAATTTATTATAAATCACTTACCAATATTTTGAAGACTTTATGTAAAAATGTGATTTCCTCTACTTAAATATAAGCTCTTCTCAGGCAGAGAAATACTATTTTGTTTTATTTTTGTATCCTGTGCAGTACTTTACTTACTGTAGATATCTATTAAAGGAACTATTGAGCAGATAATTAAGGATATAGGTCATACAACTTTATTATTTCAAACTTATCTATTTTAGCTTTCCTAAGTAAGAACTGTCCGTCCTTTCTCCAGGAACAAAATTTGCCAGGAGATTGTGAGAAATATTTTCCTGAAAATGAGTATTATACTTTGTTGAAGCAATTGAAATTCAATTATTCAAAGAAAATTTATTGAGAGCTTATTAAATCTTAGACACTGTGGCAAGCTCTGTAGTTAAAGAGCAAGGTTCCCTGCCTCTTGAGAATTTCAGGATTGCAGGTTCTGTAATAAAAGCATGCATGTAATGCTCTAGGAATCCTGAGGAGGGAGCTCCAACCTTATCTGGGGGAAGGTGGAGAAAGGAGCCACACATCACTGGGTACAGCACCTCATTTCCTTGCCAACACAGGCGTTTCCTTAACATTTACTCAACAGTATTTATTGGGTACCAATGCTGTGTGTGCACTTTTGCAGGGGCTGAAATGTAGTTGATTGTTTACACAATTAATAAATGTTTACACAAGATTCAAGAATCTTTAGCTTATTGTGTCAGGTATTATTCTAAGTACTTTATAGACAATGTCTCATTTTATATTCATGATAATTTGTGGAATTTTCATGAGTATATGTAAAGTAGTACATATTTCATAAAATTGTGATAAAAAACTCTAGGTCCAAGAAGAATAAGTTATTTTCTTGTCACATTAACTGGTAGGACTAGGATCTAAACATGAGCATTCTAATTTTATAGAGTATCTTCTTAAGTATAACATTACCTTAACTATCATATAGCCTGGAAAGACTATATGTTTTGAAGTTACTCTGACAATTCAATATTTAAATTTTTAAAAATTGGTTTCAACAAACCTAAAGAGTCCTCTTTTTTAAGGATGAAAAATAGGTCCAACATATTGAAGCAAAAAAAGCATACATTTCTTTCAGGTACTATAAACCAAATCTTACCCCCCAAATTTTAAGATATGTGTAAACGTGGGAGTATTATAAACACGTGGGGGTTGTGTTATATTACCACCAACAGAACACAAGGGTTCCGTTACTTCACATCTGCATCAACACTTGATAATTTTTGTTTCTTTCTTTCTTTTATTTATTTATTTATTTATTTGTTTTTATAATAGCTGTTGTAATGTATGTGAAGAGGGATATTATGGCCATTTTGTTTTATACTTCCCTCAAGGTTAGTGACTTGGAGCATGTTTTCATGTGCTTATTAGCTATTTGTATATCTTTTTTGGAGTAATATATATATCCAAGTTCTTTACCCATTTTTGAATTGTCTTGTTATTATTGAGTTTTAGGAATTTTCTATATATTTTGGATGTTAATCACCTATGAAATACATTATTTATAAATTTTAATTGTATGGGAGATTGAATGCAAGCCATCATGCATGCTAGGCAAAAGCTCTGTTACTGAACTTCACCCTGCCCTTTTTTCCCCTTTATTTTATTTTGAGACAGGTCTTGCTAAATTTCCCAAACAGGCCTCAAAATTGCAATCTTCCTGTCTCATTCTCCAACATAACTAGGGTTATAGACCTGTATAACCTCACCTAACTGATAGTCTTTTGATGTACTAAATTTTAAAATTTTCATGAAGTTCAACTTGTCTATTTTTTCTTGTTTCCTGTACTTTTGGTGTCATATCTAAGAAATTATTGCCAAAATGTCCTAAAACTACTACTACATGTATTCTTCTAAGAATCTATAGTTTTAAGGTTTACATTTGAAGGGTTCAGCTTTATATTCCTTTTATTTGCATCTATATATGTAAATATATCCCTGAACTATTTATTTTAAAAACCATTTTTAGATACTCTATTGAATAATTTTGGTGACCTTGTGAAAAATTACTGACTATATCTGTGAGGGTTTTATGTTTTGGGTGTCTACTACATTCCATGGGCCTGTTTCCATGTCGGTATCATGTTGTTTTGATGACTGCAGTTTTGGAGTAAATGTTAAAATAAAGTATGAGTCCTTCCACTTTGCTTTTCTTTCAAGATTATTTTGGCTATTAATGTCTCTTTAGATTCCATATAAGTTTTAGGATGGGTTTTTCTGTTTCTCAAAAAATATTACAGGGGTCTGGAGTTGTGGTTCAGTGGCAGAATGCTTGCTTAGAATGTATGAGGCATTGGGTTCAATTCTCAGCACCATGTATAAATAAATGAATAAAATAAAGGTCCACCAGCAACTAAAAAAATTTAAAAAAATATTACAGGGATTATGATAGAGATTGAATTGAATCTTCAGATAACTTCAGTCACTATTGATATTGTTAGCAATATTAAATTTTCCAGTCCGTGAACATGGCCTGTGTTTCTATTTATTTTAGTTTAGGCCTTTAATTTATTTCATTAATAACTTGTAGTTTCCATTGTACAAGTCTTTCAATCCCTTGGTTAAGTTAATTTCTAAGTATTTCATTCTGTATGATGCTATTGTAAATGCACTTGTTTTCTTAATTTGCTTTTCAGATTGTTCATTGTTCATGTATGGAAATGCAACTGAATTTTGTGCCAACTTTATATCCTGCTGCTTTGATGAATTCATTGATTAGTTCTAACTGTGTATGTGTGCGTGTGTGTGTGTGTGTGTGTGTAGTCTTTAGAGTTTTCTAATATATAAGATTATACCATGTTATAAATAGATGATTTGAAGAGAGAATTTTTTTCCCATTTGGATGTATTTATTTCTTTTTTTTGCATATTCACTTTGGTTAGAACATCTAGTACTATATGGACTACAAGTGGTGAAACCAGAGATTATTACCCCATTCCAGATTCTAGAGGAAACACTTTTCAGTCTTTTACTATTGAATATGATGTTTTCTATGAATTTTTCATGTATGACTCTTATTATGTTGTGGCAATTTCCCTCTACTCTTATTTTTAAAAAATTTTTTTTCTTTTCTTTTCTTTTTTCTTTTTTGGTACTGAGGATTGTACTCAGGGGCTCTTAGTCACTGAGTTACATCCCCAGCCCCTTTTATATTTTATTTTGTGATAGGGTCTTGGTAAGTTGTTTAGAGCCTCCTTAATTTGCTGATGTTGACCTTGTACTTGTGATCTTCCTGCCTCAGACCTCCCAAATTGCAAGGATTACAGGTGTGCACCACTGTGCCTGGCTAAAAAATTTTTAATGTGAATTGTTTCAAATACTTTTTCTGCATCAATTGAGATGATCATTTTTTCTTCTTTTTAGTAATGTGATGTATTGCATTATTGATTTGCATATGTTAAACTATTCTTAAATTCCAGGCAAAAATCTCACATGGTTATGTTGTATAATTCTTTTACTATGCAATTGAATTTGATTTGCTAATATTTCATTGAGGATTTTGGCATCAATGTTCATATAGTGTCATTGTCTGACTTGGTATCAAGGTAGTGTTGGCTTTATCAAATTACTCTGAAAGTATTTCCTCCTCTTCAAGTTTTTGGAAGAATTTGAGAAGGATAGCAGTGGGTTTTGTTTAAACATTTAGTACAATTCACCTGGTCATGAAGTCCAGGCCTGTTCTTTGTTAGTATATTTTTGGTTACTGATTCAGTTTACTTACTAGTTACAGGTCTATTTAGACTCTGTTTTCTCATGGTTTAGACTTGGTAGGCTTTGTGCTTCTAGGAATCTGTTTCATCAAGGTCAGTCAATTCATTGGCATACAATTGTTTGTAAATATTCTCTCATAACTCTTTTTCCTTTTGTATAGGCAGTAGTAATACTCACATTTTAATTTGTTATTTTAGGAGTTTGAATCTTCTTTCCTTTTTCTTTCTCTAAATAGCCAAATGTTTGCCAATTTTGTTAGTTTTTTCCAAACAATCAACTTTTAGTTTCATTGATTTTTCTTTATTTTTTTTTTCTTCTCTATTTAATTTGTCTCTGATCTAATCATTGTTATTTCCTTTCTTCTGCCAACTTTGAATTTAGGTCTCCCCTTCTTTTTATAACTCTCTAAGTTGTTAGGTTATTCTTTTGAGGTCTTTCTTAATTTTTAATGTAAATGTTTATTTCTATAAAATTTTCCTTTAACACTATATTTTATACATTCCATAGTTTGTGTATGTTATGTTTTCATTTTAATTCATTTTTAAATATTTTCTAATTTCTCCCATGATTTTTTCTTTCATATATTCACTTTTAAAGAGTATATGTGAAATTTTGTGAAATTTTCAGTTTTTGTTCCATAATTATTCCTTCTTTCTGTTGTTGTTGAGAAGATTCTTGCATAATATCTAACTTTTAAAATTCATTGAGTCTTAATTTATGGCCTGCCACATGATCTGCTCTGGAAAATTCCAAGTGCACTTGAGACTAGTATATATGCTGTTATTGTTGGGCAGAGTATTTTCTATATGTGTGTTAGAACTTGTTAGTATATTCTGTTCAGTTCTCTATTTTCATGCTTATTTGCTCTCTGGTTGTTCTATTTATTATTGGTATTGGGTATTGACATCTCCAACTATTTTTGTAGAAATATTTATTTCTGCCTTCAATTATATCAGTTTTTGTTTGCTTCATATATTTTCATGATATGTTATAACTATCATATCTTCTTGTTGTATCAAAACTTTCATTAACATGTAATAATCTTCTTGGTTTCTTTAAACATTTTAAAATTTAAAGTCTATTTTTTATGGCATTAGCATAGTCAAACCTACTCTTTTTGGTTATGATTCACATGTAATATATTTTCTCATTCTTTTACTTTCAATCTATTTGTGTGTTAGATCTAAAATGAGTTTCTTATAGAAAGCATATAGTTGGATTATATATTTTAAAAATCCATCCTTTCACAGTTACTGAAAGTTTAAGTCTAAACAGCATTCAAAATACAGCTGGTACATAGTAGATATTGAAGAAATATATTGAATGAAGGGCTGAAGACATTGACTTACTTTCACATATCACCTCCAGGTAGATGTTTGTTACATCCTTCTAATCAGTTATCCAGTGAATTACTGAGCTCCATCTAAGGCTTGTTTATTTATTCTTAAATCTATTTTTTATATTCATTTAATACATATGCACATGGAAAGGAAAATTTGTATATCAGGTGCTTATTTGGGGTGAGGGAACTGTACTTGGTAAACATTCTGGGTCATAAAACATGGCAGGAAGCTCATACAGAAGATTTAAGTAAGTAGTAGAGTTGCTAGACATAAAACTTTTAAGTGTTGACCAACTATGAGTTTTATAGTATCTGCAATATGTATTAGTTGGCTTTGTGTTACTATAATGAAATAACTGTGGCAATTTAGTTTTTGGCTCATGGTTCTGGAGATTCCAGCTTACAGTCATGTGGCCCCATTACTTGGGGACTGCAATGTAAGCAGCCCATCATGGGAAGAGTGTGTGGTAGAGCAAGCTGCTTACCTCATAAACCAGGAAATAAAAATAGAAACAGAAAGAGGAATATGCTGGGGACTGATAACCCACTTTGAGAGAATACCTCCAATGTCCTAAGAACCTCCTGTTAGACCCCACCACCTAAAGGTTTCACCACCTCCCAACAGTGCCACCCTGAGGACAGAGGCTTTAACACATAAATCTTTGGAGGACACATTCAAAACATAATAGTATGCTAACAGAACATAAACTATTTCCATGATAAAAGAATCATTATGAGTGTGTTGATAATGTTTTATCAGAGATGAGGTTTGAAGTATGGAGGTTGAAGAGAAAGAAGA
Organism: Xerus rutilus; assembly: GCA_028644305.1. Lineage (NCBI taxonomy): Eukaryota > Metazoa > Chordata > Mammalia > Rodentia > Sciuridae > Xerus > Xerus rutilus. The sequence goes on from CM053400.1 coordinate 119,945,497, forward strand.
GTAAAGAATGGGCGTGTGGCTCAGTGGTAGAGCACTTGCCTAGCATGTGTGAGACACTGGGTTTGATTCTCAGCACCTCATATAAATAAATCAAATAAAGGTCCATCAACAACTAATGAAATATTTAAAAAAAGAGAATGGAATATAAAGAGAAAGATGAGAAGAAGGAAGAGGAGAAGGAGTAGGGGAAAAATCCTGATCCATACCTCAATATCTAGAGATCAACAGTTAACATTTTGGCGTAAGCACAGATCCTCACATACACATGCAGCAACTCCGGCACTTTTTGTTAAATTGGCAAATGCTCAAAACTTAGATGGGATCTGATTGTTTATAAGTATGGCAGGTTTGTCACAGTCATGAAACATTTAGGAGGAGGTGTTTAGGAGACAGTGAAGTTGAGGCCCAACTATGAAAGAAGGGGAGAGAAGCAGATGGTTGAGTAGCATTTCTTAGTCATCAATCTTCCAGCAGTCTTGAACTAGACATCACAGAAGAGAAGAGACAGACAGAAGATTTGGGTGCATTGGAATGGGTAGAGGCAAGAAGAAACATGACCGGTGTGGGGGCAAGTTGAGAGAAAGGCACACTTTGATGTGACAAAATTAAGTAGATTTAAACTGGGGGAAAGGAACTTAAGATTTTAAAATATAGTCTCCTATTAGGTAGAGCATGTAAAAAATACATTATTTTACAAATTGATAGTCATGATATGGAGACTGCTTTGAGAGGCATGTCATGCGGTTGCTGTGGTCACAGGGGTCTTTTCCTTCCACAGTCTCTTCAATGCTGCTCTATAATGCATGACTTTTGTGCTTAGCTCCCTATGGTTTTCTTGGATTCTAATGTCATAATTCAAGTGAGTTAGCATATGGGTCCATAATATGGATCCAGTTCCTCAAAAATAATTTGTGTGTGGAATAGGTGCAGAAAGAGGGCCGCTTCTATAGGGGCTCTAAGAGGAAAATATTCACTCCAGTTAATTCTTGAATTTGCTTGTATTTCTGTCTTTATTCCATTTGCAGGCATCATAAGGAAGCAGCCGTAAGGATAAAAGGGAAGTCTAACATGACAGAGACAGAGGGCTGATATTTTTGTTTAATAATTGGATAGCATGGTAACATGATAGAATAGTATCTCCTGCTAATGGTATCAGTTAGTTTTGCTGTTAGTTTTTCTGAGATTTTAACAATCTCAGAATTATACTTGTTTACAAAGTAAACATTTATTGTTTTCTCACATTCCCTAGAAGCTGTGAGTTAGTTGGATGCAGGTCTGCTTTGTGTGTGGGCCATCTGAAACCCTACTCCATTTCTGAACCCAGGCTGCAGGAACCGCTCCTATCTGGGACATGTTGTTCACATGGCAGAGGGCAAGAGTACCCAAGAATGTGCTGACATATATGAACCTTCTGCATCCATTGAGGTAACCAGGCCTATTGGTGGAGTTGAGGTATATATTCTATACATAAGGAGGCATCACAAGGGTGCAGGTGTATAATCTGCTTACAAAGGAGGGAAAAATAATTGTAAACAATAGTAAGAGGTACCAAATTAACCAGCTAGAGTTTAGTTTTATTATTCTGGTCTTTGGAGTGCTTGGGGTACCATGGGAAGGAAAGAAGTCTTTGATTGCAACAATGGCAAAGGAAAGGCTCTGAGCATGTCCCATGTCCATCCATTCCTGATTATATCATGTCATTTTATCACTGAAATTAAAAAATGAATTCAATATTTAAAATGCAAATATAATTAGAAATGCAAAGAATATAACAATATTAAAAATGCAAAGGAATGCAAATATAAATTATGTAATTTATCTTTTTGACATACCATGTCTGCAGAGACTTGTGCTGACATAATTTCATCTTGTTTAGTTTGCAGATAAAAAGATAATCCCTGATACCATGTAAATTATATTGTGGAAAACTCTTCCAAACCATGATATGAAGGAAAATATAGCTGGGCTTTTTACTAACGTAATATGGAAGTATAAAGAAATGGGAAAAACAACAATAGAACAGTTTGACCTACTCAGGTCTTTCATCTCGATTGAGTTAGCAATTTACCTCCTCAACATATTTTTCTATGGATTGCTTATTTAACCATTTGAAGATGATAGGCAGCAGTTGTACTTTAGAAGTCTGCTATCCGGAGCCTCTGTCTAGTAACTATTCTCTATGACCAAGTTCCCACAGTCTATGATTGAAAAGTCTAAGATATTAAAGTCTGAAAATTGAGATTTTGAATTGAAAGGAAAACACCTCAATTTTAACTCTAGTGCAGGACTTTGGCTTTTTAACTTAGTTCTATAGAATCTTTATAAGAAATATTTTTCACAATCAAGCTTACTTTTGGCTTGTTTTTTTTTCTTTCTAGTATATGAAATAGGAATACAGAACTAAAATGCTGTTAAGGTTGATGTGAATAGGAATGCATATATTAAAAGTGTAATTCTTTTTTCTTGGATGTCTTTCACAACTAGCAAGAAATTAGTGACACCATGTCATGCCTTGTTGATTGCTGTGTTTGGGAATTAAGTAACCAAATGGCATTTGACCATCATTTAAGGAAGAACAAAGTCAAATTCCACCCTCAATCCCAAAGGCCTTCTCCAGTTATTCCCATCCTTATCAAACTCTCTTAACTTTGAGATTGTTATCCTTCCCACAGAATCTTTCCCGTATTCCAGATTGTATGATTCATGGAGCAAAGCCAGATCTAACCTGTTTACCCTTGTTTCAGCTCCCAGCACAGGCTGGGGGGTAGTTGGCTCTAAATCTCTGTTTGTTGAAGGAATGAATGTGTTGATTTGCATTATCATCTGGATGCAAATGTGAATGTTCCTATCTTCACAGGATTGTAAACCCTTCACTGTCAGAAGTCATGTTATACTCCTCATTTTAGCTCCCCCAGTACCTTGCAAAGTAGTGGTTGGCCACACAAGGGCATTTGTTATGTAGTATTTGTTGAACTGATTATTCAAGTTTAGTTATGTTTGAGTCTTCTGTGACATTGTTGTCAATCATACTAGTTTAATTTTTAGGATGGTATGGCTCTGAATGTGAGGATAATGTGATATACTTGTGTATTTATTGAGTGTCCCACCTGGTACCTTGTATATAGCTGATAAAATGTTGAAATGAACCAAACTATTAATTTTAACTACAATTTAGTATTGCCCAGCTGTGTGGACAAAAATCTCCAGATACTTACAACTGAAATGAAATGTCAAACAGTAAATGGGACAAAGAAAAAAAATGGGAAGACTGATTAGTGTAGTGAATAAAAACAGCAATCAACATTTACAGAACATCATATTTGATGGACTATTTCAGGTTGGAAGAAGTCTTTGAAGCCTTTTGGTACATCAAGGGCATAGCTGGAGAGGTGCCTAACATCTCTGTCTCTTGTGATATCTCAGGGCCTTGGTTGCTACACAGGAGACTCCCTGGGTGTAGCCATCATTCATTTAATCTCTCTGCCTCAAATTCCTCACTTCCAAAATGGTCATAATAACAATAATAATATTTGTCTTACAGGATTGTTATAAAGATAATATGATATAATGCAGGAAAAAATATCACAGTACTAGACAGAGTAAGTACATAAGAAAATTAAGCCACTAGGAGAGTATGGATTTCCCAACACAGAAATGATTACTAGTTGAATAGATGGAAATGCTTATTACTCTAATTTGTTTATTACAGTTTGTACACACATATGTTGAGTGGCCATAGCGCATTCTATGACTGTATAAAAAATAAGCTATTCTATTTTTGTTGCTCTTCTTTGTTGAGTGCCTGTGAAAAGAACCGTGGTGTGACATGGTCTCAGAAGTTCATTACTACGACTACTAATTATTTTTCAAAATGACTATTTGTTTTAGTTAGCTTTTTCACTGCTGTGACTACAGGACCTGTCCAGCACAATTATAGAGGAGGAAGAGTTTATTTGAAAGCTCACGGTTTCAGAGGTCTTAGTCCATAGAAGGCCGCTTCCATTCCTTAGGGTTCAAGGTAAGGCTGAACATCATCACGGAGGGAAGCCCCAGAGGGCAGCTGCTCATGTCATGACCAGAAAGCAGAGAGAGTTCTCCACTTGCCAGATACAAATATATAACCCAAAGCCACGCACCAATTCCCACCTCCCCCAGCCACACCCTACCACTTCATTTGCCACTCAGTTAATCCCTATCAGGGGATTAATTCGCTGACTGGGTTAAGACTCTCACAACCCAATCATTTCTCCTCTGAACCTTCTTGCATTGTCTCACACGTGAGCTTGTAGAGGATATCTCACATTTAAACCGTAACACCATTTATTGAGCACTTATTATTTGAAACTATGTAATGTATTGAATCCATTATCCTAATACTCAAACCAGCTCTTTCCTAAGTGTGGGAACTGAGGCTTAGGAAGTCACATAACTTACCTTAGGTCACTCAGTGCATACATAGTGAGTCAGGATTCACAGTTTCTCTGCATGAAGTCTGCAGGGTGCATTCTCCTTAGGAGATATCTCCAAAAGTGATGCAATGAGGGAGCAATACCAGTGCTATTCCAAAGGAGCTCTTCTTAGGAAGAGGAGACTATTCAGGGTGGGCACCATGGTGAAAACATCATGAGGAAGAAATAATCAGAAGAATCAAATGTTAAGAGCGGGGTCTGGGACTGTGGCTCAGGGGTGGTGTGCTTGCCTAGCATGCAGGAGACCCTGAACCATACCAACTCATTTTTTAAAAAATTATTTATTTTTAATTTGTTTTAATTACTTATACATGACAGTAGAATGCATTATGATGCATCATACATAAATGGAGTATAATTTCTCATTTTTCTGGTCATACATGATGTAGAATCCCACCTGTTTTGTAGTCATATATGTACATAGGAAAATAATGTCTGATTTATTCTATTATCCTTCCTACCCGAACCTCTTACCCTCACTTCACTCCCCTCCACCTATTCTTCCCTAGCCTCCCCCACTGCCTTATTATGAGTTAGCATCTACATATTAGAGAAAGCATTTGGCCTTTTATTTGGGCAGATTGGCTTACTTTGCTTAGCATGATATTCTCCAGCTACATCCATTTACCAGCAAATACCATAATTTCACTCTTCTTTAAGGCTGAGTAACATTCCACTGTGTATATATACCGCATTTTCTTTATCCCATAATAGCCAAAGCAATCCTTAGCAAGAAAAATGAAGCAGGAGGCATCACAATACCAGACCTTAAACTATACTACAAAGCTATAGTAACAAAAATGACATGGTATCAACACCAAATAGACATGTAGACCAATGGTACAGAATAGAAGACACAGAGACAAACCCACTTAAATACAGTTATCTCATACTAGACAAAGATGCCAAAAACATTTACTAAAGAAACGGTAGCTTATTTAACAAATGGTGCTGGGAAAATTGGAAATCCAATTGGAATGTAACAAAATAAAATCAAACCACTATCTCTCACCTTGCATGAAACTCAGCTCAAAGTGGATCAAAGACTTAGGCACTAGAACAGAGACCCTGCACCTAATAGAAAAACAAGTAGACCCAAATCTTCACCATGTTGGCCTAGGATCTAACTTCCAACTCATTTTTATACATTGAAGAAAAGTCAGATATTGATAATTTTTTATGACTTCACCTAAAATACATTGGCAACAGTGCTAATGACATGGGAGAAGTTTAAAAAAATGGGGAGTTTCAATCCTCTCTCATCCTTCTCCTTTTCAAATGAGGGCTCTTGAATGTTAAAGGAGAAAATTTTAAAAAACGTGACCAGATAGAGTAAGAGGATTCTGGGAAAACAGAATTAATCTTTAGTAGGGCGAAGTTCAAGAATAAACTGCCAATGTCATGATTGTTAATGTATAGGCAACTTAAGTCAGCTTTAATATGTCTTTTTATTTTTAGGTCATTCATTTAAGATGTAAGCAAATGATTTAATAAAAGTTGTAAGGAACAGAGTGATGAAAGCGTTTCTACAAAATTGTTTAAGGTTTCCATTAAGCATTTTAGGAGTAATCTAAACACACACCTTTCTTTCAAGAAAGGACATTTACCAAACACAAATAGCCTTGTTATTGATGTCCTTCTCCTGCAAATTCTTATACTTTGACAGGAAAGTTTAAGAATGTTACATGTGAAAAGGAGGTTTTTGTGCTTTTCTGATTGGAAAAGTAGAGAATGAAGTGGGCGTCTAAGGACTGTCTGCATTTGCATATTTGGAAGGACATCTCTGCTGTGAGCGATAATTTATCTGGAGAGGTAACACATCTGCACTGCACTCTGTTCTGAGCTGGTGCCACCTGAAGGAAGCAAGGTGACATTATTCACAGGGGATGCCAATTTCAGGGCTTCTTCCACACCACACACTTTCAGGCTCAAAGGGCTATTTTAAATTGTCTCAAAGTAGTTAGGTTTTATTTCTGGAAACTTCTGAAGATGAAGAAAAGGAGACTGATGTCTACTGATGTTGTTATGTACTAGTCAATATATTAGATCCTGGATATACTTTATTTCACCTCACAATAACCTTATTATTACTATTACTACTATTGTATTATTATTATTGTTATTTTTGCATGTATAACAATCGAGGCTTGGGGGAGTAAAAGAGGCCCAAGGTTATTCCATTTAATTTGAACCCTTGCTAACCTCAAAGCCTTTCTCTTGCTCTACCTCATGATGCTCCATAGTCAGACATCTTCTACCTCATATTGGTTTATCCATTGCAAAACTTAATAATTTTCTAGCATCCTCCTCCTCCTAAATCAGGGATTCCCAGTTGGAGGGATTTGGCTGTCAAAGGCTCTTCAGCAATGTTGGGGGGTATTTTTGTTTACACAATTGGGGATGGTGGAATGGGCACTGGCTGTTTGAGGCTAGGTATGTTGCTGAACATATTTCAGTGTGTAGGACCCAGTAAAGAATCACCCAACTTAAATTATCAGAAGTGCCAGAGGTGAGACACTCTGCCCCAAATCATTCATATGTGCTTCCCTGTCCCCTGCCCGGCCCTATATTTCCTTGTTCTGGAAATTTTTGCCTAGCTTCTGACAATCCATTTTTATTTCTAGACAATTAAAGAAACTGAATAATTAATGTAATCTTCCCATTATCAAACTTTCATTAATGTCTATTTGTAGAGGTGATTAGCTAGACACCACACAGTGAATTAGATCTTGTTTCTTCTTTTAGGAGCCTATGACCTTAGGCAGACTTCTTTACTAAAATGCAAAAGAGAAATAACAGGAAAATAGCCATGCTAATCTTACATGTACCAGTGGAGAGGTTCTACATTCTCAGAGGTTAATGGGGAAAGGAAGATGTTTTTCAGGTGAAGAATGAGGGTTATGGGAAGGACAGTGCCATGTCCCCTTGGGGGAGTCAAGGAATGTCAACACCTCCTACCTGCTCAGTGAAGGACAGCTGTGGGGAGGACAGTGCATTTCAGAATCTACCTATGATAGGAAGGAATTTGTTCTGTGACACACTGAACATATACTACATCAACACACACATATACACACACATACATTTTTTAAAATAGCTTGTTTTTGGTTTTATGGATGAATAATCCTGTAACTAATCTAAACTCCTTCTTGTACTTTGCTTTGCCCAGGTAAACACAGCTACAAGCAAACAGTAGTTCTGTTATCCTCTGTGTGTCTGCAGTCCCCTTGTTTTAAATTCTTTAAGCACAAGACAAATATTTATTCGCTATTTTTTTTTTTTGGCAACACAGCTTTAGTTCGGACATATTATCACAATCCTAAAAGTATAGCTCTATAGATTCCCCCAGACCCAAGGCAAACCAAATTTATAGATTGACAAACTTCTTAATTCCTGAATTCTTAGATTTTCAATTCCCTTGGTCTGGCTATAATGCGAATGAAGTCAGGCCTTTCCTGATTGCATTACTTCCGAGCAGCCACAAGAGGGGGTGTGAAGAACGCAATCCTCTTTGGAATTGGGCTTCCACAAACCACTTCCTTCCTTGCAAAGCAAGCAGCATCTGCAGCTTCTGCAGCTTCCTGTATTCTGAAAGGAAGGAAGAGATCCTTGGAGCAATCCCTAACATGTCTTCTTAACATACTATCTCCAAAGAAAAGGGAGACAGGGAAGGTCCTGAAGGTTCTTTGAGATTTCTTGTTCTGTGTTTCTAAACGATGCCTAGGGGAGATTCTGCAAATTTGGCTCACAGGCAGTGTGCTGTATTTGGTTGGGCTGAAATGGCCAAGGCTACTAGAGTGACCTGGGGTTTGGGTAGAATTAAGCAATCCAAACTTGAAAGATTTTTCAATGATTATTAGTTTCCGTCAAAACGGTTCTTGCTTCCTTCGACATGTTCAAAGGAAGAAAAATCATCATTCTCTCTTTTCTTTCAAAATAGTAAGATAAGAAAAATGGAAAGTCAGAGCCCCAGGCCCCCTCTACCCTTTGTATGCTACTGCCCCAGGCGGGTGTCCCACAGAGTCAGGAGAGCTCAGGTGCTTCCAAGGATACCCCGAATTGCCAAAAGAAAGGACACTCTGGGGAAAGAGAACACAGATCAAACACTGGGGTCCCTAGGACAATGATTCTGAAGTGCTGGCATGTGTCAAAGTGACTCAGAATACTTCCTGGTTCAAATACAGACTGCTGGGTTGCCCCCAGAGTTTCTGATTGACTTCATCTCCTGGGTCACCTTGGCAGGTTACTTAATTTTTGTCTTCATTTATCTTCCCATCTATAAAATGGAAACAATAGCTACATCTATCTTACAGGGTGGTTTCTTGAATTGAATGAGTTAATACTTGAACAATAATTGGAGTGATGCCCTCATATCTTTTTCTCAATAAATAGTAGTCATTATTGTTATCCCTGACCTTTACTTTCATTATGAATTTCCTTATCTGGAGACTTGAACTAGGAAGCTTGTCAATTTCTGGAAGTGTGCCTTTGGGTTGTGTTATTGGGTTGCTGGAAGTTTTATGGTATTACCTTTAAACCTTTCACCGGGCTGAAAGATATGGTTTGGCTGCCAGGCAGAGGCCAGTGATCCAGTGTAAGGGTCAAATATAATTTCTTAGCAGTAAAGATATTCAGAGTATATAGCCAGTCCAAGGATTTTTAGTTTTGAACCATCTGTGGCACTGACTCTATTACTTTTTTTTTTTTTTTTTACCAGATTAGAACATCCTATGCAATGGTGTTTGTGCCTAGCAAATCAATAGGAAGAAAAATGCAAATCTCTTCCTGACCAGATAAAGGTGTTCCTTGCACACTGCTGTGTGACTCTGGGCAAAGCACTTCATGTGCCCAAATCTGTTCCCTTAGAGATAAAATGGGTATCATACTTAAAACTGCTTCAGAATTAACCAGTCATGTTTTCCACATCTGATAGATGATTAACTATTATTCTATTACTTGTATACTTTAAACAAATATCTTTAAAGTAGATTTCAATTTTTACCTTTTAATTTCTTAAAAATGTATTTGCTGTGTGGATAATATTGTCATGATGCAAAATTCCAACAATAAACAGGGAAAAATAAGCTTCCCTCCCATATTCTACAGTGTCTATCCACTGAAACCTTGTTTTTCCAAATTAGTAGACATTATTTATTTGAGTCATTTTAAGTTTACAAAACAATTGGGAAGAAAGTACCCAACTGCCCCTTTATTCCATATACACTCAGCCTCTATTACCATCAGCATCCCATACCAAGGTGATGTAGTTGTTAAAATCCATGAACCAGCACTGACATGTTTCAAAGTCCAAAGTTTACATTAGGGTTCACTCTTGGAGTTGTGTGTTCTCTAGGCTTTTATTTTCCTCCTCCTCTTCTTCCTCCTTCTTCTCCTTCTCCTCCTCCTCCTCTTCCTTCTTCTTTTTTGTTTTGTTTTGTTGTTTTTTGGCATCAGGGATTGAACCCAAGGGCACTCAACCACTGAATCATGTCCCCAGCCATTCCAAGACAGGGTCTTACCAAGTTGCTTTCACTAAGTTGCTGAGGCTGTCTTTGAACTTGCCATCCTCCTCTCATCCTCCCAATGGCTGGAATAACAGGTGAGCGCCACTGCACCTGGCTCAGGTTGAGATTTTAAAATAGCTCTGGGATATAAGGAAATCTTAATCACTTGCAACTTAAGACTGTTTGATAAGTCTCACATGCACCTTGTATAGAAGTTGGTATCTAACAGTGAGCATGATTATTGACATGGTGCTTTTAACAGAAACATTTCCTGCAAACTGTGTTCTTTCTTTTTGGTCTTTGAGGACACAGTACATTGTAAGGGTGCTTTCCCTGTTAGGGGCTGAGGTGGAATTGACATGCTTCCCGTTGGATTTGTCTTTTCTTCTGTCTTTATTGGTTATCACTCCTGCGTCTGGATGCAGGTAAAGCTCTCTCCCATTGACATAACACATCATTCAAGTTTGGATCATTCTCATTCTAGCTTTCTCCATCTCAGCCACCTCTGCATGTCCACCTCATACCCCATATCTATGATTATGTTAATCAACATACATTTTTCTATTTCTCTTACTGGATCTTACACTGTTCCCTTCTTTCCCCACTCCAGAATTCTATGCCCTGAATTGTCTACAAGAGGTGTTTGGTAAACATTTGCTGCTAGTGCAAATCAGCATTGACACTGACATTGTTACAGTTAAGAACTATCTAGTTAATCAGATTCTGTATCTCCCTAGCATGAAAATACAGATTCCTGAGGAGAGTTGCTGTAAGAGCAATGATAACAAACCTATTTTAATATTTAGTATCCATTAGACAGAATGCGTGACATTTTTACATAAATTATTTCACTTCTTTTTATAAAACTCTCCATTTATCATAGTGCCCATTTTACATATAAGGAAACTGAACCTTAGTGAAATTAAATAACTACCCTGGGGATTTAAGCAAATGAATCATGTACTATAAGAATTTCAGGGTTGCATATCAGGGCCTATGACATAAAACACAAAATAAATTTTAATTTAACTTACATGTTACATTGAAGTGAATTGTTTAAATATAAGACCTCAGCAAAATCAATTTGTGTGTGAGGTGGTTTGATTAGGGGTTCTCTTCCTATAAATTATGAAAGCTTCATGGAAATAAGGATATTTTGTTTTTTATACTCCAAGCTCCCAGCAAACTTTGGGGTATTTCCACTCTATGAATCATCTTGACCTTCCTGTGGTCTAACAAGTTCATCTCATGGCAAATCAACCTTGCTTTAGAATTAGGACATTTTGGAAACTGAATGTGCATGGCCATCACAAGGAATGAATTATTACTGTTTCCTGGAACAATAGTGCCCATCCTTATCTTTCATTCTTTAGATTAATTTTTGGTACAGATATTTGATGTAGGAAAAGATATATTACTATACAAAAGAGATAACTGAGTCCCTGAAAGCACATTTTCTAAATAATTTGTATAATGCTATCAAGACTCAAGAAATTTATTCTTGGAATACTAACCACATTTATGCATGTTGGTTGCTGGGAATACATTATTGTGCCCACCCATAAGTTATCAGTAATAATGCAGGAAGGAAAAGTTTATGTCCTCAGAGTTAAAGTCTCAATGTACTTCTGAACCCAAAATAGCTTTAAAGATTGGTATGTTATCAGAAAGGACATTGGAAACAAAAACAGACTGTATTATTGTACTCTTTTCAAGATCATTGTATTTCTGCTCTTCACTTTATATTGCTTAGAGTTTCTGGTTTTAACTTCTCAGCCTGGCATTCAAGAAATTCCATTTTATGACCCAAGTTTTACCTTTACCTTTATATAATAGTCCTCAACAGGGACTCTGGGCTACTGGAATGGATTCTGCTGTCCTTCTCATATGTCAGGGTCATTTTAATTTTCACTGCTCAGATAACATGATTTGCTCACTTCTCTATCTAGCCATACTTTCTTTGATTCCTCAAAATCAAGGAAGTATATGGGTTTTTACTTTCTCCTATGTTCAATGTATATGATGATCTCAACCATCACTTAGTAATCTAAGGACTCAGATTCTGATTTTGATTAAAACAAGGCTTCTTTGTGTACTTTTTAGGCCTTTGTGAGGGAGTTACTAACTTCTTCAAACCTAGTTTCCTCATCTGTAAAATGTAAATAGAGTAATTTACCTTATAGAATTTTTATGACATTAGTGAACTTTTGCAGGTAAAATGCTTAACAGAGTATCACACAGAAATCAACAACTATAGACTCTTTTGGATTCTTCTTATTTCAAGTATTGTTTCTCCAATTAGTTTGTCATTTTCTGTGTGAGAACAAAGATTATATCTTCCATTTTGAATAATCATGACCCTATGTTTGGTATATTCTTTTAGTCCCAACTTAATTGGAGAACAGCATGGAGTTAAATAAAGACTAGTTTTGATCTATGGTCCCCCAGTCAAGGCTGCTTGATGTTTCGATTCCCTGCAGTTGTGAACACAAGATCTCTGCTCTACTCGTGGTGGTGATGGGTGAAGGTTTTGCATACAGTTATAAAAGTGTGAGGTTGGTGAAAGTTTAAGACTTAATAAGAAACAAGTAGGCAAGTAGGATTCACAAGTCTAGTAATCTTAGAATAGAATTGAACTGGAAGTATCTTTTCCAAGTCACCTTTGTCTGGGAGGTGAGAAGTCATCGGCTCTGCAAGGATGCAGCTTGACATAGCTATGGCCATCTTGGTCATAACCACCATCTTGCCCACCAGGTGACATAGCTATGGCCATCTTGGTCATAACCACTATCTTGGAATGTGTGGACATTCCAAACTACATGGAATAGACTAAGCAAAGTAGTTAAAATGTTCAAATGAGCATTTTGTGCCAGGCACTGATACCTCAGCTGTCTCTTAACTAAATCGGGACATGTTAATAGTGTTTGAGAATTCTCAGTTTCATTCTGGTTCACTCTGGTTTACTTCTGCTCACCTTAATATATAAACTCCTTCCTCCTGTCTCAGAGTGCCGGGTTCTTTCTGTCTTACTGCTACCGAGGACATGCTTCTGTCTAAGTCCCCAGTGAATTATATTTTGTACAATCCTATATTTGTTCCCTCTTTCTTCTATCTCTTGACACCTTCCACCTTTGGTGGCTAGTTCCCCTACACTAGATTTTTTTCCAAAGCAGGTATATTCTCGGATGAGAATATCAAGTCCATATAGGAAATGATACAGAAGCAATGAATATAGACTTGCTATTGGCTGCATAGAAGATGATTAGTTCACAAAGGAAGTAAAAGTGTGAGTAGAAAGACAGAAATGACACACCCCATGGAAGAGAATATTTCAAGAAGATTGACATGTTTGATGCTGCCAAAAGCTTCTGAAGGCCCAAATAAGCTGAGGATGAAAAGGAACATTGTGTTTATCTACAGGAGGCCACTGTTGACCTTTGTTGGAGCTATTGAAGAATTATTTAGAATGGATTGAGAAGAGCCTGGGAAATAAAGAGATAGAAACATCAGGTAAAAAATGACTATTAAAGGAAAAACAGAGACATAGATACAGGGACAGAATTTAAAAAGAAATGTGATCTGTATTGATTTTTTATTTTACAGAGAGAGTTTTTGAGCATATTTAATGTCCAGTGGGAAGGATGCACATCAGTTATAAGTTGAAATAGGTCCCCCTAAATTAATATGTTGACTTCCTAGCCTCTAGTTCCTCAGAATGTAGCCTGACTTGGAAATAAGGTTATTGCAAAAATAATTGGTTAAAGTGAAGTTGTGCAAGTGCTGAGAAGATAGTGCAGTGGTAGAATGCTTGTCTGGCATGTGTGAGACCCTGAGTTTGATCCTCAAAGGTAGAAAAATAAAAAGGATATACTGGCTTAGGTTGGGCCTTAATCCAACATGACTAGCATTACTACAAAAAGGCAAGATCTGGACACAGATCTATGCGCACAAGAAGAACACCATGAGAAGATAAAGGCAAATGAGGAGGTGATGTTTCTACAAGCCAACAAAACAGGAAAGCTTATCAGCATATCATCAAAAGCTCAGAGAAAGGTACAGAACATATTTGTCTCTACCACCACCAGTAGAAATCAACCCTGCAACACTTTGACCTCAGTCCTCCAGCCTCCAGAACTGTAAGATGGTGACTGTCTGTTGCTAAGCCACCCAGTGTGTGGTACTTTTGTTCAGACAGTCATAGAAATTCATATGAGATCATAGGAAGAAAATAAACAAACAAAGAAGAGTTGGTGGTGTAAATTCCTCAGAAGCAAAGTGGGAAAGGAGCCAAGATTGTAAGAGAGTTGGTGACAGGTGTGAGATCTGGGGTGACCTATGTGTTTGCTATTAAGGTAAGGGATCCCAGCTGATGACTTCTATTTTCTCTGTAAAGTGGGAAGAGATTCATCTGCTGAAAGTGGAGGAACAATTGAGGGAGATTCAAGAAACAACATGAGTTGGCCATGAGATTTCAGTGGGCACTAAGCGACTCTGTCACATAGCTCTATTCTGCAACTCTCAGCTGTGGAGTGGAGTAACAGAGAAATGGAGAGCTGGGTTACTCAGGGCTGGTGGCTCACAGGACAGGACAATCAAAATACAGAGCATTGAGAAATGCTGTTGAGACAATATTCTATGGAATCTGAACCAATACAAGTAAATGGTTGGGTGTGAGGATAGGATTGATAGTTTGGAGAAAGTAAAGAAGTCTTGATGAAGAATGTATATGGTGGGAGAAAATAAGTAAACCAGGAGAGGAGAGAGATGTGGGTGTGACAAGGTGCAAGGTTGGAGTGTTGGAGTGAGTGGACCCAGACAGAGAAGGGCGACAGGACAAAAACTGAGAGGCCCTAGGCCATGGAGCAGGTAGCTTTTTTTTTTTACTTAGTCAATGAATAGTAATTAAGTAATCTAATCTCAGACACCTGGGAATAAAATTGAACAAAACAAGCATAAATCTCAAGCTTGAAGAACTTCCTGTGGAAAGATCAAACAATAAAAATATGTAATATGTCATATATAAAATTAGAATAATGCACTGGAAAAATTAAAGTAGGGCACTGAACAGGCGCTGTGTGTGTGTGTTTTACTATTTTAAGAAGGGTGGTCAAGCCTAGCTCCTTGATAAGGTGATATTTGAAGAGACCCAGAGCAGATAAGAAAGGAAGATATGTGTCTATCTGGAAGAACACTTCAGGAAAGGAGAAGAGCAAATGAAAAGGCCCTAACTCCATAGAATTATTAACATGATCTCACACTCGATATGAATGAGTGTACTTCAAAGTGTTTCCCAATATTTCCATGAATTTTCTTAAGGAGGTTGGCCTCGTGGGAATCCTCATCGGGGGAGGCTCTCAGGTGTCCTCACAGTAGAAATTCTCACAGGCAACTCCAGCAGTGGGCCTCACAGCTGTCCTCACAGGGGAGGCCTCAAAGAGTTCCCATACATGGCCTCAGAGAATAGACTTTACAGGGTTTTCCTGACATATCTGCTGGTTGCTGTGCCAGCCTCCTCATCTTGCTGCCACATTGTTCCCTGTGCTGCTGAAGACCCTGGTGGGCTACAGTTGGGCACAGCTGGTCACCCTGTGGAGGTATTGGATGTTCTGCTGGCCTTGGGATGTAGGTGCTCCCTTTGGAGACTGAGTGTTTTCCTCTTGTCACACTCCTGTGTAGGTATAGGGCTTAATGACTACCATGTCAGGTCATGGCTTCCCCATCAGCACTATTTCCCTGCATGACTGACATTGCTACATTGAACTCTGGTCAAGAGCAAAAGCTGTCTTCCTCTGGAGGTTGTGTCTATCACTGGATACGAGCCGACCTTCCAAAGAAAGAAAAGGAAGAAAGGATATCCTCAGTCTAAATGTGCGTCTTGTTTTATTTCCAGCTCCAGGGACAACCTCTTGGTATATTGATTGCCACAACTTTTTTTTTTTTTTTTTTTAAGAGAGAACACTACCACATCCCTGAGGGCATGGTCTTGCCATGACTCCAAAATGAGAAAGTTAGGGTAGTTTGACATTGGAACATTTCTCAAAGCCTAGGTTATCTGGTCATAGTCACAGTTACTATTGTTTTTTGTGGGTAGAGGGGAATTAAAGTGTGGTTAGCCAGTTTAAAAGGGCAAAAGCAAACACACAATAATCAAAATTTTATAGTATATTCCACACCATAAAAAGCCTTGTACTATGTTTAAGGGGATGTAGTTGAGAGAGAACAGTGATGTGTTATATAAAATCAATGTTTACAAATTAGTAAGTTTATCAAGTTATCACAGAACCTCAGCATTTAAATGGATCATGTAATGAAAAATTTTGTAAATTTAGATGAAGGGATAAGATATCTGTTTTCTAGGTGGCTCTGTTCTTTTCATATTTTAGGTACTAATAAACACATCTTCCTGTTTAGTTATACACGTGGGAGAATTTATATGGGTCTGTTTGACTAAGTTTAGTGTAAACTTGCTGAGAAATTGTATTTACAACAAATGCTCTGAAATAGAGAAATGAGATAAATTATTATTATTACTTTTTAATCTCAAGAGGTAAAAACAAGGACCTATTTAATTTACTTCCTAGATGATGGGAAATTTGACATACTTTGTTTTTTTTTAATATTTTAAAATATTTTAATAATGTTCTATCATAATCTTTATACCTAAGCTGAAAGTTTTGTGAAAAATAGACTAGCTGTGTCATGACCAGTATCTAAACCAGTATCTAAACCATGCAAGACTTCTAATGCCCAAGAACTACACAACTGAAGCTGTAATTTCCTCACATACAGGTAGCTAGTGAACCTGGTGCCGAGGTACTCTGGGGTGTGCAGCAGTGTAAACAGGGAGAGATGTTTTGTCCAGTCGAGTGTATTGATGTTTCTGGTCTAGGTCATTTTTCTGTT
Source organism: Xerus rutilus (assembly GCA_028644305.1). Taxonomy (NCBI): domain Eukaryota; kingdom Metazoa; phylum Chordata; class Mammalia; order Rodentia; family Sciuridae; genus Xerus; species Xerus rutilus. Next base: position 119,962,373 of record CM053400.1, read on the forward strand.
CCAGGACCCACAGTATTCATCTGCACAAGAAAGATTTTTAAAAATACCTTCTGTTCATCTTGTGATCCATATTAATCTTTCCCTGATCTTGTGCTTACTCATTTCAGGATTTGGGGACCACAAAGCCCACGAAGTCCTTTCTTTTCATAACTTGCCATCCAAAGACATTTTTGATGCTCAAACAATTCCCTGCTGTTTACAACTTCAGAGGTTGTCCTCCAAATAGTTTTCCTCTCTTAACTTCAATAGCACCACTTCCACTTTTCATCTGACTTGGTAGCTAATAAATCAAGAGACAGGTTAGAGAGAGGAGAAAAAATACCTTTATTGTAGGTTCTTTTTATTTTTCTGTTTTTCAAGGGTTATTTACTAAAGAATGATCTTCACTATGTTCTTACTTTTATATTTTCAATTTTTTCAACTGAAATTTGTGCACTTCCTCCTCCTCTCTTTTGAAAATTATTCTACAATACATAAAAATTATTATTTTAAAGTATTGTAATTATGGACAGTTTTCTTGTAACTTACTCTGGTCACCTTGATTTATAGTTACAAACTCTTGAGAGAATTATTTGTGTGTTTGTTACAGCAGAGGTATGTATAGCTTTTCCATAATAAAGAAGAAACCTTGAGAAGTTTTGTTTTTCAAGGATATGAGTGTACAATAATTTGATCATTTCCCCAAGTCATAGGACTGCCAGATCAGTAAGGATACATTTATTGTCTACAGGAGAGAATCTACACTCTAATTGGCGTGGTGATAAGGAACTTCATCCTATATAAGGGGAAGCTGAGTACTAGGGTGGACTCCAGGTAAACAGGAGGGGATTCTGTTCTACTTGTGTGCATTCTTCAGTCTGCTCTCGTCTGTGTGTTGTCTTCCTTCTTGGGCTCTGGGCAAGATGACAGCAGCAATTCCAGATATGTTTAAACCCAGGACACGAAGAAATGGCTGCCCCTTCTCATGTTTCCATTTTAGGATCCAGAAACACGTTCCTCAAAGCCCATAAATGGATTTTCTTTCACTTTGAATTGGCCAGGATTCAATTATATGCCCATCTCTGACCCAGTCATCAACTGTGGGAATTTGAAGTACCATGACTGACTGAGATTTCTCTTTTGGACAGCCTTGACTGCCTTTGTTGCACCAGTCAAAATAACCCTGGGAGTAATCAAAAAGATACACCAAAATTTAGTAGTTGTTTATTTCATTCTCTAACAAGAAATTAATTAATTCAACTGCATTTTTTTCTTTTTTTGGTACTGAAGATTGAACCCAGAGGCACTTTACCACTGAGTTACATCCTCAGTCCATTTTACTTATTATTTTGAGACAGGGTTTTGCTAAGTTGTTGAAGATCTCCCTAAGTGGCTGAAGCTGACCTTGAACTTGTAATCCTTTTGCTTGAGACTCCCAAGTCACTGGAATTATAGATGTGCACTACTGTGCCTGGCTTTCAACTGCATACTTGCATAGCCTGCATTAGTTACCAAGCAAAGTTGAGATGGCAGGAGAGGAGATAAAATTTCTTTGGAATATTATCAACTCCTAGAGTTACTCTTCCAGGTACATTTAATGTTAGATGCCTGTTGTCCAGAGAGGAAAGTAATCTAGGAATGATTGCTGTTCTCTGTTGTGTTTAATCCAGTATGAGATAGGATAGCTCATAAAAATGGTCTTCCATATGAAGGACATGTAACTCTACTGAAATTTAATTTACAGTAAGGTAATGATTCATAGGAGTGTGTCTCTTTAAGATCAATAAAAATTGAACAGATTTTCTCTCATGAAACCATTTCCTTTCCAATCTTTCTCATCTCTAGTCACCTATTTGCTTGAGTCACAAGTATGGGCATCATTCTTGATTCTTCCCAGTTCCTCATCCTACAGTGGTAATTCATCATGGAGACCACAATTCTACTTCCAAATGAAGCAGAGCCTCCTCAGTCTGTCCAACTCTATGCCACCTTCCTAGTGTTGGTTCTATATAGGTTATTGGATGGGTGGCCTAATCCTCTCCTTCTTCCCCTAACTCCATCTATATTGCTGTTTAACCTTCAAATTGACTTATAACTCAGCGTTCTTTGGAAAAATTTACACTGCATATCACTTCTTTAAATCCTTTAGGGATTTCCTATAGCATTAAAAGTAGCACATGTATATATTCTTGGCCATGGCTCATAACACGGTACCTGATGTTGCCCCTGCTTGTCTGTGTAGTTCTCATCTGATATTAACCTGCCTTCACCACAGCCTCACTGGGCTACTTTCTGCTACTTGAATACCCTTAAATTGTTCCCATGATGAGACAATTGGGATGGCTCATGGATGACAAGCTCCTAATCTATTCTCAGCTCAGTTATTACCTTCTCAGGGTGGCTTTCCTTGCTCATCCTATCTACACAGGTTTCCTCTCTTGGTTGGGGGAAGTGGTATAATTTTAACATGTTCTTTGTCCTCATAAGTTTCTTTTCTGAGTTTGTATGCATGAGCTTCTTTTTTTTGTCTCTCTATGTGTTATCTGTCACCCTCCATAGGTGTGATGCTCCCATTTCCAAGAATGCAGCCTAGCTGTGGTAGGTAGTCTAGGGATAGGAGGGCAGGGAACAAATTTTCTTTATAATAGTAGTTCCTTGAGTATGGATAATTCTTCAGCATTACCAGCACCTAACAAGATGTTCACCACATGGTATGTCCTCGCTACGTGTGTCTTGTTGAATGAATGGAATATCTTGTTAGAAGAATAAAAATTGGCATTTAACTGTAGGATTAGGAAATGAAAGAATGGATTTCTCAATATATGGAGAACTTAAACTGTATCATTAATAAACATTCAGCAAAGTTTGTGATATTTTCAGGCAAGTTTGCTACTGTTCTTTCAAAACAGCACCTCTCTGTTCCTTGAAACAAGAGAACACCTGAAGAGTCAGAAAACCAGAGGAAAATTTTAAAAATAATGTAAAGAATTAGAGAATCTTTTCATCTAAATATAACTTGGTATGTAGAATGACCCCATAGACTCACTCAGTGGAAGATGAAAATAGCTATATATGAACCTTTGTGTTGATATATAAGTAAAAAAACATTTCTTGTTTATGTTAGAGTCTTGTTTTGAACTATTTCATGACTAGTTGAATCATTTTAGTTGTACTGCTTAGAAGGCCACCACTATATAGTATAGTCTTGAGCCACTTAATGATGAGGCCAAGTTCAAAGTAATGTGTTGTTAGGCAATTTCATCATTTTTTGAACATAATAGAGTGTGCTTCCAAAAACTAAGATGGCTGCAAAGTCACTAGGTGATATAATCTTGTTGGACTACCATTGTATATGTGATCCATCATTATCAAAATTTTGTTACACAGCTCCTGACTGCATATATAATGTACCAAAGGCAATTCTAGTAACTCTTCCATTTCAGACTTTTGCAACCAACTTTTATTATTATGCCTTTTGGTTAGAACACAGAGAGGTAAATGACTTGCTAAAGAGCACGTGACTAGCAAGTGACAGAGCTGGATTTCAAACAGAGGCCTATAATTTTTAAAGTCAAAAGACTCCATTTGTATGACCATATCTAGAAACCGGAGGTGAACATGAAGTAGAGTTAAAAGTATTAACTATCAGTGTCTTTCATACTGTTCATATTTCATTGGTCTTTTTGAAATTAACTGTCAGCAATTTTTTCTTCTTTTATAATTCTGGGCAGGCTTAATATAATACATAAACATATGGAAGCACAGAATATAAAATGAAATGGTGATTTGTCTTATAAAGAAGTTATTGCTTAGTTTCTTGAAATGGCATCCCAGTAGTAATATTTGACAGTTGGTCATTAATTGATTAGTAAAGTAGGGAGAGATGAAGTGACAGGTAGGATATACCAAACTGAGGACACCTAGCATATCTCTGTATGACCATAACTTTTTTCTCCTCTGGATCTCAAATTCCCCAGAAAATTAGGGGCAATGGTTAGATGTCATCTTAAGTTTAACTAATGGTAACTTTGTATAATTTTATGCAAAGATTGTTGGTCAGATTTCCATTACTTTAACAAAATAACTGAGATCAAACTTGTAAGGAGGAAAGATTTATTTTGGCTCACAGTTTTGGAGATTTTCATTCATAATCAGTTGGCCTGATATTTTGGGGCCTGTGGAGAAGTAGCATGTCATGGTGGACATACCTTATAGAGGAAGTCTCTCAAGTCATAATGGCTAGGAGGTGAGGAAAGGAAGTAAAAGAGGAGGAGGAGGGGCTGGGTCCTCTTATTGCCTTCAAGGGTGTGCCTCTAGTGAACTAACTGCACCTCATTAGGCCCTACTTTTAATGGTTCCACCATCTCCCAATAGTACCAAGGTTTGGGGACCAAGTCTTAAATATATGTCTCTTTGGGAGATATTCAAAATCTAAACTATAACACAAAGGTGCCAATGTGTTAATATAAAAAAAATCATGTAACTGTTCTTTGATTTTAGACATAGGTTTTCAGGAAGCCACCTTAATCTATCAGTTCTATCTCTATAATGTTCTTTGGCTTGGTAATTGCTTTCAATCTTATCTCCCATCTGATCCATTTTTAAAACTGATACCAGAGATCTTTGTTGAAATAAAATCTTGTCTTTTCATTCCCCTGCTAAGAACCTGCAATAGCTGCTCTGTCATCAATGCAGGCTGCCTATGACCAGACTCATTCCTCTTCTACCTTGAATCCTGAACTCGTCGGTACCAAACTCGGTACCAAACTAGGTGCAGTTCTTCATACACTGCAAGCCACTTCCGATCTCTACATATTTGCCCTGTCCCTTGTTGTATGGTGGACACTTTCAAGATTCTTAAAAAAAAAAAAAAGTCAAAATCTCTTTGATGAGCTGTTCCTGTTCAAACCCTCCCCCACTCTACATTCAGCAGATTCCCCTCCACATCATCCCAGGCAGAATTGATTGTTCCTTTTTAATTTTTTTCACAGTCTCCAAACCTAATTTTTCTACTGGAGATACACCAACACATATTGTTTATGTATTCTACCCAATGATCTTGACTGGAAAGCATGTGTTACCTTCCTCTTTGCTTTTCTGGTCTTTAGCACAATGCCCAACACATTACTTTGAACTTGGCCTCATCAATGCCCAATACAGCCCCATAAATATGAATGGCTAACATGAGTGTGATTTGAATGAATGAAAAAGCATTAACTTCCCCAAAAGTACTTCTTTATATATATATGTGTGTGTGTGTGTATATATATGTGTGTATATATATATATACAGATATATATTAGTTGTATATGGACATGATATCTTTGTTTTATTTGTTTACTTTTTATGTGGTGCTGAGGATGGAACCCAGGGCCTCACTCATGCAAGCAAGCACTCTACCACGGAGCTACAATCTCAGCCCCCAAAAAGTACTTCTTGATTTTAAATTATGAAGTTTTGGCTTAATGCTTTCAGAGATAGGGAGAAAAGAGAAAAGATGTGTGTGAGAGTGGAAAAATTTTGTGGGAAGGAGTCTTTTCCTTCCATTGTCTGTATTGTTTTCAGCTGCTTCTGATAGCATTCTCTCTCCTAGCTCTTCTAAATAAAAATTTCAGATATTTGATATGATATCAATTCTCCCATATATCTTTTGAAAATACTAATTTCTGTTGGACAGAAAACTAGAAAAGCTTGATAAGCATGCACATGCTGCAGTGGGAATTAATTTGATAGAATAGTGGCTCAGAATACAGTAATTATTTTAGGCTGCCTTTTCAAATTCAAGGAACCCAGACACTTATATGCTCTCATAATATTGCAGCAAATGGACCAAAGCACAGACTCTAATGTGTGAAAGATGGATTTTATACACATGCTTACATTTTGATTAATTTATTCATTATTCAACCTACATTCATTGAGCACCTTCTTCTGTTGAGCTCTATACAAGATGCTTTGGATTTAAAAATATCGTTGAGGATGGCTCTTTGATTAGTTTGGACAAAGTTCTTGATGTTGGAAAACTCTTCCCTTCGTTGTTATCCTGGCAATGATCACCCTGTGTGAACTGTCTAGGAATCCTGACTCATGCTCTTTGCCCTTCCTCTTTCATTGTCAAGACAACAGCCTTCTGCTTCTTCTTCCAATGCACTGTTTGCTACCACCTTTGTGCCTTCAAATAGGGCTTTTCTCTGCTTGAAACTCTCTTCTCAGAGTATTCAACTCATCTTTCAGAACTTGGTTTAAGTGTCAGTTCCACAGGGAAGCTTTCTTTGATCCCATGCCCAGGTCAGTTCTCCACGCTGTAGCAGTACTCCACAAGCCTATTGCAATCATAATTAATAATGCATGTGGTTGTATCTAGTCTTCCTCCTGGAATATAAAGTATATGAGGGGGTGATCTGTGTGCCTCCTTTCCTCCTTATGTCTCCAGAGTCCAGCATTGTGCTGGTATACAATGATCTTCAATAATGTTTGCTGAATGGATCAATGAATTAGCATTGGCAGAACTGCTTCGAATGAACTATTTCTTCCTTGCCATCTCAGCTTGTGCCTCACACTTTCTTTTTCAATACATAAATGGTTGGTGGAATAAAGATACTCAGAGACACTCTCACAGAACAATTCCTTTTCCGAAAAGGAGTTGTTACATCTTTGAGCTCCCATAGTCTATGAGACCCTGTGCTGCTGGTGATACTCTCATGCCCTTTTTAGTCCTTTCAGTGGGAAGGAATAGAGAGCAGAGGGAAGCTGATCACTATTCCCCAGCCAACCCAATCTCAGAGGAAGAGGAAAGACCAGCTCTCAATATAATGATAGCAATCTCTTTCCCTGCATGAAAGATAGAATCAAGATGCTCATTTAAGGTGAAAGCAGGATTTTAAAATCACCAATCTAGCAAAGGCAAAGAGAATCAGAAATGGAGACCAAAACATGTAACAATTCATTTTAGAAAAACGTCCTGCAAACTGATCTCACAGTTGGAACTTAAAAGGCCCTAGATACAATTGTGTTTTGTAGGTTCTCTGAAATTGACTCTGAAGCTAAAGAGATCCTAAGCAATGTTACTCGAGAAGGAAGAGGAATAGGGCATCCGTAACATCACCATTTTCTCCCCTGAAATTACAAAATTGGATCTCTTTCCAGAGCTGAGGGACAGTGTTCCTACTCTGCACGTGTCTATCCCACATGTATTATGCAGGTAATCTGGGGAAAGCATTCTTCCCTGTTGCTTCAAGAGAGCCTCATCTCTCTTGATTCTTCCAGCATCCCTTCCTCCTGGCCAAAGACTGCCTGTGAGGGAGATCTTTTCCTATATGCCATCTTCTTTCTTTTTTCTTATCAAGTTGCTGTTAATATGATGCTGCCCTAGAAATCCCTGACATTTTCTAGAAGGAAGCTCCACTAAGCCCACTAACAGAGCAGAGCATCTCTTTTACTCTTCACAGAGGTACACACTCAATATAATATAATTTCTGCTGAAGCCTTGTCTGCTTATATGACTTTTGGAAATCATGTTCTGGGAAATATCCAGTGGCATTGTTTCTGAGTCTCATCAAAACCAGAATCGCATCCTTCTTATAATCCATTTTCTTGCATTCTCCCAGGGTCCATATTCTTTAGGTAGGATTTTATCCTGTCTTTAGAAAATAAGTTCTTTTAGCTCTATCAACAGTACCAGTTTGGCCTGAGACAACTGCAAATTCTTGGGCCTCTTCCCAGACCTACTGAATCATAAACTCTGGGATAGGGGCCCTGCAATCTGTGTTTAGGGAATTATATATGAATGTTTGGCTCAAGTTTACCTTGGTATTGACTGAGAATAGAAAATGGGCTTTTTCATCAAGTTAGCAGTTTAAAAAAGATAATGAGGTAATGTTTTAGCTTTCCCAGAAAAAAACTGCATAAGATAGTTTAAAGCGGTGTTATTTACACATGACTAATAAATGGACTAACAATACATGGTTTCATTAAATGACTCAGTATGTGTAAAATATTTAGGATATTACCTGGCACATAATAAGTGCTGTATAAATGTTAGCTAGTATTAAAATTATTATTATTTGGTTCCATAGGATATTCATTAATTGAATGAAATTCCCCCTCTTCTTTTAGAGAGTATTTAAAGGACTTCACAAAGATACAAACAACAGTCATTTAAGAGATACTAAAAAATTAATAAAAAGAAATGAAGTTTCAGTGCATGCCATAGAAATTCCCATAACAAACTCTTCTAATTTTAATTATTTCATCTACTTTGTATTACTGCGTATACCTAAGGGACTTCCTAACAGTTCACCCAGTCTTTTCCCTTTTCTTTCTGGCCTAGAAAACCTTCTCCTGCATCCCTCTACTTTTCCTTTTTAGGGCTCCAGGGTGCAGGTTGGCACCTATAGCAGCTTTGCAAGATGTCAGAGCCTGTGACCATCTGGCCCTTAAATGCATAAAGCTGACCATCCTTCCACTTAAGCCCTGTGCTCTACTGATAGGATTTTACTAGAATTAGACATATACTTCTATTATAGTAAGTCAAAAGGAATTTGAGTTCCCTTAAATAAAATACAATGTAATTGAATTCTGCACGTTTAATCCTCTACAACATGAATTTTAATGTGAAGTTTAGTATGCTGTGGTCTGCTTTAAAGTTTTACCCATACCCAATTCTAGGGTAAGTGTCAAGGACAATTACAAGCAAACATAGGTGTTTGAAAAATACCATCCTTTTCCGAGCATCATGAATATCCAAATAGTATTCTTATATAAGATATGAAAATAGCTACTTCCTCTCTGTCAGAATAATAAACCATGGTATAGTGGGTGTGATGGTTAAATGAATGATGTATCTTCAGATAAAGGCACATTCAAATTCTACCACTTACCAGCTGTGTAACATTAGGGAAGCCCCGTGGATTAGTTTGTTCATTGGTGTAGAGTTGTGAAGATTCAATGAGATGAAATGTGTTGGAAAATGCCTAGGACCTAGTCAATGCTAACTAGTTTTGTTATTTTATAGAGAGCAGAAATGAAGAAGAGAGAGATAGATGAGAAACTTGATTCAGAGACCCTGGCTGGGTTGGAGAGGCTGCACCTGATGCCAGAATCAGTGCAAGATGGAGCTTATGTGCCAAGCATGAAGGGAATGCATTTGTAGGAGAACTGAGAAAATGAGGAAGGAAAACTTTGTCTTTCCATATGAAGACACTTGCACACATTTCCTTCCTGAGTTCTTGAATCCCAATGAAAGAACTCAGCATGTGTTTGGGAAGAAACCTCATGAATTAATATTTTTCCCAATGGAGAAGCTCACAGAAACTTTGAAGTGTTTATTAAAGAGTTGATAATGAGGAGAAAACTTTTTGAAAATCATATTAAAAAGTATCTCCCAAACTGCTTCAACAATTTAACCTTGGAATCACAAGACTCTGCTGGAATAGAAAGAACACATTTCTCTCTCCCCTGGTTGTCTCTGGTGTATTGCATGCATGCTGATAGCTCCGATGGCCTCTTTCTAGGAGTTGGTGGAGGAATGATGCTCTTTTTGTGACCAATCACATAATTATTGAGGTTGAAATTTGTAATCCTGATATCAAATATTTCATAATGACATCAATTTAAACTTAATATTGCCCTTATCTTTTGACAAAAATAAAGTTTAATATGTTTTTCTCCTAGAGGGGGTGAAATAAGGAAAGACTTTATTATACAAGATAATTAAAATTCTTCCTGAGGTTAAAAGTGATTTAAAAAGAATCACAACATGAGATAATTAGGCCTTATTAGACACTTTATCTGCTTCACTGAAGTCACTTTTTCCAGGATGATAAAATGTGCCTTTGTCTTTTTTTAGAAAGCTGGATACCAAATTTGGAGAAAAAAATGATCTTTCCTCCTCCTCTTAGACTCAGCACATGACTGTGTGAATGGATTTGTGGAAATAATTTAATGACAGGGTTACAGTTTCCAAAAGCTAGACCTTTAGAGAATGTGATGGTTTTCAAGTACTTACTCATTTTTTTTTCTAGTGGAATTGCATTTTACCCTCTATTTTTAGTTGGTTAACAGAAAATAATATGAATTTGTGTTTTCTGATTTTTTTCCTCTGACAGGCAGAATAATAACAGATTAGTTTGGGGATATTTAACAAAATCCTTTTGTTACTTGACAGACACATTTATGTGTTCTTTTGCCATAACAGGTGAGGCAAAGAATGTCAGTGTTTTATGTTTTTAATGTCTAATGAACATATAATATAGGCTATTATGCAGGAGTAGATGGTATATTTTAGAGGAAAAGTGGTTTAGGCATTTAAAGCACATGATGTTTTTGTGAGAGGAAGCAGGTACCCTAGGAGCATGGGAGTTCTGCCAGAGTTCTAAACCGGATCCCTACATGAGGCCTGATATTGCTGTTCTATTCCGGTTTTAGGCCCAAGGATGGTGACACAGAGACTGCCACCTCTGCTAATGCTCTTTGGACTTCCAATGGGTTTTTAACAATGTTCAATACAACTAATGATAAGTGAATCAAGCAGTATTTGTTTTTGCCCATAAATTTGTGCCCAACTTATTTCCATCTATTCACCAGGGGATGATAAGCAATTGTTATACTTCATCTTTAAGGAAACATTTCAGTTTTATTAACAATGACTTGCCATGGATGTTTCATCCTATCATTCCTTCCTTCTGGGAGAACCTTTCCTTTGGGGAAAGGCTTATGTATAGATCAGTGCATCCAGGACAAAGTAAAATATACAGATCTCCTTAACTGAAAGCTAGAAAGACAGAACTGTTAGGTAAATGTCTATTTTAAGGTGAAATATCCAGAAGAGAACGAGTGTGCTTTGGCAGAAAAATAGCTCCTGTCGTTCATTTGCGGGGTCTATTGTAAATGATATAAAGAAAATTGTTGCCTTAAAGAGAAACTTAAACAGTAAAATAAGAATGGAATGAAGCTAAAATTGCAAGCATAAAGGTAGCAATACCAAAGGCATCCATTAAAAAAGGTTTTAAATGTTTTCATGTGGGTGTACAGCTGCTTCTCGGGGTATATGTGCTACCTGGAGTTTTACTCTGTCAAGCTGGTAGTTTCTATCAGAAAGAGTATGATACCTCTGGGGTCCTAGAGATAGGTAAGCACTAATTTTAAAAAGTGCACAAGACATGAACCTACAGCTTAATAAATTATTATAAAGCATAGAACCATGTTTGGACAGTTGATTTTTGTGTATTGATTTTGAATCAGGAATATTTGTTATATCTTCATTAAATCTAATGATTAGAAAAAGTTTTGGATTTTTCTACACATAGCCACATCATCTGAATAATGACAATTTGATTTCTTTCTTCTCATCCTTTTACATTTTATTTGGATTTTGATTTACTGCACTGGCTGTGATTTCCAGTGCAATACTGAATAGAAGTAATGATGACATCTTTCTCCATCCCCTGTCTCAAAAAATAAAAGACAAAAAAGTTTATTTTAATGCCTCACCATTAAACGTTATGCTTGATTTTCCTAGTTGTTTGCTAATATTTATCTCGATAGGATGCTGATTTTTATCAGATGTCTCTTCTGCTATTGTGTAGATCATCATAATGTTCGGTAAATATGCTGAATTACTCTGATTCTCTAATGGTAAAGCAACTTTGAATTTCTAGGGCAAATCAAAGTTGGTCATATTGCATCATTTCTATGCATAGCTGGATTCAATTTGCTAATATTTTATTTAGGATATTTGAATCTGCTTCTAAGTGAGAGTGAACTGCTATTTTTCTTCCATGTTGGGTTTTGGACCAAGGTTATCTTGACCTCAGAATCATCTGAGAAATGTATCCTCCCCCCCCCCTTATCTCTGGAAGATTTCTTGAAATATTTGGGTTATTTCTTTCTTAAATATTTGGAACAACTCACTGGAAAAGCGATCCAGGGCTGCTGTTTTCCTTTTGAGAATTCTTTAAGTACTATTTGGTTTTATGTCAGTTTTCTAAGTTATGTTTTTCTAATAGTTTATCAGTTTAATCTAGGTTTTCAATTTTTTTGGCATTTCATTTTCTTTTCCTCCTATTGTCCTTTGTAATGTCTGCTGTAACTGTAATATTGCTTCTTCTCCTTTCCTGATATTGATTGTGCTTTTCCTTTTTCCCCTTGGATCAATCTCTCAACGCATTTATAAATTAAGCTTCTTTTGGTCTTCTCATTTGTATATTTGTTTTCTCTTATGATAATTTATGGTCATGCCTCTATCATTTCCTCCTGTTATATTTAACTTATTTTTTTCTCTAATTTATTGATCTGGAAGCTTACCTCATTAAATTCCAGACTTTTTCTAATATATTTATTTAAGAATATTCATTTTCTCCTAAATCCTGTCCTTTCTCATTTCTACAGTTTTGGATATATACTCATTTTAGTTAAAAAATGTTTTTGTCTTTCTAATTTCTTATTTGATCCATTGGTTTGTTAACATATGTACCATATTAAACAATATTAAGGGATTTTTAGAGTTATGCTGATCAATTTCTAACATAATTACATTGTGGTCAGAGAATATACTCCAAGATTTCAATTCTTTTAAATAATTTGTTGAACATTTCTTTATGATCTACTATGTTGTTATAAGTTGAAATGCTTGGGACTGTAAATGTTTGGGATTTGGGTTGTTTTTAGATTTGGAATTTTTGCACATACATAATGAGATATCTTGGGATAGGACCTGTGTCTAAACATGAAATTTATGTTTCATATTAACTTATATACATAACCTGGAGTCAACTTTATACAATAGTTTTAAATAATTTTGTGCATAAAACAAAGTTTTATGGTGTGGAATTTTCCATTTGTAATGTCATGTTTGTGCTTAGCAAAGCTTCAGATTTGTAGAGCATTTCAGACTTCCTTGTCATGTACTAGTGACCAAGGTAAGAAATTGTCCATCAGGGTAAGTCTGCTCTCCAGAAACATTCCTACTCTGCATATCACCAACATTCTTGTTTTGAACATCTGCCCCTAAATGATGTAACTGAAGATTTTGCCACAAATTGATACACATGTGCAAATAAGCATTACCAATCCCATAAATGCAATGAAATGACATTAAATAGGAATAAAAGAAACACACCCAATGGAATGGTCAGAGAGTATCACTGTCTCTTGAGACACTTTCTACAGAAGAAAGTTAGAAAATCTGATTTCAGAAACACAGCCAAGAACATCTGGTTGAGGGGAGATTGAAAAGAAAGCAGATGTGATGTCCCTGTGGATGACTGGACAGTTGGAGGAGGGGAAGGATGCGCTTCTCATGCAGACTATGAAACAGGTGCAGGAATTTTACTGCTGGTAATATGAAACTTGAGCCACTCAGACAGCTGCTAGAAGCTTATTCTGCTAAAAGCAGGGATTTGATAAACCCTTCAATCGCCTTGATGAGACTTTGTTCTCCAAGAAGATAGAAGAAGTAATATGGAGAACTTTGGAGTTAATTCTTACCAGTAAGGAAGAACTTTCTGGTGATGCAGATGTGCTAGAAGACATCTCATATTTCATAAGAAGAAGAAAAAGAGGTAATTTCTAGAATAATTAGACATATGTTTGTGTTAAAGAAATAATATCAAAACAAAATCAAGGAAAGTATAGTTCATCAGCAGGTGTTTATGAAAGAGAAAGTGGAACTGTAGTTGGATTAAGCCAGACTGGGGGAGGGATATCTCAAGGTGGTCCTGTTTTAACATCATTTCATACATATGGGCAGGAGGGCCCCATTCACTTGACTTCCATATTCCATCTTCCTTCATATGGGTTTATATATGGGCTTATAAACAGTAATGCTGGAACTTTTGAGGAATGTTTTGAACAAGCCCAAGAAAATACCACGTCATGGATAAAAGCATTAGTTTGAAGTCACTGGATAAGGTGCTGTTTGCTGACCAAGGATGCCCTCATTGTCCAGTGGTGGTTAGGTGACTAGTATAGGATAGAGATGGGTTGTGCTCTCCTTAGAGAAGTTTGGGTATTCTGTGGACCACAGTTCAGTTGTCATTTAACTAACTACTGCTTCTTCAAGTAATGTCATAGTAACAAGAACTATAATTAGCTTTCCACCTCTGCGACAAAATACCTAAGAAAATCAACTTAAAGGAGGAAGGTTTTATTTTGGCTTATGGTTTCAGTCCATGGTTGGTTGGCTTGGTTATTTCTGGGCCCATGGCAAGGCAGCACATCACAGTAGGGAGCACATGGAAGAGGAGTTGCTCACCTCAGGGCAGCCAGGAAGCAGAGAGATTGAGAGGAAGGGCATGGGATCCCTATATCCCCTCCAAGGGCATGTCCCCAATGACCTAACTGTTCCCACTAGGACCTATCTCCTAAAGTTTTCAACACCTTCAAACAATGCCACAGGCTGGTGACTAAGGCTTTAGAGTATGGTGTTTAGGGAACAAAAACCTTTGCTGAAATAGCCTTTATTCTTATACCAATTGTCTGAGGGCTCGTCATCTCCCAGCCCTTTCTTTCTCTTACTCTTTCTGCCCCTTATTTCTTTTGCAATACTGGGAATTGAACTAAAGTAAGCTGTATCACTGAGCTACATCCGCAGTCTTCTACCGCACCACCACCTTTTCTTTTTTAAATTTTGAGACAGGGTTTCACTAAGTTCCTTATCCTACCTCAGTCTCTTGAGTTGATGGTATTACAGACATGTGTCATCATGCCCTGCTACTTTTTCTTTTACCTCAACTTCCCTCACTATTGAGATGGATCTCAATGGGGACAAGTTCTTCTTAGACTTGGGATATATTCCTTTTTCCTCAAACCCTAATGTCTCCACAAGTCTGCCACAAATTTTCCCTGAGTCATGGAAGCAAATTAAGGAAAGACAGGGGAAAACACATGGGAGAAGACGTACTTTTCTTCCCCCTTACAAATTATTTTGCCTCAATGTTAAAAAACTTGTTTCCTTCCACAGTATCTTGCCTCAATATTTTTTAGAATTGAGGTTTTTATTTTGAGAGGGTTTTAAATTCACATGCAGTTGTAAGAATTTATACAGTGATCCTGTCAATCTTTTATCCAGTTTTTTCTGATGGTAACATCTTGGAAACTATAGTATTGTATCACAATTAGGACATCCACATCAATACAAATCATCAATATTAACTTCACTTTCCCCAATATTTGCTATATTAATGTATGTATTTGCATGTGTTTAGTGATATACAATTTTATCATATGCATAAGTTCATGGAATCATGGCCACTGTCAATGTGTATAAGAAGTCCATCACCACAGAGTTCCCTCATGTTGCCCTTTTATAATCACACCCACTTCCCTCAGAGTCCCCTGTCCAAACCCTGACAATCATTCATTTGTTCTTCATTTCTAATTTTTTTATTTTATTATCTTTTAAAAATGTTATACAAATGAAATCATTTAGCATGTAATATTTTGAGACTGGCTTTTTTCCCCCTTAGAAATTCAGTATATTTTAAGAAATCACATAAAAACAGATAGCCTCTATTTTAGGGATAGCTGATCACAGAAAGAAATAAACACACATTCTATTTGGCTTGTTTTCTTTATTGAAAATAAAATTTGAAGTGGAAAGGCTAGAATACACCATATGTTGCCAAATGTATATGACCAGTTCCAACCTCTATTCTAAGCTCCAGACCCAGATTTATACTTCCTTCTGAAAAGTTCCACATGGATCACTTGAAGGAAGCTCGAATGCAATGTGTTCAAAATCTAATGTGTCATATGTCATTCTTTTCCCAGAAAATGTTCCACCTGTACTTCCTGCTTTAATGAAAGGTGCCAAAGTCCATCAACCCCTCCATTCATCAGTTCACCCATTTTCATTTCATCAGCAGCATCTCTCACTCCTGCCACCTATTCCACTCTACCTCATTATCTCATTGTTATTAGCATCTTAATTTCCACCTACTATAAATATCTCCAGTGTGCTTCTCTGTTTCCATTGCTTCTTTCTAAATAAGACCCTTTTCTTTTTCATCTAAGCTATTGCAGTGCATACAAACTGCTCTGTTCCAATCTTAATTCAATATCTCATTAACTCCATTATTGAGATTATCTTTCTGAAGCAATGATCTGGTTATATCATCCCTCTGATATCCAATATGTATAGGAAATCTGTAAACAAAATAGACTATTCCATCATGTTACATTTCCCCGTAGAAGCCAGTCCTAAACTTTGTGACTCTGTGGTCCTTTTGAGTACTCACATTCCATAACCCTAAGTAAGAAACACATTTGAAGTCTTGACCTACATCCTTCTTTGAAGCTGCAGTAACTGGAGGGATTAAAAAATAAATAAAAATAAAGGATCCCTGTCAGAGGGCTTCTCTTGTTGCCATTTGCTATGCTTCTGGCTTCTTGGTGAACTTCTGGATGGAGTCATTATGTAAGAAGCATAATGACAATCTTTATAGTGTAGAGATTAGAGATGCTACATTCACAGTCCTAAAATAATTTGAGAGTTTAAAACCTATAGGCTCAGGAACTCAAAGAATAGCAAGTGCCGCTTATGATGCCCTTTTTTTTTTTTTAACAGAAAGGTTGCAATTAAGAATCTGAGCCGATCATTTCATAATCTACTCTTACTAAGTGAGTCTACAGAGTCCTAGTTCTTATGAAATATGTTAATTATAAAAACTTGATTGGGCAGGGTGTGGTGGTGCACATGCTTGTAATTCTAGCAACTTGGAGGCTGAGACAAGAGGATCATGAGTTTAAAACCAGCCTCAGCAAAAACAAGGTGCTAAGCAACTCAGTGACACCCTGTCTCTATATAAAGTACAAAATAGGGCTGGGGATGTGGCTCAGTGGTCGAATACCCCTGAGTTCAATCCCTGGTACCAAAAAAAAAACTTCATTGGACTTTGAAAGTTTGCATACCACAGAAATATCCCAGGCAAATTTTAAGATGTTCATGAAGTTCATGGATGCAAATCTTTTTCCAAGTGTTTCAGATGACCTAGATCATGAAAGAATATCCTACTTTATCAGATGCTGCACAAAGTCTAGCACCTTTACTCTGCTAAAATTACTCATTGGCACTTAAAGCCCAGTAACATAGTAAAATAAGACTGTAGTTTGGAGATCTTTGATTTTGAATTGACTGGGACTTCAGGAACAAATTTTATGATGATGCTTCCTGTAGTGACTCATTGCTACAGGGTGTCCAAGATCATTCTGAACATGAACTTCAAGGAAAGAATTGATATTTGGTTGGTTGGATACATAATGGGACAAAGGATCGAAGTTTTTTTTTTCCTACATACAGATGATTTTGACCAGTGAAATAAAGTTGTCTAACAGCTTGAAGCTCTATGTCCTTATTTCATGAAGAAACTGTAATCAACAGTCCTAAATATGCTGGAGATAGCTTTGAAAAACTTACCTGGTATACTTTCCCCAGCTGATTCAGAACACAACAAGCTTAAAGCCATTCAAGTAACCGATTTGCTATCCAAAATGCTGGTCACAGATGCATCTAGAAGAATCTCTGCAGATGAAATTCTCAGGATCCTTCTGAAGCAGAAGCTCCATCACCAAAAATACCTAACAATTGGTTGAATGAAAGACAACATATAGTAGAAGAGTGGAAAGAACTGATAAACAAGAAAATGATAGACTAGGAGGAGTAATCCAAGCATGAAGTTGTACAGAGGTAGCCGTCTCCTTTAGAGCAAGTGCAGTAGAGATTGGTGGCTTTCAATATCCATCATCATTGTCATCTGTCCAAGATGAATCTTCAGTGTTAACAGATCCAATTTTGGCTTTAGGACAGAAGTCCTCTAGATGCATCAGATGGACTTCTGGGCTGCGATAGATGACTACTTGGGTGTTTATGGGTCGGGTGGGAAGGATGAAAGATTGATTAGTTATTGATAAAACTACGTGGTCATTAATTCTTGGTCTTATTTTAAAAATGTAGGGTTTGTTTTATAGTCGTTTATTTTTAAAATTTCAAGCAATGTAATTTAAAACCTAAAGTTGTGTTTTAAAATAGTAAGAAAATGTATTGTAGTTTTGCTTTAATTAAGTGTAAAAGTAAACCTAATTATTTAATTGTGGTTTATTTTGTATTTTTACTTTATCTGATGCTGCTGATTTTAAAAAAATACTGATTTTGGAAGACTTCATTTATCAAAGCAAAGATTATGTGGTGACCTGTCAATATCATGAATTATATAAGATTTTTATGCTTCTTATGTTGATGTTTTGTTCATGATACTGCCCTTCAGGGTTATGTTCTTATCAATGAAACAACACCAGAGAAATGAGGGAAAATAGCCGGTAGCAGTTGTACTTACAAATGACTAAGTAAATGATGGACCTCCAGTATTTGCCGCTTGTTAATCATGATTTAGTTACAACTGGTAGGCAATCCTATTTAAATTTTGGCAAAAGTCCTATCATCTAAATATTGGGATAAATTAGGACATGTCTTTAAAGATGTTGAGCGAATACCGCCACCTTCATATCTTTCTACCTCACCCAACAAAAGCCAAGTAAAGGAATATGGTTCTGAAAATCTCTGGCATGATCAAAGCTAATGATCACATAAAGTAAAAAAAGATACTTTGTGAATAATACATTTCAGTGCAAATAAACAGATGGTTCACTTCTGTTAACTGTGAGCATGTATTTGTATATACTGAATTAAACTTGGTCTGTAGGTCCTGGCAATGATCTAGAGTCTGGTGTTCCCCTTTCCTGCAGTTTTGGTGCCTTCAACCTTCCTGGTTTCCTAGGAAGATTAGTCAGCTGAACACTAGCTCTCATACTGTTTCTGGCCATTTTATTTTATGTGTAGCATAATCATATTTATAATAGCTATCAAGAGGTTCCACAGCCTACTTAGATTATGTAGGTGACATAGCAGATGAGCAATATACCATTTATCTGAAAATACTGCCACATTATCATAAGTATCACATGTATCATAAGGACCATTTCTTCACCTTGAGCAGAGGAATTATAAATGTGATTATTTCATCTAAGTCATTCATGGTTTTATATCTGATTTTGCATATAACATGTGATGCAGACATTAAGTAGTCTAAGAATGGTGTTGTTCCTGAAAAATTTGTGCTGTTTGAATTTTATATTTGTTGAATCATTCTTCTACAACTGAATTTTTCCTAAGTAAAGAATCATTGAAATGAGTTGGGGGGGAGAGAGAGAGAAATTTATTCTAATGGATGAGAAACCTCCTTGCTCTAGTGATACAGTTCTGTATCGGTATGCACTCTGTCCTTGCTATGTCACCTACAATGTCTCTGATAGGGCACACTTAAGAAGGCTGCTTTTTTTTCTCTCTCTTTTTTTTTTTTGTGGGGGGGAGTACTGGGGATTGATCTCAGGGACACTCAACCACTGAGCCACATCCCCAGCCCTATTTTGTATTTAAGAGATAAGGTCTCCCTGAGTTGCTTAGTGCCTCACTTTTGCTGAGGCTAGTTTTGAACTGGCGATCCTCCTGCCTCAGCCTTCTGAGCCCGAGATTACAGGCGTGCGTCACTGCGCCCGGCCAGAAGGCTGCCTTTTTCTCTATCTTCGTCAAAGGAATCCTTCCGTACTCTCCAATGCTGTGTGCTCTTTTACCAGATAGTCTTTAGGCATAGGTCACTATGTCCTGAATAGGTGGCTAAGTCCTCTATGGGGACCACTCCTTTTCCCTTCTTCCTACTCCTAGTCACATTTTATTGGATTGGAACTTTTCCAAGGCCAGGTGATCACAGGTGACCAACAGCATTTGAGAAGTTCTAAAGACATGGGGAGAGAATTCAGGAATCCATTAAAGAAATATAACTGGAAAGATAGACCCAGAAAGTAGAAAAGAGAGAGTTGCACCATGGTGATGTTCACCAGAGTGAACATAACGAACTACAACTGAAAAGCATCAAGACAAGAGGAGTTTTGGAGATGCCTGAATCCTCATCCTAAGAGGAGTTTTGAAGATGGCTAATCCATTCATTTTTTGTTCTAACTTTTTCCGCCTAAGAGGCCTGTTTGCATGTCTGTTTCTAGATACCAGGGAACCCTTGTATCCATTATTGCTTAGCATATGTATCATGTTGATATATGCATGAAGTGACTTGAATGAAATTTGTTCCTTGTAGTGAGCAGGAACATTTTAAAATCTGCTTTTAGATAATTCATATTCCTTCCCAAAAGTGACTGAGTTAGGTTGCAAATTCATATAGGGACATGTTGACTTTTCTGATACAAAAACAGTATAGTGAATTTACACGGGGGGTGGGTTTTAGAGACGATACAAGTTAATGTTTCTTCCACTGACTAGCTTTGTTACCTTGAAAACTTAATTGACATTTCCAAACCACACTGCCTTAGTCTGTAAAGTGGGGATAATATCTCTCAGAAGGCATAAGTGACATAAAGGAGACAATGCAGGCAAAGCATTTGGTATAGGGTTTGGTACCTGGGGATACTCACTAAATGTTAGGGGTTGGGAGAAGAAGGACTGCCTGGAAGAAAACTTTCAGTTTTAGGTCTCGGTACTAAACAGCAAAACAGAGATCAGAAAAGGAGGATCTGTGATTATGATTTGGAGTCGTCCCAAGTTGACACCAGGTGGCTAGGTCTATATGCCTCTTACATTAGTGAGCTAATATAGGATACTCTGGGAAGTCCTTAGGCTGGTATCTCCCTTCAACTGAGGCAGTCCCTCAGAGAAGCCTGACAATTTGGAGCTATTAGCTAATGACTTTCCTCAAAACTAGGGGAAAAAGTCCTTTAGTCCTCAGTGGGGACTCTGGGTGGCTCACAACCCAGTAGTCAAGGCAGTCTATCCCTTGTATTCCTGATCATATCTACTAACTTCATTTAAGTTCTCCCAACAACCTTTCCAGGAGTTTGGTAGAGCTCTTGGGAGAAACTATAATATATATGAATGTATGTATGTATATGTGTGTGTGTGTGTGTGTGTGTATACACACAATATACCTGTGGTTGATGTATGTAGTCTTGAGTCCATAACTGACTCATTCTACTTCCATTACTATTATAGATTCTCCTAACCTTCCAATTTTACCACAAATTGTTTATTGGCTTACTTTGTGGAAGGCAAAGATCCTATCCCTGAGAAATTCCAGCCCCTGGTTACTATGTTCATTGAGTAAACTGCTCCTGCTAGGATGGTAATTCTTGTTTGCTTATCCTCTGGACCAAGGGGACTGAAGTAAGATGGGAGCAGTACCTGGGTCCCTCATGGAATATGACACCTTTGGGATCTGGGACCTCTAGATGCATGGAGCTCAGAGTTGAAATGACAGGAAGTACAAATTCCCTAAGTGGTCCCTGGGAATGATGGTAAGCATGACCAATTCTTCTTCTATTCATAGTTCTCAGACCCATATAGACTTCTTACAAGGGACACAGCAACATATAATGGTCATTGATTTACTATGTATAATGTCTCCCAGAAGACGGCATCATCCTTAAAAGGTATGATCTTTGATGCCTCAGCTGGGCCTTTAACAGGCAGTTTCATTGCTCTGTGGGTCCAGAAGTTAGATTTTGGGTGGTAAAATAAGGGATAGTTCTAGTGGATTCCATGTCACATGCCCTTTGCTGATAAGTGGGCCCCTTGCTCTGATATAATGTTATGTGAGATGCTATGATGGTGAATAAAACACTTGTAAAGTCTTCAGCTAAGGTTTTTAAGAAAGGCAAGACAGTCGTATTCAGAATATGTTTCTATTCCTGCTAAAATATTTTCCAGGACAGAAGAAGGGGTCCAAAGAAGTCATGGCTGTTCCTCTGCATTTGTTTTTATTGCCAGTAGGTTAGAACTGCAGTAGCTGCAAATGATAGATTAGCTTTGATAAGTGGAATACCATGCTCTTGGTCTATGAATAGCATCCACTTCTGAAACTACAGTGTACTCCATTCATACACTCCTTGTGTCAGGACCGACTGATATGAGTTTGTTGAGACTTTGTGTCCGTTGGCTTTCTGGTAGTTTTTCCATGGTGGATAATCTGATAGATATTAACATATAGTATCATCATCTTTCCATTTTGTGCTGTTTGGTCTCTAACATGTATCCATTCTAGGTTTCCTAGTTTATAATGTTCTCATTGGTTTTCTTCTTTGTAAATTGGTGCATTATAATTATACATAATAGTGGGATTAATTGTTACATATTTATACACAAATACAACATAATTTGGTCAATTTCTTTCCCCAGTACCCCCCTTTTTCTTCCTTTCTTCTCTTGATCCCTTTCCTCTGTTTTACAGATATTCCTTCTATTTTTATGAGATACTTTGATTTCTTTCTATGCATCCAAACAACTGAAATATTTGTTACTGCCCACAAATTCATATAAATGCTGAGCTAGTATCAGATCACATTTCCTTTCATTCAAAGTGATTGACCTAATATACTGCCTGAAAATCTGCCTACTTTGAAAATTCCCCTCAGTACTGTTCTTTTCAAAGCACTTTATAGTTCAAGTGGGGCTATATTGGCAACTGCCTCCCATTTTAAGCTTGAAAACAAATACCAAGCTTATCTACTGATGAACAGGAAATATTTGTTTCTGTTCTCCTTCTTTGGTGCTCTCCACAAATGCAACCTCAGGTTTTAGCAGAAAAAGGGGCATAGGTGCAGTAATGTGGACACATAGGGTCTGAGTTACCTGCTCAAGCACCTTGCTTTTGCTCTTCTGTCCTGTTTGTGCTCAATCACATTTGCACCACTTACATTTTGCAATGAATTACAGATGGGCACATCTGATTTTATGAATTAGTAGGTCTGATAGTATCTTATTCATGGCATGGAGTTCTGGCTGCAAGGTCCCTTGGTCTCTTATTGTTAGATGGTCTATCTCTCTGAGGATCCTCTTAGCATACAAAGAACTGTTTTCAAAAGACATATAATTCCCTGCTGAAGATTGCATGACCTTACTTCAGAACCCAGGGGTCTGTGTTATAATTCCTCCACTGAGGTTTGCTACAAACTCTATAAAATATCTTTCCCCAACCCTGATGCCTCTAGCACCACAAGCTAGGACTGTTTTGTGTGGCTTAAGCTACTAACTTTTCACTCTAAACTTGGTGCAAAGCTCCCTACCCTCAGTTTCCCTCAAAGCTGAAAGCCTTCTGTGTAACCTGATGCTTGAGAAGAGTATTTTTAGGTAAAACACACTGCATCTAGAACATTTTACAAGGCACAGTGCTTTCTTCTTTGTGGTAGACTGCAAGAGGTGCGTTAATTTGTTCTTCTCTTTTAGGGGATTATCCAGGATTTCTAGGCCATTGTGTCCCCATGAATTTTATTGAGATAAAGAATCCCTAAATATCTCACTGCCTGAAATTTACACAACTTACTAGGACTCAGAACACACTTGAGAAGCTCTGATACTAGAATGTTTTGTTAGAGTTGCCTGCAGTAGGCAAGATGGGGTTTGGCCTTTATTTTCCACAATGATTTATATCCACACAGCTAATGAAGCTATCTTGAGTGGAGAGGCTCTCTTCATAGAGGCAGTTACCTGAGGGGTCAACAGACAAATTTTACAGGAGGTGGGGAAAATAGCTCTCAGGTTTTGAAGGGAGGTGAGTGTAGGCTATGTAGACAAGCATAACAAATTATTTTTGCAAATTTCTGTTTTCTCTGTCTCCTAATGTTACTTTCCCTTTTTCTAATTTATAATTTTCACTGAATATCACCTAATAACATATATATATTGAATTCTGAGTAGTTTTAAAATTTTTTAATTTCATTTGGCTTGCTTTATTAATTTTAATATATATTTATACATATAAATATATATACATATTTATATATACGTTTGGTATAGTAGGGATTGAACCTAGGGGTGCTCAACCAGTGAGCCACATCCACAGCCCTTTTTATTTATTATTTTGAGACAGGGTCTCACAAAGTTCCCTAGGGCCTCTCTAAGTTGCTGAGGGTGGCTTTGAACTTGCAATCCTCCTTCATAAGCCTTCTGATCCTCTGAGATTAGAGGTGTGCATCACTGTGCCCAGCTCATTTCAGTCTTCTAAAACTTCAGTATTTTCAATGCCTTCTTTCCAGTTTTTGTAATTTTCTTACTTTTAAAGTTTTAAATTCATTTCTTGGCCTCAGTTGGTTTTTATATGTGTGTAACTCTTACAAATTAATTTTAATTTTCAACTTTTCTGAAATGTTAACTACTCTTATGATTTATTCAGGCAAAGTCAGGCAGCACAGAGAATCTTCCTTAGCAGGAGAGGCTGAGAGACTCCTTGAACTATTTTTTATTTTTTATTTTTTACTGCTCTCTGGTTGCCCTTAATTGTGTTTCCATTTTTTCTAGAGTTATCTAAATAATGGGGACTCATTGGCCAGTGACTCTTTTTAGGGCCATGAATGTCTTCTCCTTGCAGACAGCTCTTGTGCAATATTGGCATGGGTGTATTTCTCATTATAACCAATATTTCAGTTAAGATGAATAGTATTTGAAGGACATTATTGTCCTAGGTCTTCTTATTTGGTCTTCTTATTTAGATGGAGACTTCCATATTTTGGGAGGTGAGGATGAGGTAGAGGTAGAGGCTGGGATGGACATTAGCAGTGCTAGCATGGAAATACAAAAGGAAGGCATTAAAAGTCACCAATACCAAAAAGAGAATCTTGCAACAAGACTGCTATAGTTTGAATAGGTGTACCCAAAGGCCCATGTGTTAAGGTCATGGTTGTCAGCCTGTAGTATTTTGGGGAGGCAGTGGAACTATTAAAAGACAGGGTCTAATAGAGTGAAGTTAGGTCACGAGATGCATGTCCTTGAAGGAGACATAGCCCCTTTCCTCTCTCTGTGTTCCCTGGAGGACACAAAGTGAATCAGTCCCTCCACCATATATTCCTTCCATACTGTACTGTTTCACCATAGGCCCAAAGGCAATGATACTAAGTGACGATAGGCTGACATCATGAGAAAAATTAACCATTTCTCTGTACAAGTTGACTTACCCCGGGCCGAGGCCCACCCTGCCAACCTGTGTGGAGCCCAGGCCCAGGCCCAGGCCCAGGACTGCCCTGCTGACTTGCATGGAGCCCAGACTCAGGCCCAAGAATGCCCACTGTGCCGAGGACTGCACCTGCACACCACAGCACTGCATCTCCAAATGGCTGCCCAAAGCCATCATTCAGCCTGTCTTTCTAGCTCCATCTCTAAAAGTTGTTGCCTCCATCTTGGGACACCTCTAATGCCTCTTGGGTTACCTCTGCTGCTGTGCTTCCACCATCCTTATTTGTGGCAGCTTCTATCTTGGGACACTGGGCAGTGACTAGAAGCCCAACACCAAAGTACTTTCAGGTTTGAAACTACCCCACCACCCACTAAGGACGTGGCCACTTCCATCTAGGGACAACAGCCAGGACCTAGAAGACCATCATCAAGATCCCTGAAGGCTTGGTTACACCAGAGGTGTTCATGTTAGTGCTAATAGCCACCATCTATTATTGTACAAGGCAGAAGAGAGCCTTGTACGAGGTTGCCTCTTCCTCTCTTTTCTCCTATTAACAGTCAACTTCTTTTGATTCAACCTTCATTCTTCTTATGATCTAATAATTCTATATTCTCAACTCCTACCTCAGAAAAATTACACTCTACACTCCTCTTTCTCTTTGTCCACCATTAGAAACAAACTATAGAACCTTTGCAAACCTACTGTTTATATCGTATATAACAATTAAACATATCATTTCTGGTTATTGTGACAAAAAACTGTAATTATCTAAACAGGAACTATTTGGCTTAAGGCTGTATATCATCTGCATTGGGTGCTATTACTATTGATCTCCTCTGTAAAGGCGAGACATCAGAAACCTGCAGGGACACTATAAGATTATAGGGTAGAAATGATAACATCTCAGATTCACACTACGAGAGGGGAAGACACACAAAAAGCATGAAAAGACAAGGGAAGAAATTGCCCCAAACAAACCAAGATGCTACAATAATAGAATCAATTGATAGCATAGTGGATGAAATGTCAGAGAAGGAGTTCAGAATGTACATAATTAAAATGACTTGCAAATCAAACAATGACATAAGAGAGCAAACATAGGCAACAATTGATCACTCCAAGAAAGACATAAGAGAACAAATACAGGTAGCAAAATATTACTTCAAGAAAGAGATAGAGATTCTGAAAAAGAAAAAAGAAAAAAAAAATAAATGAAAAACCCAACAGAAATCCTTGAAATGAAGAAAACAATAAAACAAATAAAAAATTTAATAGAAATCATCACCAACAGACTAGATCACTTGGAAGACAAAACCTCAGACAATGAAGACCAAATACACAATCTTGAAAATGAAATTGACCACACAGTTAAGATGGTAAGAAACCTTGAACAGAAAGAACATCCAAGAATTATGGGATAAATATAAAATTTAAAAAGACTAAATATAAAATTTATTGGGATAGAGGAAGGAACAGAGATACAAACTGAAGTAATTCACAATCTTTTCAATGAAATACTATCATAAAATTTCCCAAATATGAAGAATTAATTGGAAAATAAAGTACAAGAGGCTTACAGGGCACCAGATATACAAAATTAAAACAGACCTATACCAAGACACATTATAATGAAAATGCCTAGCATACAGAATAAGGATAGAATTTTAAAAGTCACAAGAGAAAGTTTCAGATTATGTATAGTGGGAATTCAATTTGGATCTCAGCAGATTTCTCAACTCAAACCTTCAAAGCTAGGAGATCCTGGAAAAACATATACCAAGCTCTGAAAGAAAATGGATGCCAACCAAGAATCTTATATCCAGCAAAATTAAGCTTCAGATTTGATGATGAATCAAACCTTTCATGATAAACAAAAGTTAAAAGAATTTACAGCAAGAAAGCCGGCACTACAGAACATTGTCAGCAAAATATTCCATGAGAAGGAAATGGAAAACAATAATGAAAATCAGCAAAGGGAGGAACTACACTAAAGGAAAAGTCAATCAAAGGAGAAACCAAGTCAACTAAAAAAATGAAACAAACCAAAACACCTGGAAATACAAACCATATTTCAATAATAACCCTGAATGTTAATGGCCTAAACTCATCAACCAAAAGACATTGACTGGTAGATCAGATTCCAAAATAAATAAATAAATAAAAAATAAATAAAGACCCAACAATATGCTGCCTTTAAGAGACTCATTTTATTGAGAAAGACATCCACAGACTGAAGGTGAAAGGAGGGGAAAAAACATACCACTCACATGGACCACATAAACAAGCAGGGGTTTATGTTCTTATATCAGAAAAAGTGGAATTCAAACCAAAGTTAGTTAGAAGGGATAAAGAAGCTTAAGGGAATCATACATCAACAATACATAACAATCATAACTATTTATGCACCAAACAATGGAGCATTTATGTACATCAAACAAACCCTTCTAAATTTCAAGAATGAAATAGACCACAACACATTGGATACATCTTCCAAACAAAAACTAAACAAAAAAATTATAGAGCTTAATAATACAATCAAAAATTTAGATTTAACAGACATATATAGAGTATTTCATCCATCAACAAGTGAATACACTTTTTTCTCAGCAGCACATGGAACCTTCTCTAAAATAGACCATATGTTATGCCACAAAGCAAGCATTACCAAATGCAAAAAGCAGAGATACTACCCAACATTCTATTAGACCATATGGAATGAAATTAGATATCAATGATAAAATTAAAAATAGAAGCTACTCCAACACCTAGAGACTAAACAATATGCTATTGAATGAGACATGGATAGCAGAGGAAGATATCAGAGAGGAGATAAAGAAATTCTTAGAGGTACATGAGAACACTGATACAACATACCAAAATCTCTGAGACACTATGAAAGCAGTGCTAAGAGGAAAGTTCATTGCATTGAACTCATTCATTAAAAGGAGAAAAATTCAACAAATAAATGACCTGATATTACATCCCAAAGTCCTAGAAAAGGAAGAACAAATCAACACCAAAAGTAGTAGAAGACAGGAAATAATTAAAATCAGGGCTGAAATCAATGAAATTGAAACAAAGGAAACAATTCAAAAAAGGAAAAAAAAATCTAGTTCTTTGAAAAAATAAATAAAATTGATCAGCCCTTAGCCACCCTAGCAAAAAGGAGAGAAAAAATTCAAATTACTAAAATTCTTGATGAAAAAGGAAATATTATGAAAGATACTACTGAAAAACAGAAGATAATTAGAAACTATTTTGAAAATTTATACTCCAATGAAATAGAAAATATTGATGACACTGACATATTTCTAGAGAAATATGTTCTTCCCAAACAGCATCAGGAGGACATGCACAATTTAAACAGATCAATTTTGAGTAATGAAATAGAAGACAACATCAAAAGGCTACCAACCGAGAAGAGTGCAGGACCAGAGGGATTCTCAGCCAGGTTTGACAAGACCTTCAAAGAAGAATTAATGCCAATACTTCTCAAATTATTCCATGAAATATAAAAGGAGGGAACCCTTCTAAACACATTCTATGAGGCTAGTATCACCCTGATACGTAAGCTAGACAAAGACACATCAAGGAAAGAAAACTTCAGACTAATATCCCTGATGAACATAGATGCAAAAATTCTCAATAAAATTCTGGCAAATTGAGTACAAAAACATATTAAAAAGATAGTGCACCATGATCAAATGGGGTTTATCTTAGGGACATATGACCTAATTCCCCAATTGTCTGAAAGATTCTAAGCACTACAGTGTGGAAGAAGTAGAACACTGTAATGTTGTACATGGCTATGACAAATAGCAGCATTAAAAGGAGGCAATATTCTGATTTTCCTTCTTTGGATTGAAGACCCTGAGGGAGGTATGTGCTGGATAGGAGAAGGGAAATATGAAGAAGGGGATTAGATCTGAGCCAGTGTAGTTCTCATTTTTCTTAAATGGAGCCTACCTTTTCCATAAAGGATTTAGTTGAGAGTCCAATTTCAGAGCTTTCCTCAGGGTGTTGCTCTGAAGTCAAGCAGAATGCAGAGACAACTTATAGAATAGGTGAAAATATTTGCAAACTCTTTCTGACAAAAGGGTTGATATTCAGAATCTTTTAGAAGCTTTTAGACTTGATACAGAAAAAATGAAAAACAAAAAAACAAAGAAAAACAAAGAGCCTAATAACTCAATTTAAAAAAATAGGAAATAGATCTAAAGGGACATTTCTCAATTGGCCAACAGGTATATTAAAAAGTGCTCAACATCACTAATCATTAGGGGAATGCAAATCCAAACCACAGTGAGGTATCACCTAACTCTAGTAAGAATGGCTGTCATCAAAAAGACTACAATAACAAGCACTGATTAAGGAGGAAGAGAACACTTGCATAAGGCTCATGGGAATGTAAATTAGTATATCCGTTATGGAAAACAGTCTGGAGATTTCTCAAAAAGTTTTAAAAAAAATAGAACTATTGTATGATCAGGCAAAATGCTACTGTTATGGTTTACATTTGAAGTGTCCCCCAAAAGTTTATGTGAGACAATGCCAGAGGGTTTAGTGGTGAAATGATTGGTTATGAGAGCCTTAACCTAATCAGTGCATTAATTCCCTCATAGGAATTAACTGGGTGGTAACTGTAGGCAGATAGGGTTTGCAGGGATCCGTTGGGAGTGTGCCTTTGGAGTATTTATTTTGTCCTTGTTGAGCAGATCTCACTCTTCTTCCTGGTATCATGTTCCCGCTTGCTTTCCTCTGCCACATTCTTCCTTACTTCAGGCCTTGAGGAATGGAGTTGGCCGTCTATGGAATGAAGAATTAGCCCTGAAGTTTGAGACTTCTGAAACCTGGAGTCCCCAAATGAACTTTCCCTCCTTTAATTGTTTTTGTCAGGTCTTTTGATCATGTTAGCAAAAAAGCTGACTAAAACACCTACCGTTGCACTCATACCCCAAAGATTAAAATCAGTATGTTGATCTGCTTTCCCATGCTTATTGCAGCACACCTAGCAAACAGCCCAGAAATGAAATCAACCTAAGTGTCCATCGACTGAAGAAGGGATAAGGAAAGTGTGGCACATATACACAGTGGAATACTACTGACTCATAAAAGAATGAAATCATGCCTTTGGAGAACAACATGGATGGCATTGAAGATCATTATATTAAGTGGAATAAATCAGACACAGAAATAAAAGAACTGCATGATCTCATTCATATGTGGAATATAAAAAAGTCGATTTCGGAAACTGAGAGTAGATTGGTGGTTACCAGAGACTGGGAGAATAGGGAGGGTGGAGGGGTAGAAAGGTTGATCAAGATACTAAGTTATAGTCAGATAGGATAAAGAAGTTCTGGTATGACATTGTTAAGTACAAAAATGTGCTTAACATTTCAAAAAAAGCTATAAAAAAGATTTTGAAAGTTTATACCATAAAGAAATGATAAATGTTTGAGGAGACAGATATGTTTAACCTGACTTAAACTTTACACAGTGTATCCATGCAGCAAAACACTTCATGATACCACATCCACTAACATATACAATTTTTTGTTTATGTATCAGTTAAAAAATGAATTAACAAAAGTAACAGAGTTTTAAAAATCTCTGTTACTGTAGGTTGGAAATATATAGCAAAATGAAAAAAAGAAGACTAATTTATTTATAGCATTTTAAAACATTAGAGACATTGAGAATTTAAGTGTATTATGTCTGTTAAAAGGGCTTTTTAAAATAGTTTGAACGGTACTTGTCTTCATCTTGTCATATAACTTAACATATGGAATGAGCATATTTTCTGTGTCTTGGTGAATTGTCACACTGCTTTCTAAGTTTGGATCAGCTTCCAGAATTTTATCCTTTGTGCTTTCAATGTCATGAAATATCTCTGAGAGTTCCTTCAATATGAACATTTTCCTGTCACTCCTTTTGGGAGATCATCATCTTTTTGTCACAAAAGCTTTTCCCAGTCAGGTTGGTAAATTGTTCACCTTCACTCAGTACTTCTGGCTGAGCATTGAGAATCTCTTCAATGGCAAGTGCCAACATTTCTATTCAGCTATGTCTTGACTATATTTTTGATTTGAATTTCACTTCCAGTGTTACCACCTTTCATTTCTTCATGGCACTCTGATTTCTGTTGGCTAATTCTCTTTTTTGAGTATCATTTCCATAAAATGTTTCATGGGTTTTTTACTAAGAAACGAGGAGACAACACAACCACACACTTAGGTAAACTGTACTGCAGATACCACTGGCCCATCACCTACAGACTTTAAGGCAAATGATGTGATTGTTCACTGATCATGAGTATCTCTCTTATTTTTGTTATGGATTTGTGGAATGAAGAATCAGCCCTGAAGTTTGAGATTTATACAATTACTCCATTGATCTATTGTGGTAACTGAAGTTTGAACTATATTGCTGGGAAACTGATGTTATTTAACCTGTGATTACTAAACTTCATGCATATTGGAATTGTGCAAAGTGATACTTTCTAAATATTCATCTTCCTGGAGGCTTAGAGCTTCAATGGAGACTCAATTTCTTTCTTGTTTACTTAAATTGAGGAGGTGAATTTTACCTACAGGAAATGCACAGTTCTTAAGGCTACAATTAGATGAATACACTAATGAAACTCTTACGCCAATTCATTTATTTCTTGATTTCTCTTTCCCTGTGTGAAATCTTTTCTTTTGGAGTCTGTAAAGTCGCTGTGAGCCTCTACAGTCCATCTATTATGATGTAAAATGTCTACCAACTATTCTATATGACTAAATATAATGTATCCTTTTTTTTTATTATTATTATTATTTGGGTCAAGTCACTCAACAACAGCTGCTGTGGCAGAGCCACCGGATCCTAAGACAAAAGGCTACATTGGTTGTATTTTATTTCTTGAAAACTGCTACTCATTAAGATTCTTTTTCTGAATGTGTTTAATTGGGGCTTCAAAGTGAGTATCTGGATGAATTAGCTTTCCTGACAGATTTTAATAATATGTCGATTTTCATAACAATGCTTTTTATCTTTGATTACAAACATTTTAATAGCCAAATGTCAAATGTGAATATAAATGTGAACAAACCATTGCTCTCCTGTTCATTCTCACAACTAGGTGTTGTGTTTCGCAGAAAAATTCCAAAGTTTTTCTTAGAGTAGATGCATGTAGTTCACACAGGTTACTTGGATGTCTGGTTTGATACCAACAATCTTTCCACCAGTGTTTATTTTGTGTACTCCATGCCCAGTACATGCTCCCTGGAGCATTCCTGGGGCCCACTGCAGAGGGTGAATATTTCATATCTGGAACTCTTCTTCTTTGGTGAGTTGAATAGAGTTGAATATTGGAATGAATAGTTCTCCGCTGAAAGAAACTGATCCTGCTGAGTGGAAGTATATAATAGAGCCCTAGGGGTGGTCTGGGAAAAAGAACTGCAATTACCTCTTCTCTGCTCATTGCCATGCTTAGGAAAGATTCTTTGCCCTAGACAAAAAGTGATCAATGTCTTCTCATACTATCCTCAATGTAGAGCCTATTTATAGTCATGATTGGACTACTAGGATTAAAGGATTAAAGAGAGCAAAGTGTTTGGAAGGACTTTTGAATTTTAATGGTAATTATTTGGTGTCACGGGATCTGTAGAATGCTGTGTTGGTTACCTCAAGAGGGAACTCTATTCCACTTACCAGGGTTCTAATTCTTGGTTTGATAAAAAAGGATGGGAAGTTGCAAACTACATCAATAAAACTACTGATGCAGTAAGGCATAGAGAATTAAGGAGAACCTATCTGGGTTCTTATCATATTTAATCATACTAATAGTGTTACTTCTTAAAATCTCAGGTAAAATCTGAAGCCATGACTTCTGCTTAGAACTGGGAATAAACATAAATATTGGGTTTCCTATAAGTGAATGTGGTGAAAGAGGAATAGGAAACTTATATCTGAGGTAGCATTTGGGTTAATTATTTTTTATCATCGCTAATATTGTTCTAGTAATAACACCCATGGAAACATTTGAAAGTGCAAAAGAGTGCAAATGAAAAATCTACCATAATATCAATCAACTGCAGTCCCACTTTTGAGATAAAACCACTTTTCACTTGAGATTACTGTTGCTAGTTCTTCTGGTATTTAAATATCTATGTCCCTTTCTGTATTTAGCAATTTTAAACAGCATCCAGTTATATTCCAGTGTGAAAAGGAGGCATTAACTTAATATTATTACCCTCACACCTTTCTTTATACTTGTAATTTTGAATAATCATATTGTTATTCTTCCACATTTAAATATTATACTTCAACGTATATGTCTTCATTGACTTTAGATAATATGTTTTGATTCTTGTCTATGTAAAATGAGAAAAAAAATTTTCTACTTTTATTTATAAATTTTCAGGGTTTTTTTTGGTTGTTGTACTGGAAATCGAACCTAGGGGCACTTTACTACTGAGCTACGTTCCTGGTGGCCTCACTTCCAACCCCCACTTTATTTTTAAATTTTGAGACAGGATCTTGCTTTTCATCCTGCCTTCCTCTCCCAAGTAGCTAGGGATTATAGGTGTGCACCACCATGCTTATTTTACATTCCTATTCAATTCCACTTTGGGGTCTGGGGCTGTGGCTCAGTGGTAGAGTTCTTGCCTAACATGTGAGGATCCATCTCCAGTACCACACACACACAAAATTTTCTTTTACCTTTAGTTCTCTTAAACACATTACCTGTTATCCAGTGAATAATTACATATATTCCTGTAGTTTCAAAATTTTGCCATTTTCCTACTAGATTTTACATGTGTGTATGTGTGTGTGTATGTGATTTAGCTGTGAAATTTTTAAATAATTTACTTGATACTATTCAGTTACCTCCTACAGTAATTTCCCCATAAGATATATCTATGAAAAACTTTTCAAGGTTTTGTCCATCTGAAATAATTATTTTGTTCTCACATGTTATGTATAGTTTGGCTATGTGTGAAGTCCTAGGGTCAATAGTGATTCTTCTCCTTTGGAACTTTGAAGACATTTCTCCATTGCTCTTAAACATGCCTTATTTTGAATGAGATCATGATTCTTCTTCATTTTTGGTTTTCTGTTTCTGGAAACTTTTAGGATTTTCACTTTATCCTTATTCTTAAATTTTATTAGAATGTGTTCAGGCATAAGTCTTTTCCAACAATTCTTCTAGTACCATTTCATCTGGTAATTTTCTTCAGCTCTGAATATTTTCTCCTGCTGTATCTTTTTTTTTTTTTTTTTTTGGTACTAGAGATTGAACACAGGGGCACTCGACCACTGAGCCACATCCCCAGCCCTATTTTGTGTTTTATGTAGAGACGGGGTCTCATGGAATTGCTTAGCACCTCGCCATTGCTGAGGCTGGCTTTGCAACTTGCGATTCTCCTGTCTCAGCCTCCCTAAGTGCTGGGATTACAGGCTTGCGCCACCGCGCCCGGCTTCCTACTGTATTTTTTTGTTTGTTCCTTTTTTTTATTTTCTAAAGAAATTTTTTAAAAATTTGTTCTTTTTAGATATACATGACAGTAGAGTATATTTTGATATATTATACATAAAAGGAGTATAACTTACTTTAATTAGGATCCCATTCTTGTGCTTATACATGATGTGGATTTATATCTTGATTATTACTTCCCTCTTATTTTTTCTGTAGTTTCTTCATTTTAACTCATCTCATATGAGATTCAGCATTTTCTATATTTTCTCATTTTTTTTGTCTTTTTCTCTCAGTGCTTACAAGAGTATTTAAGTATCTCAACTCTCCTATTAATTTTTTCCAATTGTATTGTTTCACTTGATAATAACCACTATTTTGTTCTTCTGTTGATACTTTTTGTTTTGTGGACTACAGCGTGATTTTGCTTTTTGGATATAATACATTTTCAATCACTAATCAAATATTAGATTATTTTTTAAAAGACTAAGAAAGGGTTAAGGTACTTACAGGGGTTCAGGAGGCTGAACTGAGAGCAAAGGCAGAGAGCAGATATAAATGCAGTCACTGTAGGTAGGTGATCAGATAAGATTCGAACCAGCCACAAAGTTAAGTTCTGTGCCTTCAAATCCTCTTGCTTCGCCTAAAATTGTCCATTCTCATTTTTTGGCAACTTCTTTTCACATTACTGATTTTCTTCCCATGTTAAGCAGCTACTTATTATTACTTCATAATTAAAATTTCTTACAAGATTGATTAGTAGTAGTTGGCCTGGATTTCCTGTGGTACTGTATAGGTCTTTTTGCTCAATGGGGATCTGTTCTACATAGGATGCTGATTTAGGGCTCTGTGAGCCTGATGTAACTATAACATCCACATGACATATAAATACAGTTATATATACACACAATACATAACATCCATAATGATAACAAGAAGAATGGTGGGCTAGAAATATATAAACTAAACATTTTTTTTTTATAAATTAATTCATTCTTTTGATCCAAAGTATAATATACATTTTCAAAAAACATACCAGAAGTATCTAGATGGTTACTGCTAAACATTTAGAATGTTCTCCTTTCGGCTATTACTATAGTCAATATTATTGAACATATCTGTTAAATCTTTTTTTTTTTTTTCCGTACTGGGGATTGAACTCAGGGGTACTCCACCACTGAGCCACATCTGCAGCCCTATTTTGTGTTTTACTTAGAGACAGGGTCTCACTGAGTTGCTTAGCGCCTTCCTGTTGCTGAGGCTGGTTTTGAGCTGGCGATACTCCTGTCTCAGCCTCCCAAAGTGCTGAGATTACAGGCGTGCACCACCATGCCCAGCTTAAATCTTAATCAAATGTAGCTAAGTGAATTCTTTTTCCTCAAAAATTGCATTTTAATACATGTTATCAAACATAACAGAAAAAAACAAATTTTCAGAAGCTGTACACACTGTTCACTGAAAACATTTGTTGAGGCAAATAGAAAAAATTGTTACAATCATAATTTTTCTAACTTTGCACAAAATTATAAGCAGATTAAATTCTTCATATTAAACACCTTTATATGCACTT
>CM053400.1:119998479-120072936 GCA_028644305.1 Xerus rutilus
AACCATCTTTACTATACCCATTCCCCTTTCCTGCCCCCCGCCTCCCCCATGTCGCATCCAGTGTTCCTCTATTTCTCTTATGAACTAAACATTTTTAAAGAAAACAAAAATACAGTTAATTTAAAAAATGGGAAGAGGAAGGCAAAAGAGAAATAAGAATATTCAAAAAAAGAAAAAGGAGAAAACAAAAAAAAAGTGAAGGCCTTAAAAATAAATGAAAAAGAGAATAAGATAATTTGACTAATAGAAGGAAAATAAAAGAAGGAGTAACAACAACAACAACAACAACAACAAAGGCTAATAAAAAGGAAAAAAATCTAATAATAGAAAAGAAAGAAAAATGGGTGGATATAACGCCCCCTGCCCCCAACACATACACAAAAACCAAACCCTGTCTGCAAGCACAAAAACATCCTCATGAAAAATGAGACAATTGTCTTCACCGAAATGGTAAGGATAAGTGTGGATAATCACCCTAGGTCAGTCTGCACTTCTCTCTCTGTCTTCTTGGGAGAGCAAGGGCTCAGACTGCACAAAGGCTGTGGGTTATTTACTCCTTCCTCCTTTTATGTTGCCTCCCTGGCTGCCAGCTGGAATGGTTTGGGACTGGAGCTGACAGGAGTGATTTTCATCTTCTCTGTCAAAGGTAGCATGGAATGGGAAGTTCCATCAGCTGGATTTTATTCCAGACAGATTAGATTGATGATGTTTCCCAGGGTCAGGCTGATGCTGATCTCTGCTGTGCCTCTGGGTCTATTCTTCCCTTAAGAAATCTGCTTGGAGGATGGGACAACTAACCACTCTGGGTGGAGTGAAGTGGCAGGTCCCATACAATCCACTGCCCATGACTATGGTCTTCTCGGGTCTAGTTCTGGCATGCAGCAATGCATTGACCCT
The DNA here is from genome assembly GCA_028644305.1 of Xerus rutilus. Taxonomy (NCBI): domain Eukaryota; kingdom Metazoa; phylum Chordata; class Mammalia; order Rodentia; family Sciuridae; genus Xerus; species Xerus rutilus. The sequence goes on from CM053400.1 coordinate 119,999,377, forward strand.
TGTTACCTGGTTGCCCAAGTCTTCAGACTCAAACAGAAAGCAAACTCCTCTCTCTTTTGCATCTCCAACCTGAATTTCCATCACATACATTTTTTAATGGGTTTGCCTCAGTGGCATTCCACTGGAGCCACAGAGCACACAAATTAGACACTGGCTGGGACAGCCTGGCAATATTTGTTGTGATCGCCAGAGGGAGAGAGAATGCTGGGACTTATGTTTCTCAAAGCACCAAGTTCAAGCTTGACCCTCCTGCCATAGCACCCAACTTATAAGTTGAGAAACATAGCACATTTCTCAAAAACCAGTCCACTATGTAGGTACTGGAATAGCTAAGTTTAAATTTTCTCTCTGTTCTACAGTTGTTTCCATAACAATTTTCCCCCTCTTTCTTTCCCTCTGCATTACCTCTTCCCTCTGCCATGCCCTGGTACCACTCTTTCAGGCTCACTGCTGATATGCTTTCTTCCTCTCCATTTTGAAAATAGAAAGAAAGCATATCTGTGTCTCTCCAAGTTTCTGATTGTCCAATATTGAACTTCAATGAATTTTCTGTCACCACATTGCTGAGTAGCTGTTTTCTAGCTGCTTCAATTCTGAGCCATGGAGAAGATGAAAAGTGCTATTTATTTTTAATATACCACCTTGGATTCTCTCCAGTAAAAGCTTTATTTAGGCATCTGACCTGTGGACTGTAGTTTTTTGACTCTTATCCAAAGCCATATAAGTCAATATAAACTCCTTATTAAGAATCACAGAGGAACTAAATTATAGGACCCCCGCGTAAGATTCATTGGTGGGTGCCATCCCCCATTTGATAAAGTTCTCATGGAAAATATACTAGTATACAATAAGCATACATCTTTCTCTTTGTTATCCCAATATCATAATAACTTGAAACTGCATCTGGATGAAACAGATGTGTAATATTGGATAGAAAGATAAATATTTTTTACATCAATAGTATGGGTTTTCTGTCTCCAGTTTCAGATAATTGATTTTGCTATCAAATTATCTTAAAAGATAAATTTGCATCATTTAACCTTTCTAGCTCTCAAGTGATTATTTTTGGAAAATGTTCTCCAACATTTAATGGGCTTATACATAATTATATTTTATCAAGTTACTCATTTGTATGAAGGTATATTTTCAGCCAATTGTTTTTAATAGTTCTTTAAGAAATTACACTGTTCAAAGGTAGACACTCTGTGAGTGCCATATATTATGAGAGGTTCTACATTGTTTGAAATGCTTCTAAGGTACCAGGATTTAACACGTGCTCTCTGACATAGAATTCTTGGATCTTTGTTTTCTACTTTTCTTAGTATTTGTGTTGAGATAGATCCAGAACTGTTTTCTTAGGAAGCAATGGTTTCTCCCTCAGGTACTACTATATTGGTGCATCTCTGTTCAGATAGAAAGTCGTTTTTCTGTTTTCCAGTAGAGCCACTCTTGGACCAAGCCTTTAACACATGGGTCTTTGGGGAATACTTAACACCCAAACTATATTAAGAAATGTGTCCTTATGAGTTCTTTTATTTTCTTAAGAACATGGAAGGATAGGAGGATGAAATTTTCTCCTTTACTTAGTTGCTTACTAATACTTTTAGATTCTGACCCATCTCAATGTCAGATAATTTAAAATTGAGTTTTTTGCTCTGAAATTCTGAGAATTTGAATGTAGAAAAAATATAATTTGTGAAATATTTCTGGATTGATATCCATATATTCTTTTCTCTGTATCCATTTTAAAATGGTGTTTCAGAGGCCTGGTGTTCCAAAGGAACTGCCATGTTTGAGGGAGAGAAAAGTGGGGGATATTAGTGAGTGGAATCTCTGAGCCCCCAGATATGGGTCAAAGGATCAGCTCACCCCACAGTTTCATGCAAATAAGACTTTCTGCTGCTAACACATTTGGGAGCCACTGCTTAGAGACGTTGTCCTTGTTTCTTAGCTATCAGAGAGCTGTGTAACGGGACAATAGTAGTTTGGTCTTTCATAAAGTTGCTTATATAGAACTGTGTTTTGTTGTTATTACTTTGTTTTGTGGATGTTATTGCTGAAGTTCATTACAAGAAACAGTCAAATAAACCTCACTGATACATTTTTTGGTGAGTGTATCACTGAGGACACCACTTTCTATGATGAACACTTTGGTAAAGAATTATTAAAGAATTTACCTCTTGAACCAGGAGAGAGGGGTCCTCTTCTACACTGATTTTATTTAATTTCAGGGGCATTATTCATTTCACAACTATTAATTAATTAACCATTAGAAAGATCCTGAATTTGACTTCTCCCCTGTAAACTAATTACAAGCAGTTTTGCTTAGTTTACTTGCAACTTTGCCTAATTTTTTTCATTTATTAATTGTGTGCTTCCATGTCTCTAGTTACTTTTATCTGGATGAATGCATGTATTTCTTTGAATTTATTTAAAGCCATTTTGGATGAAGTGAGCCTATCAGCATTCTCTGTTGTTGGGGATAGAAAATTAAATCCAAAGTAGCTTAAGCAGAAAAAAAATTATTGTATTAAGTAACAACAGCAAAAAAATCAGAAGAAGATTGGTTTCAAATATTTACTGACCAAAGGTTCTAATAAAGTTTACAAGGATCTGATGTTTTTCTGTCTGTCTGTCTCTATAATGCCGTCTTTAGCTGGGTTGATTTTCTATTCTTGAATATACCCTTGTTTGATAATAACAAAGTGTCTGTAAGAGCTCTAGCTTCATGTTGGCCTTCCTCAAAAATGTCAGTTAACATCTAAATCTCATTTGGTGTGATTCACCCAATTTTGGTAGTGCGTTTATTCCTGGCCAGGATTTGAACTCCAGGAATAGAATGTGCTCTTTCTTTGGTGTAGGCCATAGTCTGTATCCTTGCTGTGGGGTTGGTGTCAGCAACCAGAGGAAGGCACAAAGGCTTGCAATGCAGAAGGGTTTTTCTCCCCAAACCAGATCAGAACATGTTCAATAGAGGAAGAGAAGAGGTTGTGGGGAAAAATAAGGTTTACGTATACATTTATTGGAGAATAATTAAAAATGTAAAGCTGGTGAGTTATTCCTCAATACTCTTAGAAACAAAAGCATTGACATTTCCTGCATGGTATCTGGAATTGCAATTTGTAAGGTGTGATAATAAGATAGCAGGGTTGCCTTTTTAACAAACAGAAGAATTTATACATTCAAATGAAAATAGCATTTCAAGGTCATTACCTTGGGGATCTATGTACATAATGATAATAACTACCACTAATTGAATGTCTGCTCTTCCAGGAATCCTAGGACTCTAGCTAAGAGAAATCAACCTTACTTTAAATGCTGACCACCAAATTCTCAAAAATAGTCTCTCTGGACCTAACAAGAACGTCCTTGGAAGTGAGAATAAAAGTGTTTTAGTTTTGAATAAATAAAATTTTTGAAATAAATAAAACAAAGTTTAATGCTTGGGAGCAGAGAAGGAGATTGGAGGAAAACATTGGAATGAGGAGGAAAACATTCACTTTTTAGTAGAAAAGTTGATTAGGAAGAGGACACAGCTCCCACTATCTCTAATATTTAAAGTCTATTAATATTCCATTAATGTGTAGTAGGCACAAAGATCTTGGGTGAGTGGTGATGCTTTGGAGAAATAAAAATAAAGAACTGTGCTCCCTGTGGGGTATCTCAGTTAGAAGAAGGAATGAAGAAGGCAGGATCTGAAAGAGATCAAGGGTTTGGCAGAAACAAGAATTTAGAATGAGAAATGACCAAGGAATTGGACCTTTTGGGGATTGAACTTCCCATAAATCATAGCATGAAAAAGAAGGGATAATCCTGATTGATATCTGAATTTGACATATTGTTTCGCTAATTTCCTCAACAATGTTTTAGGTTCCTCCTTTGCTGATGAGGATACTCAGATTTGGAAAGATTGAGTGACTTGCCCAAGGTCACACAGCATATTAAACTGGCCCAGCTGGAATTTAACCCTAGGAATGACTCTTTTTAAAGATTTCATTTATTTATTTTTAGTTTTTAATCAACATATACTATTTGTATCTATGGGGTATAGTATTATAATTTGATACACATATGCAATGTGTAATGATGATTAAATCAGAGCAATTAGCATTTCCATCTGCTCAAATATTATCATTTCTGTGTGTTGAGAACCTTCAAATTCTTCTCTAGTTAACTATAGTTTGAAACAACTAATTATACATTTCAAAATCCTAGGCCTTATTCTAAAGCCCATGCTCTTACCTTCCTTTATGCCATAATACTTAATATTACTTCATCTTTGCTCACAATTGTTTTGTGTGTTAATTATTTAGATTTGACTTGCAAGTTATTTGATGTTTATAATAAAATGTATAACTGTCCCTGGACTGGAACACTTATATTTGCATGGTCAGTACATTCTCATCTAAAGGAGGGTCGACAAAGCAAATTAAATCCAATGGATACTTGATGAACATTGAATCATAATAAGAGAAATTAGATATGGCAGATAAGTATTTGTACCAGATTACAATAGTTTGGCATATTGCTTTAAATGGCAGATAGACTTGCCAGCAAAACTGGATATATTCAGTCAATTGATATTTAATACTCTGCTTCTGTCTACTCATTAGGAATGCTTCTATTTAGTGTTAAAAGATAATTTTCAGAAAGTAGGATATCATGACTCATAGAGATATAAAAATGAAAAAAAAAAGAACACTTGTTCAAGAATTTATATGACTCATGCAATGAAATAACCAGGCCAATGTAAAAACTTATTGAAATGAAAAGTAAAAAGGAACAAATGTATTTTGAATAAAGGAAGTGAATTGTAAGCCAGAACTGAGTTTTCCATAGCAAATAAAGGAAGTCAATGGCAACTACAGGAAAAACACGATTTGCAAATATAATCAACTTGTAAAGAATTATGAAATAGCTCAAAGAAAATGAGTGGTTAGGATCTGATAACCTAGAAGGATGTACTTTATGTAGGCAAGCATAAAGCTCCATTAAAACACCTTTTTTATTATAATAGCCCAGAAATACTTAAGTTTTAGCTGAAGTTTTCTCTATTCCAGTAGGAAAGTGTAGGGGCATATGTGTTCTTTGTATCTTTCCTGGCTGATCAGCTTCCCTTTTGTGTATACATTCTTTCTTACAATGCACTAATCTAGTAAGTCTGGTTTTAATCAAGTCTTGTAGGCCTTAAAAGCTATTGTGTCCATTTCCTGTGGCTTTACAACATCAGCCTAGTAAATATTTCTCAATATCCTTATTTGTGTGGTTCCAGAGTTTGAATGACAAGAGCCCAGGGTAAGGTCAAATAGCTATTCTGAATCTATTTCATTCTGGAGTCTCAGATAGTGAGTAGTGAGAACTTGAATGAGTAGTAAAGGGGATATCATTATTAACTGAAAATTTTTTCTGGAGATATATATGTATATGCATATCTATATCTATATTCATATGTGTGTGTGTGTGTGTGTGTGTGTGTGTGTGTGTGTGTAGTACAAGTTTGGAAACAAAGGAATAACATGTCGCCCATACAATTTAATGTCTCAGAGCAATAGTTTTCCTTTATTTCTAAGCTTCTGCACCCTGTAAGTAGTATTAACAGGAGTTTCAGTCAGTGGTCTATAGTGAAGTATATGATAAGAATAGGTATGGTTTTTTAGGGTCATTGATAGAGAAAACTGGGGCTTTGAATAAAAGAAGGTGTAATGACCCCAAAGCCTGGTACAATATGGCACATATTTCTGAGACAGCTCCTGTCTACTAGATCCTAAAAGGGGAACAACTAAAACTCTCTCGGTAAACCTGCTACACACAAAAAATGAATATGTGAAAATGATGTAGTGAAGATACTAGGCTGATTATACTGCTGAAATGTAGGCACGGATCTCACAGATCATGGAGTGAAAGCACTATAATAATAATGAGGTCAGGGTGTTCTAGATAGATTAGGATTGGGTAAACTTTTGGGAAATGCAGGGAAGGAGACTGAATTGATTTCATAAATTTGGCAGATTAAGACTATAAATTAGATCACATAGTAGGAATGATCTTCAGTGTATACATTGGGATGGGTTGGTCCTTACACATTGCGAGGCTATTTTGAAGGAATGAGGCCTTTGATATGCAAGAGCCATGGAGTGGGATGTGAGTCATATGGTCCATGTGATATTGGTGAGGCTGGGCTTGTGGGACCCAGGGTATGAGAGAGACTTGATCTTCATCGGGCTTTAAGGAGAATGAGAATTTTGACAAGGTGAGAATAATTTAATTAAGCTTAGTGACTTTGTTTTATTTTCAAAACAATTTCATTCTCAAAGGTTAAGGATATGCCACTATCAAAGATTTGCATGCAGCATATATTCTGAAGATTATGAAAAAAACCATAGTCTTACAAGATGGCTTATTTGAAGTTGGTAGAAATCATTTGTGTAGGTTTGTAAAATTTGGCCATATTAATACTTTATATCTTTTCATACATTATAATTTCTATAAGCATACCATACAGTGGTCTATGATGGTCTATAGTAAAAATTAAATTATTGCATCATTTTATATTTCTTATTTGTTTTAAAATCCTTATCTTCCAAGTGTCTTTGTATAAATAGAATCTATCTTATTTTAATGTATTAAAAGATAACAAAAAGAAAGCCATTCCTCACATTCCTCTTATCATCTTTTAAAACAAAACTCTAAACATAAGCTATTGACCTGCTTCTGTAAAAATTGCCTTGAGGAGTCAGGGTACCAGTTTCATAGAATTGACTATGATAGCTCCTGCAATGCCATTGCATCCTGTCAGGCATTTACTTCTTTGGGGACTTCTGAGATGCACATGACAGATTCAATTTTTTAAATACATATTTCTCAGAGGCCTTTGTTGGATTAGAAATAGTATATGCCCTGACATCAGATACCATGCAATATGTTATTCTTTTCCTGTAAGAATTTATCATGAAGTTCCAAAGTATTGTGGATATTAGTAGTCTTCTGTGCCAGTGGGTTTCCAAACCTGGGTCATTGGAGAACAATATGTTATACAGACTGTTTACAGATTTATCATGTATAGTAGAATAATTTCTTTTGATCTTTTTCAATTAAATTAAATATATTAAATGTACTTAATGTATTATGTATTTTAAATTTATTTCTCATTCTTACTTTACAAGAAGTCTTGAACTGTTGGTTTAGCATCTCAATTATGACAGCAAACATCCAAAATTTCTGTCCTTTTGAAATTCTGTTCTTGATTCTTGGCCTATGTTTAGACATCACATTCTTTTACTAACATTCCAAGCTGTAAGGCAGGACTAGGAGTGTGATATCTTTTTCTAATGAGATACAATCATATTTTTCAGAAATGGAAGCCCCCAGTTAATTTTTCCTTAAAGCTCATGGACCAGAACTGGGTCAAGTGTCTACAGCTAGATCATTGGTTGGTTTAGATTATCAAGGGAAAGAGCAGGGATTGTTCTTTTGTAAGATTATGGGATCTATGCTGCCACTAAAATAAAAAATCCAGGGCTATTATAGCAGGGAGAGATGGGAAAGGTGATGGTGTTGGTTGGTTGTGTTGATAGGTAATGTGTACTATAGAGCTGATGCAAGTATGTGAGGACACTGTCAAGGGGAAGGCAAAGCTACAGGGGAACATTTTTGCAAGAGTGTACAGGTAATACTCATTGTAGAGGGATAACTTAGACGTAGTAAGTGGAGTTAGAGGGCCATTAGGAAAAGCTTAGGTATAAGGGCAAAGAAATGAGTGTCTTAGGCTGTGGTGGTAACAATCAAGATAAAGGAAGCAATCCAATCTTTTGAAGGCAGAGATGACAGCACCTCATAAGGAAATCAATAAGAAGATTAAGAAAAGATGATGAAAGAGTGAAAGGTGTCTCCAAAGTTCTTATCTAGGGTCTAGCAGCAAAGTGCTGCCCCTGACAGCCATGTGGTATTTACAATGTAGAGTTGATCTGGGGGAAAGAAATGACTCAAGGATTAAAACAACACAGCTTCAGACATTAAGGACTGAGCATGTGAAGGCTGTGTCAGACATGGTAGGATCTAGGGAGAGAATCTGTGCATATGAGAAAAAGTGAACACATGCTTTTCTCATCGAAGAATGAATCAACCAATGCATGACATGTAAGAAAATGTTTAGTAACTTATTACATACAAGAAGAGTTAGCTGTAGGTGATAGAGATGTGTTAATATGTACTCTCTTAATGTGGTGGAACTTCAGGGGATCTGCAAAGGAGTTTAGAGGAAAATAAACCAAAAAAAAAAATCTAGCATCAAGGATGTCTTTTTTGGAATATATATATATATATATGTGTGTGTGTGTGTGTGTGTGTGTGTGTGTGTGTGTATAAATATATACATGTAGATAGAGTCTTTAAGCTTATTTAAAATAAAAACACATCTTAGAGTTGACATTGCTAAAATAACTAAAGACAGGGTAAATGGGAATCAGAAAAGTTAAGGAGGAATTAGGAAGAGCTTGAGTGGGAGGCAATAAGAACTTTCCAGAATGGCCAAGGACAGCCCCACATTTGAATTCATTATCCCCCTCTGGATCTCATTTATGTGGTTTCAGTATCAGCGTTTAGCAAATTCACCAAATAATTTGCAGCTCTCCATTTATATGCTATGGATACAGTTCAAGGAGAAGGTGTTCTATAAAAAAAATTCTTGATGCACACAGGTATTTTTAAAAAGAGAAAAGAAAATCAAACACACCCTGACATTGTAAATGGATTTAGCTAAATGAGACTAGAACCTCAGGAGAAAACTAAAGACAAGCCTGGGATACAATCAGAAATAGCATTTTTTTTTATTGGCATGATAAATTCGGTAAACAGGCTCTCTGCATCATTGGGAGGAAAATCCACACTAAAAGAAATCTGTTTTGATTTTAGACATTTTTTCGAAGGTTATTTTAATTTAATTAATGAGAAATCATAGGTTAATTGCCTCCAGCTTTAATGTGAGGGTATTATGCATGCAGGCATATTTTATTTATATCTTGACTGTTTGATGTACACAATCAATTCAAAAAGGGATAATGAAGAGGTGTTCTGTCCTGTGTGGAATAATAATTAGGGACTCTAGTACTGAATATTTTTTATTAATTGTGCAGCTCGGTAAACATGTTTGACATAATACTGAGAAATGCATTTGTCAAATTTTACCGATATTTTTCCCTCTGTTCTCCCATTTTGCTTTTTATAGCTTTTGCAGAATCTTTTTCAGACTGACCCTGCCTTTCCTAGCTAGGAGCCCCCTAACAGCTAACAGTTTGATTTACGAACATAGGACCACCTGCTAAGTTATTTGCATTATAAAATTCAGGCAATCGTATTTGATATTTGGCTGCTGTTCTCAGTAATATTCATCTATTTATGTTGTTAGGGATGTGGGAATCAGTTTTTTTTTCATAGAGAGTGGAGATCACATGAGTCTATAATGCAGAATAAAGTATGTTAGTAAAATCTCTATGGGCTTTGGATTGTTGTGTAATTTGTTGGCAATTTTGTAGGTGATTTCTGGGCATTATTTTCTTTACTTCCTTCATAAGGAACATAGATATGGATTTCTTATTGTTCAAACTACAAACTATTTTGAATTAGTTTTATACTATAACTGTTTTGTGGGGTTTTGGGCAGCAGCCAGTTTAACAGAATGTTTTGTTCAACTCTGAGAGGCGATTTGAACTCTTGAAAGTTCTTTTAAGCTCTGAGTACATATTTAATGAAAAAGTTGTATTTATACCTTTTCTGTAGAAAATAAACATGTCCAGAAATTTCTAGAATTTTATTTCTTGAAAATCTATATAGACAGGACCAAATTTTGGGATATGTTGCCAAAATTTTGCATAGCTTGACTCCTCTCACTGCTTTGGTACTTGATTCTTCTGACACTATTTTTCTCTTTTCTATAAACCACTAATTCTATCACTTAACTCACGTATTTTTAATGTAGCTAATTTTTCTGCATTTCTATTTCCAAGGTTTCCATACAAGGATCTCAGCAGGTATAGTATATCTTGGTTAAGACAATTGTTTATAATTGCCACATGAAGCAGAACTTCTGTTGGGCCACTAATGCCCAGGAATGATTCTTTGGCCTCAAGTAACTCATACATGTGAGATGCATAGAGAACCATATTATTCCAAAAGCCAAAAACAAATATGAATTTTGTAGCTCTTCCTCCTAATGTCCAGTTCAAAGAGAGCTGAGGTGAAAGTGACTGTAGTAATAACATTCAAATGTTGTCACCATCTGGTGCTTGTTTGGTGGCCCTATGTTACACAAGCAGGTGGTCCTTGTGTATCTTTAAGTGGCCAGCTGTCCACATCACAAAAGCCACTGTCACACTCAGTGTTAATTGGCATCTTGGTTGTAATGATCAGTGGAAAAGCCAAGCCTGACTAGACTTCAGTATATTATTATTCTCTGTCATATCAGCTCTGGGTCAGCACCAACAAATATTTCCCTCTCTGCTTCCTTGCCTTATTTCCTATATGAGAGTCTAAGTGAGTCTAAAAATGCCATTCATTCAATCAATCTATAGGAAAGCAAATGCGTGTGTTGTTAAGCTGGTAATTCTTAATTGAGCTGAGAGACTCAACAAAGAAATCTTCTTCAAGGAAACGTCATAGAATTTACAAAGGATAAATTGCCAGCTTTGATTGCTCTGGAGATGATTTACCCTCAATTTTAAATATTAAGAATTTAAGAATAAAAGAGGCCTTTATAGGTTGCATTTTTTTCTTTTTTGGGTGAGTCTGATCTATAGATGGTGTCTGCCAGGAGAACCAAATTGGGAAAGAGTCTCATCCTCTGCTGGATCACACCAACGTGCCTTATTTTAACCTACACAACTGTCAGTTTCATAAGGTTCAATTATATACTTTTGTTTTGTGGTTTTTTAAAGATTTAAGGAAGTGTATATTTCCTTTAGTGAAATATTCCTATGCCATAAATTTTTGGCCAGAGGTGTTGAAAATAAGCTTACCCAGAGGTTTGAGCGATGATGCTCCCTTGCATGAAGGCTGGTTGTCAGATACTATTAGTCCATCTTCTAAAATGGTAGGGTTTTCCAAATTCAAACTATTTGCAAAGAATAGAGGGTTTTTTTGAATAAATTTTAGTTAAAATGATAGGCACTATTTAACATCACATACATACACAAATGTTGACATTTAGAGTGAACCTTAATCTTTTTATCTTATTCCTATCACACAGACAGAAAGCATACCCAAGAAGTTAAATAATGTTCCAGGTGCAGTGGAAAATTTTGGCTTTCATAGGCAGTAAATTGGATTGAAATATTTGAGTCAAAACAACCCACGGGTAACTTTGCAATCACATCTTTGCTTTTGATGTCTCCATGGGCATCCCGACTCTCATGTCTCTTTTCTTTCCTCAGATTTCTTTAAGGGCCACATTATTCTTTGTGCCATGCAGTGTAACCCTGATTATTGACTGTTTTTAATGTTGGTTTGTTTCATATGCACAGTTCTTCTGTCTCTATGTATGTTACTAGATGCTTTGAGTGAGATATTATATTTCAATTATTTTGATTCCTCCAAGAATGTAACACAGTGCTGGGTAAGTAGGAGGAACCCATAAACACTAAATATTCAGGAAATGTTCAATGATCAAAAGTGAAAGATATAGAACAGCAAGCTCTGTAAACAAATTAAATTTCCTCAGGCAGGTTTTAAAAATAGAAATGAACAAAAGAAGCCATTTGCACATTCAAGTCTTTGAGATATTGATCTTTGTATAAAAGGTTAGGATCTGGCATAATTGAACCATTACAAGAAAAGTAAAAGTTAGACTGTCCATCTTTTATGCATTCCATTAATTATAAGAATTTTATAGTTTCGAATCAGAACTTACTGCATTAACAAATTATGTATGCTGAATTAGTCACATTACTCAAGTCCTGTTCTTTTTCTTCTGCAGAATATTTGTCACACAGATATTTAAATGGAATCAGGGCTGTACATAGTCATGACATAATATTCTGTCAAAAAGAGAAAAAGTTAATCAGGTTGGTGAGTAATCATACATTGCCTTTTCTACCTCATCTTACCAGCTCCCAAGAAGTAGATATTAAAAGAACAGATCATTATAAAGGAAAGAGAATCAGACTACCTTGGTAAAACATCATAAAATTTTAGTCATTAGTCCATGTGTAATATTTTAATTTCTTTGACAATTAAACATTCTTTATTATTAAAAAAAAGAGGTTCTATTTATTGCCTGTCAAATAATCCCAGAAAGAAAAATAAAGTATAATATTTCATGAGTTAAATAACTAAATTAAACTCAAGTTACAAATTGCCTTTTTGTGAATCATCAACGTAGGGAGCTTCTCACAAAGGCAGATTGCTATCCTGGAAGCATACAGGGAAGAGTGTCAAATACAGTGATTTTATTTTAGATCAGTCCTTCTCATTGGGAAGCCCAAGCCTTTGGGAGGCCAAGCAGTGTGTTCTTATAGTAACTGGAGTAATGTAAAGTTCAAGAGATTTCCCTCTAGTCAAAGGACCTACAATTTGGGAGGGGGGTAGTGGTGAGCACAAATCAGAGCAAGAACAAAAGGGAGTTTCAAGAAGCATCTTGTAACAGAATCCATGTTACAGACTATAGCAGAAATTTTGGGGAATGAGGAGACTGTGAAAAAATACAACATGGTATTCTAGAGGAAGAATGAAATAATGAGGGGAAAATCTGAAGGTCTTAAGATTATGCAAGAGTTAAATAACGGAAAGGAAATGAGAAATTAATGAGGAATTATAGGAAAAGAAAAGCTGTACATGAAATAAAATACAAACATATGCTTTTACTACTAGCCTAAATAGTGAAAATTAGTTTTATGGTCGTAATTCAGTAAAACTTTCTTGAATTCTCAGCTTTTAAGATGCATCTTTTGGGATAAACTTATTATTACTAGAACAGAACATAGATTTCATAACCTGGGCAACATAAAATATAGGTGACAGTATTTGAAGGATCAAAGGTATAGAGTGAGATGAAGGAAGAGGAAGAGCAAGTATATTCCTGTGGTGCAAAGGGGGGAAGTCAGGAGGTGTCAGTATAGAAGAAGTAATAAGGATGAAAATATCATTTGTCATTATGAACTCAACAAATAGAAAACCCAAAATGAATGGCAATGTATTCGAAGTGGATGGTGGGAGGAGGTGGGGTGTAACAGTGAGCTAAATCTTCATCAATCATAGCAGGAAGTAAATGGTTAATGCAAAAAATTCCCGAGTCTATTAATAGGTGTATAAACACACTATGAATCAGCATAGACATAATCATGGGAAGAAAATATTAAAATTGGTTTCCTCTGTGAATTTTCCTTAGATAGGGGGTGTTGGATATAGTATTTATATCTCCTTCCATGTGAAGTGATTTTTTCTTCCTTTTTAAAAATGCATTTTTCCTTTTTTTGGTGTATTGTAGTGGTACACAGCAGTGGGATTTGTCATTACATATTTATACATGCACACAACATAACAAAATTTCATCAATATCACTCCCCCAGCACTTTTCCCCTTCCCTCCCTCTTCCCACCCTCTGATCTCCTTCTTCTGTTCTACTGATCTCCCTCTGTTTTCCATGCAGTCATCCTCCACCTTTATTTTCATTTTTCTTCTCTAGCTTCCACCTATGAGAGAAAACATAACACCCTTGATCTTCTGACTTTGGCTTATTTCACTTAACACACTGATCTCAAGTTCCATTCATTTTCTTGCAAGTGACATAATTTTATTTTTCTTTATGGTTGAATGAAATCTCATTGTGTATACATACTCCATTTTCTTTATCCATTCATTTGCTAATGGATCTAGGCTAGTTCCATAGTTTGGTTTTTATGAATTGTGCTGCTATAAACATGAGTATGCAAGTATATTTAGTCAGCTTTTACTCTGCTGTGAATAAGAGACCTGACTAGAACAACTATAGAGGAGAAAAGGTTTATTTAGGGGCTCACAGTTTCAGAGATCTCAGTCCATAAGTGGCTGGCTCCATTCTTTGGAGCTCAAAGTGAAGTGGGACATCATGGCAGAAAAATGTGGCAGAGGCAGCAGCTCACATGAGATCAGAAAGCTGAGAGAGAGAGGTCTTCACTTGCCAGATACAAAGCTATGCCCTATTCCTACCTACTCCAGCCACACCCTACCACTTCAGTTACCACTCAGTTAACTTCTATTAGGGGGTTAATTCACTGACAACCCAATCAGTTCTCCTCTGAACCTTCTTGCATTGTCTCACATGTGAGCTTTGGGGAGACACCTCCCATCCAAACCATAATAGCATGTATCATTGTAGTATGATGACTTTAATTCTTTAGGATAAATACTGGGTTGTATGCTGGTTCCTGGCCTAGTCTTTTGAGAAACCTCTATACTAATGGAAATAATGGTTGTACTAATCTTCAATCCCTCCAACAGTGTAAGGATATTTCTTTTACTCCACATCCTCCCAGCATTTATTATTTTGGTACTTTTGATGACTGCTATTCTGGCTGGTGTGACAAGAAAACTCAGTGTAGTTTTGATTTGCATTTCCCTAGTTGCTAGTGAACTTGAACTTTTTTTTCATATGTTTGTTTGCCATTTGTATTTCGTTTTTTGTGAAATGTCTGTTTAATTCATTTACCCATTTATTAATCTGGTTATTTGTTGTTTGGTGTTAATTTTTTGAGTTCTTTATATATTCTATATATTAATCCTGTGTCAGAAATGTAGCTGGCAAAGATTTTCTCATTCTGTAGGTTCTTCACAGTTTTAATTTTTTTCCTTTGCTGTGCAGAAGCTATGTGAGGTGATTTTAGTCATGTTAATGAATAGCGTTTTTCAAAAAACTAATGGGAAAATGAAAAACCCTCATTCACTAAGGATACAACCATTGTATACTTAATCCCTTCCATTTGTAGTTTTAAGTTATTCCAGACTGACCAAGGTCAGTTCAGCACCATGCCTTGCATGGGAAATCTTCCTGTGGATTTAGACTTGTGTGGCTCCTCCTTCCTTTTCATCAGCTTTGAAGAAGTCATCAGTTTCAGGAGGTGAAAATTTTAAAACAGCTTACTAGTAGTAGTAAGTACTAGTAGTCAAATTACTCAAATTCAGAAGTCACAAGAGGGAATATAGTGCAGTATGCCTACTCTTCGTCTTCTCCATCAATTCAGTATTAAGTTTCTTGTTAGTCTTCCAGAACTTTCCGTCGTTCTTTTATGTACACAGAAACTAATACACACATGAACAAACAAATACACGTTTCTGAAAACTTGATGGTTTACAAATTTCTGCTTCCTTGGAACTTTAATTCTATTATTTTAAAAAAGAAAATAATATATTCCCAGGCAATCAAAACTCAAGGGTTTGTCTTCAATTGTTATATAGCAACTCACTAAGGATATCTGCATAATAAAATACCAAGAGCCTAAATATTTAACGCTTACTCATGAGTTCATTATGTGCAATGTGAAATGATAATAAAGTTTGCTAGTCAAAATTTTGTTTATGGCTCAGTGGACTCAACATCACCTGAGAGCTTGTCAGAAATGGAGAAGCTCAGACCCAAAGGCAAAATCTCAATCAGAATCTGTATTTTGCGGAGATCCCCAGATGCTTAGCTGGCACATTAAAGTTTGAGAGGCACAGCTCCCCAGCATCAGTTATGAATTACATATTCTTTTTATGAGTTCACCTCTTTTAATATGCGTTATCACTTCAAGCTTTTCTTTTGTATATGCATTTCTATATATTTTAGGCTTGCTTATTTGTTTCTTTTCTGCTTTTAGAAGATATTTTTACTTCAGATATGGGGAAGATGACGGCAATAATGAAGAACTTGAGCAGACAGCAGCAGGGACTCAATCCTACCTGGAGAACACCTGAGAAATGGTTGAAGCTCACTCTGATCTTCCTGGATCGTGCATACCACTTATTGATACTTGCAAGCAGATTCAGTATAGCAGTTTATTAATTTGGACTGGAATTTTGAATAAAAATATTTGGCAGTCATTGTAGTGAATCTTTTGATACTGAGAATTCTGATAGCAAGGAAAATCAATGATCAACTTCCCCTTTATTTGTAATACAAATAGTACAATAATATGCAAGTTGTGCTGCTCTTGAATTTCCTCAGATATCATTACATGTCATTGCTTAAATAAAATTCCTCTATCTTCTTTTATAGCATCCTGGTACTCTATTGTATGGTTCAGTCATAATTTAAAGAAACAGACCCCTTTCATTGGACATTTGGGCTATTTTCAATATTTTACTATTGCAAACAATGTTACATAATTACTGCACACATATTTTTTGATATGTGTGAAAGTGTTTGTAGAAGAGAAGTCACTGGGTTAAATGTCATGACCACTTGTCATTTTGATAGCTATTGCTAAATAATCCCCCATGAACATTTAATTTACCCTCTGCATGAGAGTGGCCTCAATCCCTACACCAGTTTAACTGTGTTGTCAAACTGAGATTTGTACCATTCTAAACTGTGGAAAGTTATTTTAGTTTATTTTTTGTTATTATGAAAAATGTACATTTTTATTTATGAGCCATTTTCTATTCTTACAAATTATCTATTCTAATACTTTATTTTTCTATTGGTTGTTGGCCTTTTTTCTCATGGATTTGTTGGAATCCTTTATATTAAAAAGATGAACTTTTAAAATGTCACACATTTTTCCAGTCTAGTTTATCTTTGATGGTACTGATTTTAAATATATATACACAAATTTCATATATTTTTACATACATATGTATATTATGCATATATTGTACATATACATATTTTATATATACAATATTCCATATATTATATGAAAATAAATATGAAATATTTCATAATATATTTCATATAATATATGAAATATTGTATATATAAAACATATATATATATACTTTTTATATTATTGAATTATTCTTTCCTGAGTTCTAGCTCTTCCCAATCTCAGGTGATAAAAGTTTATCTTGATTTATAATTTCTTTCTTGTTAATTTATGATTTATTCATTTTGGGTTGTGAGCCCTTTGACTTCATTCTACTTCAGTTTGTGAGATATAGATCTAACTTTTTGTTTTTCCAGACCCTCTAGTTATGTCATCCTTATTTACTGAATAATCAGTCTTTGCATAAAGGAATTTTTAATAATATAGATAATATAATACAGGAACCAACCTCATCCATGGTTTGTTTTTTTTTTGGTACTAGGGATTGAACTCAGGGATACTAGGCCACTGAGCTCATCCACAGCCCTATTTTGTGTTTTATGTAGAGACAGGGTCTCACTGAGTTGCTTAGTGCCTCACGGTTGCTGGGGCTGGCTTTAAACTCACGATTCTCCTGTCTCAGCCTCCCAAAGTGCAGGCATGTGCCACCGTGCCCAACCCCAGCCATTATTTAGTAAATTTTATTGGCACACCAAAATAAAAGCACAGGCGATTTAGATGTGCAGACATACTTGTGAATCATAGCAAGGAGTCTCAGCCAGTGAAGGTGAAAAGCATTTTATTTTGTTGTAATGAACGTTATTGAAATGGACAGCTGGAAGTTTAACTTTTATTCAAGAGGAAACAATTGTTTCCTAGAAATGGTTCAATGGTATGTTTGCCTGGATTGATTTCTATTGATAAGACACAGTATCAGCAAATTTATATACTGCCTATTTTCCTCTTGAATGGTTCTTTGGACTTCACATGGGCAATATGGGTATTTTTGTTTTTCTATCCAAAATATTTAAGGGTATTATTTTACATATTGGACACTATTTTTTTCCTCTCCTGAAAAATAAAAGCACCCTTCTTTCTAGAAGAAACCCAGTTTATCAAAGTCTTCTTTCTTGGAATATTGGTAAAGTTTAAAGTCAAAGATCTAAGAGTTCAACCCTAAATGCAATTACATTAGTGAACCCTCTGGCATTTGGCTTAGCTTGTACTGTGCCTTAGTCTCTCCAGCAGCAGGAGGAAGAGCAAGTGTTGTCAGTATAACCAGTTTCTGGGTAGATGGGGTAGGGGATTTTAGTGTTCAGAAAATTGACCTACCAAGGTTGCTTTTTCTCTTGCCTAAAGTGGATCCCTAGCATTCATCCGGGGAGTCTTATTTCTTAAAGTGGGTATCATAGTAAACTTACTTTAAAGGAAAACAGGAGTTTATTCACTTTCTTTTAGCTGGAGTTTTAACTGAGCATCACTACCATCAGTGAATGGCAAGTTAGTTCTCAACCTTAGATGCACATTAAAATGCTTGAGAAGCCATAAAAGTACTGGTGCTTGGATCCCATCCACGTATCCAAGCCATTCTCACCCAGAACCTCTGATCCCAAGTCCAGAGCTTCTTCCTCTGTGCTTTGAGTTCATTTAAAATAGAAGAATAGGACAAAAGACAGCATGAGAAAGAGAAGACTGAGGGAAAATATTGGGTCAGAGGCACCAAAGTAGTACTAGAGACCTAGGGGATTCCAAGAGATGGCAGAGGGTGCTCAACGGGGCTAGAAAGGCATGTTGAAGATAAACCTAACATTGAAAAATTTTTTTGCTATCTAGAAGGACAAGTGAAACACTGTCACATCTTCTGTGGTGGAGATAATTGCTCCTTTGCCAGAGGACAAGTGTAGAACATACATCAGATATTTCAGAGGAAAATGCTGATGTTCTCTCTGCCTTCTTTCTTTTAAAGTGTGCTTCTTCAAGGTTTTGACCTTTCTCCACACATAGCCCCATAAATACTGAGAGACCTTTTAATGCCGCTGTTCCAAGGACTTGTTTAGGTTTTTCTGTAGGACCAGGTGCTTCTCATTTTCCTGAGGAAAAAATAATGAAATCTTGCTAATTCATAATTCACAGGCCAGAATATTTGCTAAGATTTTGGATGCTATAAACAAAGGCTTATCTTGGCTTTCCAGCTTACATTTATAAGGAAGTCTCTAAAGCGTTTTGCAAACAATACTTGGGCCTAAGAAACAGTTTAAATCGTGTTGTTCCTGGCAGGTCATTGCCTTGTCCTAAGGATAAATTCGATGCTGTGTGCTGAGTAAACATTTATATTACACAATTGTAAGCATTTAATGAAGCTGAAGTGTCATTTGATTTTAAACACCAGCTACTTTTTAGACATATACTTCATTACAAATTCCCCCTGAGAAGCATAATCAGAGGTGAGGTGGAGAGGAACTTTTGGAGTAAACTCTAAGTTCCCCTTGGTGCAGAGCTGGGGGAAGCTGTAGGTGGAATTTCAGGCAACCTTCTGCAGACCTGGAGGTACTGACTTCCAGTATCAGGCTGGAAGGATCTCTCTTCTAATCCTCTCCCATATGTTCCTACAGAGGTACCACCCCAATTCTTCCTTTTCTACTTTAATCCATGAGCCATTGGCAGTGCCTATCTTCAACAGCTGGTGTGTGTGTGAGGGGACCTTCTCCTTCTTATAGCCATTTTACCAGTTCCATATCCTTAGCTTGCCACAAAAATCAAGAACTCTATTAGACTTCCAAAAAACTGAAAGTGGATGCATCAAGGTGTTGGGAGCTGATTGATACTGGGTGAATCTGACATTTTAAAATTTTGTTCCAATGTTAATGCCACCTGGAAAGATGTAGCCACTTATAGAGATATGCTTCGATAACAGAATAATAAACATGGGAGTAAATCCATTTAGAAACAGAAACGTTCCCATGAAAGAAAATGTTTATAAGGCTCCTCTTCAATAATTTCCCTTTTTATTCATACAATTCCATTTTGCAACTAGTATTTAAAGTTAGTGTATAAATTTCTCTTATGTGATTGTGAAATGTGAGGGTAAATTTTGTTTTTGATTTTTGTATCTGCAGCTCCTAATATGCAGCCCAAAAGACAAAACATGCTCAATAATTATCTACTTGAAAAATAAATGAAAGGGGATGGGGTTGTGGCTCAGTGGTAGAGCACTTGCCTAGCATATGTGAGCCACTGGGTTCAATTCTCAGCACCATCTTTAAATAAATAAAAATAAAGTTCTATCACCAACTAATATATATATATATATATACATATGCATATATATGTATATATATATAAAAGAATAAGTGAAAGATGTGCTGGCATTTTAATGTTTTAGATT
The DNA here is from genome assembly GCA_028644305.1 of Xerus rutilus. NCBI lineage: Eukaryota > Metazoa > Chordata > Mammalia > Rodentia > Sciuridae > Xerus > Xerus rutilus. The sequence goes on from CM053400.1 coordinate 120,019,510, forward strand.
CTGAAGGTTGAACTTTGGACACAGCTATTAGCTTGATGCTCCCTGAGGATAATCCCTGTAGGATGGTTGAAAAGTTAACACAGTGTTTGCCAGGAAGGGACTTCTGGATCATTCTCTAATTATTCACAGTGCTGCCATTTTTGGGGTGCATACCATGCTAGGCATTTGGCTCAGGCACCTTCCATGTGTCATTCATCAAGTCACATCAACAGCTTTGGATCTAGAATTTGGATCTTTTCCTTCTTTCACAAAGAATAAAACTGAGAACCACAGAATAATAACATAAAGGTAATATCATTGTTAAGAGGCAGAACCAGAACCATTTCAATGTGCAAGAGCAGGAATCAAGGAGAACTTCTGCTTTGTTCCCACTCCTGCATTCCCAGGTTTTTAGTAACAAAGACTTTTCCCCTGAAGGCCAGGGGAAGGAAAGTGTAGAATGGGGTGAGATGAGCAAGGGACTTACAGAGGTTTCTGGTGAATTTCAGTCCCTGTTTTTCCCCAGTTATACTTTTTATTGTCTCTTCCAGGCTGGTTGTCTGTGGCTTTCAAAATATCACTTAACGAGGACATTTGAGAAATTACTTGGTAAGTGATAATCTATAGAATGTGATGTAATTATTGCTCACTGCAGGGCTGCCCTGAGGAGTGACAAGGGCCTGTATTGAAGCAGCTCATGAAGAGGACTTGAGCACTGTACCAGCTGCATAGCCCTGGCTTCCTCCCAAGAGCTCCTGATGGGATATTTTCCATGATTTCTAAGACCACCTGGAGTTATTAGTCCCTTGAGGATCCCCATAAGACCCATTATTATCCTTTCCTTTGCTCCCCAGGTGCTTTAACTGAGATCCTTATTCATTGTGAGACTGGAAAACCATGCACGTGCTGGTCTTGTCTTAGGTGGCAATAAAATGCTATTACCACTGATCCCTGAATGTAAACGACACAGGAAGGCTATTTCTTAACACCAGTAAATCGAATGTCTGTGTAATCAGGAACCAGAATTTTGAATTCTGCATTTGGGTTAACTCAGAATCGGCATCATTATGGTAATTAGAACTAGGTTTTCATGCTTTGTCTTCCTGTAGTAAATGCAGTTGTTAGTTTACAGAATTTTAATTAGTTTTTCATTTTGTTAAGACTTCAGGCAACTCTTAAAGTTTGTTCAAGTGTTGGTTTTAAAACAGTAAATGAAATCTTAGAGTCTTTAGCATTTTTTTACATGTATATTTGCCAACACTGGAGTGTTAAAAATATTTTTGAAAGTGTTTTTCTAAAAAGTAAATGCAAACGATATGATCTTACATAGGACGAATTTTTAAATAAATGTAAAAATTTTCACTGAGGGTACACAAATAAAATGACTGACTGTGATCATTTCAGTAACACTACACTAGCAATGTCTGATTAGTATCTCCACGTACATTTTAAACGTTTTATTTTATCAACATGAATTTATGACCCAACAAATTATTGTGCTTAAAAGAAACATCAAAAGCTGACTACTTGTTTATTTTTACCAGTTCTCCCTCCATCGTGGAAATTATTATGTTTCTGAATATAATAAACGAAACCAGAGGCAATGACACTGGTTTTGTGTGAGGCTGCCAATTATGTGAGTGCCATTTTCAAAGTTATGATATTGCTTCTTATGGGGTGGAGGGCATTAAAAGGAGAGGGAAAGAAAACCACCTTTGCATTCCTACTGTGTCTGTAGGTTATACATGTAACATGCTGTTGTTCCCAGTGTTTTTCAGAGCTATCCTTTGCTGGGGGCGGGGGGTGCTTTTCTTTTCCCTCTGGAGGAAATCTGGATTCAGACCTACATCTGCATGATGCCAAAGCCTCGGTCCTCCCTATCATTCCTCTATGACTTCTGGGGATGCTTCTCTAAAAACTTTGAAGTTGAAAGAGGAGTCCTCAGAATTCTCAATGAAAGTAACTTTTTAGTTCAAAATAATATAAATGCACCTGAATTTTAGATAGTATTTAATAATAGTTTTCTTATCTACATTTTAATTGAAAATTAAAATTCAGTGTGAATAAATCAAATAATTGCCACATAACATAAAACTTTGGCAACCATAAGAAGACTGGGAATGGATTTCAAAAAAAAAAAATTGAAAATATCTGAATTAGTTTGTATTTCAGTTTTAAAGTCAGTGGTCTTTTGATTTAAATTTAGGAACATTTAGTCGTTTTTTTTTAAACCAAAAAGACATTTTTTGGAACCCAAATCTGAGGAGAGCAGTGGAAATTTCCTCCAAAAAATGCCCACCAACACATAATCATTTTGCATAAAATATTTTAGGATGTCACAGGTTCCCTAAAGTTCATCAATTACACCTTTCTTTCACCTTTTCCTGAGGTTCATGGAGTCAGCCTTGCAAATATCTTTAAGTATTATCATAGAGCTCATTCTCTAAAATATTGGTTGAATTTCCCATGGCCTAAAAATGTAAACAAATCTCTCACAAATAGTCTAACTAGAGTAGGATCCATGTTTAAGAAAATGTACACACGGGTGAATAGAATGATATGGAAATATCACAGATCATGTATGGGATACCTAAGGATAAATTCAAAGCTCTACAGTTCTTATCCATCTTTCCTCACCATTCAGGGAAGCTGTGAAAGGGTTAACGAAGTGTCATTGGCTCTTCATCTAGAGAATAGTTGAAGCTAGGATTTAAACCCAAGGAGTCTGGTAGTTCCAGAACCCACTTTTATATTTTTTTAAACTGTAACACCATAGACCTCCTTAGGCTAGTTAAAAACACATGTTTTTAGTTTAGTTTTTATTTGTTACTGCGATTGGAATCTAACCCAGCTCTTTCCGCATGCTAGGCAAGCACTCTACTACTGAGCTACATCTCCAGCTCCACAAAACACATTTTGATATATAATTAATACATTTGCTAATTCATCTTCTCTGGATGCTGAGAGTTCGACCCTGAACTGTGAGGCTAACAAAATGTTATAAAAGAAACAAACCAAAAATTCATTTAGCTGAAATTGTAAAATATTCCCATGTTTGTTTGTACATCTGACTGACCAGATTTATTAGATTTCTATGGTATCAAATCTTCAGTGGGAAAGATGGCATTATGTAAAGGGCATATATTCCCCAAGTCAACCAGCTTCTGGACCAGGTAGTGTTCTCTTTAACAGCTTCCATATGCTCCTTTGTCCTTGAGTAGTACACAGTAGGATGCCACTATTACATTTTTAAATGACAAATAATTTTAAGTGGACAATAACAGTTTTTAAGGGTTAAGTTTAGAATTATGCCCTTTAGTAAAATTAATTTTTACTAAATAATAATAAATATTTCAAGACTTGTGGCTAGGACTTGAAAGCAAAGCAACCACTTCATCCTTGGGAAGTATATGAAACAGTTTTCTGACCACACAACTGTGTGAGCTCATTGCCAAGGTCTTCAGAAGGGCAGACTATTCATAAACTCCTTTGACTTAGCTAACAATATAGAAAAAGCCTTTTTTTCCATTGCTAAAGGATAGTTAAGAAAAAAAAGTGTGATGAAGCTGGATATATCTCATTGAAATAAAAATGACTTCCTTGTTTCTGCATAAGCAAAATATGCCACTTAGAGGAAAAAAGAATTTATGAATAGAAATAGAATCAGGTCACAGTGCATTTCCATATTCCCCATGGGATGTTATTACTCAAGTTCTGTGTTTTTACCTCTTTTATAATACCTGTCATTCTTCCTTGTACTTCAGACAGCAGTTCATCCACCCTTGCTGTATTCTTAACTCTTCAGGGTGGTTATCATGTCTTTATTTATCTTTGAACGCACTTCCTGTGCCCTGTCCCTTTTTTTGCACCAATTTCTGCTCCACTTGGGATTTTGTGCTCACAGATGTGCCATGAATATTTATGAGATTAAAGTGAGTGGTCCAATATCAATTTGGGAAATTTTTGACCCATTTGTACAAATTATTTAAAATATTCCCTGTCCCACTGAGGTAGTGAGACCTTGAGATCAGTGTTCACCTTTCCCCTTTAAACAGGTCAATACAATCAGGATGTTAATTTCTTCTAAAACAGAGCTTTTACCTCCTCATAGTTTAGCATGTCTGTCCCTGATTACCACCATCCTTGTGGTCTGTCTCAACTTATCCCAGTTGACAACCCTGTTCTGATATCCTCTATAACACCTCTGTGGACCTTCAGATTTTACTTAAATAGGCATTAACCTAAATAAGAAAAAGTTTATCTCTCTAGTGAGCCAAAGAGCACATAAATTTGGAACTTTCTTGTAATGGAGAGGGAGGATAAGCTGAGCCATAAGAAGAAATTCATTGTTGAGGTACCTGCTTTCCAGACCAACTCTTTTTCTATGCTATAGAGTATTTCTTATTTTTTAAAGTTTTATGTTTTGCAATACTGGGGTCAAGCCCAGGGCCTTGAGCAGGTGAGGCAAGTGCTCTACCACTGAGCTACCTTGGCACAGTGTTTTTATACTGATTGTTTCTCTTGCCTCCCTCTCTTTTGTACTACCCTTTCTCTTTCTTTCCTTCCCTCTCTTGACTCTTTTGTTCATGGAAAAGATTGTTCCAAATCCTTCAAGTTGTGTCAAGCCTTTAGAATCTTAGAATGTATGTGGAAATTTCTTTTTCAATGTTTAAAGTGTTTATTTCATTGCTTTTATATTATTTTTATATTCAAATTGTCTTTGAGAGCTCCAGAATTGAATGCAGAACTTAAAGTTTAAATTTACATCAAAATTTTCAAGTAATACTCTTCTAAATTGTCTTCAAATTATTTATCAAGAAAGATGAGAGAAACATGATTCCACACTCTACCCCCATTTTGTCAAGTTGTCCAGGATATTTTCATAACATTTTTGAGAAGTATTAAAAGCTTCTCTATTAAGAATAGCCTTTCTTTGCAATCTGATGTCTTTACAGCTGTGTCTCTGGCTCTCAGTGGAATCTTATTATTCCCAGCTGATCTCTGAAGGAAGGTAGGCTGCACTGGAGCTCCACTGAATGGGCTCAGGAAAGTCCTTTTATAGAATTTATTGAGCATTACTTTTGTTTTTGCTTTACATTGCTTATTTATTTTAAATTGACAAATAATTGTGTATATTTATGGGGTACAATATGATACTTTGATCTATGTAAACTCATTGCCCAGATCAATGTTTTCCTATTTTATTTTTAATAGCAGCTTAACATTTTCAGGTCTTAAGTCTTTTTCCATTTTGAGTTCACTTTGTATACATAGTGTGAGATTTGAGTTCACTTTGTACACATAGTGTGAGAGCAATACCTATTTTCATTCTTTTGCTTGTACACATCCAATTTTCCTGACACCATTTATTGTGTGTTTTTGGCACTTTTGCCCAAAATAGATTGACTGTCAATACTGGGGTTTATTTCTGGGCATTCTATCCTATTCCACTGGCTGACATGTCTTTATGCCAGTACCAAGCTGCTTTAGTTACAATAGCTTTGTAATATATTTTAAAATAAGGGAGTGATATGCCTCCAGCTTTGCACTTTTCTCTCAGGATTACTTTTGATATTTAGGGTTTCTTCTGTTCCATACAAGTTTTTAAGATTTTTAAAGATTATTTGAGCATTTTTTCTTGACTCATTAATGAAATCAAGTTGTTAGCTGGAAATCAACCATGATGCGGGCATTTACCTCACAAAAATGGGCAGGGGCAACAAATAAGTCCTCCCCTCGCCTCTGCCTTTTGCTTAGAATTGATTGTTAAGTATGTATTGGAACGCCATGTAAGGTTGATGCTTGGTCTAGGTGCCTTCTTTATGCTATGTACTGCTATAGCTTCATCAGCTATTATGCCTTAGCTTCTGGGGATAAGGCAAGCAATCCCCCTTTGTCCCAAGTCTTACAAATGGCTTGATTATTAATCAAGTGATCATTTGGCTTTGCTTCCTTTGTTTGGCTCATGCTTCTGAGTATGTTAGCTCTGGACAGAACCATAGATGAGAGAGCTAAAGCCCAGAGTGATTAATGACTTACAAGGTCATAATCCTAGTTAGAGGTTAAGTTGACATAGAACTCCAGATTTTCCAAGTTCCAGGTAGGTTTTGTTGCTGTTATGTAACTCTGTCTCCCACAACATAAAAACTCCTATGTCATGAACGTTCCATTGTAATGAACTTCAGAAAGCACTGCATGTTACAGAATAATAAGTACATTTATTTTTATTTTTATTTTTTGGTACTTGGGATTAAACCCAGGGATGCTTAACCACTGAGCCACTTTTGCAGCCCATTTTATTTTTTATTTTGAGATAGGGTCTCCCTAAGTTGTTTAGGGCCTCACTAAGTTGCTGATGCTGGCTTCAAACATGCCATCCTCCTGCCTCAGCCTCCTGAGCCACTGGGGTTGCAATGGCATGTAAAAAGATACTACTTCTAATAATACTAATCTTCCCTTTTTCTTAATCTGAAGAGTGAGTAAGATATATCAAGAAAAATAGAAAATATAAGATGTTCATCCAAAAACAAAACCCTAACAAATTAATATGTGTTGGGACACATAATTTCAAACAATTGGCCATCATCATTTTTCAACTCTTAAATATCTGGATCTAGCTCTCATGATCTTTCACCAAAATGAGACCTTTTTTCCCTTCAATAATTTGGTGTCTTCCAACTGACTTGTCAAAAGAAACTATGTCTTTAGCAAGAAAGAGAAAGATAGAGGGCAGCCTGGGTTCAGGGAGCTATCTGTCCTTCAGAAGACCTTGGCTGTATAATGTACACATCTGAAGAGGTAGTCAGGAAAGTGGATAGAAGCTTATAGAGGGGGTCTACCTACATCCTCTCTTTTCCATCCCTCTAGAAAGAAATGCAGTGTTTCTTCTCATTGTTTATGAAGAACAGGGAGACTTCGGAGGCAAAACCGATGAAGGAAAAATGAGTGTTCTGTCAAAGTCAAGGTGAAGATTGAACAGGGGAAGTGAGCAGGGCTCAGAGGTATTATTTTTAGAGAATGTAAACAAGAGAACTTGCCTCGAAGAAGGGTTTTTGCAAGCCCCAGTAATTGGATAGGTTTGGCTGCCTGAATGAGGGCCCCCTGGTTGTTTCTCATGAATGCTCCACTTGTGATCAGGCGTGATTCAAACACAACATGAGGATTGGGAAGGTGATAACTACCAGCCTCAGTAGAGAGAGAAAGAGAGAAAAAGAGAAAAGGGGGGAGGGGGAGGGAGAGAGAATGAATGTAAATATGATACCAGCGGGTCAATAGAAGTGGTTTCATTCTGTCTGCACAGGACTGCAGATGAGGTCTGACAGAGCAGCATTACTTCATTAATGCATCACAATGGTGAAGAGCCCCTGAAGGGCAGGTTGAGCAGCAGCAGCAGCAGCAGCAGCAGCAGTCTGTCACCCTGGCTGCAGGCTGCAGCTCTCAGGAAGCTCAGCCTAGAAGAAAGGCAACAATAGACCCAAGAAGATGTCATGGGCTGTGACTTCCTGTTTCTCCTCCTGCACCATTGTATTCTCTTTCTTCTTTTCCTTTTCCTCCCTGAGTCCTGCACTACCCCATCCCTTTATGCCTCCCTCCCATCCTCCTTGTGTTTCCATCTCTTTGCTATTTCTTGGGGAAAAAAAATCTCTTTTCTGACTGGGCAGAGCATTTATAACAAAGGAAAGATAGATAGGTGGCCTAGATGCTGAAGCAGAGTAGAGAGCTTTTAACTGCAGGAGTGTTAGGATATGAACACTCCTATTAGGACAGAAATGAGAAAATCCTAAGAGAACATGTATGCTGAATTGTTCAGAGCGGGAAGAAAACCTTTCTAGGGAAATCACCTACCAAACGATTCAAAATGCTAAAATAAAGCCATTTCCCTGCAAGCAGTTTTCCTTTTTTACTTTGGAAATAACAAATGAATGTCCCCAGGTACCTCTAGTTACCCTACTGTTCATGGCTCGGTCCCCAGCCTCAGGGGTTTCTCTTTTCTTGTTGCTCCCAGACATCCATTTGCTTCCTGAAATTATATCTCCTTTTTCAAGGCCAGAGAACATAACTCCTTCTCCCTTCTCTGCCAGCTCCTTTAAACTCTGTCCCTTTCTGGCTGAGTCTGAAAAATGGAATGGCAGTCCTGCCACCCTGCTCGCTCAGTCATTTGAACCATGTCTTCTGATTGCTGCATTATTGATCTGGCTGTGGCCTGTCCAGAGAAATGGAAAGACCAAATGATTGTGAAATAAATTTAGTAATCCTCCTTGGCATCTTCTTCTTTTTCTGTACTTGGTTAGAGCAACACTAAAGCTATTTATTTTGTCTTTGCAATTTGTGGGAAAGTGAGAAGGCCATGAAGGAGTTTTAAGACAAGTTGTCCTGACTTTCCTCGGATGATTTGCCTTTCCTAGCTATAGTTATCTAAGTACTATAAATCACTATGAACAATGGATCATGAGCAAGTATTACAATATCTGTTAGAGACTACCATTTTTTTTTGCTTTTTTATATATAGAAAAATATAAGCAGACTCAGAATATTATCAAATTTACTTAAAGCAAGGCTTGTTTTCAGAAGTAGAATCTTGCAGGCTGTAGGATGTTGATGTGAATTTTTCTTGGCCTGCTCATTTATGCAAGGTTTCTAAGTTTCGTAGGTTTAATGTAGCCCTCATGAAAAATAAAATCACAGACCATAGTTTTAGAGTATAGTTTCAGAATTTATATGCAATAACTAGTTAAGACTGAAAACTTAAAACACAGTTTGAAAACACACATATTTGCATGATTTCATGAATCTAGACCTCAATTCTATGCCAATTAATGTTGAGATGACGTCTTAACTTAGTGTTTTGTTGCTTTTGGTTTCTGAATTACTCAAAAAATGCCCATTGAGAAGGAAAGGATATAGAATAGTTTGGCTTGGATTTCATTTAGTTTTGTCTTATCTAACTCTGTCCCCAGATTATGGATTCTCCAATGGAAATATCAGTATTGCTTGTCTTTTTATCTTTTAATGAAGCTTTGCCTGATGTTTGTGCATAATAGTATAGGTTAATTGTTAGTGTAATAAAATCCAAACCATATTTTAAGTCTTTTAATCTCAAAACAATATTTAGAAAACTGGTAGAAGGCAGGAAATAATTAAGATTAGAGCCAAAATTAATGTAATTGAAAATTGAAAAAGTACAAATGATCAGTACAGCAGAAAGCTGGTACTTTGAAAAGATAAACAAGATTGATAAACCCTTAGCCTTACTAACCCAAGAGAGAAGACTCAAATAAACAAAATTAGAGATGAAGAATGAGATATTAATACAGACATTGCTGAAATCCAGATGATCATTAGGAACTATTCTGAAAACTTGTATTTCAATAAAGTGAAAAATCTAGATGGTATCAACAAATTTCTAGACAAATATGACTTAGCCAAATTGAACCAAGAGTGTATAGGAAACCTAAACAGACTGATATCAAGCCTTCAGATTGAAACAATAATAAAAAGACTTCCAATAAAGAAAAGCCAAGTTTCAGGTGAATTCTCAGCTGAGTACTACCAGACCTTTAAAGAGAAACTAATGCCAATACTCCTCAAGTTATTCCATGAAATAGAAAGGAAAGGAGCACTCTGAATTCATTCTATGAAGCCAGTATCACCCCAATACCAAAACCAGATTAAAGAACATCAGACACAAAAATTCCTAATAAAATATTAGCAATCTGCACTCAGAAACACATTAAGATGATTGTACACCATGATTAAGTAGGTTTCATTCCAGGGATGCAAGTTTGGTTTGACATTCACAAATCAGTAAATAATTCAACACATAAATAGAATAAGGGCAAAAAATCACACAATCATCTCAATAGATGCAGAAAAAGACTTCCACAAAATCTAGCACCCATTCACATTAAAAACAAGGGAAAAATTAGGAATAGAAGGAACATACATCATAAAGGCTACATAGGACAAACCCAAAGTCAGCATCATACTGAATGGAGAAAAACTAAAACATTTCCTCTAAAATCAAGGACAAAACTGGGCATGGTGGTGCATGCCTGTAATCCTAGCACTTTGAGAGGCAGAGACAGAATTGCAAGTTCAAAGCCAGCCTCAGTAATGGCAAGGCACTAAGCAACTCAGTGAGACCCTGTCTCTACACAAATCACAAAGTAGGGCTGGGGATGTGGCTCAGTGGTTGAGTACCTATGAATTCAATCCCCGGTAACCCCTCCCCTCAAATAAATAAAATAAAATCAAGAACAAGACAAGGATGTTCATTCTCACCACTTTTATTCAATTTAGTTCTTGAAACTCTAGCAATCAGACAAGTGAAAAAAATTAAAGGTAAAAAATAGGAAAAGAAATCAAATTATCACTTTGCTTAGGACATAATTCTATACTAAGAAGATCCAAAACACTCCACCAACAGACTTATATAGCTGATAAAAAATTCAGAGAAGTATCAGGATGCAAGATCAACAAGTGAAAATCAATAGCTTTCCTATGCTCCAACAATCTTCTGAGAAAGAAATCAAGAAAGTAATTCCATTTACAATACCCTCAAAACTAAAACAACAACAACAACAAAATGCTTGGAAATAAATTTAACCAAGGAGGTGAAAGACTTGTATAGTGAAAATTACAGAACACTGAAGAAACAAATTGAAGAAGAACTGAGGAGCTGAAAAACCTACCATGTTCTCAGATAGGCAGAATTAATAGTGTCAAAATGGCCATATTATGAAAAATGATACACAGATTCAATACAATACCTATCAAAATATCAAAGACATTCTTCAAAAAAACTAGAAAGAAATCCTAAAATTCATATGGAAGAATAAAGCCCCAGAGTACACAAAGCAATACTGAGCAATAAGAGTGATGTTAGAGGCATCACAATATCTGGTTTCAAATTATATTACAGAGCTATAGTTACAAAAACAGTATGGCAATCGCATAAAAACAGACATGAAAACCAATGTAAGAGAAGAAATGTCACAGAGCAAAATTCATATAGATATCCATCTGATAGTTTCCAAAATCATAATTAGAGAAAACTTTTAACAAGTGGTGCTGGGAAATATGGATAAACAGATGTCGAAAAATGAACTAGATTTCTTTCTCTTCCTATGCAAAAAAAATCAAATTAATGCAGATCAAAGACCTAGAAATTAGATCAGAAACCACTGCAACTGTTAGAAGAAAATACAGGGTTAACACTCTAGTATGTTGGCATAGGCACTGACTTCCTTAATGAAACTCCTGAAGCTCATGAAATAAAACTAAGAATGGAATGAATTCAAATTAAAAGACTTCTGCACAGGAAAAGAAATAAGAGCATGAAGACAGAACTTATAGAAGGGGAGAAAGGGGAGAAAATCTTTGCCAGCAACTCTTGTGATAGGAGATTAATATTCAGAATATATATAAAACTCAAAAACTTAACAAAAAATCAATAAACAGGCAAATGAGCTAAATTAACTATAGAAATTTCTCAGAAAAATACAGATAGCCAACAAATACATGAAAAAATGTTCAATGTCTCTACCAATCAGGGAAATGAAAATCAAAAGTACATTGAGATTTCATGTCTCCCCACTTAGAATGGCAATCATCAAGAGTAATAAATGCTGCAGAGAATGTGGGAAATATAGTATGTTTATACATTGTTGGTGGGACTGCAAATTAGTACAACCATTCTGAAAAGCAGTATGGAGATTCCTCAAAAGTCTAGAAATGGACCCACAATATGACCCAGCAACCCCACTCCTTGGTATTCATTCAAAAGAACTAAAATTAGCATACTATAATAATATATGCATACCAGTGTTAATAGCAGCACAATCCGCAATAGCCAAATTATGGAACCAGTCTAGATGTCCCTCAATAGACCACTGAATAAACAAAATGTGGTATAAATACACAAGAGAGTTTTACTCCACCATAAACAAGAATGAAATTATGTCATTTGCTGGTGTATGTATAAAACTGTTGAACAGCATGCTGAGTGAAATAAGGCAGTCTCAGAAAGTCAAGGATAGAACGTCCTTTCTTATATGAGGAAGCTAGAGAGAAATTAGAAATAAAAAAAGTGTGTGTGGAGTATCCCATGAAAATAGAAGGGAGAACAGTGGAAGAGAGAAAGGGGACTAAGGGGTAAAGAGGAGGGATAAAAAAAAAGTGGATAAGTGGAAGACAGCAAAATGAAATTAACCAAACTATATCATATACATGTGTGAGCATATCACAATGAATTAACTTTTATTTAAGTGTAAAGCAATAAAAATTAATTAAAAATAAACCAATAAAAATATTTTAAAATAAAAACAATATTTGGGTACATATGAAGTGAGGAGGGAGGGAATACAGAGAAATTCCTAAAAACTGAACTTGGTAAAAAATTTAATTTTAGGTTTTAGCTAATAGTTCTTTCAATATATGAAATCAAAAAAGAGATAAAATCAAGCTATGAAATAAAAATACTCCTTAAGAAAAACAAATGAACTGAGATACTCATCAGGCAAATAATGAATGAGTAAGCATTTTCAAGTAGGTAAGTTGTATATGCTGAAGAAGTAGCTGGAATTACCTTTACAAAAGGCAAAATAATTGATAGACCTCTGCCTTATGAGATTTGGAAATGACATATACATCATCCCCTAATTTTTTTTTTTCAGAACAAGAGAATATTAAATGACCAAAGAGAAGAAAAACACATAGAACAAGATATTAGTTCCAAGAATCAAAAATGAAGGCTGGAGAAGAAAGTCAACTAAAGAAATTGGGCAATGAGTCACATAAGTGAAAATATTGCCTGTGGCCCTTGTTACTGGCTTTATGCTCAGTGCGATTTGGCAGCACTCACTATGCTTATAAGCCTAGTCTCAGTGCTGCTAGATGAGTGCACAATGCTACGATATTTTTTTTTTTTTTTTTTTTTTTGGTACTGGGGATTGAACTCAGAGGTACTCTACCACTGAGCCACATCCCCAGCCCTATTTTGTGTTTTATGTAGAGACAGGGTCTCACTGAGTTGCTTAGTGCCTCGCCATTGCTGAGGCTGGCTTTGAACTCGCGATTCTCCTGTCTCATGCTACGATATTTTATTAAGCATTTCAGGGTAGCATCTCTGCCTTTATACCTCTCTAGGTAACTATTTCTCTTCCTTCTTTCATTCTTGATCTGGTCTTTGTCAATCTCTGTGTATGACTTTTGTTAGCTAGTGCAAACAGAACCACTACAAACTTGTTCCATAATAAAGAGGAAGTTTGGTGAATACTGAGTTTTAGTTTATCATTGGGAATCTGATGAAGATGTGACCTGATGCAGTTTTCTTCATGTTTCTTGGTGGGTTTATTGGTTTCTTCTAAGTATGTGTTTACATATTTCATCAAACTTGGAAATTTTTGATCATTATCCCTTTAAATGATTTTTTTTCTTGTCTTGCTCTCTTTTATCTTCTTCAAGAGCTCTAATCACGAGTATATTAGACCACATGAAGGTACTCCACAGCCCATGGGTGCTCTGTTCAGATTTTTGTTAGTCTCTCCCGTGTTTCACTTGAATTGTTTCAGCTGCTATGCCTTCAAATATGTAAATCTTTTTTTCTTCATTTTCAGATCTGCTGTAAATCCTATGCAGCATATTTTTCATCTCAGACATCATTTTTATCTCTAGAAATTAGATTAGGATGTTTTTAATATCTTCCATGTCCATCTTCCTGTATCTTTTTGAATAAATGGAACAATTATAGTGACTGATTTCATATCCTTGTCTGCCTATTCTAACATGTTCTTGGTTCTGGGTCACTTTGGATTTTTCTCCTCATTTTAAGTCTTGTTTTCTAGCTTTGTGTGTGTGTGTGTGTGTGTGCTTGGTAGTTTTTGACAGGATGTGAATTCTGTTTTGTTGGGTCCTGACTAGGTTTTTATTCCTACAAATCTTGATCTTCGTTCTGGGATGACTTTAAGTTTCTTTAAGCTTTGTTAGGTGAATCTAGATCTACACTTAATCTAGAGTTAATTTTGCCTGTTACTGAGGCAAGGCCCTTTTGAGATCTTTACCTAATGCCCCATCAGTCATACAGATTTCCAGTCTGGCTGGGTGGTGGTGGTTGGCTGAGGTGGTTGGTTGGGGTGGCAGGGGAGCCACTATTCTCAACTTTGCATGAGTTCTGTGAACTCTTCCCTCTGCTTCTATCCTAGAGTAGTTTTCTCACCTGCACAGGCTGATCAGAGCTCTGCAGAACACTCACAGAGGCCTCCCGCAGATCTCTCTGTGCAAGTCTCTCTTCTGCTGTGCTCTATTCCTCAAACTCTGGCCTGCATATTCTTCCCAATTCTCATTTCCATCTCCTCACCTCTGGGAGCTGCTGGGTTCTGTCTGATTTTCCTCCTTTTCACCTTGGCCTGGAAGTCTCTCTCAAGGAGTTAACCTTGAGCAACGGTAGGGCTTATCTCATTGGTGTCCAGCCTTTCAGGGGTCCACATCTTTCATTGTCTGATTTTCAACATCTTCAAAACTGATGTTTCATATATTTTCTCCAGTATTTCTGATGTTTCTGGTGAGAGATCTTTCAAGTAGATCTGAACCTTTGCTACATCTTCTTGACCAGAATCACCAATCCTTGCATTTTTTAATCTTTAAAATGACACTTTAATTTTCATCTTTATCTAAGGAGTTAAGAAGGTAACAAGAATATGTAATTTTAGAATTCATTTATGTAACTTACAGATAGGCCATTTTATCAAAGATTTATAGATATTCATGTTAACGGATAAGATAAAATAGGGCCAATAGCCCAAATATTTATCTTTAATCAACTGAAATTTGTTGAGTGCTTGCTTTGTGCCAAGCCACGGGCAAAATACTGATCAGAGCATGCCAACAGTTCTCTGCACTGTTGATACAGGGTGAATGACCTTTGTCATGTTCCAAGAAGGCACTCACTGACTGCTCAAGAGAGGCTTAACTTTACCTGATATCAAGGTTGAAATTCTTCATGCAGTTTCTCATTAAGGAAAAACACGAGTGAAGACAGCCGTGCCCTTATGCTTCACCCTGCACTTCTTCCTTATTTACTCTCTTCTGAGCACTTTTTCACTCTCTGAACTTTGGACTTAGAACTCTGTGCCTTTATTCATGTAGTACCTTGGTCTTTCTCTCCCTCAGTGCCACTCTCAACTTTCCAGGAAGCCTTCTCTTTCCAGGAAGTCAAGGCTTGGTGCCCACCGAAAGAGATCCCACACTCTTTTATATTTCATTTAGACGTAGCTCTTGTAAAATGGGGTTATAATGGTTTTCTTGTCCATTTTCAATTCAAACTGTAAGCTTCCTAAAAGGAGAGATGATGATTGCATTCTGTATTCTCAGGGATTCGGATATGATATCTGGAACACAGGCAATATCAATCATCTTTAATGGATTCATGGCATGAATGAGTTAATCCTAAAACAAATAGAGGAACCAAATTCAAAGTCCTAATTCTCAATAAGGCCCCTCATTATTTGTTCATAAGATAGTGCCAAAGTATAAATTTGATGAGGCATCTAGCAACAGTTCAGGCACTCACTTAACTGCTGATTCAGCAGAAGATCATATAGGTGAAAATGTAAGATTGATTGATTGATTGATTTTTATGCTGGGGATTGAACTTAGAGTTTTGCATATGCTTAACCTGCTCTCTAGCACTACGCTACACAACTGGTCCAAAATGTAAGACATTATTGTTCTACTACTTCAAAGTTTGGGTCAGAGCAAAACATTTTACTTTACATGGTCTTTCTGTAATTTTTCATGCCTTTCAGATTATTATTAATAATGCTTTGTATGGTTTGAACATTTGAATCCCTCCCAAATTTATATATTAAAGCTTAAACCTCCAGTGTGATGGTATTTGAAGGTGGGGTCTTGAGGAAGTAACTAGGACATGAGGAAGGAATACTTCTGAATGGGATTAGTGCCCATGTGAAAGAAACATGAAAGATGATCTGTCTCTTCACCATGCAGAGATATAATGAGAAAGGCCTCCTGTGAGCTAGAGAGTGGGCCCTTACCAGATACACAAGCTGCTGGCACCTTGAACTTGGTCTTCCAGCCTCCAGAACTCTGCAAAATAAATTTCAATTGTTTAAATCATTCAGCACATGGTAATCTGTTATGGTAGCTTGAACTGACTAAGACAACACCATCATAAGTTATTTTAGTAATAAGAATTTCATTAATAAGAAGTTTCCTGAAGGGGCTGGGGTTATGGCGCAGTGGTAGTATGCTCGCCTGGCATGCATGAGGCACTGGGTTCGATCCTCAGCACCACATAAAAATAAAATAAAGATATTCTTTCTGCCCACAACTAAAAAATAAATGTTTAAAAAAAAAAAGAAGTTTCCTGAAAGTACCTCCTCCTTTATCAACACTCACTCCTTTTATGTAACTAAGAAGCTGGTTGCACAGAAGCCATTAAACCAAATGAAGATAGAGCCCTTTGATCTTGGCTGGTCTTTCATTCTGCCACCGAGGTGTGCTTATTATGCTTATGTTATCTAATATGATGATCATCATTATTTTGATGGGAAATTTAGGGATTATTTTATTTGAGTGACTAAGGTTTCTTGGCATGGTGTTTAAAGAAACTACTTGTAGATGACAGAAAATGACCAATTTTACCTTAAAAATAGAAATTAAAAGAAGTTTGGTTTTCTATGAAGGGAACTAAATAGCTTTTATCCCAGTATAATTGAAAGCATGAAGATTAAATGTCAAACACCAAGACATCTTCCATATATAGTGTTTTCTTTTCTATTTTGGAGAAAGGAATAAGGGACCTTTCCCTACACTGGGTGATGCAGGGGGTACTGAAATTGAGTCTGGTGGCATGGGCCTGGCCCATGCCTGCATTTCCTGTTCTCTCTTGATTAACTGTGGTGATGTGGTTGACATTCAGCAAACCCTGAAGACAGACCATGTGCCAAGGATATTTAGGTAGTAAGACATTACCTCTGCCCTCAAGGAGAAGAGGTCAAATTGCTGGGTTTCTGAGATGGAGGCCTAGTATATCTCACTTACTTTTCGGTTCAATAGCTCCTAGTCCAGGGCACATATTTTAATAACTATTTATCAAATGAATGGATGGATTCTGCTATAGTAAAGCAGAGATGTACTGGAAACTAGAACAAATTAAGAGATTATGGAGTGAGAATGAAATTTCTGCTGGCTTTGAATGTGAGGAGGCTCTGAGCAAGACTTCACAGAGATGTGGCATTTGAGTTAGAGCTTTGTTTGAGAAGTTTTTCACACAAAGAAAATAGAAGACAGCATTTCAGTGGTTATTGAGACCAGTGGCAGGTAGATCTGCTAAGGAGTTTATCTGGGAATGAAGGAAAGATAAAACAAAGATCTTGTTGAAAGTATTGTTGAGTGGAATTGAGAAAATCAAGTCAATGGCCATTTGAAGCTGATATGCATAATAGGGTTATAGAATTGTCAGGAAGGCCTCAAGAAGGCTCTGTAAAGGCCACCCTGGGAGGGAGGGCACTGCAAAACCTCACTAGTCCCTTTTACTCCATCTAATTTTCCTCTCCCAGCAAGCACATAAGCTCCCTAAGAGGACTCACTTATCCTTTGGCTTATTGTGTTCAGTACCCAGGACAGTTCCCGACACCTGTAGGTTCAGCTTTTGCTGAATGGAGGATTCAGTCGTTGCAAATGCATCCTCAAAGATGACTGTGTTGTGTATTTGTACCTTGATGAAATCTCATTGCTTTCCCTATGGTCCATATTCTAGGATGGAGAACTTCTATGTCCAAACTTTATATTTCTGTATTTGTCCCTTCTATTTGTGCTGGTGTTTTGCAGCAAGACTAGAAATCAGCAGCATGTTGTAGGAAGGAGTAAGTTTGCACAGGAAAGTCTAATTAAACTTGATTAAACTTTCACAGTGGAGTTCCCATATTGCCTGTGTGTGGCCATGGGAGGGGCCTTTAAGCATAAGAATTCTAATGAGAATTAATATTGATTGAGAACTTTGCTTAGCACTTCACACATATTCTTTCATCTTTCTTTTTCTTTGCTTCTTTCCTTCTCCCCTCCCTCCCTTCCTCCCTTTTTCTTCCTTCCTCCCTCCCTCCCTCCCTCCCTTCTTCCCTTCCTCCCTCCCTCCCTCCCTCCCTCCCTCCCTCTCTCTCTCTCCCTCTCTTTCTTTCTTTCTTTCTTTCTTTCTTTCTTTCTTTCTTTCTTTCTTTCTTTCTTTCTTTCTTTCTTTCTTTCTTTCTTTCTTTCTTTCTTGTGTGGTACTGGGGATTGAGCCCAGAGATGCATGGTGTTCTACCATTGAGTTATATCCCTGATCCTTTTCCAGTTTTTCAATTTTGAGATAGGGCCTTGCAACAATTCTCAGGCTTTCCTCAAACTTGCAATCCTACTGCCTCAGCATCCCAAGTTGCTGGGATGGTGGTAGTGTGCCACTGGTGCCCAGCTTCATTTAATTTTCAGAACAACCCTGTTTTACTTAATCTTTCAATGGCCAATTATAACTTTCCCCCAGTTTACAAATAAGTAAACTGAAGCTTAGAGATGCTGTACAACTTAAGAAGGTTTCAAGCTAGCTAGAAAAACACATTCTGGATCTGGTATCTAATTATAACTTGAAATTCAGAGTTAAGGCTGAATATAGGTATAAAGCAGTCCAGGGTTCAGTCCAAGAGATAAAGACCTGAAGATGTCCCTACTTTTTAGATGCTGTCCTCATTCTCCGCTCCTCATTCTACCACCCCAGGAGTATATTGGACATACAGAGAATAGCAGATTTCAGCGTAGAGATGCATTGTGAGTTTCCTTTGCTTGATGGTGTAAATTCATCAAACAACAGGGAAATATTTCAATTAGTGACTCTGAGTCTAAGGTAGGTGATGTCTAATCAGCCAGCAAACTCATGTCCCCTGGCATGAGAAAGTCAACTTTCTGTGACACTAGGTTCTCAGGTGAGAGCCCAAGCAAACATAATGCTCCATGCCTGTTTTCTTAGAGAAGACCAAATTCATGGTTTCAGAGAGCAGAAGGTCAGAGCACTAAAATGGATGCATTAGAATGAAGCTGGTTTTCATCACAAAGCTTCATATAAATATTATGCTGGCTCTATAAGACACTCAATGTTTGGTTTCTGAACCTATTAATATATAATGAGGGTACGATGTAATTAATATCGTTTGTTTTGATTTTCTGTTAAATCCGCTTTAGTAATAAGAATTCAAAGTAATTATTCAGAAAGCCTTTTCAACAAATGTCAGTTTTCATTGATTAAAAATCAAGTCGGTGCTTCATTTGAAATGATATTTACAAGCATGCTTTAACCAGAAATGAATAATTATCAGGTTATTGAACTGCAAGTTATCTGCAAGAATTGTCTGCTTTTTTTCCCTTTGTGCACTAGGGCTTGATCTCAAATAATAATAATACAGTAAACCTGAGAGCATTGGAAGAAAGTACCATGCTTTTGCTTATAATTTTCTCATATAATGTTAAAACATTTTGTTTTCCACTTTGGTGCTAGGAATGAAACCCAGGGCTTCATGCATACAGGACAAGCCTTTACCATGGAGCCACATCCTCTGCCCTTACTACAGTATTGATACTCTAATTTCCCTTTTCATTGGTTGTAGAATCACGCAGAGCCAGGCATTGTTAGTTGGGGCTGACTCAAAGCTGTTTATCACATAGTGATTTAAAATTCCTCTGCTTCCTGTGGTCTGCTGCTGTGAATGGTGGTTATGCCATGCCAACTCACTTCTTCTCACTCTGAAATGCCTTTTGTTTCTATGTATTTCTTTTTCATTCCTTTGCATAAAACGATGAAAAAGTAGTCTGTCATCTGTTGTTCACAGAACTGTGTTGTGCTGAAAGAAACGTGAATTCAGAGCCATTTGTTTTTGCTGGGATGAAGGAAATGTGCACAATAACAGCCCCAACAAATTTAGGCTGCAGTGTATTCATATTTACAAATAGGTGTGTACATATAAATCAAGTCACCAAAACTATGCACTGCATGGATTGTAAAATAACATTCTTAGTGTGACTAATTCTTATTTGAAGTACTCCAACAACATGAAAAAAACCCCATAAATATGTCCTCCCTTGCTTTACTTTCTCATTATCCTTTGTACAAACCACTCTTGTAGGTGCTTGCAATAAGGCAACAAATAAGTGGCCCAAAGAGCAAGACTCTACTATGTGTATATCATATTCAAACCAGGGAAACTGACATTAACAAACCAGCACAGAAAAGATGCAACTTGTTAGACATTGAGAGGTGCCATCCAGGAAGATCAAGCAGGGAAATGGATGGAGAGGGCTAGGCAGGGAGTTTTCATTTATGATTGGGTTGTCAGAAAAACTTTCCTGAAAAGGTGATAGTTGAGAAAAAGTTTGAAGAGTGTGAGCAAGTGAATCATGTGGGAACCTGAGGGAAGAGCATGATAGCCTCAGGAATCAGAATGTGCAAATGTCTTGCTGTGGTCGATGGCTGATCATGGAAGCAGAACAAGGAGGCCAATGTATCTGGTGCAAGATGAAAGTAGAGATGAGTAAGAGTGAAGGAAGATTTAATTGGGAAATCCTATAATGACATTCCTAGTCCCTGACAGCCCACATCTATCATGAAAGAGAATTGTTAAAACCATTGGTGGATAAAAGGCAGTTGATCTGCAAGACGGCTTTTGTCTTTCTGAGTCTTTCCCTGTGTAATCACTAGAAACTAAACCACTTGTCTGACAGCCACTGAAATCTATCCTTCCGCATGTCTGGTTGCTGGGACCCAGTCAGAATTTAGCCTTGCCATGTTAACTAGGCCTGTATGGTTTGGGAGAATTTTTAAATTTTAAGATAAAGTTAACAGGAAAGAAAAATACAGAAATGAGAAGAATGATCATTTGGTTGTAATTGAAAGAAATATTTTGTATAGGTGTAAGAGTTAAATGTGGCAGAATTTTTAGATGTAATGCTTTCTTCTAAATTGAGATATTCTGGTAATTAATTTCCTATGAGAAAATTGGGCCAAATTTTTAAATACCATATTCCTGATTTTTGACCCTTGGAATGTTCTATTTCACCTTGTGGTTTTCTTTGGACTCTACTTAAATGGCAAGAGAAAGGCATGTGACATGTTTGGTCAAAGTATTAAATTAAGGCAGCGGGGTGGGGAGAGAGGAAGGGAATGGGGATGTATTTGGTACACTCATTGGTCAGCCATGTTGCTTCCTATGGTCCTCATGTCTCTGAAGTAGGAAAAGAAGCTACACAGCACTCTGAGCAATATTTTGTGTGTTTCTGAGTCCAACACATGTCCATCAAAGGGGCTTCCAGTAAGCAATAAAATAGGGAGTGTAAAGGAATTCAGATCAGGATCCACATATATGTTAGTGGTGGCTAAGGAAAGTGACAATTCAAACATTTTGCTCATCTCATTAGAGAACACAGTTTGCAAGCTCCATTACAGATTGAGACCACCCCCAGTGTCAGGGAGGATTGCTTTCTTAGGTGACACATTGTAGTCTGCTGGAAGTATAAATTCAAGACCAGAAAACATCTAAGGACCCAAAGAGCAAATGATCAAGAAATTTGCAACTAGGATGGGTGAAAACTTGGAAAATGTGAAGACTCTTAGTAATTCTTTGGCATCAGAAAATTAAATTTCTGTAATAACAAATTACAATATAATGAGGTCACATTAGTTGAATAAGAGGCCCAGATGCCTCAATGATTTAATCTCTCTTTTCACGTAAGCTAGCATTGAATTTTAATGAGTATTTTGATTGATAACATATTTAGTTCAAAATAGGTCTTTGAAGACAGCTGTAAGAGTATTAACATTTTAAAGATGCTGTGATATAAATTCATTTCATTAAGTAGCTGATAAGAACAAAAAAAATAGGATAAACCTGCTAGTGTCAGACATACTGTTGTGACCCATATATTCCTATTGAGAAAAGGGACAGTAATGTATCTTTATTGGGCTATTCTTTGAACACTATAGGAGCTCATTTTCCTTACTGAAGAAAATGCCAAGTGACACCAATGAAACAGTTACAGTAAAAGCATTACGTTTAAGAGAAAAAATTTCAAGTAAAAGCTGCCTAAATATAAAATAGCTTTGGTGCCTCAGCTTGTGGTAAAATTGCAATGGCTTTGACAGCCCACGGATTATCTCAGTGAGACTAAAGACTGAGACCACTGCTGTCCAATAGTAATATAATGAAAGCTGTAAATGCAAGCTATACATGTACGTCTAAAATGTCTAGTAGTCATATTAAAATTGTGAAAGAAACAGGTGAAGTTAATGTGTGTTAACTTCATTTATCTAAAACATTATCATTTCAACATGAAATCAATATAAACATTAATGAGATAGTTTATTTATGTTTTGCCCTGAGTCTTTGAACCTCATTCTTGTTCTCCTTCTGCTCAAAATAATGTAGAACAAGTCTAAGTCCTCATCCACTAACAGTCCCTTTCACATTTGGTGAAAATCCTTATTTCTCCTTAAGTCATCTTTTTGACATGCTAAATATCCAAGTTCTAATATCTGTTCTTTTTCTTGCCTCTTGGCACGTTCTTGGTCACTGTCCTCTGGATATCTCTCATTTCATCAAATGGTCTTTTAAAGTTGATTCTAGAAATTTGTACTGTCACTCTTTGTTCTAAATGTATGCCTCTGTTAGTGAGACAAGCTATTAGATAAAACTGATGGTTTACTAGATGGGTCAGCAGACTCAATTAAGGGGTTCAGGATGAGACTGCCAAATTCTTCTGTCTGGAAATGCCTTGAAGCCAGAGGTGCTGATGAAGCTTTAGTTTCAAGGTCGTTTCTTACATTGGTCCCTTTAGGGTGCTGGGAAGGCCTTAGCAATATATTCATATGGTCATACAATTTCATAAGTTTTACAAAAGTATTTTAAAAATATATTTTAAATTTTTTGATTGACACATAGTAGTTGAACATATCTATGGGGGAGGGTGTGGCATTTCACTATATAACTTCCTCATTAGAGAACACAGTTTAGGATACTTTAGGAAACTTGTTAACAGTACTACAGTGGGTAAGTCTTTTCTAAGGAGGCAACTTGGACAAATATTTATCCAAATTTGACATCTGTTCTAAAAGCTTATGTGATATATAGTGCAATGAGTTGTGAAATAAAAGGAAACTTTATACACTATGAATAAAGATAAGCAAATTTTAATCAGCCATATCAATAAAAGATTGAAATTTATTTCTATTCTCTTCAGAAAAATATTACAAAATCAGTGTCATGAGTAACTGATTAAAGGCTATGTAACAAAAAAAGGAAAAGAAAAAGAAAAGAAAAAAAAACTGCGGTAAAGTTGTACTACACAGTATATCAGGTAGTAAATCAATAAAAGTATTACACTATTTTTCTGAATTTTGTGATGTTTGAGATACTTGCCAGATTTTGAAGTTCACGTTTTAGATTTATTTTTTCATTCCCATTAAGTAATTATATTTAATGATTACTTAATGAATAATAATTATTATTATTTAGTGGATAATGAGAAATTAATTTTGTGTTTGGAACTTTGTATTCTGGAAGAACCTCACTTTCCCTTATTTCTTTAGGTATCAGGCCCCATGAAATCTTCATCTGCCCTTGCATCTGGCAATCCTGTTGGTAAAAATCTACCCATCACTCAAAACTAAGATCAAAAGTCACTTCCATTATAGTCTATTTCCTGAATCCCTAATCAGATGAAAACCATTTTAGAATTACATATGACTTTGTTTTCACCATTTAGAACCATTATCAAAATGTGCCTTATTTTCTTTCTCTGTCTTGCAATTATCTGTATCATTATGTGTCTTCTTTATTGGAAGGAATGTAAGTCTTAGCAGAAAAGGGCTAATATAGAGGGCACTGGGACCTGGAGGCTAATGTGCCTAGACAAACCCAGGAGCACAGTTCAGGTAAGCAGTGATCTACAGAGGCTACCAGTGCCAAAGGGGACTCAGAGGTATCCCAATTAGTTGGTGGATCACAGGAGCACTCAACTGAGCTAGTAATAGCAGTAAGCCTAGCAGGTCATCATTACCAAGGCGTTATAATATTAGACAAGAGGACTCCCACTAGAAAGCCAGGGGTAGGAATCAGTGTCCCAAAAGAGCAGTGTGTCAAAACAGACATCAGTCTTAGAGAAACTGGAGCACAGGCAAGGATTTAAGAGCCTTAATCCTTGTACTATAGAAAAAGCCTAATTCATATCAGAAGAGCTAGGAGTTACAGCCACAGCACAGTTGGCTTGATGTTATCTGCACCGGTGGTGTTCTGCCTAAGCAGGGAAAGGTTAAGAGCAGAGCCTGGGATGAGACAATCTGCTCTTATGGGGTTGAGGGGACAGAGATGCTAGATGGCTGTGGCCTCTCCTGAAGGCAGGGATATTCCTGGACAATGTTGAACATGTGTTCATAGATACTTGATATTTATAAAATTAAAAAATAGCCTGTAATCGCAGTAACTCAGGATGCTCATGCAGGAGGATTGCTTGCAAGTTCCAGGCCAGCTTCAGCAACTTAGCAAGATCATGTCTCAAAATAAAGATAAAAATTAGGAGCTCAGTGGTGAAGCACCCCTGGGTTCAATCCCCTGTACAAAAAAAAGAAAAAAAGTTATGGTTTCTAGACACTTCCTATCATCTGCTTACTCCAACTTGTCCTTGTCTTCTCTAAAATGTGGTCCTAGAAATCAAGGACTCTGGTGTGTGATAGTGGAAAATTTTGCTTTTCTTCATTTAGTTGCTGCCCTTTGTAAATGTTATATCAGATGTCCTCAGACTATTTTATAACAACTATGCATGTTGTTTGATTTAGGGACATTGGTTCATAAAAAATTTGTAGCCAGCTAGAATTTCTTTATTTTCTAGGTCTTCTTTCAAATTCGTTTTTTCATTCTTAAACATGCAACTGTTTTCTTTAATCAAAATACAATGCATTATAAGTATTAAATTTTATCTTAAAGACTTTTTTAAACATTATAGAATGTCCAAATAATTATGAATAATTTTATAATATTTTATATTCCTTTTATTTTATGACATGCAAAATGTTTTTAAATTTTCTTTTAAACTCTGTATTATTTGAATAAACTTACATACATTTTCTGTATACTCACACCTGTGTATGTGCATTTTACACATATTTTTACATAAAGAATTTAGATCAATGCTCCTTTTCCTGATTTAACCAAGGCATTAAATAAAATTTTGAGAAGAATAGGACCAAGAACAGATTATTTCTAAACTTACTAAATCTATATTTTATTATTCATTTATTTATATGTGGTGCTGAGAATTGAACTCAGTGCCTCACACATGCTAGGCAAGCGCTCTACCACTGAGCCACACCTCAGCCCACTTACTAAATCATTTGTAAAATATTGTTTTGAGAACTAAATAAAAGAATATTTAAAGAATTTTTGGAATATGGAATCCCTTAGTTCATGTTAATTATCTTTATAAATGTTATAGATTTTATTTTTGATTTTTAATTTTCAAAACTTATTTGGAAATAATTTAAAATTCAGAAAATTTAAAATAGGAATAGTTCACTGTTGATTTCACGTCTCATGTGGATGATAGAGACATTATTCCCTGACCAGTGAAAGACTGACTAGAAGAAGTAAGGTAATGAAAAAAACAACAGAACACAGAAAAGTTTTAAAACATGGGGGTAGGTCGGGCCCACAGCCAGGTGATCTGGCAGATGGCAAATGGGCAAAAGGCAAAATGGTCACTGCGTGTGCTTTATTTATATTGAGGGACATCAAAGACCTTCCACTGGACATTCTTTCCCAAGGTAGGAAGAAGATGGATTGACATCTTGCAGTCAGCAGGTTGATTGACATCTAGGCAAGTCATAACCATCTCAGAAGGGCTGTGACTACAGTAAGCCAGGCCATGTCTAGTGCTGTGTGGGACTCTTGCATGGTGGTTCACATACAGCCCACGAATGGCTCCCTACAGTGTATAGATACTATTATATATATATACACACACACATATATATATATATACATATATATGTGTGTGTATATATATGTGTGTGTATATATATATATATATATCAGCCAAATTTACCTGTTTTTTAAGTTTCATTCCATTTGATTATCATAATTCTCTCTGCTTCTGCTACTTTTTAATACTGTTATCAATTTTAGTAAAACTGACAGTTATACCATTGTTTTGTTTAAGCCTCTGCCCATATTCCAATTTTGTAAATTATCCATATAATGTTTTTTACCACATCATTTTCTTGCATTAAAGGAGCCCATCTATAATCTGGTACAACATGTAGTAATGGTAGTTAGATTGTTAGTTTCTTTAATCTGCCCTCAGTGGAAAAACTTTCACAACATTTATTTATTTATTTCTGATATTGCCATTTTGAAGACGTTGGCATCCCTTCCTCCCTTTTAATATAACTTTCTTCATTTTAGGATTTTTTTTTGGTATTTCCTTATGATTAAAATAAGGTTATGTGTTCCAGGTTGGAACAGAAGTATCCTTCTTACTTATTACTTTTGGAGTTATACGATGTCCATCTTCCCCTCATTGGTGACATTAATTTTGTTCACTGGGTAAAAATGTTCAGTGGACCACTGTGTAGTTACTATTTTTTTGTCTCTTGCAAATACTAGAAATCTGGAGGGAGACACTATACTGTAAGATTATGCAAATATTCTTGTTGGTCCTCATAAAAACAACTACTTATATGTAGCATTCATTGAAAATTCTTGCTTGAAATAATCTTTATTCTCATGATGCTAACTCCTGATGGTACATCTCCTACCACATTTGTTGGCTTTTGAGGTCCCACTGTAATCAAGATTCCTTCCTTCTCTCCTTTACTAGTTAGTTAATTAAGTTGTTTGTTATCAATATAGACATCAATTCCTGTGTTTTAAGTGGTCTATAATTAATTACAGTTCTTAATTACTTTGGTATTTAAATTGTTGAGGTTTGTCCTGGGGAAACTCTATATCTTTGTGACATACTCATCATTTTGCTCTTTTAGCATTTATTTACTTATTTGGGTGTATAACAGGTTCATTTGCACCTACTCTACCATAGGTCTAGTGCCAGATATTTCTCATATTATAGATCAAGATGTTATTGACTTATGATGGAATTCATTATCACTTTTCTAAATTAATTATTCCTGAAATATTTTTTTTCTTTTTGAAAATCAGAATATCTCCTTAATGTAAGTATTCTGTAATTTCTTCATAGTACTGCCTATAAAAGAGATTTTATTAACAATATCTGTTATTAGACTCAGAGGCATGGATTAATTTTGTTTTGGGATACCCTTTATTAGTACCTTTTAAAAAATTTTAATATCTTCATTACAAAGCAGTTTTGTCTTTCCTTTTTTGAATTTACTATGTTTGATAATGAGAATGGAAACAAAATATAATAGGATTTGGTTAGTTAGGAGAGTGTTACTTTTTACATATTTGGGAAATCCAAATTGCCTATTATTTTGATTTTTAATTTCATTTCAATGTATTAAGAGAATCGTTTTGTATAACTTTAATTCTTTTAAATATATTGATACTTACTTAATTGCCTAAAGTATAGTTAGCTTGGTAAATGTTGAGAATCATGTGTATTTTGATGATATTGGGTGGCATGTTCTATAGATGTCTATTATGTGTAATTGGTTTAAAGTTTTGTTCAAATCTCATATTTTATTCCAGATCTCCCGCCTAGTTATTCTGTCCATTATTGAATGTTGGGCAGTGAAATATTCTGTTATTATTGTGGATCTCTCTATTTTTCTCTTCAATTATGTTAGTTGTTGCTTCATATATTTTTTGTGGGGGTTTGTTTTTAAGTGCATAAACATTTAAAATTATTATCTTTTCTTAATGGATTAATCCTTTTATCGTTATATAATATCCTTTGTCTCTAGCAACAATTTTTGTGTTAAAATATATTTTCTCTGCTTTTAATATTGTCACTCCAACTCTCTTTTGGTTTACTGTTTGCATGGTGTATTTTTCCCATTTTTTCACTTTCAAACTATTTTGGTCTTTAAATCAAAAGTCTATCTATTATAAATAGCATATAGTAGGATTTTGTTATTTTTACCCATATTGCCAGTCTCTGCCTTTCAAAGGGAGACTTTACTCCAATTTCATTTAAAATACTTACTGATGAGGAAGAAACTTACAGCTGCTATTCTGCTATTTATTATAAATATTGCATATCTTTTTTTAGTCCTTGATTCCTCCACTACTACCCACTTTTAGGTTAAGTAGAGAAGTTTTAGTCTATTATTGTTTACCATTTGAATCTCCTTTTCCTTCTTATTTTTTTTAACTATCTTTACATACATAGTTTTGAGGTGTTTTCTTACTGGTTGTCCTGGGAATTAAAATTACTGTCTTAATTTATGTCAATGTATTTCAGATTAATACCACTTTGATTTCAATAGGATACAAAAATTTGCTCTTATGTAGGTATGTTCCTCTTCCTTTTTGTTGTTAATATGACAAATTTCATCTTCATATAAAGATATGCCCATCTACACAGGTTTATGATTAATGTTTTATGCAGTTATCATTTAAGTCAGATGGAAAGAAAACAGTGTTGCAAATAATAAATTGACACTTATTCATGTTTCTCTATTTAGAAGTTCTATTGGTGCTCTGTATTACTTCATGTGAATTTGACTTGAGCCTCTTTTCATAGTACCCTCAAGGACTGCCCTTTAGTGTTTCTTACAGGGTAGGTCTACTAGCACTGAATTCTTTCAGTTTTTATTTATCTGGAAATGTCTAAACTTTTCCTTTTGAAGTACAGTTTTGCTAGATATAAAATTCTTGGTAGACAAACTTTTCCTTTCAGCACTTTGAACATATTCCCACTGTCCTGAGGCCTCTGTGAATTCTGATGAGATAATAGATAAGAATCTATTAGAGATTCTTGCAAGCAACTAATCACTTCTGCTTACAAGATTCTTGTCTTTGCTTTCTCATAGTTTGATTATGATGTATCAAGGTGAGCATTTTTTTGTGTTTATCCTCCTTGAAATTTGTTGAGCTTCTTGGGCATATAGATTTATGTTTTACCTTAAATTTGGTAAATTCTACATCTAGGTCTATAATATGTTTTGACATGCCCTGTATCTAGTAAGTTGACTTGTCCAAATGTGCCAGCACCATGATTTTTCTTTTTTCCATGATTAGTCTTTGTTGCTTTTTCTAAGATTTATTGATGATATTTATGTGGGTCAAATTCTGAAGCATCAGGTCTGTTGCATTGATCAATTTGTCTATTCCTTTGCATTGTAGCATTGGCCACATGTTGATTATTGTAGTTTTAGAGTAAGTCTTGAAATCAGGTAGTGTTAATCTTCCAACTTTTTTCTTCTCATTCAAAATTAAGTTGGCTATTCTGGAACTTTTACCTCTCCGAATAAACTTTAGAATCAGTTTGCTGATATCCAGAAAATAAATTGCTGAGATTTTAAATGGGATTTCCCTGCATATATAGTTTGGAAGAGGAAGAATCAACATTTTGATGATATAAAATCTTCTTATCCATGAACATGGAATATCACTGCGTTTATTTAGCTCCTCTTTAACTTTTATTGGAGGAATTTTCTAGTTTTCTTCATATGTAACTTGTACATGTTTTTATTAGATTTTTATTTAAATATTTCATTATTGTGGCTTGCCACTATAAATGATAAGGTATTTTTAATTTAAAATTGTACTTGCTCATTTATGGGATATAGAAAAACAATTGATTTTGTATACTAACCTGCATCCTGAAACCTTGCTATAATTGCTTATTAGTTCTAGGAATAATGTACTTTTATTTCATATTTTATGATTGTTAATGATGTTGAGCCATTTGTATATACTCTTATAAAATCTCTTTTGTAGTTTTTCCTATTTATAATTTTCTTACCTTTCATTAAAAATTTGATTCATAGGAATGTTATGTATATTCTAGTTATGACTCCTTTATCTTATATGTGTATTGCAAATATTTTGTATTGCATGGTTTTTTATTGTTTTATACTGTTTGTTTTCTTGTTGAATAAAGTTCTTAATTTAAAAAAGTAAAATTTGTCAATATTTTTAAATTTTAAAATGTCCTGTATAAGAAACTTTTCCTTATGCTAATATGTTACCTTTCATGTTTAGAACTACTAATCTGGAATTAAATTTTTTGGAGGCTGAGGTAGGGCCCAACTTTATTTTTCCCCACGTGAATATAAAATTGACCTGCCATCATTTATTAAAAAGACAACACTTTTTAGCCTGGCGTGGTGGCTCACGCTTGTAATCTCAGCACTTTGGGAGGCTGAGACAGGAGAATCGTGAATTCAAAGCCAGCCTCAGCAATGGGAAACGCTAAGCAACTCAGTGAGACCCTGTCTCTACATAAAACACAAAATAGGGCTGAGAATGTGGCTCAGTGGTCAAGTGCCCCTGAGTTTAATCCCTGGTACCAAAAAAAAAAAAAAAAAAAAAAAAAGACAGCACTTTCTTTAATGCATTGCTTGTACATCATAAGTAAAATGACTGTATATCAGAAGACATGACTTCATATTCTCTATTTTTTTGATCAGTATTTTTTCCTTTCTTTGTGCTATTTACATAAAAAGGATTTAGTTGTTATTGCTTTATAATAATTTTGATATATGATGATGTACACC
The DNA here is from genome assembly GCA_028644305.1 of Xerus rutilus. Taxonomy (NCBI): domain Eukaryota; kingdom Metazoa; phylum Chordata; class Mammalia; order Rodentia; family Sciuridae; genus Xerus; species Xerus rutilus. The sequence goes on from CM053400.1 coordinate 120,050,219, forward strand.
CTCCAAATTTGTTTATATTCAATATCATTTTGCTATAGTTAACACTTTATTTCTATGAAGAGTTTGAATTAGTTTGTTAAATTTCACTCAAAGATTCTTCTGGTGTTTTCAGTGAGATTGTAGGAGATCTATTGATTAATTTGAGGAAACTGCTTTTTCCATCATAATAGTGTTCCAATCTGTGTATATTCCATTAGTTAGATCTTTAATTTATCTCAGTAAAGTCTTATAGTTTCCTGTGTGGATATTTACAAATCTTTCATTAAATTTGTTGCTAGCTTTTTGATGTTTTAGTGCTAATTTAATTGATGTCACTTTTTTTTCTCTGAACAAAGACATTTTATTGTACATGTTTTTACAGAAAGGAATGAAGTTAACTTTAAAAAAATTTTATTTGTTCTAATTAGTTATATATGACAGTAGAATGCATTTTGATACATCATACATAAATGGAGTATAACTTCTCATTCTTCTGGTTGTACATGATGTAGAATCACACCTATCATGTGTACATATATGATTACATATGTAATATTACATATGTAATATATATGATTACATATGTAATATACATATGTAATATACATATGTAAGTATATATGTACACAGGGTAATCATGTTCAATTCATTCTACAATCCTTCCTGCTTCCATTACCCCATTAATCCCTTCCTCCTCCCTTCACTCCCCTCTGCCTAATTCAAAGTACCTTCTATTCTTTCCTAGCCACCCTCCTCCACTTATTGTGACTTAACATCCACATATCAGAGAAAATACTTGGCCTTTGGTATTCTGGGATTAATGTAACTTTTAAAATTCCATTTTCTATGATAACTATTTAGAAATATAATTGAGGGCTGGGGCTGTAGCTCAGTGGTAGAGCACTTGCCTAGCATGAGTAAGGCACTGGGTTCGATCCTCAGCACCACATATAAATAATAAATGAAAAAAATAAAGATCCATCAACAACTAAAAAATATTAAAAAAAGAAATATAATTGAGTTTTGCATATGAACTTCTATCAAGTGAGCTTATTAAATTTGGTGCTTATTAATTCTTATAATTTGTATATATTGTTTTGTGTTTTCTAAACATATTGTAATTTTTCTTTGAACAATTAGATGTTTATTAATCTTTTAAATTCTTATACTTTTACTTTTTCTTCTTGTATTATTAGTTTACTGTTCTAGAACTTCTTTTTTGGTACCAGGGATTGAACTCAGAGGTACTCAACCACTGAGCCACATTCCCAGGCCTATTTTGTGTTTTTTATTTAGAGACAGGTTCTCACTGAGTTGCTTAGCACCTTGCCATTGCTAAGGCTGGCTTTGAACTCGTGATTCTTGTGTCTCAGTCTCTCAAAGTGCTGGGATTATAGGCATGTACCACCACACCCGGCTTCCTCTAGAACATTTTTTAACCTAAATGTTAGAATATATTTTTAGGGGACAGGCAAATGTGAATGGTGAGGACACAAGATTAAGAACAAGAGCACAATTTTGTAAAATGGTCCCATGGTACTCATCCCCACATGCTTTCTTTCCAAAACGCAATTTACCTGCAACCCTGCCTGGCCTAAGTGAACAGGATATGTCACATTCTCCAGCAAACTGTTAACTTCCAGAGAAATGCAGGCCCAAGATAAGGTCCATGGGAGGAACCCAGGAGATTTTTGTGACCAGATTCCGAAACTCTGGGAGATAAGGATAGTTCCTCCTAACCATAAAATCTGTAAGAATGTATGATTAAGAATCCAATTAGAATGGGTCAATATGGGCCAAGGTGACCTACAGTTGCCACAACAGTGGGGACTTAGATATCTGTTGTCACCCTGCTGTCAGTCAAAAGTTAAGAGGTGGACCTAGAAGAGACTCTCTGGAAATTTATCTGGGATCCCTAATAAAATTGAAGTGGAGGAGAGGCAAATTGTCCCTCTCCTCTCTGAAAAGACCCACTTTCTGACTTGCAAGTGTCCTCTTTCCCTCTCCTATCCTTTCAATAAGCTCATTCCTATTACTCTGAGTGGCATGTCTGAAAATTTTCTGACTTGATCATAAGAATTGGGGTTTGAAGGGGGTGTCTTCATGATGCCTCAGTTTCTTGGAAGTGTCCAGCTCTGTAACAATATTATTATTTTATTTTTGATTGCATAAAGAAAGCTTTCAATGTGTAATTTTTATTATGATCTTTGGTTTTTTGGAAATGTATTTTTCACATTATATTCCCAGTTGTTAATTCTGATATTTTAAGTTCATTTTTAAAAATACATTTAATATTTTTGATATTTTAAATTTATAGAATTATTTTTTTTCAAATTTTAATACTTATTTAAAGACCATATGGTTTTTCTTCTTTATTCTGTTTAATAGTGATATCTTATGATTTATTCTAGTGTTAAACCAACCTTGCATTTTTGGTGTAAGCCTCACTTTGTCCTGATATAACTATTGTTTTTACATATTGCTCCAATTATTTTTTATTTGTTGCTAATGAGTGTTTCTTACACATGTGTTCATGATAGCTTGTTCTATGATATTCTTCTTTGCTAGTGTTTTTGACAGGGTAAGGTCTCATAGTTATTCTGGTCTGATAAAAATAGTGGATAGTGTTTACTAATTTATTTTCCTGATAAATGTAAATGTGGTACATTTTTTCCCTTGGATGTTGAAGACTATACTAGGTAAGCCTTCTAGATGTGCAGGGTTATTTTTGTTGATGTTTCTCTTTGTGTCTGGTAGAAAGGATTCAAATTACAGACTTTATTTTTTAAAATAAGAACAGTGCTATCAGATTTTATCACTTTTTTGGCCAACAATTTTAATTTGCTGTGTTTGCAAAGAATTTGTCTGCTCTTATTCTTTGTCCCATGGTTATTTGAAGTGTTTTAACTCTTCCAAAGCTTTTGAGAATTTTCTTGTTGTATTTTGTTATTGATTTCTAGCTTTAAAATTATCTTTCATTTTTTTAAAAAAGTTGACTAATAGAAATACTAAATGTATTCTGGTTATGACTCCTTTTACTATTAGACAACATATTCTAATTGTAATTGTTTAAACTAATTCTTCTCAATTTTTTTTTCTAAAATCTCCCCCTTTTCTGAGCATAAGGTCTTATACACATACACACACACACAATTTTGGAAAATAAAGAAGGATAGAGCATAGAGTGCATAACTAACTTGTCCATGGTTGCAATCTTAGGAATAACAATGTTTAGGAAAAAGAAGAGGGCCCAATTAAGGAGACAAAGATCAGATGGAAGACAGTGTTTCTCATTTCCAAAAAGCTAAGGAATTTAAATTTCAAAGACACAGCATAAACCTTTGCCCAAATGGATAAATATTAGCCGGTTATAATATCACTCTCTCCCATGATAATAAGATGCAAAGAAATGCCATGGCTGAGGCATCATTTCCAATCCCTATGAATCATACTTTGTATCATTGTTCCCCAAACTATTAAAATCTTAATAGGTCGAGTGTTAGAATGCAGGGAATAAATGAATGGAGACCAATTTTCTCTTCAAAAGACAAAGGTAAGAAAGATGCAAACAAACGGCTTGGGAAGGAAGCAAATATAAATCTTGGCTTAAAGAAGAAAATTTAAGACCAAACTGTAGATAGTGTTTTTGGAGCATATAAGAACAGGAAACAGGCAAGGATAAAGAAAGTTCTAGTTTACATGAAAGACCAAAGTGAACTTTTTCTTAGGCTAAAGTCTTTAATGAGCTTTTCCCAAGGTCTGGAAGCTCACACATTTCCCAGTTTGAAGTCATTAGCATATCACAGACTTGCCCCTTTTCTAGTCTGTTGAATTGTGATAACATTTCAATAGAAGAAGTGGGAACCTGACCTGCTGTTTTTCACTTCTTGCCTCATTTACATACTTGAGGGCTCAGGAAATAAATTTAAGTAGCACATGGCCTTTTAATTTCCCTTTCCAAATTTACAACATTTTCTGGTAGCTTAGGTACACTTTCTTGGAGCAATTGCATTGAAATGTTTATATATGACAAATGTGGAGAATATGTCTAATGTTTTCTTTATAAAGACTAACTTCTGTTCCACTAGATTTTCACTCTGGGGGTTTATTACATTTTAGGGGATAGAATTTGACCTGGGGTGAGCTATTTAACCACAGATCCCTGATATCTTATGAAGGATATATGTGATTTTTCATTCTTTTCTGGAGAGAAAGGTTCATTTCCCTGCTCAGGCCCTGGATCTGCTAAAAGGCTTGATGTGTTTTTATAAGAAAGTTTCATAGAAGATGTGCGTCATCCCCTCTTTGAAGTTAAGATTCAAGAGGACAGGAGAAGCTACTCTTCCTGGAAAACCTTTGGGGCTGAGTTCTGGGGTACCATATATGGTCTGGAGGGACAGGAGGCAAGAGAATGGAGGTAGGAAGATGAGGACAGGGAGATGTGATAAGACTCATACCTACTCTGAGTAAATGTTTTGAAAACTGGTGAAGTGCTTAAAATAAGTAAATTTGTTGTTGTTATTGTTGAAACTGAGGAAAGTGTTGAACTATATAGCTGAGAGATATATGGAAGAAAATAAAGCAGACCATAAGAATGATGGAAGGGGAAACTTCTATCACAGTCTCTGTAGATTTGACAGGAATTGTGGGAACAAGTGAACTTCTAGCAGTTGAGGAAAGGGGTAGGGTTCAAGCCAAGTAGGTTTCAGTTTTTGAGGGGAAGGGCTTTATCTGACATCTCTATTACATTTATGTGTCATCTTTTCTTCCTTTATTCTCGTATCTCTTTACCCTCCCCTTCATCGTCTTCAAAATGTAGAAAAAAGACTCTAGGCTTTTAAAGTTCGTAAGATGCAAGTTATTTTGAGGAAAATTCAAAGCAGGCAGAGATATGAAACTTGAAATTTTTGAAAGATTCGGTAAAAATAAATAGCAAACACTGAATGGAGGAGATTTCCTGTAATGTCCAATATGTGTACCATATAGAACATGATGTAGTAATCTCTACATTCAATAATTGAAGTTAACTTATCTTAAGCCATTTTATTTTCACTTATATATACTAAGCATTGAAAAATGTATAGCAGAAATTACTTCTAGTGGGAAAGTCATATGTTGATAGCCTAATAAATTATTCTGTAAGGTGTAAAACATGAAATAATGTCTATGATAATAGCAGTCTTATGGATTTGGAAATGCATTTCCAAGTACTTATCTTAATTATACTTATTCATTTGTTTCTCATAGTTATATATTTCTGTGTGATAACCTGTATACATGCCTTGTAACTTCTATTATGTGCATAGGTATGTGTGTATTTTTAAGCCAGTCATTTACTTTGCGTTGATCCTAAGACTTGATTTTAAAATCACTAGCAATCCTACTCACCATAAAGTCATCTATGGATACAATGAACGCATTCTAAGTTTTATTTAGCCAAATCATACTAATAGCAGGAGCCTCATGGTGGACAACCCTTTGTACCTATGTAGATCACCAATGGCCTTTCAATTAAGAAATTTAATAATTTCTTTTCCAATTGATCTATCACATTTGATATGCATGATTAATTTCATAAAACACTCTTTTCCCTTAAATTTCTAGTTTCCACTCTTTTCTGGCTCTTTCCCAACTCTTCTCATTGCCCTTTCTCTGTCATTACCACCGGTCTCCATCTCTATGCTTTTACTATATCAAGGCTTCTAGAATTTTAACTTTGTTCTTGTGTTTCTCTACATACTCTGTCTTAGCCACCTTACACATTCTTATGGCTTTAACAACTATTTGAAGCTGATGATTTCTACATCTGTATTTTCATCTGGATTTTGTTCCCTGAACTCCAGATTTATATTTTCAGTTGCTTACCAGAGATCCATAACCCTAATCCTAGTTGACAAATTCAATAACGAATCCATTGTTTCCTGCAACTCAAATTTGAACTCCTTTCATGCACAAGCACTTTATTTTATGTAGTGAGTGGTATCATAACCAACCCAAGATACAATGAGTTCAGTGGAGGACTATATCCTTGTCTACTGATTGAGTTTGATACAATGAAAGGCAGGCAGGCAATAAACTGGCAGAGGAGAGACACAGTTGGGTTGGGTTGCTTCTGTGTTTGGGAACATCCACAGCGGTGTCTGTGCTAAGGGTTCTCCCTTCCACAGTGCCAACTCTCAACTCTGGGAAAAACATTTCCTCTTCTTATTGCATGAAGTCTAGGGAATGATTTCCTGCTGTTGCTGTAATTTCCTTGAAGTTTTCCCCTACTACCATATATAGTATCTTCAATAAGTTCTATGAATTTCCTGCCAAGTGTGCTTACTTTTGGGGTAGGACCTTTGACTGATACGATTTTGGTGTCTCCCACTTTCAAAATTGAGCAGGTACATTTGGCTTCTATAACTCACATTGCCTTTTGAAAAAATTCTATTCTCCAGCCTCAATGCACTGAGATTCAACAGTGATTTTAGTCCCTTATTAAAACCCTGACTTGAATCCTTCAACTCCATGAAAGGATTCATGGATTTTAATATTTATAAACCTTTAACTAAGAAAGGTGCTTAGAGTTTAAATCCTTACCTCTGTAAGCTCCACCTAAATGCCTGTTCTGTTTCTTTCATTCATGTATTTATTATTTATAAATTACATAAGGTCAGGAACTTGTTCTGCCTGTTTGTTTGTTCTATTTTCAGAGCCTAAAATGTATATATTACATTGTAGGCACTAGACAAGTGTTTATTAAATTAACGAATGAATAAATTAGTGAATACATGAAACCTCCAAAAATAATTTTGGCTTCCACATAGTATGTGTTTTCGTCCTGGGTTGGCATGGTAAATTATTTGTAAGATGACTGTAACATTGCCTCTTATCCCTGGATATATGCCATTCTGCCAGGTGACTCTGCCAATTTTCCCACCATAAAGTGATTTTTATCTTTCCCTTCTGAACCTGGGTGTTATAGTTTGAATCTGGAAAGTACTAAAGGTGCTACTGAGAGGTAGGTGGAAACCTCAGAAGGTGAGGCCTAGTTTCAAGAGATGTCACTGGGGATTTGCCTTTGAAGGGTGTATCTTGAACCCAACACCCTTTTTTCCTCTTTCTCTCATTCTGCTTCCTGCTTGCCAGGAGGTGAGATGCTTTCCTCCTTCATGCCCAGCTACCATATATTCTTCCTCTCCACAGCCCCAGAAAATTGGAACCAGCCAACCATGAACCCAAACCTCTGAAAGTATGAGACAAAATAAAACTTTTCTCCTTTAAGCTGTCTTTCTCATAGTATTTTGTCACAATGATGGAAATCTAACTAACACACTGGGCTCGGCCTCTGACTTGCTTTGACCATTAAGGCTTGCAGATATGATGTTGTGCGAGGCAAGGCTATGAAAAGTCTTTCATCTTCTCTCTGGGGTAATGTGTAGGAAGTCTGTCTAGTCAACTGGAGATGAGGGGCCATGTGGAAGAGGTTGGAGGAACTCCAGCCAATAGCCAACACCTACTGGCAGACGTGTGCATAAAGCTGGAAACTTGCAGCCTCCCAGCTATTCTAGATGAGGAGAGCCACACGTGTGCATGCAGGTGAAGATCTGGACAAAGCTACCCTGCTAACCAGCAGAATCACATGATACACAAATGGTTGATTTTGGGGGTGCAGGACTTAAAAGATGTCATGACTTTAGAGGTAAAAATGTTGATTTCTTTTCCCTTGAATAGTCCATAATCTCCTGGGAGAGACATGTCACATGCACTAATAATTCCTTATTTTGGTTTGAATGGATTATGGCTATAGTTGTAAAATCTTTCTCTTGAAGTTGTGAGTATTTCTTGACAGCTAGGAAAAGGACATCTAACAAAAATAGATTGAAGACAGGAAGACCTTGGGAAAAAATCACATCTGGCCTAATACACATGAAATATTGGAAATAGGGAGAGATACACATACATACAGTTGGGAAATTGGAGCCATTTATTTTATGAATTACATGGGAAGGAAGTATGAATTTAGTATTGTCCTACCATCTTAGCTTTTCTCCATGGATGCATAGAGGAAGAATATATTTATACTCGATTCTATACAGATACAACATATATTTCATATACAGGTTCTGACAGGCTCAATTCAGAATGAAGAGCAATCTTTCAGATACTTTTCATTGCATTTATATTATAAACTCCATTTGGTGGGCGAATATCACTGTAAGCCTCGGCATTCATATGCTAATGTTATAAGTTGGAGTTGTCAAGAGAATTATGCACAGGCTTGAGTACATGTGTGTGTGAGTGAGTGATATTTGTGTTTGCCAAAGCAGCATGTGCTCCTGAAGGGAGAGTGTGTCTTATCTTACTAGCTGTCTGGTCTCAGTTTCTCTCTGTAATGTGCCAGGAAGAAAATGTCTTTATCACTGAATATTTGGTGATACACAGATTCCAGGATGCCCTCCAGTGGTATGAGACATCTGTGTGTGTGTGTGTGCATGTGCATGCGCACGTACGTGTGCACACACAAGCATATATGTGTGTGTACATATATTAATTAGAAGTATGGGATTAAGATCCTTTGTAATTTTTTGTACTCTTTATCATTTCATATCTATTAACATTCTTTTAGAATTTTGAACTTTTTTGGTATAATGATATTTATGAGACAACATGAAAAATATTCTGTGATTTCATTCTTAACAATTACATTAATCCTATTATTTTAGAGACAAGAACTTCATTTAATGGGATAGCCTCAGTAGAAAGCTGTTTTTATGTCTTAAATTTTAATATCAATAAAACAATTTGAAAAGACAGCAGAAGGGTGGGTTTTAACATGATTAGAAGATAGAGTTTGAGCAGTGAGACACAGAGAAGGGGTCATATTAGGCCAAGGATGCTCTACTAAAGTCTTTGGCATGGTTGCCTAAGCAGTGGGATGTCACTGATTATAAATTGAGAGCTAATGTATTCATTTTTTGAAAGGTTAACTCAGGCAGGAATGTGGAAAGACCTGTTCACATGGGACACCAAGACAAAGGAAGAATTTTAATCACTATCAAATATTTCTAAGCAAGTCTTTCAATAACTAGAACATGGGACAATGTTTCTCAAAGTGTGGTTTTAGATTCATCTGCATCAGAGTTACACAGGGGATGCTTATGAAGGTGCTAGTTCATATCTACCAAGTTCATATTTTTGTAGACTGCTAATATTTCATCCTGACTTTATTCAAGTTGCTCTCTTTGTCCAGAACATTCTTCCATATTTCTTTTCCCCCTATTTGGTTGAACATGCACCTCTTTTTTTTAATCAAAACCCAGTTATAACATTGTTTCCCTAAGCAAGGCAATCCTGAGTCCATGTAGAATTGATCATTTTGTCCATTGTATCTTTACCATTCCCTTTAATCATTTCTATATAAAATCTGTAATGGCACATTAATGCACTTCTTTGTGTTTATTTTCTTCCCACTAGATTTTTAAAGGACAGTGATGATGACATATGTCTTTGTTTCTCCTATGCTGACCACAGTAGCTTATATGCTTTATAAATGTTGTTGACTGAATATTATGACTAAATGGAAGTTTCTTGATCTTAACTACATTTCTGGTTTTGCCTTGGAAAGTTGTGTTTCACTTGACAAGTGTTTATTGGATGTTTATTTTGTGTCTAATTCTGTTGTAGAAGATGTTTTCTTTTTCTTTTCTTTTTTTTTTTTTTTGGTACCAGGGATTGAACTCAGGGGTACTCGACCACTGAGCCACATCCTCAGCCCTATTTTGTGTTTTTTGTAGAGACAGGGTCTCACTGAGTTGCTTAGCGCCTCACCGTCGCTGAGGCTGGCTTTGAACTTGCGATTCTCCTGTCTCAGCCTCCCTAAGATGTTTTCTATTTGAGGCAATGTAATGCATCCAGTTCAATCTATATTGTGGTGCATACAATGATGCTATGAACAGTTCTCAATAAGCATTAGTGATTGACATCTTAGATGGCTAAGTGAAGAATTTGGATTTTGAAGTGGATCTTGATGATTCAGTAAAAATCAAATATATAAAGAGAGACCATTGCTATTCATAGTCAATGTTCAAGTAGGAATATATGGAAAGTATACAAGTTCATAATAAGAATTGGGGATGAAAAAAATACTAAGACCTTAAAAAGAGAGATAATGTATAAGTGTAGAACAATAGACAATTGTTAAAAGAAAATAAATGAAATTGCTGACAATATGTAAAAACATAATTCCATTTTATAAAATGGCAAAAATAGGTTGTGAACAGAAGATACCAAAAGAGTAAATGAAAAATTTCAAAACCATGAATTTTCTGGATGGCTCCAATCATCTTGTATAAAGAAGGGTGCTATCCAAGACATGACATGTGGACACAGAGGACAAGGCCACTGTGCCCAGTTTAGCTTTTCTTATGCTTATGTTTCAAAATATATCTGGGACTGATAGCCCTGCTTCACTTTAGGTGGGATCTGTCCTTCAAGTTACACCATAACATCAGTACCAAGGTTTCCACCAGTAGAACAGCTCTGTGGTATGTCTTCATGATGGAGACCCTGGGTGGTCTATTTTGCAATGCAATAGGCCTCACTGTCCACATTGGGAACCATTCCAAAAGTACAGAGTGATGCCTCATCTAGGTCCTGATTGCAGATATTCAGGCCTGGCCAAACTTCTTTTCTGCCTGAGTTTCCTGAAAAATATGGTACTATTATTACTTGTATTTATAATTCAGTATATGTGGACAAAATTTGGAGATAGCATTCTGTTGAGCTTTGCTGATGAGAATTTTGACTCCATAAATGAGCCAGGAATGAGCTATGTTAGTTTTTCCTTAGCAGACTCACCTCTAACTTTATTTTTTCCAAACTTGTATTGATACAACGATATCGGTATATGAAGCGGTCTGGGTGGGACCTTCTGCTCATGTATTTCCAAAGAGAAGACATGAAGTCAATAGGAACTAAAAGGCCAGAACGTTTATTGAGGGAAGAAAATGTGGAAGCAGATGTGCTTATCTGGTCAATGCCTAAAATTCAAAGAAAATTGAATGGCATATGACAAAGATATCACAACAAAAATGACATACATAAACTTGGAGTGAGAAGCAGTGAGCAAACATGGCTTATGGTTTATGAATTATGGGACTAGATAAATGAGAACTAAATCATTTTCAGGACAACTTGGGAGATTTCTACCTCAAGCAAGTTCCCAAAGATTCATTATATTTCATTTGTCTGTGATGTATGGCTCCATAAATTTTGGGCAAGGTAAGAAAGACTCACACCTGCAGAGTTTTGTGCCTACTTAAAGAGTGCTGATTTTTCAAGTTTTAACTTGGAAGCTGTCATATATCTTTTGGATTGGGAAGAGGATTTTTGCAGAATGGTTACATGGTTTTGGGAGGGTGAGGATTCACCCTGATGCCACACCATTTGCAGCAGGGACTCCCTCTAGATGACCTTTCTTAATATTCATTCTTCTCTAAAACTGGAATTTGGCTGAAAAAGTACATGAATTACTGTACTTTTTTATTTGTGCAAAGAATGAAAATTTATGGAATAGGAAGTGATAAATCAAAGAGATGGGAATGAATAAGAAATGGCTCTCTTAACTTTTGTTATTTGTTGATGCACCAGCAAAAAATAAACAGCCTAGAAAAATGAAGACAGTAAAATACTTTTGAGTTCCTCCTAGAAATGTGTGATATAAATGCAATGCATTATATTCATTTATGCTCCTAGAAGGTGCAATTTTTTTGAGTGCTCAAAAGAAAGGATGATTTGATACATGGGCAAAGAGTGCTAAAAGAAATTTTTAAAACATTTGCCACTGGAACATCATTTCAAACCTGTCAGAAATGTGGGCAGGAAATAGAAAAACTTCTGCCTTGACGATGTTTTGGGGAAAATGGGCCAGCTAAACAACTATGATTTGAAGGCAGTAAGGAGCAAAATGCTCAGAAACACAATTTTATTTCCTTTTACAAATTCTTCCCCCCGAGTTTTTAGTCACTCACAAAAACAGATGTCATTTCTGAAAATGCAGAATTGCAAAACACAAAAAAATCAGCATCCTTCAAGAATACTGTTGTGCTTTCTTCTTATTTGCTGGTAGAAAACATGTGTGTCTTGAATATCAATTATCTTTTCAGTTCAGTATTTTCTTGGGAGAACAAAAACTTTCTGGTACAGCTGCAGAGCAAACACAAAATGGTATCACAGAAGAGCAACTAGCACCTTGGAACCAGCTGTTTATACTATTTTGTCATCTTCTCTTTAACCCTCTGAGTCCTGCATGGGAGTGGGGTAATAATCTCAGTTATGCTTAGTTCTGAGTGTGTGTGTGTGTGTGTGTGCACATGCACACATGTATTTAAAGTTTCCTCAGTGTACATTTAGGGCTAAGAAGACAGGCAGACACGGGCTGTATTTCCAGCTCTGCCACTTATTTTCATGTGATATTGGAAAGTTTATTTAACTTGTCAAAAGCATCATTTTCTTCATCCATAAGGTGGCTAAAATAATATTTTCCACATAGGGTTGTTATGAAATTAATATGATGCATACTGAAGTACTCAGGAGACCATGTGGCCCATCATAGGTACTCAATGGATATTAACTTTTGTGGGGTTGCAATCTATTTGAGGTCAAGGTCTCATTTTTTAGCCTCTCTCTAGCTTCTTAGTTTGGTGATAGGTGTAAAAAGTACTTGATATTCATGTGATGGTTCCTCTACCACATTCTACAATTATCTGAGCACCTACTACATGTCAGCAGTTTCACTGTGCTGTGATAATTTTCCAATAAATGTGTATAATTGTGTCATTATGGCCATATTCTAGTTAAGAAACAGACATGTAGAGGAGCTTAAGAAACTGTTTGGGTTCAAGGATATTAGTTGTAGAACTGGTATTCAAACGCCAGTCTTTAAATACTAAGTTCAGCATTCTCTCCAGACAGATTTCCTGAAACAAAACAAAACAAAACAAAACTTCCAATAACAAGAACAACAACACAATACTAAACCAATAGTGTTGAGAATATGTTAGTTAGTGTATCACATTATATAGGGCACAGAAAAGTAAGTCTGTAAAACTAGGGAAAGCCAGGCATCCTCAGGGCTGTGATTTAATCTAGAAGGCTTGGAAATGCGAATGTTCAAATGGGAGATTTACTGTGATCTGGGGGTATGGAACCAGAGATTACTTCCCATTGAAATTATAATTTCATCTTTCCAAGCTGCAGAAAGTGCATTTGTTGTAATTTATGTTATTTTTAGGCGAGCATCCATGCCTTTGGTGGTTTGTGGAGTTGTGCTAACTTTCAGAAAAGAAAATGTAAAAGAAGTCTCATAACATGGGCTACACCTTTATTGACAGTTGCTGGGAACTGCAGACTTTTCTAAGAAAAGCAATTTCTATATAAAAGACTAGATTTCATATCCTTTAGCTTCATGTAAAAATAAAGTAAAAAGTAGAAAAGGAAGACATTGTAGTTTCTTTAGTGTGAATGGAATTTTGATCGAAATATACTTTTCTCACAACTCAAAACAAAATAAAAGAGGGAGGAATAGGTAAAGAATAAATAATGTATGCATATCCCACAAGGAAGAGCATTTTCATATGAGACGCTGAATCCATAGACAAGGACAGCAGGACATTTCCCTCACCATCTTTTCAGGAGAATTTCCCTCCTCTTCTCTCTTCTTTCCTCATTTCTTCTCCTTCCTGCCTTCCTTCCTTCCCTTCCTCCCTCCCTCCCTCCTTCCTTTCCTCCCTCCCTCCTTCCTTTCCTCCTTCCCTCCTTCCTTTCTTCCTTCCTTCCTTCCTTCCTTCCTTCCTTCCTTCCTTCCTTCCTTCCTTCCTTCCTTCCTTCCGGAAGCTTAATTTGAAGCAAAAATCTCTGATAATATCTACATGAGGTTGGAAGCTAAGGCTCAGACCCTTAGGGTTACCTGGGATGTGGTTGCAGGGTTATGTCCCTGTTGAGTGAGTGACTGTGAAGAAGAGGAGGTGGGGCTTTCAGGAGCATTGTCCCTCCACATGATTCATTAGCCAGACCAACGGTGAGCTGAAGAAACCAGTTCCCTGAAGACTGAGGTTCCTGGCACTGATGTCAGGTATTGTAATCACAGGTGAGATCACAAAATGAAGGTCTTTACTCATCTGTTTACTAAGATGCCATTAAAAACACTAATTACTGTTAAGCCTACTCCTTATTCTGAAGTTGTTTATTGCAGTCTATTGCATGGTAAATTTTTGCCACAATGATCCACGAAAACTATTCCTTTGAAGGTTATGGGAAGTATTAGGGTGACCAACTGCCCTGGTTTGTCCAGGACTGAGAACATTTCTGGAATATGGGGTTTTCAATTTTATAATCAGGGTAGTCTCAGACAAATAGGAAAATTTGGTCACTCACTCCTAGAAGGACAGCAGGGCATAGAGCACTGAACTGAACATTAGGCACCCTAGTGTTAAGTACTGGCTGTTTCACTGACCAGCTATATGGACTTGGGTAACTTTTCAAAACTTCAGTTTCCCCTCAGCTGCAAAATTACATTTCTAGCTGTATGACCCATGAGGTTTCTTCTTACTTCAATAATCCATGATTTCAGGATGACTTACAGTGATTAGAGTGGAATGTAAATATTTCATATAATGCCTTTAGAAGGTTGTATTTCTGTTTTAGACGAAGACTCAGCAACCCTAGAAATCCCCAAATGCCTCTATATCCACTCTAGTCTTGCTACTGGGTCTTTCTGAAATGGCCTTCTGGAGTTCAAAGGAAGGAGTGTCAAGGTCCTGTACCCCTTGCTTGCTGTTCTGTTTGCTGAAAGTCTGCTTTGTCTTCCCTTCCCATTGCCTCTACCTTAGTTCAACCTGTCACTGTGTCCCATTTGGACTGAACTTGATGTCTGCTGTCTGCTTTCATCTTCTTTTAAGGTAACAAAGCCACATTAATTATATATTCTCTAGTTCAATTCTTCATTCATTAGATTAGCCTTTCTCCATCATTCTTAGTTAATTTGGCTTTCTGAGGCTTTTGCTATGTTTATGTATAAATAAAAAATGTGGGTGTATACTAAATTGGGGGTAATATTCTCATTGCTATAGAAAAATTAACATACCTAAAATCTTTTTTATCCTTCTATCATCAGTTCTAATTTGTATGTTTAAAACAAATTTCTCTGCCATAATTACTATCACAAATACCATGTTGAATTCATACTTATTTTAAAACTTTTAGTTTGAACTTATACTTTGCATATTTTGAGGAGGATTATATAATTAAATAATGCAACATAGAATAATTAAGTATAAAATTAGAACACAGACTATAGCAACAGATGAAGGAAATGTCATCTAGCACTTAAAATAGGATTATGATTATTAATAAGCTAGTAATAGGAGCTAACTGTACTTGAGTGCTTTACTATGCCCAGCACTGGCACTTTGCATGAATTTTGTCATTGTTTCCTAACAAGGCACAAAGGAAACACTTGGTGTACATAATTCTTATTGTCTGATTAAAGAAAATATATACAATAGATTTGCAAAGAGCACCTTTTTAGCGCTAAATAAAAATCAAAATCAAATTTTTATTGTGTATACTTTAGGAAAGTACTCTGAATAACATGCGAAAACCTTGTTTTTTTTTTCCATAATAGTTTGGAAAATTCTGAAAAGCATTGTTCAAAAGAGTACTTTGTGTTTTGACCTAAAAAAGCTCAGTTCACAGCATAAAATTGTACTTTATCAAACTATTGAATTAATTATCAAGGACTGAGTAATTTTGTTTTATAATCTGCATTAATATATAGTAGAATTTAGCAAACGTTGAGTAGAGGATAGGCATGACCCTTTGGACAATCTTCAATACCAGATATCTTGGGTAAGCCAGCGTGAGTGTCTAGCTCACAGTTACATCATGATTAATTTATTTAAATCAAGAGCAGGTGTGCTATGCCTCTGTGGTTAACTTAGGAGCATATATTTCATGAACCAAATGTGTAGGAAGCCAAATGAATACACTTGTTTGGTTGTGTAAGAACCGCTGGGAGAGGAGGCATATCTGCAGTAGAGGCAATGGGTTTCTTAAAGGTGAGCTTTGCATCTTCTGGGGCACTTTCACAACTACTTGGCAGAGATCCTGAAGTTCTAAAGCATTACATAGCATGCAGAAATACATTTAATGTGAAACAATTTTAAAGGCATTTGTTACTAACAGATCTTTTTTTTTTTTCTGAGAAAGAACTACATCCTGATGAGTTAGACAAAATAGAATTAACTGTAAAAGGCACTTCCTTATATTTGAAAGAATTGATGCATTGTATGGAGTACCTTAAAACTGATGGAGTTAATTGAAATGTAATTAATGTTGGGAAATGCCTTTTAATTCAATGAGTTGTCTTTTATGCTTGATGTTTGATACTGATTTGCATTTCCTGAAAGTAACCAGAAAGTAGTAGATTTTATATGATAATTAAAACATCACCAGAATTTTTTAAAAGAAGCATTTTCTCCTGTAATAAATGCGTATGCGTGTGTGGGCAGGGTTAAGTTAGGTTTACCTATTTACCTGTACCAAGTTGTTCGATGTAAATTAATAAGCAAGGAATTAGAACATAGCCATAGTTAACATCACTTACATTGACATTTAAGATAATATATTATGAGAATATTTATACTAATTTTGATTTTAGTTTTACTATCAAGGTATAATAGTCTCTAATATCATGACTATCTCAGATTATATATCCATTAACATTACTGTTCACCATAACAGTAAATAAATCTGAATATTTATTTGCCAGGTACTGTATTAAGGGCTTTATACACATGAACTTATTTGAGCTTATGTATCTTAAACAGGAAGGTGTGCATTTTTTTTAATGTGGTTAACCTAGGAGCATATATTTCATGAATGGGAAACTAAAAAGAACAGAGAAATTAACATAGCTAGTAACTAGAGAACCTTGAATTCAAACGAAGGAAGTCTAACTCTAATGTCTCCGTGCTTATAACCACTGTGCAATATTGCTGCTATGATAGGCTAGAAAATCTCATAAATGGCTTATGTTGCTTTAATTTGATATGTGGTGAAGACAAACTATAAACCTGATCACAGTGAGAAAATTATGCCTGAAATCTTTTTACTCCTCATAAAGTTATTACATTTGAGGAAAATAAATTGTGGTCCTAAAATTTGTTTAGAATTAGTCTGCCATGTTTTTTGGAAACAATGTCTAGTAGTCTGATAAACCTATTAAATTTGAATAGATAGAACATTTTTGTTTTGGAAGACAAGATACATTCTTTTTTTTTTTTTGGTACTGGAGATTGAACTCAGGCACTCAACCACTGAGCCACATCCCCAGCCCTATCTTGTGTTTTATGTAGAGACAGGGTCTCACTGAGTTGCTTAGCGCCTCGCCGTTGCTGAGGCTGGCTTTGAACTTGCGATTCTCCTGTCTCAGCCTCCCTAAGTGCTGGGAATACAGGCTTGCGCCACCGTGCCCAGCTAACAAGACACATTCTTGTTTCATTCTCTTCCTAGGAGGATTATGCCTCTAGAGTTAGAGTTCATAATTTTGAAAAACTGTTTTTTTACTTAAGATAAGCTGTTAAGAGATTCTTTGAGAAGAGACCTTCTCCTGGGGTTACCTTTTCTAATAGTAAGTGATTGATGAGATATTTTAGAGTAGATAGAGTTCCAGGCCCCCAGCTGGGCCAGTTATTTAAACCTACAAAATGCAGATGCCATGATGGCTGAGTGAAGTGATGTGTCCAGTCACTGATAAAGGCGATAGAGTCACTTCCATATTCCGTTCACAGCAGTCATGCAATGTCTCAGTATCTTTACTTAGCTGCTCTTCACAGCTGAGCCCCAAACCTCCCACTGGCTTCATTTGTAATTATTTCACTCTAATATATATATTAGTTAATTAAATGTATATATATTAACTGGAGTGAAATAAATTATTAGATCAGGGATTTTTTGATGATATCAAATAAAATCTACATTTTCTAGGATGTCAACAATCAGAATTTATCATACCAATGCATACATTGGCAAATTTTCTTTTCCTCTCTCCCATGTAATGGTGTAATAAAACTTATTTAAGCTGGTCTATGATTAAGAATATATATAAAGAAAAACTTCCCAATAGGATGAGTTAAGTACGGTCAAATCAAGAAGAATAGATTAATTTGAGTTTGAAAATTCTCACTGACTTAACATTCATAGTTTTGCAATAAATAATAAAAGATAATTTAAAATGAAAATACTTAGAAATATAATATGCTATCAATAATTTCATTATGAAAGGTATTTTCTCTCCTGTATGACCTCAACTTCCAAATGATTTGACATATTTGGAAGTTGTAGGAGTAAGGTAAGTCTAAAGAGGTCAGGGTGGGGTTTCTGAAATAGAAATGTTGTCTCATGTTGAGAACTAGAGATTATTTATGCTGTGGTGCCACAAGGGAACTGAATGCCTCTTGCATTATTTTCTTGGGGAAATGTTCACTTATTTATTTATTCAACCATATATATTGAGTCTACTGTATGGTAGACATTTTGCCTAAAATAGTTTTGCAAAAGTCTTATGGATATAATAATGATATAATTGGTAGATAATAATAAGATAATTTTAAAATAGAAATTATTAGGTAACCCTCTGACAGAAATAATTGATTGGCATAAAGTACTTTATTTCCTCTCTATATTAAATCCAGAAGATAATATAGAACAATTTGGTTGTGGTCGTTTTTTTTTTTGTTGTTTTATTTTGTTTTGTACTAGGCATTGAACCCAGGGATGCTTAACCACTGAACCACATCCCCAGCCTTTTTTAATTTTTTTATTTTGAGACAAGATCTTGCTAAGTTGCTCAGGGCTTTGCTAAGTTGCTGAGGCTGGCTTTGAACTTGTGGATCCTCCTGTCTCAGTTTCCAGAACCACTGAGATTACAGGCATCCACCACATATCTGTCTGGCTGCTTAGTTTTTAAATATTTTCACCTGATTTAACTAGTGGAAAAATGTAAACACTAAAACTTTAGTATTCATTTTTTAAAATTCATAACTGAAGATGATAAAGTAATATACCCAAAAAGTTCATAGGTGCATTATATTTTCTACTATGGAAATACCCAGATAAATACAAAAATATGGCTACATTCTTAGTTTTAGTTTTTTATGTCAAGATGATCTTTTGACATGTGTCCAAAGGTCTTCCAGACCTTATGAAATAGGTAGCATATTCTCAATGCTTCTCAGAAAAATTGTTGTATGCAAAGGCACTTAGTGGTTTTTTGCATTTACTTAACAAATGTTTATGTGTTCATTTTATGTCATCATTGTCTGAGGCAAAGAGTATAAAATGAAGAAAACATGCATATTGGTTCTCATGGGATTCACTTTATTCCTTTATTCATTCACAATGTGCCACATACTTTTCTAGGCACAAGCACGTTGAGAGTCAGCTATGAAAATGAACCCTTCTGCAATCTAGAGTAGTGCTGTGATAACAGAAGTATTGGAGCTGCATTTCAGAATCATACAAGGAAAGTAACTGCATTTGAAATTATCGATGTGATATAAAAGAAACCTCTCACATTCTAATTGAGTAGTCCAAACATTTAGGATTAATTATTTGTGCCATAGCCCAAGGCAGTTTTATTTTTCTTAATTTTTTACTTTGGAATTTATATTATAAAGTTTTACTTAGAGGAAGAAAAAAGCCACGAAGGAATCTGCCATTGGCTACTCTATTTTGGTCTGTGACATCAAGGACTTCGTGGGGAGGGTGTGTGAATGTATAATGCAATGTCCATGTATTATGCTTTACAATTTTTGAAATCAAAGTACTCAATCAGCATTAATTAGGAAGTATTGTGCTGTAATTTCTGAGTGCACGTACAATGGATAGTCTTCTAAATTGTTTGCAATTTTCCTTTTCTTTTGAATTTCCACATGGAGCTTTCCCTATTATATATTAAATTGAGAGGCAGTTCACATTCTGGGCATCCAAACATCAGATTTTTTTTTTTTATATTTCCATGTGTCATGTGTAAAGTATGCCTACTTCTGAAAAACTTGATCTTTGTTCTAATCAAAGCACCCACTTTGTGGGCCTCCCGTAACAAACTTGGAACTGTTCCTTCTGGTTTTATAAATCATGTCTAAAAGATTCTAAACCACATTTAATTACACATGACAGAAAAGCTTCATGTGCTAATGTTCTTCTGGTTGACCCACCAGAAATTCCTGCTAAAATTTTCATAAGCCTCGAGACAATTCTCTGGAGTATCCCCCAGAGCATTTCCTGGACACCAGTGATGCAAGAGTTTACCATTCCATTGATGGTTGTCCCAAAGCACCCCAGGATGAATACTCTGTTTCCCTGAGAGCTGCTCATGGACCAAGATGCTACTATAAATGGCTGAAATGTGATGCAGCTTCCCCTCTGACTTCCTCCAACTCAGCCTAATGGAGATTAAGATCCATTAAGAGCTCTTTGCTGCATGTGCAATTTCTATTGATCAGATTGACTCATTTCATTTTATCCAATGATCCTATTACAAAAGCTGCCTCCTTTCAGTGTTTTACTGGCACAGGGAAACCTACTAATGCTCTGTACTGTAACAGGCAATGCAGAGAAGGGCATCATCTTGAGTTGTGTTTTTTAGCCCTTGCTAAACATCATTTGCAGCAAATAATTCTTAAAAGTTTCTAGGAGTTATTATTCATGCTCTTATTGAGGGTTGAGATATAGGTTAAGTGTGTGTAATTCATTTTAAAAATAAACATTTGTGAAACTATGTTAACCACAGTACAGGTATAGACAAGGTTCAGTGTGAGCAACACTGTGGCTAGGAAATGATGCTTCCTTGAATAGGTTTCCTTGAAACAGAGAATGGAAATATTTGCTTATAATGACAGATGTATTAATAGTCATCTTTGTATGTAAAACGAGGCATTAAGTGGCAGACATTATTGTTTAGGTGGTCACCACTAAGTGGAATTATAGATTTTAGAGATGTAAGAAGTGGACCTTCCAGAAAGAATTTATGGCAAAAGATAGGAGCAAAGAAAGAAAAGAGCATAGAAGAATAAGTGCAGAGTACATGCAGCAGTGGTATTTTTCTGAGACAAGTTCTTCATTGCCTCATTACATGATCATAACATGTTTATGTCTTGCATTTGCAAAAGACTTCATAATCTCTATTGTCACAAACACATTTAAGAAATTCAACTGTCATTTATTGAGCACCTATAGTATAATACATTTTGATATATGCTGTGACATTTGATCCCTTTGGCAATGCTATAAACTTTGAATTACTATCATTTCCATATTTTAAATGAGAAGAAATGACAGACAAGTCAAAGGAATTGTCCAAAGTCTTGGCTTAGATATGCACAATCTGGTTTTGAAATCAAGTCTAACTGGTTCCAAAGTCTTCCTTCCTTCCTTCCTTCCTTCCTTCCTTCCTTCCTTCCTTCCTTCTGTCCTTCCTTCCTTCATTCATTCTTTCCTCCCATTATCCCACAAGGTCTTAACTGAATGGATTCTCTCAACATCTTTTATCAATGAGTAATATGTTATTATTAACTCCAAAACTCGGCAGAGATAAATAACCCATTCCAAGTATTTCAAGTACATGATGCCGGAGTAAGGACTAGAACCAGAATTGCCTGACATATCATATCATCTTGTGCAATGTCACAATCAAAATTTACACAGGGATGTAGCATGTTTATTCATCATTTTATACTATTCAATTGTTATAAAAGTGAATTTTTAGTGCTAATATTTTCAGTCACTGGAATTCTTCTTTTCAACCAAATTTTTTATCACTTCTCTATTATACTTTCCATAATTCTTTGTAATATAACAGACTGTGATATTTATTGAGCTTCCACAAAGAAGTAGATGTCTTGCTCCATGAATTTGAAAAGTTAAAATGTTTTCTATGAGGTGTGTGTCTCCTAGGAATAATGAATTGTCGATAGAAACAAGTAATGATTTGGGCTGGGATATAAGCCAATATTAGTAAAGGTATTTTTCTTGAAAACAATAGTTAACTGATCTGGACTGTGCTACATTTCTTAGAGCTTTTAAAAATGTACCATTTATATTTATTGACTATAAATTTTATTTATTTCCTCTGCATAATATTTTATGAGAGTTCCTATGTATTTTTAAGAACTTGCATTTGAGCTTCTGAGAACAGCTTCACATAATCATGTCTCTCTTCTTTGAAAGTGACATTACAAGAAAGGTATTCCTTCACCTTGTATATAGAGAGATGAAATAAAACCTTAGTACCAAAAAATATCCTTCAGTGTTGTGGGATACATAGATTTATAAATGTAAGTGGTATATTAAACACCAAAAATTAGAGGGGGTCAAACTCTAATAAAAAGTTTTTTAGAACTTCTTAATTATAGAATAATTAATATTTTAGTATCAAAGTTACCTTATGTATGATAATAATAGCAACTCAAAACTTTGCTGAAGGTGGTGGCGCACATCTGTAATCCCTGCACTTTGGGAGGCTGAGACAGGAGAATCGTGAGTTCAAAGCCAGCCTCAGCAATGGCGAGGCACTAAGCAACTCAGTGAGACCCTGTCTCTACATAAAACACAAAATAGGGCTGGGGATGTGGCTCAGTGGTCCAGTGCCCCTGAGTTCAATCCCTGGTACCAAAAAAAAAAAAAAAAAAAAAAAA
>CM053400.1:120073436-120110768 GCA_028644305.1 Xerus rutilus
CTGTAATCCCTGCACTTTGGGAGGCTGAGACAGGAGAATCGTGAGTTCAAAGCCAGCCTCAGCAATGGCGAGGCACTAAGCAACTCAGTGAGACCCTGTCTCTACATAAAACACAAAATAGGGCTGGGGATGTGGCTCAGTGGTCCAGTGCCCCTGAGTTCAATCCCTGGTACCAAAAAAAAAAAAAAAAAAAAAAAAAAGTGTTTCCCTCCTCCAGTTCAGAGTGCTGCACATAGGAAGCTGCAGGGGAAGTATGGTTGGGTTGGTATCTTCTCAAGTTCTCCATCTGGCACTCCTTTGGTGTACTGTGCAAAACTGACTAGATTTTGCTCAGTTGGAGTCAGAGAGCGTCCTTGGAAGACCTTACTGGACCTGCACTGTTGTAATCTGGAGTTGATGTTCTCTCAGCTTGGTCAATTCTGAAGTGGGGAAAGTATAGGAATGCTTACTTTCTCAAAAAGATGGCTTGTGAGAGCTTTAGAAATACTCCCACTGTTACAAATACTTCTTGGTCTTTCAGCTCAAGACTAAAAATTCTTAAGGGAACTATGTGCAGAGTCACTCCAGCAGAAATGCTTGATCATCACATTTACAAATTCTGAGTAGTTAGTTGAGTACCCTACATTGTCACAATGGCGGATTTGACATCTATCAGTTTGTGCTCAGAATTATGGGCCTGACTCAAAATTGAGAAAGAAAGAAAGAAGATAATTTTAATATTCTACTTCATGCAAATATGAGCTAAGCAGCTTAGTGCATTGAGGAAAGCACTGAAATGAAATCCTCATAGGGTAATGTCTGTGTCTCTGCTCTAATCTTCCCAGGCACTGTATTAAGTACCCAGTTACTTCATTCCAACTTTATAGACAGGGAAACAAAGTAGAATGAAGTTACATAACCTCATAACCTTCTCATGGACCAACAGCTAGTAACTGGGTGAATTAGGAACCACTATAACACTGATACATAAAATCTCTTAGGAATTAAACACATGGATCCCATCTCAGCTCTACTAAGCCAGAAATACTGGGAAAGAGCCCTGTCATTTGAGTTTACCAAGTCTCTAGGTGATGGTGATGAACAAAATTCAGGTTCAGAATAGTCAAGAAAACCAATTTTAACTTTGGTTTGGCATTGATTATGCAGAAGTGGGTACAGAAGTTGTTTCAAGGGTTTTTTTTTAACTCTTTATTATTGAGGGCAGATTAATTTGAAGAGCATATGTTTTTACTACTAGGCAAAAGAGTATTCTTAGAAGGGTAAGTTAAACTTGCTCTAATGTCCTGAACATATCTGTGTCTACACTGAAATGATAACATAAGCTAATTGAACTTTCGTCTTTTTTTAGAAGTAAAACTTCAAACCCACTCTTTCTCAAGACTTCTGAAATGGATGCGAAAAACATTGATGGAGATTTTTTTGCCTATAGAAAGCAATTTATCTATTCTTTTAGATACTTTAAAATTTATTCTGTGTTTAAGCAAAACATCATGTGAACTTGCATGCTTTTGGATATATTTTTACTAACTTCACTTTAGCTCTATACCATTGGCCAATATTGAAGAACTCTACAAAAAACAGCACTACAAAGTGCTCTATTTACTATGAGAATATTCAAGAAATTTGCTTACCCTATTACTCACTGACTCTTCTTATGAATCCAGATGAAGCATCTTCTTCAGTCCATGGTAGCAAAAATAATCTTGCTTGTCCTGAGCATCAGATTGTTGATTTATGGACAAAGAGAACCACATTGCTAATCATATTTCTATTTGTATGTTTTGGACTGAGTTTTATCCCCCAAATTAATATGTTTAAATCTTAACCCTAAATATCTCAGAATGTGACTACTTTTGGGTAGTCAGGATCTTTGAAGATGTAATTAAGTTAAAATGAGGTCAACTAGAGTGGATGTTAATCCAGCATGACTGGTCTTTACATAAGAAATTAGGGCATTGACACAAACACAAGGAAGATTGTATAAAGGTTCAGGGTAAAGACAAGTCATATACAAGCCAAAGAAAGAAGTCCCAGGAAACACCAACCCTGCTAACATCTTCATCTTGGATTTTTAGCCTCCAGAATAAAGAGAAGATAAATTTCTGTTGTTTAAGTCACCCAGTCTATGGTGCATAGTTATGATAACTCTATTAGTCAGGATTCTTCAAACTAATAGAATCAAAATATATAAATATATATCAGGAGATTTATTATGGAAAGAAGTACATTATGGAGGCAAACAATTCTAGGATGTGCTGTCTGAAAGGCAGAGAACAAAAAATACCACTGGATTCATTCAGTTCAAGTCTGAAGGTCTGAGAACCAGGAACCTCAGTGTTCTAGGACAAAAGATGGAAGTCCCAGCTGAAGAAAAAGAGTAAATATGCCCTTTCTCTGCTTTAAAAAAAAATCTGTTAAAACCTTCAAAAGATTGAATGATGCCTACCTGCTTTGATGGGAATTAATCCTGTTTACCCAAGTTGACACAAAAGAGTAACCATCTCAGAAGTCCTAGCAATTGATCTATTTCATATTGACTGTTGAAAAGCTGCATCTATGAGCAAATTTGAACAAAAATAGAGGCTTTTGAAATAATTTATTTCCTAAATAAACTTTATTTCTTATTTCATTCACTTTTTCCTTATTTTCCTCTTTACTTAGTTCCTTATTTATTTATTTATTTTCTCATCTCTCATGCTGACATCCTTGTTGGGCACCATATATGCTTGGAATTTCCCATTGGACTATCTACTGCCTTTTTTTACTATAGTTGCTTAGAAGGATGGGGTTGGATCACCTGCACTTTTCCTCAGACCCAGTGAGCATGGGCTATTCCTCCAAGCTTGGGATGATCTTCTAGCCATGTGTTCCCCTCTGCTTCTCCCTCGTGTGGTCAGGCCATCCAGACTCTGTCCTTTCTCTTGAACCCAAATTACAACACTCATGGTTTCTGATTGGAGGCAGCCTGCTTCTTGATGATATCTGTCCTAAAGTTGACTTATACAACTACTGTCTTAAGAGTAATCCTACTAATTGTTTATCAAGTACTCTTCCTTCTTTTGAGTGCAGAATACCCTCAGACTTGTTCTTGTCCTTTTGCTGTACATTTTTAATGTGTCCTAGATGATAGATTTCCTATATGATTATGTCTTTTGCTTGTCTTTTTGAATTCTATTGTTCAGAAATTTCTCTTAATTTCTGCATAATTTTGAGCTCTCCTTCTTATTTCAAATATACTCATACTTAATTTTTTAAATTTAGGTATATAAATGAATATGTTTTAAAATTTTGGTTTACATAAGTAAAATTTATATGTAAATATAGATGCAATGTACTTTTATATCTAAATTTTGTTTTAAAATGTATTTTGTACCACTTTTGTCCAGGGAGAGGGAAATTGTGGATCACACTTAATCCATTATGATAAAATGGATATTTACTTATTATATAGTGACTTGTATATTATTTTATGAATTGTCTTACTTTCCCTTGGAAGCAGGTTGTTTATATATATATATTCACTTCTACATAACAGAAAACACCATATGAATAAGTTGAATCAGTCTTTTTCATCTATTTATACTTACTTTTTTAAATGTAAAATAGGAAACAGAGATTTTTAAGGTCACAGAAAGAAGTGAAACTTAGAGAAAAAGTACATTCCTGCCCTGTTTTGAGTTCCACTTTGCTATGGCAACTCGTACAAAGGACACACATTTCCTTCCCAATATAGTGAAGAATATGGTCAACTCTGCTTTGTGACTGTGAAAGGGATTATACTTCTCCACACAATACCAAATCTTCTTCAATATCCTTTTTAGACGCTCTTACCACTAGAATCTCTCCCGGTGTGGCAATTCTTTCCAAGTCTCACTTCTTTCTCTCAAAACCCTCACTCATTTCCTATAAAACTTCTCTGCCTGCCTTTGTCTCTTCTTTCATTATTCCCTTTTGGTTTTAGTCAGTCAAGTCTCTCTTGATTTCTTTCTTCTCCCAACTTGTTACTCTTTCTACAACAGCATAAACAGAATCTTCTTTAGAAAGTTAGTAAGGGCAAAGGCTTTGGAAGATTATACTTAAATATCTTGGTTGCTATCACATAAGATGCTATGATTCCATTCCATTCAGATATATAACATAACCTCTGGGCTTTGTCAGAGGTGCCATTTTCACTGGTAAATGTGCAAGTAGGCAGGAACAAATCGAGCTTCCTCTGCTGCCCTGGGACCAATTTGTACAAAGGAGCATTTAGAGTCTGTCTAGTGCTCTTGCTCTCTGGCTCCAATTGGGAATGAATGTGAAACTAAAACTTACTGATTTATGACTGCAAACATGAATTCCAGTTCTTGGTGTGATCTACACGGTTGATGTCCCTGTCAACAAGTGGTGAGAGTTAACTCACTCTGTTTGCCACTATCACAATGCAAAATTCTTGGATTTGAGTATAAAGTAACAGTTGAAGGCATGGATTTTGTTTCTCACAGAGGTGTGTTTCAGTCCTGACTTTCCATTTACTTCATGGGAAACCTTTGACAAGTTACTAAACTTTCAGGAGGCTCAGCTTCTTCATCTATACCAAAGGGATAATATGAATGACTCCCTTAAAGCTTTACTGAAACATTATGGAAAGTAATGTTTGTAAAGAACAGTTGAGATCACTTTTCTCAGGTTCAGGACTACCTTAACCAGGCCTATGGTGTTCTCTGTGATCTGATTCCTGGTAAAGTCCCACCTCCTACCTCCACATTCCCAGCATATACTCCACACACCAGCTATACTTAATAATGTGTTGTGCACTGGCTTTGTATCTGGTCTTGTCCTATTCTCTGGAGATAAAGAGATTAAAAGACTGGCTCCTGCTCTGAAGGCAATCACGTTTCATTAGGGATCAAGAGACTCATAAGCAAATGAGCTATCTTGTCTGTTAAGCATTAAATAGCTATTAATTTTGGTTGGCTAGAAGTTGAATGGGAAGAAATACAGCCAATCTGCATGATGTACTGTTTATCATAAGGTCATTAATGCAATTCCAAAAATATCTGCAAAGCATGGTGAGTTTAGCAGAAAAGGATTCAAGAAGATTAAAGAGAACCACAGTCTTGTCCAAGCTAGGGGATACTTCTTTTATCCCAGAAATGAAATTTCTGCAAGTGTCCCAAGCTAAGGTTTCACAGACTCTCGATAGGACATTCTCTACATTCCAGCTATGTAATTCCAGCTGTATTTTTTAAAGGAGCTGGTATTGCAGATAATGTCAAGTGGTTGTGAATGTTTAGATACCATGTTTTTAGCTTTGGTTCTTGTTATGCAATACCTGCTTGCCACTCTGAAGCTCATTGTTCTTGGCTGGGAGCAAGGTTTCTCTATCTCTGGTTGATAGTGCTATATCTCCTGACTCTACACTGTTTACACACATGGTTCACTTTTCCTGTCTTACTATATTGGCTCCCTTGTATCTTTCTCCTAGAATTCCTTTCAATTTTCTATCTATTCAAAATATAGTTCAAAAAATACTTGAGTTCATTCCCTCTTTCCTGTAGCCCATGATCAGCATAAGACTTGACTGTCTTCTTGGATTTTGGTATCTGTCAGCTCCATGTACTTTCATTAAGGTCTCAACAAGTATTGACAGAATACTTGTCAGGGGTGCAATAGCTGCAATTGCTGTTGATACCAAGGGATGACTACATACATAAATGTAAGTATATAAATATGTGGATACACACACACACACACACATACACATATATATACATGTACATATGTATGTATACACATATATAAAAGAACACTTTAATACACATTTAAAAGTAAAAAGTAACAACTCAATTCTGACACAAATGGTTCCCACCATTGGTAACTACATGGTGCTTCTAAAATAACAATATTTCGGGGCTGGGATTGTGGCGCAGTGGTAGCGTGCTCGCCTAGCAAGTGTGAGGCACTGGGTTCGATCCTCAGCACCACATAAAAACAAAGATATTCTGTCCACCTACAACTAAAAAAATAAATAAATATTTAAAAAAAATAAAATAAAATAGCAATATTTCAACTAAAATTCCAAAATTTTAGTCTATTCTTAAGCCATATTGTTTTTTTGTATGTTAATAAACAATCTTGATTGTTTCAGTGCAGTGAATATACAACAATGATGCTAATTTGGTCAGAGCCCCAAGCCTCCAAGCAATAAGGTGATGACACAGAGATGTGAGATTTGAGGTTTATCTTTTTTTTTTTTTGTACTATAGTTTGTAATCTGAGGATTACAGAGGGAACAAAAATTACTACAGAAATATAAAAATGCACGAGTAAAATGTACTTATTATAATCACTCTAGTGAATTTGCCATAATGAGAAAAGTTTTTTCCCTGTACCCTACAGTTTCAGTTAAAACAGTTAACATTAAAACAAGAGGCAAAATACCATTAAACAAGCAGGTAACAGGAATTTGTTTTCAAAACCAAGTTTAGTGTACATCTTGTGATCAAAACAAAATCAACCCAAACTCCAATTTATTTTGCTGCACAGTAAGTCAGTATTCAAGATGACAAAATATTCAGTCACTATAAAATTTTCCCAAACCAGAAGATTTTATTATATTTATGGCATAATTTCCATAAAAGATGGGGAAAAAAACTATATTAAATTGGGAAGATCTCAATAAAGCTTGAAGTTAAAAATTCTTCATATGAAAAAATTGTTGAGAGGACCTTTCAGTTATTGTGAAATTCTGTCAAAAACATTTCAATTTTAAGTTAATAGAGAGCTTTTTATTTCTAAGAACCTGTATTACTAAATACCAAATCATGCATGTATGTGTGTGTATTAATAAAATGTATACATATAATATACATAGTATATATCTGTATGAAATATATATGTGAATAGATATCAATCATATATACGTATGTAAAAGTGTGTTTATGCAGATACACACATATACATATATGTATATACACATATATTCAATATAATACTTATCAAACAAATTAGTGATGGTGCTCTTGACTTGGAAATCTTTAGTTGATATGCTCTGTTAGCTTTCTAACAGTATAACAAAATACCTGAGAAAATCAACTTTTAGGGAGAAAATGCTTATTTTGGCTCACAGTTTGAGATATTGTAGTCCATAATTGTTTGGCACCATTTCATTTGGGTCTGTGGTTAGGCAGCACATCATAATGGGAGCACATGGTAGAGTAAAACTGCTCACCTCATGGCCAGGAAGCAAAGGCAAGGATTAGGGAGAGGCCAGGGTCCCACAATCCCCTTCAATGGCATGGCCCCAATAACATAAAGGCCTCTCACTAGGGCCCACCTCTTTTCTTTTCTTTCTTTTTTTTTTTAAGGTTCAATTACCTCCCAGTAGCACTACCCTGGAGATCAAGCCATATATAGGTCTTTTGGGGGACACTCAAGATTGACGCTCTAGCAGATAGCATATATCCAGCACCTCTAGAAAAGCTATACCATAGTCCTTGCAGAAAACATCTGACTTTTCTAGTTGGATGTGCCAGTAGCATTAGTTAAATGAAAATTAGTTGGTTTAGAAAAAATGTGTTGCCTGAGTCAATATGGTAATGATGAGCAAAACCCAGGACTTGTAACCTAGTGGTCATGCATGACTTCTCTTACATCAAAGAAAGGCTAATCAGGTTAACATACTTGGTTAACAGTACCCAAGCCTGTACTTGGTTTCACATTTTTAGTCAAAAATTTGTCTTGTAAAACATGTGGAGAAAAATTGAGCATTGTTTATATAGAGTGTGAAGATTGAAGATGGGGGTAAATTATCACATCTAGAAACTTGCAGACAAAAAATACTTCCTAATGTACCTATTAAAAAGCAACAACATAGCAATGATGCCAATAGGCACAAAATAGATGCCAATAGGCACACAAATACCTCATACTAAGAGCTTTCATTAATAACAGTGCTTTACCTGTGGGTAGATGGTCTTTACTGTCTCTGAAGGGTCTTTGGATACACTGTTCATCCTGTGAAATAGCAGAAAAGATGTTATCTCTGTTTTACAAATCCAGAGATAAGGGTTTCATTGAGCTTTCAAAGACCACAAAGTATGTTGTACAATTAAGACAAGGACTTATATTCTATAGCAATCAATCCACTTTGATGTCCTGGGTACATCAGTATCATTCTTTTTAAAGCTTTGCTAGTTTAGCATGAAACTGTGACCCCTGGAAATCTTACTCTTTAAAATTATTGTTGTCGAAGTGACATGCACTAATTTGATAGATATTCTCATGCTCTGATGTTGAGAATTCTAGAAGCCAGGTCCTAAGTGAGAATATAAAGAATATGCTGAGTTACTGGAAATGTGGGCATTTGGATTTGAACTAATGCCCAGGTCTTGAACTACTTCATTCATTAACAAAATAGGTGGCAGATTTCATAAGAGGAGAATGATGAATTGCAAAAACTGCTATCTTGGCTAAATTCCAAAGCCAACAATCATATGACGGCAATTTTCAAATGGACAGAATTAATTCTTCAGAAAATAAAATCAATACCTGAACAGTACTTTCTCTGGATCTCAAAATACTTAGATAACTCGACTCTTGTCGTGTGGGCCCTACACTGGGTAGAACATATGGGGCAATGCTACATAAAATTTTACCAGCAAGTTTGGCTGGTACCAGCAAGTTTGGCAAAAGAAATTAATGTTAAACTAGAGAAAGTAGAGAACAACATTGGTTTCAAAGAACAACAGAAACGCACGCGTGCACACACACACACACACACACACACACACTCACATCTTTGAATTTCTAAGGACACTCTAAAGTAAGGATCTAGACTAAATTTCTCTTCAATGACTTCTTTCATTTAATATGATTATATGGAATCATGTGGGTATATGCATTCAACTCTTGTTTAATGGAGTCCATAAGAAATATGTGTGCAGATTGGTTACTTATGAAGTTATTCTATAACACAATTTCAAAGTTGAAATTTAGAAAAATCAAACTCTTGGGAAATAAGATGGAACCACCCTTGATGGCTGTCCTTTTAAAGTAAAGTGATTCATTTAAACCAAATGTCAAGAGAATAGTTCCAGTTGCTTGTTTGAAGCCTGAAAATGTATGCAGAAGCGCCATTGTTTTTAGAGAAGTGCTTTATATTCCATTTCTTGCTTTCATGAATGCTTTACTACTTTCTTAATGCTTTTACAATTTTTAACTTGTTTGTTTTCCACAAAAATCCTGTGTGTATTGAGGAGGTATAATAATTCTTGATTATTAGAAGAGAATTAAACTCAGAAAAGATAAATATCACATTCAAGGTCAAAATCTGTTTAAATTCAAGTCTTTGTATTAAAAATTCAGCTCTTATCCATGTCGGTCTTCTTTCCTTTAGATATAGAAAACTCTCCCTCCCTCCAAATTAGGTGTTACCATTTCAAGAGGGTATAATGGTTTAAATTGCCACTGGGACAGCCAATAGCTGCAGAGCAGGAAGTAAGAGAATGTGACAGCTCTGACCTCAGCATTAATTATGCATCAAATAGTGAGAAGTGGGTCAATGGGAGAGCCAAAGGCATCGTATGTGATGCACCACTCACTGTAATAGCTGATTTCTTGTCTTGGTAGAGGCATCCTTGCTTATAAATTATTTCCTTGGGAATTTAGTTCTCAGTGTGACCCTTCAGGAAGATGGAAGTCTGTGTGGTTTCCATAAGACTGACCTAGAATATTTGGTGTTTCATAATTCTTACTTAAACCTGGTCAAGGAAGCTCAGTGGTTATAAGGATGAAGGTGCTATCTAATCATAGAAATGCAACCTATCTGGGGACCAGTTTGCTCATGATCCCTAGGAAATGGTGTTAGACCAGCTATAGTTCAGGTAAACTTATCTGATGCCATTTGATAAGCAGCCTTAGTTATAATTCAATATGTTTTCCCCTTTGAATATAAATCAGGGCAAAGATATTTCAAATTGGACTGTGCAAGCAAACATTTGTAAAATGTACTGAATTATATTAACTCTAACGTTTCCTTTGCTGTGATATTCGTTTACTCAGAGCCAAAGAAGATATTAAAGAAAGGCGAAAATGAATGAGTCAGGGAGATTTGCTTCAGTTTAGAAGATGTTCCTTAATATGGCAGAAATATTTTGAACCAGAGGTAACGACTAAGATAAAGAAAAAGGTAATACCTTGCTACTTGTCCTGAAAACATATGCTAGTCTTTTAGACTAAACTTAAGGAGGGATGCTTTATATTTTTCCAACTTGCCAAGATATGCTAAACATATTAAACAAACCTTGTCCTCCTGCTCAAAATGTATGAAATTTCTATTCCATTTTTAGAGGTCTGCACATAACTGGCATTTCTGTTTGAACTGAAAATTATTTCCTGTAATTTCTTTTTCTTCATGTATTCTGAGCCAATGTGTCAATTTTGCATTGTAACTGTAGAATGTTCATATCACATGTGGGCCATGTGATGAATGAAAAAGAAAAGTTGGAAGATTTAATTATGTTTATCATTTGATAATCCAAAATAAAAATCTTCAAGATTATCCCTTAAGGATTATTTGTACTGACTGAAACTAAAACTCATTAATATTTTCCCCAAATATGAGAGTTCTGTGGTTTATGGAATTTTGCTATTTTTAAATGTATATCTCAATATGTGATATTTTAGTACTGCTGGCAGACGGGTTCTGTAATCCTGACATCCTACAACAAATTGTACACAAGGCTCTACTGATTTTCTTAGGGTATGAATTTTGAATCCATTCTCTCTTCTTAGTGCTGAGGTTCAAACTTTCCTTTTCTCCCTTGGAATATTTCTAGTAGCTTCTTTCTCTCTGGTTTGTGTTTCTAAAATAACCTAACTTCATTCTATCCTTCACATTGCTGTGGGGTTATATATTTAAAAGATAACTATGGTCCTGTTGCATCTTAATAACAACCTCTATCAGATTCCTCTTGTCTGTAGTGGAATTATAAACCCCTGGAATAATAGAAATATTAACAGAATTAAGTATTCTGAAACTATCCAACAAATTTGTAAGATAGTTAATTGCCATTATAGTGGGTACATAGTGATATTCCAATTTTTATTAATTTGTATTTACTGGATGGCTTGTAATGTTGATAATTTTTTATATGTGTATTTGCCATTCATATATTGTATTTTTGGTGAAATACTTATCAAGATCATTTGATGATTTTTTTTCTGTTGGCAAGCATTTTGATGGTACAAAAATAAAAGCATTTTATTTTTTAAAGTCAGTAATAAAGGCAAGAATCGTCCTGTCCTATCACCAATTCTATTCAATATTTAGTTGGAAGAACTGTCCAGCACTAGTTACATATAATAGATCCTGGACATCTGATAGACACATAAGTAGGACAAATCAGACAACTTAATAAATAGCATGAAATAATCAGTTATGCATTTTAGGAAAAAAGACCTTGGATTCCTTCATTATACTGTACCATAAAATCAGCTCTGTTGTATTAAAAATTTAAGTTTGAAAGGTAAAACATTAAGGAGAAAATATCAGAGACTATCTCTATGGTTTTGGGGCAGAGAAATGTTTTAGAAGTAAACACAAATTATACTAACATCAAAACAAGAAAAAAGATCAATAGAATAGTACATCAAAATAGAAGTCTAATTCATTAAAAGACCCTGCAAAGAAAGTGATCCCATTTGACAAAACATCTTGCAGAAATAGAGATAAAGAAAAATCAACCCTTTTCACTTGAGAATATTGATGTAAAAATCTGATTAAAATATTAGAAAATTGAATTCAGCAACATATTAAAAGACAAATGCACACTATTACTGCTCTTAGGATTTTTAATGAAGTACTAGGCAACAGAATTTGGAGAGGTAAAAGAATCTCAGGTACCAAAGTTACAAATGAAGAGAAGAGATTGTAATTATTTATAGATGATGCTACTGTAGCTCTCAGGACAGCCAGAGTTAATCATCTAAAACTCGATTACAAACAATGAGGGAAGTTATTAATGCGGTTCTCTAACCCTTTAACATAAAAACAATAGCTTTCCAGAGCCCAGCTACCTAGTGAGATAATAAAAAGAATTATTCCACTTACAAGGTGATGCAGAAAGATAAAATACTTAGTCATAAACATAACAGGAAATATGCAGCACCTAAATTATTTTATATAACATTTGGAAATACAAATGAAAACTTGAATAAATGGAAAACTGCAGCTTGTTCTTAAATAAAAAGACTCAGTAAAGATGTAAATTTCTCTTAAATTAACTTATAAATTCAATAGAATCACAATAATAAAACTTATTAAGCTTGGATTATTTTTGGAACTCGTCAGGTTAGATCTAAAATCCAATAAAGAAGAATAAATGAGGAAATAGGATTTTTTAATGCTTACTTTCCTTTATTACTTTATTTAGGTTTATTTTGAATCAACCTTTTCCTAAAACAAACTTTAAAGGCATTAACATAAAATATTCAATATTTTTTCTATTTTTTAAAAACTATATTTTTTAGAACAGTTTTAAGTTCACAGCAAAATTGAGGGTAGGTGTAGAGATTTCTCCCCCACCACCACATGCATAGCCTCCTTGGTCATCAGTATCCTCCACCTGGATGGCAGGTTCCTGTAATAGGTGAGCCTGCCTTGACAAGTCATCATCACATACAGTCTATAGTTTACATTAGATTCAGTGCTGGGTGGTGTACATTCTGTGGGGTTGAAACACTGTATAATGACATGTATCTGCAATTACAGCATCACACTGAATTCTGTCAGTGCCCTAAATATTTTCTTGGCTCTGCCTATTCATCTTTTTCTTTCCCTCTAGAGAAATAGTACTGTTTTGTTTTGTTTTGATACTGAGGATTCAACCCAGAGGTGCTTTACCACTGAGCTACATCCCTAGTCTTTTTTATTTTTTACTTTGAAATAGGGTCTCACTAAGTTGCTGAGGGCCTAGCTAAGTTGCTGAGATTGGCCCCTAACTGGTGGTCCTCCTGCCTTAGCCTCCCAAGTTTCTGGAATTGCAGGTGTCTGATACTGTGCCTGGTGGAGAACAGAATTTTAAAGGAGAAAATAAAAGTTATGGGACTATGATAAGCCTGTCATATATAAAAATGTATCAATATGATAGTTTTTGTACTTGTGTACTAAATAGGCTCATGAAATCATACTGTAGATCATACAAATTGGGACACAATATAATTTAGAGTCTGATACAAATATAATTTAAATTATCTGCCTTTGAAAGTAAAAATATTTAGATTTTTTATTTTATTCTTATTTATAAAATAGATTCCAGATTTGTCAACA
This sequence comes from Xerus rutilus, assembly GCA_028644305.1. NCBI lineage: Eukaryota > Metazoa > Chordata > Mammalia > Rodentia > Sciuridae > Xerus > Xerus rutilus. The sequence continues at coordinate 120,086,749 of CM053400.1, forward strand.
ATTTTAATGTTAAATTAAACCTATTTTCCCCTCTTGATTCTCTAAAATAATTGTACATAAAAATACTGGAATAATGTATTTTTAAAATAATGGAATTGTTTGACCCAGCTATCCCACTCCTGGGTCTATACCCAGAAGACTTAAAAACAGCATACTACACTGTCACAGACACTTCAATGTTTATAGCAGCTCAATTCACAATAGCTAAACTGTGTAACCAACCTAGATGCCCTTCAAGAAATGAATGGATAAAGAAACTGTGGTATATATACACAATGGAATATTACTCAGCAATAAAAGAGAATAAAATTATGGCATTTGCAGGTAAATGGATGGAGTTGGAGAATATCATGCTAAGTGAAGTAAGCTAATCTCAGAAAACCAAATGCAGAATGTACTCGTTGATAAGTGGATGCTGATCCATAATGTGGGGAAGGACATGGGAACAATGGAGGAACTCTGTTCACAGAGGTGTAAGGGGGGAGGGGGCATGAGGACAGTTAAAGTGGTAAAATATGATGGTCATCATAGCCCTAACTTTATGTATGACTGCATGTATGTTGTGATTCTATATCACAACCAGAGAAATGAAATGTTATCCTCCATCTGTGTACAATGAGTCAAATTGCACTCTGATATCATGTAAGCCTAAATAGAACAAATAAATAAATATGGAAAAAATAATGGAATTGGAAAGGATTTTCTTTCTAAACAAAATGAAACAACTTAAAAGCCATTAATTTAAAGGCTAAACAACAATTATACAAAATCAAAAATAAGTTTTTTAAAATATTAAATGAGCAAAATAATATACAAATTAGCATGTAAGCCATTCCTGTTATACATATTGATATGTGCATTCAAATTTCTTTTTTTCTGTAAAACATACACAAGAACCTAGTACCAGTGATTAAGTCTAACATAGAAGAAGAGATATTGGAAATGGGAAAATTAGACACTTCTTATGGTATCTTCAGTAGATCTTAACTTTTAATAATGCTTATTAATGTATCACAAAATTCTTAGGTGAAACATTAAATATTTTGAAAGATATTATATGAAAATAAGAAGGGGATCAACTTGTTCATCTAGTTGATGACAGGTTCTGTAGATGCCTTGATGATGATACACTTCCTAAACTTCTCTGGGGGTCTGCTTCAAGTGTGAACTGGGCATGATGTGGGAACCTCTCCTTTGGTTGAAGCATCTCGTTCTTGCCTGCTGGACAGTTTCCTGCACCATCTACCTTCCTTTGCTCTCTGTGACTGCCTTGCTTTTTGCCTAGGCCTTCACTTTCTAACAACTTCTTGTTTTCAGGTGCCCTTTGCCTTTCTTGCCCACCTGATAGTTTCTCAATTTGTTGCTGAGCATTACAAATCTGCTATGGTTTGAATGTGTCTCTCTCAAAGTTTGTATGCTGTAAACTGAATCCCAAGACTCATAAGCTAATGATATTTAGAAGTGGGGCTTTTGGAAGGAAATTAGGATTAGATGATGTCACAAAGGTAAGGTCCCCATGATGGCATGAGTGACTTTATATGAAAAGGAGGAGAGCTCTGAGCTTGTATGTTTACTCTGTCTGACCACGTGTTGCCCTCTGCCATGATATGATGCAGTGAGAAGGCCCTCACCAGAAGCTGTGCTTCTGTGCCATGCTCTTAAACTTCTTAACCTGCAGAACCATGAGTCAAATAAATTTTATTTTATTTTTTAATTTAGTGGTCTAAGGTATTTTATTTAGCAATACAAGATGGATTAGGATAGATGCTTTCCCAAACCTCTGATTACTTGTCCAGGTCTTGACCACATGATCCTTTGCTCCTCTTTGAGCTCATAGTGGGATGATTGTTGGTGCTTGCTCTCTTGTTCTCTTTGGTCTCTTCCTCTCACATGTCCCTCCTTATTTTCTTGAGCATAGACTATCCTTTTCCTACAAGAACAGATTAAACTTGAATAATAAAAGAAAGCTTTGTATAATGAAAACCAGAGTACCAAAAAAAGGGAGAGAGGGAGATTGAGATTGAGACTTTTAGCATGTAGCTAAAGAGACTCATGAAAATGGAAGAGGAGAGAATCTGATAGTCTCTGACAGTCTGATAGTCTTCCTTGACCCCAGGGTGGGTGACTTTGCTTCATTAGTCCTGCACTTAAATGACAGGATAGAAGGTACACTAGAGTCCCGTGCATGTGGGTAGGACAAGGCATGTGGAACAGAATGACTGAAAATGAAAGAGAAGGAAAAAGCAGTGGAGTCTGGGGATGGGAGGTGTGGAATGAAAGGCAGGACAAAGACTCCCTGGAGGCTTCCTCAAGAAGGATCAACTAAGATTGGCCTGTGAACTTTACAGATTTGAGAAAGAAGGCTGCTTCCTCTCAGGAGGAGCCAGCAAGGAGAAGACCCAGTCCCAGTAGCTCATCTGCTTCATTTCCTTAGCAGATGCCACCTTCTGCCTGGATTGCAGTAGGGACTTGGTTTGAAACGGAAAACCCATTCTGTATGCTTTGCTGAATTCTTCATCTTGGACTGCCATGGATCATACCACCTTACTTTTTGAACATCAAAGTCATAATAAAGGGTTGCAGTGTCTCTGCTACAACTTTTCCCAGAACAATGGTTAATAACTGTTAAGAAAGCACATTATTCTCAAAATGTTGAACTTTGCTTGAGCCCTGTGCTCCAGAAAAACAGACAATTAAGAAAGCCTCTTATCTTTTTTGACACCAAAAGCAAAGGCAACAAAAGTAAAAACAGATAAATTGGACTACATCTTTAAAAGAACTTCTGTATATAAAAGGACATGGTTAACAGTGAATAAGCCATCTATAAAATGAAAAAATTATTTTCAAATAATACGTGTGACAAGAAGGTGATATGTAGAAAAAATAAAGAGTTCCTATAACTCAATGACAAAACAAACAATTCAGCTGAAAAAAAGCCAAAGGACTTGAGGAGATAGTTCTTCAACAAAGATCTGCAAATTGCTAACAAGCACACACTCAACATTATCACTCATTAGGGAAATGCAAATCAAAACTCCAAATGAGATAACATGTTCCATTCATTAGGATGGCTGCTATCACAAAACTAAAAAATAATATGTGTTGGTTAATATGTAGAAAAAGTGGAACCAAAAAGGCTTTCTTCACCAGCTTTTAGTCAGGTCCTTCTGAATCATTTTTTCAACTATGCACTGACCTAGTTGTCTGTATCCATCCTTGCATTGCTCATCTTGGCAAGAATTATGCTAAGTCAATTGAGCAAAAATACCCCTCTCAGGTTCTGATTAAATTCCTCATCCAATTCTATCCATCAGGTGATGTCTGAACACCTTGGTGACTTCAACAAGAATCCTGTCAAATTGGTTTAGTCAGGATCCTCCTTATCTCCAACACTTCTTAGTAATTTTCCATCCAAACATCTCCACTCTATTCCTTGGCTATAAATCCCCACTTACCCATGCTGTATTCAGAACAGAGCACAGTTCTATAATGAGATCTTTTTCCTTATTGCGACAATGACCAAATACATTCTGTTTTCCTATTTTATCTACTATCATCTTCTGGTTTCCTTTAAGAGAATACTTGTGCACTGCTAGTGGAAATGTAAAATGGTACATCCTCTGTAGGAAACAGTCTGGATATTCCTTAAAAAGTTAAACAGGCTGGGCACGGTGGCGCATACCTGTAATCCCAGCAGCTCTGGAGGCTAAGGCAGGAGGATTGTGAGTTCAAAGTCAGCCTCAGCAAAAGCAAGGCACTAAACAACTCAGTGACACCCTGTCTCTAGATAAAATACAAAATGGGTCTGATGATGTGGCTCAGTGGTCAAGTGCTACTGAGCTTAATCCCTGGTACCAAAAAGAAAAAGAAAAAGTTAAACAGAATTACCTTATGACTCAGCAATTCCATCATACCCAAAAGAATGGAAAGCAAGGTTTCAAAGAGATTATTTATGCATCCATGTTCATAGCAGCAGTATTCACAATAGTCAAAAGGTGGAAGCAACTTAAATGTCCGTCCATGAATGAATAGATAAATAAAATATAATTTATTCATTTTGTGCAGTTGTACAAAGAAATGAAATTCGAACACATCCTACAATATGCATAAACCTGGAGGATCTTACACTAAATAAAGTAAACCAATTACAAAATGACAATATTGTATGGTTCCACTTCAATGAGGTATTTAGTATAGTCAAATTCAAGAGAAAGAAAGAATGGTGATTACTGAGCGCTAAAGGAAGGGAGGAATGGGGAGTTGTTTAAAAGAAAGAGTCTTAGTTTTCCAAGACAAATAGGATTATGAAGAACGATTGCACAGCAATGTGATCGTATGCAACACTACTGAAGGGTACACATAATATGATTAGGATGGTCAATTGTGTGTTTGGCCACAATTTAAGATTTAAAAGAAAAATAAATGCCCCTATACTTTTATGTTCTTAGGCTTGCTGCAAAATATCACTCTAACCTATATGATTTAGACAAGGGATGACCTACTTGTTGACCTATGACAAGGCCAGGAATAGACCCTCCAAATTCATATTCTTTGCCTCATAAGTGATGAACTGAGTAGCTGCCTCCTCTTAACATTTGGGACAAGGTAATTGCCAATGTTAGTTGATCAAACTTCAGGCTTCACCCTTTCCCATGAACCTGGACCTTGGCCTGCTGTTGAATTAAGCAAGAGGTGAAATATGAAACAGCATTCCTTTAAGGACCCCTGGCTAGCTCTCCCATTATGCCTGCTGTTTACACATGTCCCTGGCCCCAATTCTTGCTAGCCTTATTTGCTCTTCCCTTTAAGAAAAAACTCCTCTGCACGATCTTTGAGAAGCCTGTGGATAACTACTGATGGAGAGTTCTCCCTATTGCAATAGGCTTTTGAATAAAATCTCTCTTTACCTAAGTCCAGATTTGTTTTTGTTTGACACTTACAAAGTATGAGAATAACGTTTGTCCCATTTAACATATGGAATAGAGTGAAATGATATTTAATGCATGAATTGTTTATATACAGTAGGTAACACATATAATTGGAATATGTGAATCTATTTGTGTAGTGTATACATACATATATATTTAAGTGTGCTAGCTAAACTTCATCATATTATTTTCCTAGGGTATTATAAATTTTTTATAAATATTTTATTTGGAAAACTTTTTATTCTGTTTTATGGGCTTTCAGGTAATATATTTAAATTGGAAATGTAGTTTAGGAAACTTAAAGACTCAAAATCGCTTGTATAGGAGATAAAAAGTTAGAGTCCATTGGTTTGGCTTTCAATATGGGATTTTTATCTCTAGCTTATCCTAAAGTTGCCACTTCTTTGTTTTGACTTTATGAAACTATGAATTGAAGGTGAAAAAAAGGTGTTCTCTGGAGTAAAAGTTAACACTTTATAATCAGTAAAACTTAGAAGAATTCTTATTTTAGATTCATAATGTTTTAAAATGATTTCCTTTTGACTTTTAAATTGAAGTTTTTGCAAGCCTTCTGTCAGAATTCCACATAGGGAAATTATAATAAATCAGTAACCACAATAATTAACCCAGCCAACAGTCTTACCAAGAGCACAGCCATCAACGTAGCTTAAGGGGATATTAAAATAGCAACAGATTTTCAAGGTCAAATCTAAATATTTTTATGCTAGGGAGAGACCCATTCTGTATTTTTCCTTTCCCTTTCCCTCCCCCCACCAATCATCTTTGTATATTTAAATAGTAATTTCTGAGAAAGTCATGATGCTTTGCTGACACTGGTATCTAGAAAAACAGAAGGTTTGTGTTTAGATAGATCCTTCTGTTTTTTATATTAAAATTTCAATACAGTCGCTCACTCATTTATTGAGCACTACATGATAAATATTCAAGAGTATGAGATGACTGTACACAGAAATACCTGTAGAGTCCTGTACAGTCTTGCCACCACCTTAGTCTTATCTAAACCAAATACTCTGATTCTACAACCATCCATTCCCACAGTCCATACATTTGTCTGACTTTGTCTATTTATTAACTTTCTGGTTTCTTATGCTCTTATGCACGAATCTCAGTTGTGGAATATACTTCCTCCCGCCTGATTTTCTTTGTTCTTAGCTCCTAGATCATCTAAAACTTACTTACATGTTGAGCTAGTTGTTTTCATGAAGAGTTGATGATACTTTTCTGAAAATCAGCAAAGTTTTTTCTCTGCTATCGACTTGAATGTTATTGGCCCAAACAGACCTAGTGAATTTTGACACTATCAGTTCTAATTCCCTCTCATCCCAGATGAGGAACTTAGGACAAGAGAAATTTAACATCTGTTCCATACTACCTAAGTGACAGAGCTGGGATCTAGACCCCCATCAAAGCCACAGGCCCACATGATTGGGCCAGATAAAGTTAGGTACTTTGCATAAAAACTAAATCATTGATGATGATGATAATGATTTTACTTTGCACATGGAATAGAGGGAGAGATTGAACTTTAGATCCAAATGGCTAGATATACAAATTCTCTTGATAGTGCCAGACTCTATATTCTGATACTGGAATAAGTTGGGGTTATTAGATAGGTGGTAACCAAGTATAAATAGATAATCTATAAGACCTTTCATCCAAACTGGATCATTCTGGTATTTTTTGCTAAATGTTTTCCTTTTTATGGCTTGGATCATCTCAATTAGAGTTTCTTAACTTGAAACAAAGCATCCCATCTGACTGTCATCACTTTAGCAGCTCCAGGATGTCAGATAGACAAAATGCACTGAAGAAACACTTGGTGGCCAGCTTGTGTGAAATCAGCTTTAAAAATTATGCAGATCTATTGCAAACTATACAGTTGTGCAGGCCTGCTTTTCAGAGAAGCAATCATATATCAATAATTAAATGGAAAAAAAGAAGGCCCTTTTTTTTATAATAAAATTTGCATTCTCAAAGAGGAACCTGGAAGAAAGTATCACTCTGAAAATTTGTACAGCCACAGGGAGCGGTGCAGCCATCATTGATTAGTTCTGAGGACTAATAAGGGGTGGGAGTACCTGACCCTGTTATGATTTTGGTTGCCCTTCCATAAAACAATGCATGAATATGCTTTAGCAACCTTCCAAAAATAACATCCATGTACTAGTTTGCAAAACTAAGAGTTTAATTGTCAAGACTATCTTAACTTTTTTCTCTGCATGTTTGCCCACACCTGAAAAATTTATAGTAACTATATACTTATACTTCAAAGCAGTCTTATTCCTTGAAATTTCATAGAAAAACAGCAGAAAATTCCAAGAAATGTCTTACTTGGGTAATGGTTACCTTAAATATAGCAGACAGGGTTCAGATGCCTCATCTCAGACCATCTCTGGGGCTTGCAAAATCTGTTTGTTCATTTCTCTAGGAGACCCTTTCTGCTCTTGCATCTATTGCAGTGTGTTGTGATAAATAATGCAGGGCCTTCCCAACAGTTTCCTTAGCCATACGAGGGGTACATTTTAAAAAGAGAACAAGCAGACACAGAAATGGAAATTAACCCCAGGCCTGCCAGCCTCCATCAGGAATAATGGCGTCACATAATTCCAGGGTTAAATGAGAAGTAGGTGCCTTTTTTACTGAGTTGGGCTCTTTGTCCTTGCTTTAGTGTGTCATTGTAGCAACTGTCATGTAAGGTTAATGACAGCCCCTCATTACCCTTGTCAAATATGTAATAATGTGGCCCAACAACGGGTCTGAATGGCTTCTGCTTGTCAGACCCCTATGTTTTGCCTAGCAGATGGTCACTGTGTTTGGAGAGGCCCTTGCTCAGATCCATCACACTGATATCCTGAACACGTGTGTGCGGTAAGCATTTTCCCCTGATGGGACAGTGTGTGGCTAGAATACTAATTGAGCACAGCAAGCCAACTGCAGACTTCACCCTCCCTCCTCCCCCAAATCCCTGTTAGTGTTCTGTTAGGCTCCAGGGGGAAAGAGAGCTGATAGGACTTTACTTGCCTCTCTCCTGCTATTATTTCCGGCGACACACAACACTTTTTCAGCTGTGATATGCACCCGTTTTCAAACCCTTTATTTGGATCACTTTAGATGCAGCACCCATGAGATGTAGACACATTCTATTCTCAGAGTTGTGGAAACAAAGGGGGAGAAAGCTTCACTGAGGAAAGTGGCAGGGGGCAGGGTTTACTGGAGAAGAGCTGCAGCCTAGGTGGCAAGAAACTAGATTCCTAGCCTTGACCTTGAACAAACTTGGTTGATACCCTGCCCCTCCCCTGGCAAGTTCGCCTGGCTGAAGATGAGAGAGACACATCCAAGACCAATGTAGAAAGAATTCTGTATCCAGCCTGGAGGATTCACCGAGTGACCTTTGTTGTGCTCATCCTTAGTTTTTTTTCACCTTAAGTTGCTTCCTTTCTGAAGAAATAAAGTGACTCTTAGTTGCTTCAAAAATTGACTTAAACTCTAACTAAAATATGCAGAAGTAGTTACAAGATAAGCTATTCTTTTTCCCTTAGTAATCTGTTCCTACCATTTTTCATGCTCCGAATACCTCATCAGATACAAATATATCTACTTTTTCTGTTTTCTTAGCTTCAAATCTTTGCCTATGTTTAGACTTTCATGAAGCTCTCTGTTACTCTCTCTAATCAATCTTTACCCATAAAACATTTCTTAAAGGCCTTTACAAATATATTTTTCCAGTAGCTCAACATAGCTCTGATAACTTCTGTTTTGCTAATGTTCCCAATAAATAAGGAATTGCTTTCCTTATTAATATACTTCCAAAAACTGGGGCTGTGGTTATAGCCTGGTGGTAGAGTGCTTACCTAGCCTATGTTAGGCACTGGGTTCAATCCTCAGCACCACATAAAAATAAATAAGTAGATAGATAAATAAGTAAATAAAGTATTGGTCCATCTACAACTAAAAATATATTAAAAACAAAAACAAAACAACAGACCTTGGGAACTTAGGAATCATTCTATGCCACTTCTTCATTTTAAAGATGAAAAAGTACATAAGTTACGATTAAGTTCAAAGGCCTAATTTTGGTAACAAGACCAGCACCTAGAACTTTTGGTTTTGAGTTTAGCAACATCTTCGCTCTATAGCAGATGGCCCACTCCCTGCATCCTTCCATTGAAGAGCTGCCATTATCATTCGTGATTATGTTTTCTACCACTAGAGATCATGAGCTCCTAGAGGGCAGATGAAGCAGTGTCTTTCTGTTGGGCTCTGACAGACCTGTGTGGTTCTGTGGGCACAGAGAGTACACATGTCTGCAAGTCACAGGATGAAGGCCAACCTCCTTTGTAATCTCTGTAGCATGTTAATACTCTGCCACTGTATGTGTCTTTGTCCCTCTCCTGGTACTCCCTAACAAGTTGAGTCTTTATTCTTTATCTTTGATGTGACCTGCCCCTGAAACCAGTGAGTCACTGTGAAGCAGTCATCATGAGCAAAATGTGTTAGGACTCAGTGGGCAGAGAACCCCACAGTCTGGCAGGTGGACATAGTGTGTCCTGCTCTCCCTTGGTGGTGAAGAAAACCCACCTGCACACAAACCTTGGATGGTCTTAGGAATGACGAAGTAAACTGAGGGGACTTCATCCACTCTTTCCAGGATGAATAAACCTCAGGCCCAGTTTCTCAGAAGGAAGAAACTGTTTCAAATTATTTTAGACTTGGAATTGGCTGAGTGTTTTTTTTTCTTTTTTCTTCATCAAATAGTGGAAATTTCAACATGTGTTGAGTAACTGCTTCCTAAATGAGATCTCAATGACATAGAATGCTTCTGTTTTCTCTTTGAATCCAGATATGCTTCCCTCAAACATTTTTCTCATATTGTTTCGTTTAGTTGCATTCCTGCTCAAAATTACACAACACGTACACATAGGCACTATACTTCTGTAGCCTTTCTAAACCATAGGAATCATTTCCTTTGAAATATCATAGAAGTTATACATTATAATTAATCATGGGCAATTGTACTTTTGTCTTTGAACATTTGTGGAGCATCTAATATGTCAAGACTTACTCTAAAATTCACAAAGAAATAAGGTAAAATTCCTGATCAATAAATACTCATCATCTAGTGGTAGAGGCAGATATTAAACAGATAAGATTTATCATTCAAATTTATCTTTTCCCGCTCCACATGTTGCCCAATCACATCTAATCCTCTTTTCCTTATCATCTCCAAATCTTGCCATCTGCTTTCAGGAATTCTTGCCTTGTACTCTGCGAACTTCCCTATATTTCTAAACTTATCAGAGTGCTGCCTCCTCTTCTGATTCCTTAATCGGCACCTGACCATTGCCTAAGTACATTCATTTCCTTATTAGGAGTTCATTGCTTATTTTTTCATATCATAGTAACTAAAGGCTGAGGTTCATGTCAGCCTCCTTGATCTCCATTGCCAATTTAAGGTTATTATTTCTGTTCCACTTTATGAAGATCTGACTCCATCCTACTCCTTTTGACTTTATACCGTCTGGTGAAACCACCTGCCTCTTCTTGTTGTGTGGTCTGCTAATCTCTTGGTAAGAAACCCCTCATTTATTATGAGTTCTGGATCACGCAGACAGCCATAAAGAAGATCTCTCACACATCCTGACATTTTGGTCCTTGGCTGCTTATCCTTAGTGACTCTTCTAAACATGCCCTCTCAGCCACCTTCCCTTGTCACATTGTGGGTCTTACACTTGGGAATCATCCTACATTTAAAATAACAGAACAAATGGCCCATTTCCCTCCATCACCTTCCTCCTACCTCACCTGTTGACATATATCCTGGAATTATCAATATATAGGTTCCCACTATCTATTTCCCTTCTGATTTTTTTCCTGGCTCCTCTTGCTTCTTTTCCAGTGAGGATTAAATGGTAAATCACTATAATCACTCTCGTGCAAAAACCTTCAATTGCTTTGCCCCTGTTTTCATCCACCATATTTTCCATCCACAATATTTCTTGGCAAAACCCCAAATCAGGATAAATCCAACCATCTGTCTCCCCTGTGGCTACATCTGAGCAGTTGATTGTTGCTGGTAAAAATTATAAACTGGCCAGACAGGTTTCCCTTCAATTGTATTAACACCATTTCAGATGGGTACTTAACATGGCCCCCAAATTTTACTATGTTTCTCTAGTAAGCTGGCCTCAAAAGACCACTCATATACTTCTTCCTTTCTTTTCATCCTCTCCCTATCTTCTTCCCGCAAATAGTTATTGCCCAATATTTCTGCTCTGTTTTTGGATACCTCCCATTCATTACTCACACTGCACACATAGTGATTATCATTTTTTTTTAATGCAGGACATTTGTAAAAAAAATGCTCCCTAAAATTATATCCCATCATACCAGGACTGGCTCCTTGAAGCAGTCTGGCTTCACTCTCTATGTCTACCGTGTTCCTCACCTCTCTGTCACTCTCTGGTCAGTCCCCCGCTGCTGTCAGCCTCCCCTTGGCTCCCAATCTCATGGCCTTTGTCCCTTTTGACCCACTCTTGCAGTCTTTCCACCTCAAGTTCAGTGCTACTTCCTCGTTAGGATATTTCCTGAACCCTCTATTTCAAACGAGTCTTTTCTCTCAGCTTCTCTTCAGCACACAGTTGTCAATCCTTGTAGCAGCATCACAACTTACAATTTACACTTACATATGTGAATCCTTTTTAAATTTTTGTGTCTTCTTCCACTGGGGTCTATGGAAAGAAAAATCTTTTTTCTTCATCATTGTCTATTCAACGTATAATACAGGTATTGCTACGTAGCACAAGTTTAGGGAATATTTGTTGATTAAATGAAAAGTGTTTACGAATGAATTGCTGTTCAAAAGGGGTGTGGCCCGGGAAAATTGGTGGTAGGGGCTTCATTATAGAATTATCAGTTGAAGGTGAACTGTGTTGGTTTAACATGGAAAGAAGGAAATGGGATTTTTGAAAGAAGGACCATCCTAGAAAATTATGGAGCTGTACAAACCATGCTATGTCAATGGAAAAATCTATTCACTGTGCTAAAATTATGCAGGTCCTGTGAGAAAGAGTGGGAGGTGGTGGTGGGCAGAATAAAGTCATTCCTCAAAGATGTCCATATTCTAAGTTACAAATGTAGTTATATGGTAAAGCAGAATGAAGATTGCAGATGTAAGCATCTGCTAATCAGCTGAGAAACAGAAAAGCATCTGGGCTTTCCTGGTGAATTCAGTGGCATCACGAGAGCACGAATGTGGAAGGGAAAAGTAAAACAGTCTGTGTCAGAGTGAACTGATTTGATAAAGACTTGCTAATAGTTGCTGATGTGAAAGTGGAGAAGGCAGTCTTGAGCCAAAGAGAAGTTTGAAAAAGCAAAAAAAAAAAAAAAATTGTCCCCACTAGAGCCTTCAGAAAGAACACAGCCTTCCTGACATTGTGATTTCATCCCAGTGAGACCCATTTCAGTCCTCTGGCCTCCAGCATAAATGGCAAGATGATAAACTGGTGTTGTTTAAAGACACTAATTTTGTAGTAATTTGTTACAGCAGCAACAGGAAACTAATACAAATATGAAGGTACGGATGTAAACTGAAGGCAGACTGTGAGGAGACTTGCTTCAAAGCTTAGCAAAGTGGGGAAACAGTGGGTATTTTAACACATGGAAACAGCACAGTTAGCTTTGTCTAATGGGAAGATCAGTCTATCAGTGTAGAAGCATGCTGTGCTCGAGACATATGGGAAGAAGCAGCCCACTGTGGAGCCTTCTAAAAGTATATAAGTGGTTAGAAAGACCTGAAAGGAGGGCTGAGAGGTGTCTTTATCATCATGAATTTTTATTTAGCTCTATGTATTTATTGTTGTATTTCTCAATCTAGACCAAGAATTCCTGAAAACAATGACTTTTGAAAGTTGTGGTTTGTGTATTTCTGAATTCCTAATTGTAGCTGCTCAATAAATAGTGGTTGATCTTGTAGTGGATTGGAACCAGGAAGGTTTCCTCACTTATGTGGATCTGTGTGAATGAAAGTGATGGTGGGAGGAATACAAACCATCAATCATCATTTTTCCATCTAGCTGTCAATCATCATTATTTCACCAACTGGCTCCATCTTCTATGACCATGATTTCCTAGCCTAGGAAGCATAATAGCAACTTCTGCTCCCAAAATTTCAAAAATGAATGCAATAAACCTGAAAAGGACATTGATTATTGGGAGAGGCAGCCCTCATTCTGAGACTCTCCATTCAAAGCAGAATCCTCAAAACACCATTGATCATGTAACATCTGCCCATCTAACTAGAGCTCAAGTGAAATCACTGGGACCTTAATTTTCCTCTGCTTTTGGAGAGCGGGTGACAGAGGATTATAAAAAGCTGTGTGGTGGATTAGTTTGTAGCTGCTTTCTTTTTCCCTTGTCTAAACTACTTAAAAAAAAAAAAAAAAGACAGCTGTGGAATGAGCCAGTTCAGCAATCTGTTTCTTTCCTATCATCCTGCCCCACTATCTGTTGTGTTCCTCTGGGAAGAAATCTTGGGGACTAGATGGCAGGAAATCACAAGCAAACTCTAGAGCTTCTTGGGGAGTGGGGGTGGGCAGGAAAAGCACAATGTAAACTATAAAATGCAATAGTGGAGTCAGTGGCTCCCTTGGGACTCACTGTAGGAAGCTGGCCTTCCTCCTTGGGGACTGAGGCTTTTGGAATTAATTGTTTCCATTTTATACAAATACCTTACCCAGAATGAAAGGGAAAAAAATAATGCAACCACAGGCCTCCTTTATAAAGACGAATGTGAATACACCCACACACAGACCAGGGAAATCATATAGTATCATTTAGTGTGCCGTCCAATGATCAAGTGTCTTCATGCCAGCAGTTTTTTGGGTGGTGGCACTGTCCCTTATGAGGGAGAAGAATGGTTTTGGTGTCTACATCTGAATCCTGCAGGGTGTGTATTGTGGCCTCTGGGCACACCCGCCTGCAAGTGTGTCAGGCAAGTCTGTACACTTACAGTGCCCCATTCACTCTTGGTGACTCTTCTCTAGGAAGCAGTGGATCCCAGGTCTGTCTTGTCCAGAGTGGAGGAACTCAACTTCTAAACTGCAGAGCTGTACACGTATTACCCATTCAACTGCTCCAAACCTTTTCCAAAAAAGAATACCCTAGTGTCTTCTTAAGACTTGCCGTATGGCTCTTGATGCTTCAGGCCTGTTTTATTTCCTAGTTTTAATTTCCTTCTTTTTTATCCCCCATCACAGACCCTATGTCCTATCCCCTTGTTCTCCTTCCTGTTTTAGGAACACAAGCTGCTCTTCTACATTCTGTGTCATGCCTTGTCTTGTTCCTTGACCTGGTGTTCTTCTCTGTTCCCTTCTCTATTCGAGAAACCTACTCCTCCTTCAAGTCCCCCTGAGATCCCATCTTGTCTAAGAAGCCAGAAACACATCTTAATACCTCTTCTCTCCAATTTAGGCAGACTAAATTGCTATTTTCCCTGAGCCTCTACACAGCCTCATTTACACTATTATTTTTAGCACTGATTCCACATCTGACTTGTATAATGTGTTTCTGGGTATCTCTCCCACTGGAGTCAGTGAGACCCCTAGGGGTTGGGGTCTTTTCAATTTCATTTTTGCCAGCCTATAGAGACCAATATGATGCCAGACACATAGTTCGAGTAATACAGGTGGCAGGGAAGTAGAGCTAAGTCAATTCCCAGGGGCACCAGCCAACCCTCTCCTCTCTTCCAGGCATCTCTTTGGAATGAGTTATTCAAGGAAAGGCAGGAGGGACAGTCATTGGTGGCAGCAATGTGTAGAAGGTGTCTGAATGGGACGCAGGGTGAGGTTCACAAGAAACCTGCAGATAAGGGGTTGCTGATGCCTTGTTTTCTTGGTTTTTAAAATACTGCTTCAAAAAACAAAAACAAAAAAAATATATGGCTACTAACACAAAAAAGAATACAATCTTTTCCGGAAGCAGAAACCAAAAACCTATTGCTTCAGGTATTCTTACCCACTGAAGGTTTATCAGCTTTTGAATTTACAAATGGATGTCAAATCAGTTTCTAGTCTCAGTTTGGAGGCATTTGTTTTTAACCATTATGTGCTATCTGGAGAGCAGGAAATGTTATGTCAAAGTCATGTGCGTGTGTTCATTTTTGTCCTTCTCCTAAGGAGAGAGGCACTTACCAATTTGGGTACGAGGTTAAAAAGAGCTTAAAAAGAGCAAGATAATAACAACAAGCAACAATTGCATAGCAATTTGCAACCTACAAGCCCTTCAATCTGCTATTGCATTTAACCCTCAAGACAATCTTAGGCTGGGATTATTGCCCCTACTTTGCAGAGGAGGAAACTCAGGCTAATGATGTTTAAGTGAATTGTCTAAGGTTATATACAAGCACCAAAACTGAAAGAATGTTGTTTATTCAGAGTAATATAGAGTGAACTAAACTCCAGTATGATTATACCAGACTTTTTGTTACAATAATTTGCAGCCCTTACTGACTGCCGGCAATGTTGCCAACCCTATTTTGAGTGCTTTACTCATTTAATCTCCAAACCACCACATGAGGTAGGAACAGTTATTCCTTCCTCATTTTAAGATGGGAGAACTGAATTCCAAGTATGTGAGACCAAGGTTAAATACCTTGGTCTCACATTCTGATGACTGGTAGTATAAAGATTTGGAGGAAACAATTTGGCCTTCAGATCTATTCTACTCAAGTCCTGTCTAACCAGGCAGTAGAGTCTGGAGGGAGATGTGTTGCCATTGTGTGATGGCGACTCTGATGAGTGGTAATGGAATACTTTCTTTCTTAATAAATGCTTATTTTTTAAATGTAAGATTTTCAAGGTCAAAAAAACACATTGAAGAGAGAATAAGTTGTGAAGCTACAAGTTCCTACCTTGCTCCCAGCTATGACTTTACCCCTCTTATTTCCTGAGTCCCATCTCCCTCTCTCCCTCTTCTGCTTGCCCACTTCCCAGGACCACAACCAGCATGAATGAAGGGTTAAGGAAAATATCTGTTGAATGACTAAAAGTAATTCCCTCAATATTTAGATATTAGCAATTGGGGGAAAATTATTCTATTGACTAGTTAGTGAGCCTGGTGTAGATTGATTCCAAATTTCATCTCTGTAGTCATGTTGAAACATTCTTTTCTTTTTTTTTTCTAACCACCTACCCCTATTTGCCTTTCTGGTCTTGGCTTAGATGCCTTTTGCTTTCAGAAGAGTTTCCATCAAGTCTGGAGTAGATGCCTGTTAAGAGAATATATAACTTCTCTTTTTCCTTTGTCTGGTATCTGCAATACTCATTTCCATTTCCTCTCTAACATGGTCCATGCATGCACACATGCAGATTATGATTTCCATAAAGACGAGAATAATGTATTTCGTTCATGCTGTTTCTTGGAGACTAGAATGATAAACATTTATTAGGTATTTGTTAGAAGAATAAATGAACAAGTGAATCAATTTCAGCAGCAATCACTCAGGGATGTTCGTTCATTGATGAGTAGAAATGCAGAAACAAAACATCTTGTCTTAGCTCAAAAGTCAGTTATTTATGTCCTTGCAACAAAGTTATCTAGTGTTTAAAGGACTGATAACAAAGGCAGGCTCCTTCTACCTTGCTGAGTGTTTATTGTGGCTCCTGACTCTTATTGTTACTTCGTATTTTGAGGTGTGTGTGTGTTGTTGTTTTTTTTTTTTTTTTTTTTTTGGTACTGAGGATGAAACTCAGGTACTTAACCATTAAGTTACATCTCCGGCTCTTTTTTTATATTGAAACAATATAAAAGGGACAATCTTGCTGAGTTGCTTAGGGCCTCACTAAGTTGGCTTTGAACCCACCATCTTCAGCCTCCCGTGTATCTAGATCTATTCTAACCCTGATCTGGCTTGAGGTTGGATCTGCCTCCTCATGCTGCTGTGGATTTTGCTTACTATTTCTAAATTTCAGAGATTGAAATTGGCCACACACACCAAAAAAGTCATTTCCTCTTGATGAAAATTTCCAGGTTATTTCCCATCATGAATTCTTTCATTGTCATTCTGAGAACATTTTTTGTTGAATAGAGAAGTAGATATGCAGAAGAAGGATGGTAGAAGGTAGGCCTTAGCATGACCTCTACAGGGTAAATAAAGCTAGGACATATTCAGTGGAAATTGCATCTTGAATGGTTCTTGCTATAGATGACATTATCATTTCAATTAGATTAATACCATTAGATTATCATCTAGATTAATTAATATTTATTTACTTTGGTTTATGTTTATTTGGGTCTCAGGCTTTCAAACTATGACTTTGAAAGTGTGCTTGGATTAACAGAATTAATATTCTCACAAGCCAATGATACTGTGTTCCATCTTACATCATATGCTATAAAAATATTTTTCCTTAATTCATTTACTTCTGAAGAGACTTTTTTTTCTGTTTGAATGAAAATCAAACTCTTAAATTGTGAAGGTGGAGAAAATTGTGATTTTTAGTGACTGTTATTTTTTTTTTGGTACTTGGGATTTCACTCAGGAGTACTCAACCACTGAGCCACATCCCTGGCCCTATTTTGTGTTTTATGTAGAGACAAGGTCTCACTGAGTTGCTTAGTGCCTCGCCATTGCTGAGGCTGGCTTTGAACTCGCGATTCTCTTGTCTCAGCCTCCCTATGTGCTGGGATGGTGACTGTTTAAAGACAATATCATGCTGGGTGTTCTGGCACACGTGTCTATAATCCCATCCACTTGGGAGGATGAGACAGAAGGATTGCATGTTTGAGGCCAGACTTAGCAACTTAGTGAGACCCTACGTCAAAAAAAATAATACAAGTTAAAATCCACAAAATAAATTAATAAGTGAATAAGACAATGGACAATGTCACTATCTATCTTAGATTTTGAGTTGTTCTCCAAACAGATTAAATTACCTTTATAGAACTATAATTTTTAACATTAAACAGTAATTCAACAATCAATAGAAATTTCTTGTTCTCAGTTATATGATTAGTTAATTATGGTTGGGTATTTTCTGATGATATATGATTTATAATTTTATATGTATATACTTTTTAGAAATCGATTCTACTCACATAGACCTAAGTAGAGTTTTACTCATGAAGAATTCTTTTTTTATATAAATTATCTTCCATACTGGATCTTTACAGATTTTGTATATTTAAAGATAATTTTATGGTGTGGCATGGTGTGGTATCCCAGGAGAAAGCCTTAAATTACACATGTCATCTTTTTCCATCCTCTTTTTTCTAAGTTGGCTTGTATCTCATTGTGCAGCAATTTTTAATTTTTTAAATTCTGAAGAATTTTAAGAGAGAAAGGTGTGAGAGACTTCTAATTTTCCTCTAATATTTGTTGTTTTCTTTCCTATTTATCAATAACCCCCTTGATTCTTTATTGGCTGACTTCAATACAGATTACATTTCCAAGGTTCTTTGATGGATATGGTCAAATGACTATGCTTTGGGCAGGAAGAAGTAAGCAGAGTGTTTTACATGTGACTTCCACAAATGTCTTTCTGGGTAAGAGCCAATTTTCTTTACTTCTCAACTCTCTTTCTCCTGGTTAGAGTATGGGCAGGAAGGCTAGATGTTGAGCTACCTCTTCTGACTGTGAGGTGAAGCCACTGTTTGAAAATAAATAGCAGAATCATGATAGAAGTTGAATTCACCTGAACATCCTTGAACTGTCTACCAGTGGACTTTGTTTGGGATAGTAACACACTTTTGTTCTATTTATGCCATTAAGTGTATTTTCTGCCCTTATTTAAATTCAATCTTAAACATTATAAGGAGCTAGACTGGGTTTAATGAGGCCTTCAAAGGTGGCTGTGCAGAGTTGTGTTGTGAAATTGTTTGTTCTTGTCAAAGTTTCAAAGATGGATCTGTGAATGGCAGGGACTCCATCTTGGGGCTTCTGTGAGCGTGCATACCCAAGCGTCATGGTTTTCAAAGCAACTGATGTCAGTTGCTTTCCCTAGAGATGTAGAATGGCTGTGTGCAGAGGAAGCATGAGTAGTAGCATCATTCTGATAGAGGTGGCACGTTTAGTGAAATAGTTTCAAGTGGGAAGTTATCTGCATACTTGTAGCTATCAATGTTTTATATTCACATTTGCACCATAAATATGTCTTTGCTTGACCCCAAGGCAAAGATAAACCCTCACTCAAATCCTAATAATTATCTAAAAACACTCAGGTGTTCTTAAATACTTGATAACATTATTAAGTTAGTTAGTAATAATAATACTGATAATAATTTTAATTCTGCTTTTGATTCTTTGAATGGAAACGACCTCCTTAAATCTAATGGATTGGTTTTATCTTGCTTTGATTTTCTATGTATTTTTATGTTAAAATATAGTCAAATAAAAATAAGCAAAAACATGTATCTGAAAAGTAGTAGCATGACTGGGACCATTGTCCTTATATCAGACAATTAAATACCTGATGTCATTAAAAATAATGTGACAGGCCTCTATAGTTTGAGAGGTGTTTGTATGAGTGTGTTTCTCATATATAGAGAAGGTTCGTAAAATTTGGTCGTAAATAATTTTGTTTTCTGAGGTTCTATTTTTGGTAGTACAGCTCTTTATGTGAAAATTATGTCATTGATTTTTGATATAAATTAATATTGCACACATGCTAATAATTTTGGTGTCACACTCAGAGTAAATCTATTCTTTCTGATAATTTTTTGTGTTTGGGAGGAAGCGTTGGGAGTTTGTTTAGGGGTGATTGCCCCTGAAAGGCATCTGAATCAGTTTAAAGACCTCTCCCATGGCATACTGGAAATAAATCAATAGATGGGCAAAAGAGGGACATACTAAGTGGCTCCCTTTTAGAACTGTACACCCACCAGAGCCATAACTTTTTAAAGTACTAATCATTAAGCACTCATAATTATAACTCATGATTAAACATTTGAGAGAGATATATCTCTAGCTTCCTTTCATATGTCCAAACTCTTTAAGACTGTACCAAACCACAGCAATTCAAATCAAATGTATTCTTCTTGCCCACTCAGACAATTAGCATTGGAGAGTTGGGACTGAGAGCAAGCTTGAAAAAGTAATTGTGCACCAAATGATATTTTTCTTATATCACTCTATTTGCTAGAAAAGATTTTAGCACCGGAATATTCTTGAATTCCCATGAAATTTCAAAGGATCACAGTATTTATGAGGGTGTTATTTTCAGAGAGCACTCAGGGTCGTTCTCCAGATGAGGGTTCTTCCCAAATTCCTCGAAAGTTTGTGTCATTCTGGAGGGTGATTGTGAATTATCTAAGTTCTTTCCTCCTCCTTTATTTAGATCTAGCAAATAGCATATGCAAAAGATTCTTTAAGAAAGCAATTCTGGACAAACTGCATACAAAAACATATTAAAAAGAGTGCACCATGATCAAGTGAAGATCATCCCAGGGATGCAAGGTTGGTTCAACATATGGAAATCAATAAATGTAATTCATCACATTAATAGACTTAAAGACAAAAATCATATGATTATCTCAATAGATGCAGAAAAAACATCTGACAAAATACAGCATCTATTCATGTTCAAAACACTAGAAAAACTGGAGTAGTAGGAAGATACCTCAACATTGTAAAAGCTATATGTGCTAAAACACAAAGCCAACAGCATTCTAAATGAAGGAAAACTGAAAGCTTTCTCTGTAAAAACGAACAAGAAACGATGCCCTCTTTCACCACTTCTATTCAACATCGTGCTGCAAATGCTACCCAGAACAATTAGGAGAAAGAAATTAAAGGGATATGAATAGGAAAAGAAGAACTCAAAATATCCCTATTTGTTGATGACATGATTCTATATTTAGAACACCCAAAAACTCCACAAGAAAACTTCTAGAATTCATAAATAAATTCAGCAAAGTAGCACGGTATAAAATTAATATCCATAAATCAATTGTATTCCTATTCATCAGTGATAAATCAACTGAAAGAGAAATTAGGAAAACTATCTCATTCACAATAGCCTCAAAGAAAATAAAATATCTGGGAATCAATCAGGTGAGTGACTTCTACAATGAAAACTACAGAACACTAAAACTAAGGAAAGAAATTGAAGAAGACCTTAGAAGATGGAAAGATCTCCATGTCCTTGGTTAGGAAGAATTAATCTTGTCAAAATGTCCATGCTACCAAAAGTGCTATACAAGTTTAATGCAATTCCTATTAAGGTTCTCATGATGTTCTTCATAGAAATAGAGAAAGAAGTCATGAAATTCATTTGGAAAAATAAGAGGCCTGGAATGGCCAAAGCAATCCTCAGCAAGAAAAGTGAAGCAGGAAACATCATAATACCAGACCTTAAATTATACTACAGAGCTATAGTAACAAAAGCAGCATGGTATTGGCACCAAAACAGACATGAAAACCAATGATACAGAAGACAAAGAGACAAACCACATAAATATAGTTATCCCCTACTAGACAAAGGCACCATAAATGTACATTGGAGAAAATATAGCTTATTCAACAAATGGTGCTGGGAAAACTGGAAATCCATACATAATAAAATGAAATTAGACTCTTATTTCTCACCATGCAAAAAACTCAAGGATCTAGGCATTAGATCAGAAACTCTGTGCCTACTAGAAGAAAAATTAGGCCCAAATCTCTAGCATATGAGCTTAGGAAACAAATTCCTCAACAAGATACCTAAAGCACAAGAAGTAAAATCAAGAATCAATAAATGGGATTGTATCCAACTAAAAAGCTTTTTCACAGCAAAGTAAATAATCAAAAACATGGAGATCCTAAAGAACAGGAGAAAATCTTTGTCACCTGCACCTCAGAGCATTAATCTCCAGGATATATAAAGAACTCAAAAATCTGAACAGCAAAAAATACAAAACAACAACAACAACAAACAAAATACAAAAACAAATAATCCATTCAATAAATGGGCAAACAAACTGAACAGACCTTCACAGAAGAAATACAAATGACCAACAAATAGATGAAAACAAGTTCAACATCACTAGCAATTAGAGAAATGCAAAGTAAAACCACACTGAAATTTCATCTTACTGCAGTCAGAATGGCACTTATCAAGAATACAAGTAACAATGAATGTTGGTGAGGATGTGGAGAATAAGGTTCAATCACATTGCTGGTGGGACTGTAAATTGACGCAACCACTCTGGAAGATAGTATGGAGAGTCCTCAGAAAACTTGGAATGGAACCACCATTTGATCCAGTTATCCCACTCCTTGGCATATACTTGAAAGACTTAAAATCAGCATACTACAGTGACACAGCCACATCAGTGTTCATAGCAACATAATTCACAATAGTTAAGCTATGAAACTAACCTAGATGCTCTTCAGTAGATGAATGGATAAAGAAATGTGATACAAACACACAATGAAATACCATTCTGCCATGAAGAAGAATAAAGTTATAGCATTTGCCTATAAATGGATGGAACTAGAGACCCATGCTAAGTGAAATAAGCCAATCCCCCAAAACCAAAGGCCAAACGTTCTCTCTGATATGTGAATTCAGACTCATAATAGATGGGGTGTAGGGGGAGGGAGGAGTGGAGGTTCACTGATTGGACAGGGAGCAAGGGGGGAAGAAAGGGAGGATGGGAATGGGAAAGACAGTGGAATGAATTGAACATAACTTTCCTATGTTTATATGTAAATATATGAGCAGTGTAACTCCACATCATATACAACCACAATAATGAGAAGTTATACTCCCTGTATGTATGATATGTGAAAATACATTCTACTGTTATGTATAGCTAAAAAGAGCAAATAAAAAGAGTTTTAAAAAAGTAAGATGCAAAAAAATAAGCAATTCTGTTTCTTGTGTTTTGCAAGGTATATTCACATGGTTATTCATCTTATTTTTAAACTGCATGTACCTTAGTATTCTTTAGGGCAAATAGTATAAATGTGTAATAGGCGTGGATGTGGAATCCCATGGAGTCTACCTAAGGAGAACTGTGGTAAAACCTGTGTATCCAATGTTGTCCCAGCCATCCCATCCTTACAGTTGAAAATTCTATTTACACATTTTGGCCCTTATTTTTTCTACAGTTGAATTGAGAAAGATAAATCTTGAAAAAACTGAGACATAAATCTCTTGAGCAGAAGATAATATGTTTTTATTTAACAACCTTCTCAGAAAAAAATCCATAGTCTTCTATTTCAATGTTCAACAGCCTTTACAGAAGACTCTTGAATCTAGGTTTTGAGAGAACATCTTTTTCTCTCATCTAAGTCTCAAATTTATTTTTGGCAATTTGCAAATGTCCCTTCTCCCTTATCTTTCCCATCTTTTTGCTAAAATCTGAGAAGTATAACTGATGAATATGAGGGAGCGGGCATCACTACCTTATTTCTGTCTGTCTATCTTTCAGCCTCTCTGCTTGGCTTTTGTATAGTGTACTCAAAATCTCAGGCTTCTGCATGTGGTGAGGACATTTCCTTTGGGACATCAGAGGACACAATCCTCTGGTTCAAGGCAAAGGTGTGCATGTGAAGAGGTTATGAGTCTACCCTTCATCTAGGAGTGGGCAGAGGGGCTGTGATTTGCAACCTACCAGATCATCATTGGGGAACATCTGCTCCAAAATGGAAGAAAATGAGGAGCCTTATCCACAGGGAGAAGGGTGATGCTTGAAAGACAGAGATAACAGCTGTTTATTCCTAACAGAAAACTAGAAATTCCTAATACTTTAAACCTCCACCTCCAGCTCTCTATGTCTATACCTATAGCTGCATCTACAGGTTTATGTGCATGTCTGAAGTGATGTTTATGTCTTCAGTCTTTGTCTGTATTTATCCTTTCACATACCAGAATTATTTATTCTATAGCACCTCAGTATATGTTTCCCTTAAAGATGGCCCATTATATAGATGTAGTCATTAAATAAATAAATATTTTTAGAAGACTAATAGTGTACATGATTATAAAAAAATGAAGTTCACCTGATTCTTGTTCTACACATTTCAACCATTAGAATATACACTGCTTCAAAGCAGCTAAAATATTCTTACAGCATTTTGCACATGGTATG
>CM053400.1:120111268-120144259 GCA_028644305.1 Xerus rutilus
TAAATAAATATTTTTAGAAGACTAATAGTGTACATGATTATAAAAAAATGAAGTTCACCTGATTCTTGTTCTACACATTTCAACCATTAGAATATACACTGCTTCAAAGCAGCTAAAATATTCTTACAGCATTTTGCACATGGTATGCATGTATTATTTATCAGCTTTTTCTTTATATGACATTGGCAGGAGGAAATACTCCTGGGAGAAGATATGTGACACATTATATAATTTGAATTATTCTTATTCTTATATTCTTACCAGAAATCTTAAGTTTTCATTTTTTAAAGTTAATGTCTCTATCTATTATTGAGGAAGATGCTATTTCTCTAGAAAATGTTGTTGATTTTATTTGCTAAGATATGGATTATAAGACTAATTTTTAAAGCATGAGCCTGGTAAATAAGCTTAAGATTAATGTAGAAAAATATGACTAGGTAATAAAGATGTTTATGTAATGAACAGTTGTTTTATTGTATTTGGCAACGTGTTCTGAATTTCCTATTCCAGAGAAAGCAATATAGTTTTATTTAAAATGTTATATAGAATAGTTTGAGTCTCTGGTCTAAAAAATGATTTGTAGTGATGAGATGAAAAAAAGTCTCCATTAGTAATAGCGGTTTGATAGTGGGCCACATATTTACTTTTATTAATTTTCACTTTTTCATCTTAAAATGAATTAACCATCTTGATGGTATGCTCTAGGGGTTACTGTGTGAAATTATGAG
The DNA here is from genome assembly GCA_028644305.1 of Xerus rutilus. Taxonomy (NCBI): domain Eukaryota; kingdom Metazoa; phylum Chordata; class Mammalia; order Rodentia; family Sciuridae; genus Xerus; species Xerus rutilus. Next base: position 120,111,997 of record CM053400.1, read on the forward strand.
TCAAAATGATTATGGTGCAAATGGAAAACATAGAGTTTATGGCCTTTCCAAACACTTAAACTAGTGTCTGAAATAAGACTGTATGAATTCTGCTTCTGAAATGATTCTTCATATCTTAGTACCTCATCCATTATAAATTCTATGGTACAATTACATATATAAAGTTAAGATACAGAATTTACTCACTTCCAACCAATACTGATAGGAAATAAGTAAAACATTCCTCAAATAACTTGAGTCAAAAAGGCAAGTGAGAAGGTCCTTCATTGACTCATGTAACTAATCCTTGCAAAGTTACGGGAAGATCTAACCTCAAGGTAGATAAAATTAGAGCCTCTCTGCTTCTCTGTCAATCTGCTCTGTTTTCCTATCTTTTCCTCTCTTGACGTAGCTCCTTTGTTGCTTATAGACTCAGGATTCTAGCCATGTGGTGGGGATATTATGGTTGGGAATTTGGGGTCACATTTTTGCAATATTCAGATCCAAAGGAAAGAGCCACTTGTTAAACAATATAAGTCTGCATGAAGGGAGGTACCGAGATTGGCACCCCACTAGAATGTGGAATGGGGGAAAGTCAACTCCTCACTGGAAGGCAATCAGTGAAAAGAAAGGGATTCTGGAGTGATAGAAGCAACAGATATCTGCTTTCAAGAAAAAGTAAATTCTTTTGAAGATTTTTACCAGTCTTGGGACTCATGTGGATCATTGAAGGTGTCAGAAATTGATGTTGGAAGTTAATTATGGATCTTTAAGTACAAAGCAGCATGATACTGAATCAAATATCTCTTGCATTTGATGAATTTGATTTAGACTCCCAGCATACCTCTTAGTAGTAGGCTTTGCTATGGGTTAAATTGTGTCCTCCTCAAATTCATAGCTTGGCATCTAATCTCCAATACCTAAAATTGTGAACATACTTAGAGACAGGGTCTTTGCAGAAGTAATAAGACTTTAACAAGAGGTAATAATGACTTTAAAATAAAGTTATTAGGGGGAGATCCTAATCTAATAAGGCTGGTGTCCTTAGATGACAGGAAAAATTTGGCCACAAGGACATGCATAGAGGGAAATTGTTGTGAAGAGGTGCAGTGATAAGATGGCCATCTACGAGCCAAGGAGAGAGAGTGGGGACAAATTTGCCCTGCATGGACCTCAGAAGAAACAATCAGGTCGACCTGCTGATTTTGAACTTCTAGTCTCTAGAACCTTAAGATAACACATTTAGATTGTTTAAACCCCCTAGTCAGTGGTATTTTGTTATGGCAGCCTGAGGAAATCAATACGGTATTGGTTGTGTTTGCCCAAATTTGTAGTCAATCAATAAGAAGTAACTTCTTTTTTCCCTGCCTCTTCTACTACTTTCAACCATTGTCCTAAAGTCTGGAAGGCTGTTGACAAAATTGTGTGCCCTTTACTTCTTTTCACATGTCAAATAGATTTTTAAGAAAATATCAAGCTGCCTCACTATGGATTCAGGTAAGAATTCAAATAACTATTAAGAATGGGGAGGTGGTAAGTGGTTTACTAAAGAAGGAAATAATAGCTACTACAGATAAACATACAGTATTTTTATTTATTTATTTTGGTACTTGGGATTAAACTCAGGGATGCTTAACCACTGAGCCGCATCCTCAGCCCTTTTTTGTAGTTTATTTATAGATGGATCTCACTGAGTTGCTTAGCGTTTCGCTTTTTCTGAGGCTAGCTTTGAACTTGTGATCCTCCTGCCTCAGCCTCCGTATCCCCTGGGATTACAGGCATGCACCACTGTGCCTGACCACAACATACAGCATTTTAATTAAAATGTTATTAAGTTGGGAAACACAATATATTGAGAGGATACACATACTAGGGAGACAGGTTCTAGAGTTGGATGCCCTGCATTTTGAATCTTGTCTCTGCCATTTGCCATGTAATCCTGTCTCATTTACAGAACTGGGCTATGTCTTGGTTTTTTTCCTTCTGTAAACTGGGAGATCTTAACAGCTGAGTTAGAGTTATCTGGGTCAATAAATACAAAGTGCTCAGAACAGAGCATGGGCCCTGGTCAGCCTTTACTACAGACAGGCTGCTTTGTTGTTAATTTACCCCCTTCCCTCTCACTCATTCTCAAGGCCTTGGTGGAACATGACTGGATGTTTTCAGGTGGTGGTGCTGGATGTTCCAGTGTAGATCTCATTGTCGATCTCATTGTCCCATAATTCCCACCCTAAGTATATTTCTAAGCAGCACCACCTTTGCACTGGCTTGGGAAATCAGCATCTTAAGAGTTCTCCTTCTACAAAAAGGTACCACATTCACAGGGCTGCTCACTATCTCTTAGGGCAAAGAAATGCAGGGATCTATTTCTCTCTTGGCTTGAACTTCTATACAGGCATCTCAGGAATTAATGGTAGGATTACCCAGGAAGCACAGCAGAATCATCTTCTCTCTGCCTCATTTATCCAAGAACACAACTCTGGCAGTAATTTGGGTCCTTTGTCTTTAATGCCTGGGCACTGGTAGAATGAATGCCCTTTGTACAGGCAACACACCTGGGAAATGCTGCCCAGGCTCCCTAATGAAAGTGATGCATAGAACAAAAGGCAGGCAAAGAGGGCTGCTCAGAGACACCAGGAAGCACCGGCTGTGCCTGTGATGATAATGCTGAGGAGGAGGCAGCTCACACCTTTTTAACAACCTGCTAGTACACATGGATTTTCTGCTTTAAACCTTTGCTTGATCAGTGGGACAATATTTAACGGTAACCTTGCGAGAGGACACACTAACTCAGTGGTATAATAGCCTGGGCAGTAATTTATAGCTTAGGTACTGGTGTAAGTCAGGCTGAAAGTGCTTTATTGTCCTTGGAAACTTTGCCTGGTGACCTGGTATAATGGAGATTTGTGCAGTCTTTTTAAAAATTCAAAAATTACTCTCATGCTTCATCTGCAGGTAAGTTGAAAATACAATCTAACCACTTGCGAGACTTTTATAACTTATCCAAAACCTGTATATAATGCTAAGTGGTATGTCAGTCACCACTATTATTTTATTATTATGTCTATAAATATCGGTAGGTAAGTAAATATTTAGGTTTACTTTGTGCAGGGCTCCATTTAAAATTTTTATTTAATTTTTCCTTTTTCATTTGTTTTAGAATGAACTTTCTTTCCCCCATGCCATCAAATAGGCCTGTGGACCAAGCAAGTTTGAATAGTAGTTTAAAGGAATGATTTCACTTAGCAAGAACATAGCTTTCCCCTTAAATCAATATATAGAGCTAAATATAATCGTGCACCTATTTTTAATACAAAAATTCAGATGCTGCATGTGGTTTAACTCCATGGGGAGATCAAATGATCAGGGCCAAGAAATATCCCAGGTATGCCAGGAGAAGGGAGAGGATTTCCATCATTATGCAATTTATTCTTTCAATTCTATGTAATCTTGTATATATTTACATATTATATAGGATTATGCATACCAAATCATTTTTCAGAATTTCACTTCTTATCTTTCTAACCTCTAAATATGAAATTTCTTAAGTCTTTCTCACTCGTGACTTGTTTTCTTAAAATTCTCCATTTCACTTATACATGTATTTTTCATTCACACGTGAAGGTTTCACAGCTTCTATCTTGAGCCTCAGCTCTGCATCTCCAACTGCTTCTTAAACAATCCACGCACAACACATCCAGCAAAATCAATACCATTTTAGCTCTTCCTTTGGACCTAGCACTCTGCAAGATCCTGCAAGGATAAAATGAGAGATTGGCCACGACTCTTGTCTCCCTGTATCTGTAACAATCACATATAAATAGTTTTAATAAGGTACACTGTACTAATAGCCAATGAATTAAACTAAGTATTCTAGAACTGGGGAGAGGAAGAGCATGACTTTCACTAGGAGGGCCTGGGACATTATGGGACAAGTAGGATGCACTAGGTTATACTTTGACTGAGCAGGGAGGGGAAAGGAACTGGTGCAAGGAAGAGCTTTTACATAGGAATAAAGCTGAAAAACAGACCTGGTTCAAGGGACTGTGAGGAGGGAAGAACTGCAGCAGCTGCAGAGACCTGAGTATGCCTCAGGCAGGGTGAGAGGGGGTGTAGGTGGAATAACAGCAGGTGAGGTGGGAAGCATAGGGCAGCTGCCTCTATTGCAGGGGGCTTTGAAGGTCAAATGTTAAGTTTGAACTTCTTTTGAATGCAATGGGAAGGCATGCATGTGTTAGAAAGACACCTCTGAGGACAGAGGGAATGGCAGATTTGAGATGGATTGGAAGCAGAGATGCTGATTTTTAAAAAGTCATGAATTTGAGCTTTGAAAACATTTTAGAGTCCAAGAGACTCCGGTTTGAAAACAAGCATTAGCACTTTCCAGCTGTGTGAGCAGGGACAGAACTTCAACCTCTCTGAGAGTCATCTTTTAGTCTGTACTAAGGGGCTGAGGGAGTGATTGTCAGGTTTAAATTAGAATGTCATCACAATGCAAGGGACATATTAAGTAAACATTCCAAAGTCGTCTTATTTTTACTAATGAAATAAAAATATAAAGAATAAAAATAAAAATATTTAATTTATATCTAGCTAATATTTGAGGAACCCTCATTATTAGTCTATCTATATTTTTTGATAGATTCAATTTGGTGTTAGAAATATTTATTCATCCAGTCATTAATTTACTCAATCAGTTATTAAACACTAACTTTGGCTACTTATCTTCTAGGCATTGGAAATAAAATTTTGAGCAAAAAGCTTTAGGCATCTTGGAATTTATGTTCCACCAGAGAGAGACAAAGAACACACAAATGCATAAATGAGTAGAATTTTGGGTGGTGACAAATACTATGGATAGGAATCACCGGCCATAATCCTGATTTATGTTTCATCTGCAATAATTACTAAAAGTGTCTCCTGTCACTTGCACAAATGACTCTTTGAATGGTGAATTATATGATTACTTCAGATACAGAGAATAACTATACAGGCCAAGAGGGAGATGAGATTTAGGCACAAGGCTGGGGTGAAGGTTACTGTTTTATCATGGTTAGTTAGGGAAGGTTTCACTACCAAAGTTTCCTGTGAGCAAGGATCTGAAGGGAGAGAGTGAACTATGGTGTTATGTGAGAAAAGAAATTGCCAGGCAAATGCAAAGGCCCTGAGGTGGAAGCATTTTTTTGTATAAATAAGGATTAGTAAGGGCATTTCTAGAGAGAATAAATGAGTAAGAATAATAGGAGACGCGGTGTTAGGTGTTCTAGTCAGCTTTGGCGTTGCTTTGACTCAAATACCTGACAAGAATTCAGAGGAGGAAAAATTGATCTTGGCCCAGTTTCAGAGATTCAGTCCATGGTTTGTGAACTCCAAAGCTCAGAGCCTGAGATGAAGCAAAACATCATGCTGGAAGGGCATGGCAGAGGAAATCATCTCAGGACATGGCAACCGGGAAGCAGAGAGAGAAAGCTCTGCATACCAGGGACAAAATATAAAATGCAATTGTCATGCCCAATTAGGCTACTTTCTCCAGTCACACTCCATCTGCCCACAGTGACCACTCAGTTAATTCATATCAGTGGTTTCATCCACTGGTTAGGTTACATCTCTCATAATAGTTTCACCTCTGAAAATTCTTGCTTTGTCTCACATGTAAACTTTTGGGGTACACTTCATATCTAAACTATAACATGAAGTCAGAGAGCCCCAAAAGCCTGTGTGTTTGTGGGCAATGGTAAAAAGAGTGAAGACTGACTTTATTCTGAATGAATTGGAAACCAGTGAAAATTTGAGCAGAAGTATAATATTCACAACTGCACTTAAAAATTTTGTCCACCTTTATTGAGATATGATTGACAAAATTTTCAAACAGTTAAGGTGTACAACGTGATTTAATACATGTGTACATTGTGAAGTGACTACCACAATCAAGCTAATTCACTTATCCATCACCTCACATCCTTTCTTCCCATTTTTCAGTGACAAGAAAGCTTAAGACCTACTCTCAGCAAATTTTATACAATGCAGTATTATTAACTATAGTTACCAATCTGTATATTAGACTTCCAGAATTTACTCATTTTGTAACTGAAGACTTGTACATTTTGAGTACCTTCTTATTTTCTCTACCCTCATCCTCTGCTAATCAACATTATATTTTGTTTCTGAGTTCAATTATTTTAGATTTTATATACAAGTGATATTTTGGAGTATTTATCTTTCTGAGTCTGGCTTGTTTCATTTGGCATAATGTTCTTCAGGTTCATCTATGGTTTTGAAAAGGTGTGTGTGTGTGTGTGCGCGCACACACATGTGCACGTATGTTTGGGGCATGTTGGTTGTTTCCACATCTGTAATGAATAATGCTGCAACGAATATGGAACTGCAGATTCCTTTCTGAGATAGTTATTTCTTTCTTTTTTGTATATATGCGAGGTGTAGAACATGAATATATACATACATACATTATGAAATGATTATCACCAACAAATTAGTTAATACATCTATCACCACACGTAATTAATATGATAGTGATTTCATTTCCTCTGGATATATACCCAAAAGTTAGATTGCTGGATCATGTATTAATTCTTTTTTTTAAGTTTTTGAAGTACTTCCACACTGTTTTCCATAAGGACTGCACCAATTCATAATTCCTCCAACAGTATACAGAGGTTTCATTTTTCTTTCATTTTTTCCAACACGGGTTATCTTCTGATTTTTTTTTTTTTGGTACCAGGGATTGAACTCAGGGGCACTCAACCACTGAGCAACATCCCCAGCCCTATTTTGTGTTTTATGTAGAGACAGAGTCTCACCGAGTTGCTTAGTACCTCGCGGTTGCTGAGGCTGGCTTTGAACATGCGATTCTCCTGTCTCAGCCTTATCTTCTAACTTTTTGATAACAGTCACCCTAACAGGTGTCAGGTGACAGCTCATGTGATTTTGTTTGCATTTTTCTGATAATTTGTGATGCCGAGTGCCTTTTTAAAATATCTGTTGTCTATTTGTATGCTTTTTGGGGGAAAATATCTGTTCAGGTCCTTGGCCATATTTTAAATCAGGTTATATGTTGCTACTCAGTTGTATGATTTCCTCTTATATTTTTGATATCAATCCTTGATAAGACATATAGTTTGCAAATCATTGTCTCTTCCATTTTGTTGGTTGATTTAATTTGGTTCTTGTTTTCTTTGCTGCACAGAAACTTTTAAATTTAATGTCATCCTACATATTTATCAAAAACAAATTTCTTGTACAGACCAAGTTTAGGATACCTTCTTCTGTATGCTGTCTTCTAGGAGCAAATGGTTTCAGGACTTATGTTTAAACCTTCAGTTCATTTTGGGTTATTTTTGTGTATGTTTTAAGATAAGGGTTCACTTTTGTTCTTTTGCATGTGGATGTCTAATTTTCTTAATACCATTTATTAAAAAGATTATCATTTTTTCGCTTGTATTGTTGGTTCCTTTGTCAAACATAGTTAACTGTGTACATGTGGGTATATTTCTAAGTTCTCTATTCTCTTATATTGGTTATATGTCTGTTTTTATGCCAGTACCATACTTTTTAAATTACTATAGCTTTGTGATATAATTTGAAATGAGGAAGTGTGATGCCTTCAGTTTTGTGCTTCTTTCTCAAGATTGCTTCAGCTATTCAGGTTCTTTTGTGGTTCCATACAAGTTTTAGGATTATGTTTTTCTATTTTCTATGAAAAATGCCATTAAAGTTTTGAGAGGGATTGCATTGAATCGACAGATCACTTAAAGTAGTATGGAAATTTTAACTAACAATTGGAGACTTCAGAGTTTTCTGTATATATAGAATCAAGTCATCTGTTAACAGAATATTTTGCTTCTTCCTTCACAATTTGAATGACTTTCTTTTTTCTTGCCTGATTGCTTTGAATAAGTCTTCCAATACTGTGTTGAAAAGAAGTGGTAATAATGGACATCCCTAACCTGTTCCTGATCTTAGGAGAAAAAGCCTTCAAATTTAGCATTGGACATAGTATTCGCTATAGGTTATATTATTTTGAAGTATATTCCTTCTACATCTATTGTATTGAGAGCTTTTATCATGAAAGAATGTTGGGTTTTGTCAGATGCATTTTTTGCATCTATTAAGATAATTGTATAGATTTTGTCCTCCACTCTGTTAATGTGGTGTATCATATTTATTGATTTGTATGTGTTGAACCATCTTTGAATCCCAGAGATAAATTCCAATTGATTATGATACACTATCTTTTTAATGTAGTCTTGAATTCAGTTTGCTTATATTTTGTCATGGATTTTACATCTATGTTCATCAGAGATATTGGACTGTAAATTTCTCTCTTTTTTTGTTGTGTGCTTGTCTGGCGTTGGTCTCGAGGTAATGCTGATCTTGTAAAATGAGCTTAGAAATGTTGCCTCCTTTATAATTTTTGAAAATGATTGGTATTAATGCTTTTTGAAATGTTTGGTAGAATTCAACAGTGAAGCCATCTGGTCTTTGCCATTTCTTCATTGGGAGATTTTTGATTACCAATTCAATTTCCTTGCTAATTATTAATTTGTTTAGACTTTCAATTTTTTTTCATGATTCAGACTTGGTTGGTTGTGTCTTTCTATAAATTTCTTCATATTTTTCTAGATTATCCAATTTGCTATGTATAATTGTTCAGACCATTTTTTATGGTCCTTTGTATTTCTATAGTGTGCATTGTAAAACCCCATTTTTAATTTCTGATTTTATCCTTTTGAGTCTTTTCTCTTTATTCTCATACTAGTTAAGGATTCATCAATTGTTTTTCTATCTTTAAAAGACTAAACTCAATTTTGCTAATATTTTTCATTTCTTTTCTCATCTTTATTTCACTTATTTCTGCTCTGATCTTTATTATTTTCTTCTATTAACTTTGGGTTCAGTTCGTTTTTCCATTTTCTTAGGTGTAAAGTTATGCTGATTGGTTAGATCTTTCTTTTTTTCTTCATGTGGTCATCTATTATTATAAAGTTTCCTCTTGGAACTTCTTTTGCTGCATTCCATAAATTTTTGTATCTTGTGCTTCCATTTTCATTTGTTTGAAGATATTTCATAATTTCCCTTTGATTTATTCTTTGACTTATTGGTTGTTCAGGAACATGTTGTATAATTTCCTCAGATTTGTGAAAATTATATTTTTCTTCCTATTATTTGTTTCCACTTTGATGTCAGAAACAATACTTGAAATAATTTCAGTCTTCCTAAATTTGTTAAGACTTCTGTGGTCCAAGATAAGATGTATCCTGGAAAATGTTCCTCTTGTGCTTGAGAAAAATGTGTATTCTGCTGCTGTTTGATGGAGTAGTCTGTACAGTTCTGCATTGTCTATTTCACCTGAAGTGTAGTTCAAATTCATGTTTCCTCATTGATTTTAAGCATGAAAGACCTAACCATTATTGAAAGTGGAGTACTGAAGTCCTCTATTATTGTTTTGTTATTTATCTCTCCCTCCAAATCTTGTAATATTTTCTTTTATATTTAAGAGATCCAAGGCTGAGAGCATATTTATTGCTGTTATAGTCTCTTGATCAATTACTCTCTTTATGATGACATTCTTTGTGAATTTCTAGTTTTTTATTTAAAGACTATTTTGTCTGCTAGAAGTATTGCTACTACTACTGTCTTCCTTTATTCCTTCACTTTCAGCCCATTTGTGTCCTTAAGGCCAAAATCAGTCTCTCCTAGGAAGCATGTAGTCTGATCCTTTTATTTTTTTTCCCATTCATCTATTTTATATCCTTTGATTGGAGAATTTAGCGTGTTAATATGTAAAGTAATTCCTGATAGATAATAACTTACAATTGCCATTTTGCTAATTGTTTTCTGTTTTACAGTCCTTTTCTTCCTTTATTTCTATTTTTCTATGTGATTTAATGATTTCCTTAAGTGGTTTGCTTTGCATTGTTACTATCATGGAACTTACATAAAATATAGTTACGACAGTCTAATTTAGACTCTTCCCATATTTTAAATTCAACAATTTAAAATGTATACTTCTTTTTGTACTCTGTACGCATTAACAGTTTATCATAGTTATAGTTATTTTAATGTTTGTTTTTTGATCCTTATATAAGAGTTAAAGTGACTTACAACACACCGTTAGAGTATTACGATATTCTACATTTGACTGTGTACTACCTTTACCAGTGAGCTTACTACTTTCCAAGTTTTCATGTTATATTCAGTGACCTTTTGTTTCAACTTGAAGAACTCCATTTAGCATTTTTTGTAAGCCTGGTCTAGTGGTAATGATCTCCTTCAGCTTTTGTTTTTTCTGAGGGTTTTATCTCTCCTTTATTTTAAGGACAGGTTTGCTCAGTATTCTTTGTTGAATTTTTTTTTTCTTTTAGCACTTTGAATGTATCATCTCACCCTCTTGACCTACATGGTGGTTTCTACTGACGAATCTGTTGATTGTCCTGTGGAGTTTACCTTATGTGTGAGAAGTCTTCCTCTTCTTGATTTCAAATTTTTCTATTTGAAAAAATAACAAAATTTTCTGTTTGTCTTTGATTTTTAATAATTTGATAATAATGGGTCTCAGTGAAGTCCTTGTTGGGTAGCTAACTATTTGAGGATGTTGAGCCTCATATACATGGATGTCTATGTTTTTCCAATAATTTGGAGGTTTTAAGTCATTATTTTATTAGTTAAGCTTTCTGTCCCTTTCTCTTTGTATTTTCCTCCTAGAACTTCCAAAATATGTACATTATTTCTTTTCATTGGTATCACAAAAGTTCTTGATTCCTTTGCATTCCTTTTCCTTTTTATCTACTCTATTTGGATAATTTCAAATGACCCATCTTTTGAACTAACATATTCTTTTTCCTTGATGAAATCTACTGTTTTGAAACTATTGCATTTTTATTATATTCATTGTATTCTTCAGCTTCAGGATATGTTTTCTTTAATGATATCTATTTTTGTTGAACTTCTATTTTGCTCATGTACTGCTTTCCTGATTTCATTGAGTTGTCTTTGTTCTCTTGTAACTCTCGGAACTTTCTTGAAACAACTTAGTTTGTCTTATTTTTCTGACAATTCATAGATCTCCATTTTGGGGGGGATCAGTTGCTGGAAATTTGTTTACCTTTGGTGCTATCATGTTCCCTTGGTTTTCCCTATTCTTTGAAGTCCTGTGTTATTATCTTCAAATTTGTAGGAATAGTCACCTAGTATGGTTTTGAATCATTAGCTTTGGCTAACTCCATCACTAATTAGCCAGGAGAGGGATATTGAGATTCTCTCAGACCTTTTCTGTAGATGTACCTGCTGTACAACTCTTGTTCCCTACTGGAGGGGAATCCTTAGGATTGTGTGCCTTCTTTCAATCCTATGAATCAAAGCTGATTGATCAGTCTCTTGCTTGTTTTCCTTTAGGGGATGGAATGGCCTGAAATGTGCAACTTTGTATGCTTTCTCCCAAATATGTATAGTTGAGCTGGCAGGAATTCATGTGCTTGTGAACCGTCTGCAAAGACTTATGCCTGTTGTTTGATGGACACACACAGGCGCTGCCTTTGGAGGGATGTGAGGAGATGTACGAAGCACTAGGGCCACCTGTGAACCAGTTAAGGGGAACTCCAAAGATGAAACATCCCTAGTAGCTTGTGGGAAGGCTTCCTGCTTGAATCTGTGAAAAAGTTGGTAGAATGCATTACACCTTTCTGAGTTTTGAGCCCTGATTGCTGTGAGAATCTTCTTCTCTTTCTTGCTCCCAGCCTCTTCCAGTTACACAGCTGTGTTGGTCAGTATTTTTCATGAAGCCAGAAAGAAATAGGCTTCTTGTGCAGTATCTCACATCTCTGGAGAAATCAAGCCTCACTACATTGTGGCTTCTGTCCACAGGAGGGATTGAGGGCCAAAGAGGTCTCTCTTGGCACTGAGCTGTGCCACCTTGGGGTAGGTGGATAATGTAGGTAATGCAAAACTGTACTTATCCTTTACAATATACCTATTCTTGGAATTTTTGACCTAAGTGTGCTGGTATTTCTTCACAGGGCTCCTGGAATCCTTCTTATCAATGTCAGTGCACCATAGGCACATGATGGAAGGCAACTCCTAGTTGATCACTTGCTGATGTTACTTCTGATATATTTTCAAAGGACCACTCATTATTATATAGAGTTGCAAGAGTGGAAGCAGAGAGATAAGTTACAATAATGCTATGGTAATTGAAGGAAAAGATGATAGTGGCTGGAAGCAGGGAGGCAGCAATGGACAGAGTTAAATTTTGTACATAGTTTTAGAATAAATTTATAGAATTTGCTATGGATTAGATGTTAGATAAGGAGAAAAAAATGGTCATAAGAATGACTACAAAATCTTAGGCTCGAGAAATTAGAAGTATGGAATGGCCATTGAGAGAGATGTTGAAGATGATGAGGGGACAAATCTGGTGATATGAGAGGGGAAACATCCAGACTTTGATTTTATTCGATATCCCTCTATTGGAGATTCAAAAGGAAATGTAGGATAGTTCATTGGATATAGGAGTTTGGAATTCAGCAGAGTAGTTCAGGTTGGAGTCCAGATACATTTGTGTGTCTTCAAAATGTAGGTTGTATCCTAACCACAAGATGGGATGAAATCATTTATGGGGTGAGCAAAGTCAGAGAGAAGTCTGTCTAGGGCCTGAGCCCTAGAAGCTGGAGTGAGAAGGGGGAATAAGTAAGGTAGACTTTCTGAAAAGAGACACCTGTGCGGTAGGAGAGCGACCAGAAAAACGGTGTCCCAGAGGCCCAGTGAAGGAGAGGTTTCAAGAAGGAGTGATAAGCAGTGTCAAACACAGCTGAAAGGGCAAGCATCAAAACAGAGCTCAGTGTTTGGAGTTGTGAAGCATCACTGCATAAATACTGAGGGCATTATAATATAATTTCCATGCATTTCATCTCCACATTCCCCTCTTATTTCCTAACCATTAACCTAGAACAAGCAATAAGCAATTATTGGGCAGATTCTTTCAGGCAGGCATTATTTTAGATATTAGGAAGATAACTATTTATTTTCTTCTACAGAGCTCCAGGAACAAACTTTCCACACTTGCCGACAGCCTCTGTGTGTGTGTGTGTGTGTGTGTGTGTTTTATCAACCTGAAGTCGAAAGCATCTTTCTTTATGTTTAACTGAGCTCTATCTCTGGGCCCATTTCTTCCTGTCAGGTCCTCTGCCAATATGGAGAGCAATCAATCACCATCACCTTCATAAAAATGCCCTTTGTGTACTTGAAACTAGTAATCAGATCACCTCTTAACTTGCTCTTCTGCAGGATAAACAACACTGCTGCCTTTCATCTTCACTTTAAGGCCCTACTTTTACCCTCTTCATGTGTATGAAAATAGCATATTAAGAAAGTATGGTCTCCTTTAGGCCTTCTTGCCCCCCAAGCTCTGCAGACATAATGTTTTATGATATTTATAATCCATGAGCATATCTTTACTTACACAAGGCAAAAGAATGAATTTCTTCTGATCTTAGATTTTGTTATTGACCTGATCTCAGTGGTATGCATACCCTGAGAGTGTAAATATATAGGTCTCTGTGTGTCTCTTTGTGTGCATGTAAGTGTGCATGTGTGCTTGTGTTTGTGCATGTATGTGTGTCCGAGTGTGTGTCTGTGTGTGTTTGTGTGTATCTATCTCTCTGTGAATGCTGACAGAGACCACCAGAGCACCTGACTTACAATTAGCTCAAAGAGAATCACTTCACCTCTTGTGGCTGCTTGCCAGACAGCACGGTCACTCAGCTATTGTCACTTATTAGCATGATTCCATATTTCAGTATATCTCTGTGCCCTTGAAACATCTGAAGGATATGTCTTGGTTTTTAAACAGAAAATAAACTGGATCTTTATCCAACGAGCTTGGTTCCTATCACTGCTGTTCACTTTTGTCCTACTTCCAAAACATAAAATGTCTGTCCTTCAAGTTCAAACTTCTGGGGCACTGGAAATTGGGATAAAAGGACAGAAAAGCAACTCCAGAAGGAAATATTCCAGATCGTAGAGTACAGATGGCAGGTGCTTCAGAAATAGAATGATCCTGAGTTAGGATATTGCAACCTTATTGCTGAACAGGGGTCTATAATGCATGCTGCTTTTGTTGATTGCAGAAGGATTTTTAGCTGGTTGAGATTTTGAAGGTTTTATATCCTGTGATGTTGACAGTACTTCACACATTCAATTCAGTTTTGGTCATTCATCTTGCAAGGCAACTAATCAGTTAATCTTGTCTAAGGATTATTAACTATCTGCTTTTAGTTTTCCCATATATGAAATGGAGTTTCCTCTAACCATGAACTAGAATTGTGCTTCGATATGTATTTAGACAAAAGAAGTTTGTACCATGTGATGCTTTATTTGTGTGGCTATTCACATAGGGTAAGAAACTAAGGCACTTTACAAAGAAGATGTATAAGAATTTGGCAGTATCCAGATGCCCTAATTGTATCTGTGTCTGCAATCACTGGTGTGCTGATCTGATTCAATATTCTGCAGCGTTGATTTTTTTCAAAGGTTAAAGCTGAAAATAAAAGCAACACTGCTTTGTAATGTCTATTGATCCTTAGTTTATAATAATGTCTTTGGCATTGTGGGGATCATTGCTTATCCTGACAACCACAGTTTGCTTTTAGTCTTAGCTACTGAGGCCTTTAAATGGGCAGGTGGAATGTCCTCTGGAATGTTCTCTCTTCTAAGTCTTTCACATTTCACAACACAAAATATGTTAAAATGATAGGCCACCATGCCATAAACCCACAGAAGCAAGAGGGAGAAAATCTAACTCCTCTATTCTTATCTCACTCCTGCTGACTGCAGAGGTCTCCAAACAGCAGGGAAGCATAAATGAAATTTATCACTAAATAAGCCTTCCAAAAGACTAGAGGGTGAGAGTGTCTTTCTCTAGTAGGTGGTATTTTCCATGGTGTAAGGTGAGGTTCCTGGACCCTAGAATCACCACATTTCTCTCTTGCTGAGCTGAGCTGGAAAACAGCAAAGCATGCAATGGTGCACAAATGTGCACTGAAATTTTTAAAAATGTTCACTGACCTTTTGGGAGCCTTCATGCTGTTTAAGGATCTACTGACCTACAGGCAATTACTGCACATAAATGCCTTGTTTCTGCTGGGAATTCAATGTTGGGGTTTTGCCTGCAGCTTGTCTTTCCCTCCTTTCTCCAAACAACTATGTTCTGCAGCAAGACCCCAACAGCTCCAGCCCACAGGGAATGCAAGGGACGAACCTCTCCGCCTGGGCTGGTTCTGCACTGCTGTTTGCTTGCAAACATTTAGTTACCAGGAAATGTGGAGTCAGCTCTGCTCCTGCTCCACTTAATTTTCTTCACCCCATGCAGTGGGTTTTTCTCTTCTGCTGCCCCAGCTGTTCTTGCTTTTTCCCAGGATGGCAGAGTCCGCCCCAGCTGCAATCTGTGCTTCATACAAAGTTCCTTAGTTGCCTACTTGACCTCAGCTGCCCTGCCTAGGTTTTTCATTTCCTGAGCCATCCAGAGCAACATTAAAACATTGTAGTAGCAGCTGCAGCAACAGCAACTGATAACTGCATTAATGGTAAGGATGGCATGGTGTTGACTCAGGAGTCAGAGCTGGGTTCAAATTATGCCTTTGTTATGTTATCTTGGTCAGTTTGATTAGCCCTTTTAAACATTGGAATTTTACATTTTAATGAGAAGATATCATCAATTTGCCATAAGAATTAAGAAGATAACATTAAAACCTCCAGCCTGTTGTAAACCCTTCCTAAGGTCAGTTTTTACTTCTGCTTCCCTGTAGTCAGTATGCAATCGTTCAAGTTAAGTAGCAACCCTTCCTTTATGAACTTATACACTGTTTGAAGCTATAAAAACTAACAATGAGAAAGTAAAAACCTATCCAGATCTTAAATGAAATTTAATGACTATCTTGGATAACTAAGATAAACCAAAAGGCAGAAGACAATTGGTTTATTAATGTGAAACACAGTGTGTTAGAGGAAACGACTCTGGAATAATCGAAAAAGATTTTATGGGAATAATGTAATTTGAAGTGGTTCTTCAAGATCAGTTGAGTTTTAACAGAGTGGAGAAAAAAAGAGCCTCAAGAATAGAAAGATCACTGAACAAATGCATGGAGTCAAGAACATGCAGGTGTGTGAGGAATACAGTGGTCACAGTTTAGCTGGAGCACAGGGTTCATTTTGCAGTAGTAAAAGAGTGAGCTGACAAGAGATGTTGGAACTGGGAGTTTTTGCCAGACTTAGCAAATAAAAATTTAGCATACCCAGTTAAATGTGAAGTTCAGATAAGCAATGAGTGGTTTTTCAGTCAAAGTATGTACCGAATACAGCATGGACCATACTTAGACAAAAAAACCCCAGTTATTTGTAGTTGATCTGAAATTCAAATTTATCAAGGCATTTTGCATTTTATCTGGCATTTCGTCCAAACTTAAACACCAAGCCAAAGATTCTGCCCTTGACCTTGCATCACCAAGAGTTTTAAAGATGGAACTAAACTAATGAATAAAGCATTTAACAGAGATCAACTTCAACTTGATAAAATGCCAGAACAGTTTGAAGAGAGAGCTGAGAAGCAGAAAGATTGGCTCTCTCTTAGTTTAAGTCTTGGATATATATACACATGTGTGTGCGTGGCGGCGGGGTGGGGGGTGTTCTCTGGATAGCTTACTAGGCAAAGATATATTTGTTCTTTTGGCAACTTAGAGAATTATGGAATGTGAGGATGCTAGATGGAAGTTTAGTGCCTAATAAGACAGTGTTTCTGATGAACATTAATCCAGGCTCCTAGGACTATTAATACAACCCATAAAGAGCTGGTATCAGGCGCCCATCATATATCATCGTGGAGGGGAAACGCCCACAGCTCCTTGTAGCATTTTTCTGTCTGTGAATCTTCGTGATGTGCCTGTTTCCTGAAATACTGTTGTTTTGTTTTGATTTAGAGCCCACAAAGATAAGGAAGAAGTTTAAGCAGTAATGTTCTTCTCAGATGTCTCTTAGATAGAAAATACTGAGGTATGTTTTGTATTCATTTTTAGAGATTTATCAGGTTGCCAATAAAAATCAGGTTTCCATATTGAATGCCTTTTTATTCTCTCAAGAGAAGAAAACAAAATTTTTTTCTAGATAAAGAAATTTCCAAGGTTATGACTTTAGAACAATTTTCAAAATGAATTTTTCTCTGTTTATCCAATTTTATCAAATTTGTCACATTTTATCTAATTTGCTGAATTTCAGCCTGTTGAAAACTAATAGTATTATACATCTTGTTGATGATTTTGATTATTTCCTCAAGCAATTTTTTTCAAATATTGCACTGCAGGAGAAGATAACTAGGCAACTCTTCCCATGCTTAAACTGATTTTAGAAGAAGCTTGGGTGTATGAAAGTATTTTTCTTTTCCATTAATTAAATAAGATGCTAAAATTAATATTTGCAGAATCCTATTAATAATAGAGTTGATACCTATGCTCACCTTTGTCATCTGGTACAAGACAGGTAGAAATTAATATCAGATGCTCTGATAATAGGGTCAGCTGAGATCTTACTCTCAAAATGTTTTAATGAGGACACTAGGTACAAATACCTGGCAACAACCTTTTTTAAAAGTGCATGTGAGTCACTTTAGTTGTTGATGAGTTGTCTCTACTTTTCAGTATCAGTGGTTTGGGGTGATGGAAGGCAAATTGTTTTTAGCATGTGTTACGTCTTATACAGAAGCATTTCACATGTAACATCAAAGCAACACTCGTTTACTCCTTCCCTGGTCTTCCAAAGGTGATGCTGTTTCCAAATGAGGACACTCAGGAGTAAAGGTACAAATGATAGGAAAGACATCTACATTTGATTCTTGGGCTAAAAGACCCAAATCAGTAAAACACCCCATGCAGAGCATTTGGAGTCATTCTAGCGGACTAATCTAGAATCTGGTCCATCGGTTTCGAATGTGAGATCTAGATTACCAATGTTGTTCAAGTCTGTCAAGATGCTAATATAAGTCCAATTGCCTCAGCAACTTGCCCTAGTTGACTCTGGCCAGGGACTTGTCACTCTCATTACCAAGGAGACAGCTGAGATGAATCTGCTTACCTAGGTCATGCATATCTATCTCCTAAGTTCTGTGCTCCGAGCCTAGGAATTTGAGACCAAGTGGCCAGAATCAGCTGATAGATACATGTGAACCACTTGAGTTTAATTTTGGTTGAAGTGTTTGCTCCTTGCTTGGAATTGTATCATTCTCTATATAACCAGAATCATCTTGCAGCCACTGAAGAAAATTCTAGAGGATTATGCAAATGAATTCAAATTTTAGGGAAACTGGCCTTTCCTCCAAATCCTTTGTCTAATTCTGAGGATTCTTCTTAGGATGGTTTTTAAAATGCCTTTTACTCTTTTGACCTTCACCTCAATTTCATTGTCTTACACACCTTGGGTTGCCTTTGCCAGCATTTATCAATGTTAAATCATCTTTCATATTATCCCTCTTACCTTTTTTCCCTCTCTCTTTAAAAGAAAATAATATTCATAAATGCCTGTAGAAAATAAACACAAGAATCATTTCAGTATAGATTCTCATGAAAGCAAAAGCAAAGGGAAAGATAAATCCCAACAGAGGGCTAGGAAGGAGTTTTTTGCTTCTTCCTAAATTCCCTTCTCATTTTGACTTATGACATCACTTATTTTCATGACTGCCTAAGTTTTGTTTGCCTGGCTTAAGTTTCTCCTTTCATTCCCTCAAAAATATTTATAGTGATATGTATTATATAAACTTTTGGCTCGGCTTATTGGAGACTAGGTATGCTGGAATAAGTACTAAAGAAAAGCTCTAGTTTGGCTTAGGGGTAAGAAGATCAGCATTTCCTTTCATGTGGAGAAGGTTTTGAAGGCCCACTTTCTGAGATCTTCTTACATAATGTGGGATAATTGAGTCCTTTTAAAAATAGACCTAATGCCCTTTGCCTGGGGCTGTCAAAAAGGCCTTTTCTTTCTTATTTTTTTTTTTTGTAGGTGAATTATTTTGACTTTTTAATCTATATCCTATAAGCTTAGGGTCCTAGGGAGAAGACAAGTTGACATGCATATATTCCCCCCACCCCTCGCAAGGCCATGGACGACCCATCAAAATTTGCCAAAAAATATGGTTGAAATATGAAGTTTTATATTATTGAGGAATCTATTAATTGTTGAGATACCTTTTAGGATTTTTCAAATCTGGGAGTCTGGTGCATGCAGTTGGAGGGTACTCTGATGAAGAAAATTTATTGAGTGTGGCTTGACCCAACTAAAAAAGTCAGTGATATTACCCATAAGAGTAGTTTCTATTAGCATATAGAACAACAATGATTTTTATCAAAAATGAATTTAAGTGCATTATGCTCATGTTAGTGGAGGCTGTGCTGTGTTGGGTTAGTGAAGATCTTTCTCTGAGGAGGTAAGGCTGAAGCTTGGGCTGGGCAGCCATAAGGATGGTGGGAAGTGATAAGAAACCTGCCACTGTTGAAACCAAATAGGAATCTGGATACACTGAAGAAACCTGCAGGAGACCCAGAGGGATGTTTGCAGCATATGGGAAGAGGGAGCTGTCCAAGAAAGGTGGCACCCTGGTCTGCCAACAGTCTTTCTTCTTCGTTCAATAGTGCTAAAGAGAGCCTCGTATTTTTGAAAATAACCCTCAAAAGTTCAGGAATCTTCTCTTTGGATTACTCCTTTTTTAAATGTAGGAAAATATTGTTGTTGCAAATGAATATATAAATATTTTAACACTTTAAAAGCTTCTAGAACCATTTAAATGATTACTTGTCAAATGTGCATATTTCTCGTCTCTAGATCGCTCTTACAGGCTGAATGAAAGGATGCCTGTATTAATTCCCTTCTGTGAAAACAGCATCCAAGTGTTTTACTGAGTGAAGAATGTAGTGCAATAGAATCTGCCAGTTTAACATCATTCCTTGAACTAATGTACAGATCGGAGTTACTGGAACAAAGGTATCATGTGCTTATGTAATTTATTATTTTGGCACAAAATGCTGTTTGCTGTGTTGGGAAGCTCCATGTAACCTGGTGTCCTATGCCTACTAAAATAAAAATTTTTAGCATAAAAAAAAAAAGGTTAGCAATCCAAATATTTTCTGTGCTTCATGTAATGGCAACAAAATGCAATCTGAAATCCTTCCAACAGAGGGCTCTATGGGTTTGATTTAGATCAAGAAAGAAAGTGAGAGAAAACTACTTAGCTTTAGGTTGCTATAGTAAATTCTGTATTATACTTAAAAATAGAACTGATAAAAATGGAGTCAGTGGAGTTGAACTGGAAGAATCATCCAAAGATGAAATGTAAGATCTACCCTTACAAGACAGAATTTCATAATTCTTTAAATTGATGTTCTTTTCAAAAGACAAAATATATTTTACCATCTATAAATAAGAAAGTAGGCAAATTAGAGATAATCCATGCTCTAAAGTACTATTAATATTACCTCATTCAGTTGCATTTTAAAAGAAAAAAGGAGCTACTGCGTGCATTCTCTTTTGGAGACGTTTTATCTTTGTTGTTGGCAAATAATTTATTGTTGCTGTAAGCAGATGTATTATGTACATAAAATGCATGGTAAATATTTAATACACAAAATATATGTTGGTATGCATGCACAATGCAAAATGTTCCTAAGATATTTTACAAAAACAAATGATACTGTTTAAAAAGGTGAAGTACAAAAGCATAAGAATAAGCTCAAATGAAATACATTTCTTTACCTTCTGCACATCACACAGCTTGCTTCTTCATGCTAGGCCTAGCTTTTTAATTCTGTTTCAGATTGGAAATGCTTAAAATGTGTACATTAAAGTAAAGCAAGGAATAAACTAAAGCAATAAATTACTTTGGGGCTCTAGATCTTTGTCTTTTGATTTTAGGGGAAGCTTTATTTTATCTGATCTTTCATCGTTCTTTGAAATGCATAGGCTCATTGTGTTCTATGCACAGACAGCTTTTTCAAATTCTAACCCATCTTATTATGTCTAGTTTATTTCACTTGATGTGGAGATGGTTTAATGGCATAACTAACATTCTATTTAAATAAAAACGTTTGGATATATTTCCTAAAATTCCCAAATTACCTTTTTAAAAATAATCTATAGATATCATTTGGAAATACTAGAGTCTTAATAAATGTCTATATTCACTACCAAAATATTTCCTTATACCAGAATATTTTCTTGAATACAAATACAGATTAAAATTTAATATTCTGGATAAACCATTAGTAAGTAGATACACTGTGTATAATAAATGCATTGTATATTTAGATGCTCTATTAATATATTCTATATTTACAATCCATATTTTTTTCCAAAAATATAGGTTTATTAGTAGTACAATGGCTTTGACCTGCTAAAATTTTACCACATATGATTCTTTGATCTGATAACACTAATAAGCAAAATCCTTGTTTATTCCGAATATTGTGTTTGTATGTTCCTACTATAATCTTTTACCAAGCAGATAAAATTTGGTTTGATTATTTATAAAATCATTTAGAATATTTTATATTTCATAAAGACAAAATGTTTTAAAACCAATTGCAGCCTGGGTATTCACTTGGAGTTTGACTATCAATTCTTATATTTTGCTTGTCTTTTACATTCTTTTTCTATAAATTGGAGAAGACACTTCTAATAAGATCTAAAGGAGTTTCATACAGTCTTTTTAGGTATATTTTTAAAATCAAACCAACAAAATGATTATTTTTGATACAGCTTTTACTGAAGGGAAAAATACTTCTCCCAATTTTTGTTTTTTGTTTAAAATGAAATAATCTGGAATATAGACTGTGCCTTTCAGTGAATTTCCTAATAAAGATTCAGTAGCAGCAAACAACTTTGGCTTCATAGGACTACTATTTTTCTGTTGTAAAATTTTACATGTATTTCTGCAATTCTTACATGTAAGTTCTTCTAAAATATTTCCTTCTTCCCATGTAGGGAGAATTATTTTATTTTGTTTATTTTCACTCATTAATGATAAGCTGAAGGACTTAGCTTTGTGCCTTTTGGCCAAGAAGCAAAGGTACAGAGGACAGAATATATATGGAACACATCTAAATAATATCTTTTTGTAGAACGATTGTCATTTTCTATTTTTTATTTTTGTCATAGAGTCCAAATATTTATATAACTTGTCTCAGGGGTGATGAACCTTCATCAATATTGTAATTTTTTTATAATTCAAGAGATGATTACATTGAAAACCATATGAGATGCTGAGTAAGAATAATATGACCACATTTTGAACTCAATTTTGATTAGAATAACAATTGTCTATATCAAGTATACTTTTATATAATGTCAGCAACATGTATGTATAGGTCAGTTTTTTGAAAAGGGGGTCCAACGTGTTATAAGTCATCACATTAATGCCAAGGCATCGATCAGCATTATTTGCATCTGTGAATATTGTTTTTATGGTTAACTGAAACAAACAAAAAAATAACAACACTAACCCCTCTCAAACAAACAAACAAAAACAATAATATTTTCTACAACTAGCACACAAAGCTCACGAATTCCTTTGTGCACCTGCCAGTTTGGGCTGCTATAAAAACCACCCTGGAAATTCTCCTTTCTTTGTGCAATACTTTATGCTTTCTTTTTCTTCAGGGCAGATTGGTTCTGCCTGCACTTTATTCCTGAACCCACGTTCATTCAAAATGGATTGCCAGACTTAAATGCGCTATCTAGTGCTGCTGCTGCTGCTGCTGACTAATAATGCCCCTCCCCCGCTCCAGCTCCTGCCCCATCCTTCTGGGTGATCTCTCTCATCTTTCTCCTCTCGCTCTTCTCTTTCCTCTCTCTCTCTCTCACCCTCTTCCCTGCAACACCTCCCCCCCCCCCACCATCACAGGCAATGCTGTAGCTCATTGTCAACAAAGAACGCACAATGGTGAAAGTACTCAACAATAATTTGGTGATGTTTTGCCTTGCATGTTTTGAAAGTATTTCTGGATTGTACAAATAAAGTGCCCAAAGTCTCCCCCTTTCTCTATGCTGATATTTGGAACTAAGCTCTCATCCAAAGAGGCAGTTTCAGGACTGCAGTTTCTAGGATGCTTTGAGAGAACAAATGTGTAGCTCCACGACTCCCTCTCTTTTTAATAATATTAGCACCATATAGGTTTAATAACAGGGTGACTGAAAACATTTCCACGATGGGGTAGATTCTCTGATCTGCCAAGGAAAGCATCTGATTTGCTCATGTACCAATTAATTATTGAAGCAACTGAAAATAACAGGCTACCGCACTTCCTTCCTGCAAAGGGATGGCAGTTCAGTGCATGTGCGCGTTCACGAGCACGTGTGTGTGTGTGTGCACGTGTCTGTGTTCCTGAGCTCATGATCATACATACATTTATATTGCTTAAAAGAAATCTTGGCCAGAAATTTCTTCACTTTGACCTTGAAAATTATTGGGAAATTGTGTGTGTGTGTGTGTGTGTGTGTGTGTGTTAGGATAGTAATATTTTGATGTAATAAGAACACAATCTTTATCTTCTCTTGCAATGTGTTATTCCTCCCCACCACCTAAATGGGCCTTGCAGCAAAACATTGCCTTTAATTTTAATTTCTATTTCTAGCCTGTATTTTATTAGCACCTTTTCCATTTTACAGTCCACTCACTGATATGGTACCAGATCTGTTGTGAGCAAACAATACAGTTTTGTTTCATGTTCCAATAAACATCACTCTACTGTGTGGTGCTGTCCCTATAATTTATACCTTATTTAATTTGGTTAGTTTTGAGGAATTCTTTCATGATGCTCAGACTTAGGTTAATCTTTGTTCCCCCAGAATTGGGCTTCTTAAAGTTTTAAGGTGAAAGGAGAACGGATTCTTGGGTTATTGTAAAATTTGTTGCTTTGTATTGTGACAATAGTGTTCATATGCCTGACGTCCTCATAATAATATTAAGCTCTATTTTTTAGTGTGATGTACTTTATACATTTGTATAAATGTCACAGCCTGTAATCACTTCCTTTGTCATCGACGATTAATCTAAAAAAATCGAATAATTCACTGCCCCTTGCCATTTACATATCGTCTGCTGCCATCTGCTCTTCTCAGCAGCAGTAAATGATGGGTAATTAACTCAGTGCCTTTGTCTTTCCCTTGCCGAATGTCTGACACATATAGATTTTCCTCTCTGTGCGTGTGCGTGTGCGTGTGCGTGTGTATATTGCATGTAAGAGGAGGAAAGAGGCAATGAGAGAGGAGAGTGCAAAGAAGAATGAGTGATCCTGCAGATGTGGAAGTCAGCAAAAGATAATCATAGCAGAAAAACTCGAAAATACTAAGTCAAAGAAGTGGCCATATCTTATGACTTTACGTTTTCTCAAGCCAAAAGAAAGAACTGCTGGAACAATGGCTGCCTCAGACAAGCAGAAAGCAATTTTCTAAACTCTTAGAGGTCAAGGTCACCATGCAAACTCAAAGAAAGGCTTCGTAAACTATTCCTATCTACCAAGGTGCAAAGAGAGATCATGTAAATGAGACCAAGTGTAGGGTACTCACAACTCACATAAATATTCTATTTGACTTTGGAACCAGGAGCCAGCATCAGTGTTTTAGGAAATGGTTACAGAGAGAAAATCTCAATAGATCATGACTCTTGACCTATTTCTAAAAATAGGAAGTACCAAGGAAAACTTACAAGGGCTTAAAAGACTGGGAAATATGTAGAAATTCTTATTTTGAAAGGAAACAATATAACTACCTTGGATTTCCCCAAACTTCCTGTTAAATTATTCAGTTCCTCTGTACAGCTCAAGAGTGTTTTAGAATGGAATCTCACACTATTCTAAAGACTTTATACATGACATTACTCAAATAATTCTTGTTTCAAACATATATCTTGTAGCAAGCTATTTGAAGGATGGCTAATTTTGATAGCATTAAAAAATAACTAAAAATTAAAAAATTTCAAAGAAGGTCATAATCTAACTTGCTCAAAGATGGTTTTAAGGCTATGTAAAGTCAGACTATAGAGTAAGTTCCAAAAGTCCAACATAATCTTTTTCACATGGAATTATTGAAGCTCCCTTTGATTGTAATTTAAGCAAGCTAAATTCAGTTCTTGTTCTCAAGGAGTTTATCATTTAAATATGTACATAAATAAATATATACACAAAATATTTTACTTAGTCAAAGGAATACTATATAGAGATATAAGGTCCCCATTCAGATGCCTAGCCATCCACTGTGGCTAGTTCTTTTGGAACCATGTATTTTCAAGGTTTGAAGTTTCTGGAACTCATTGAAGGAAGAAGATCAGCTTGAAGTCCAGAGAAATTCCTGGAGCCTATTTCAGTGTGCACATGATACTCATACAGTCCTGACTCTGTACCTCTACTTTTCTGTCTTCACAATGGCTATGGAAACGTTCTCCTAATTTTTATCGTGAATGTCATGAATGAACACTTGAAAACATTTATCTTTTGGCTTAATTTCCTTATCTGTGATTAATTTTCCATCAGTATCTATCACCATGGGACTTCTGAAGGTTAAGTGATATGTCCATAATCATTAAACAACTGGACACCACTGGAAGGCCATTGAATTGTTGAATTACATTTTCTACATTAGTTTAAAATGACTCATGCTGATAACTGAATACATACATTATGTGATGAAATGGCTAAAAAATACACAATTGACTAAGTCACTTAAATATAAGACAGGAACATTATAAATGCAAAAAAAAAAAAGACTCCATCTCTCAAAACTTGTGTCAATTGTGAGGAGTACGTGCACTTTATGAAACTGTTTAAATTTCATAAACTTTTTATGACTTACAGGTAAATTTGTCAGCATCTAATTGAGTAAGAGATTCTTGAAAGCTTTCATTGCAATCGTTAATCCAGCATCATTGTTCTCTCAGGCTGTTACGTGACCCAACAGGCTGGGAGAACAATATTGCTGAATATAATTGGCATATGTCAGCAAAATATAATTAGTAACAAGTCTCTTTCTGAAATGCTCTTTTTGTTGGTTTAAAAAAGTTGAAGATTTCCTCTCGGATTAAATTATAGCTTGGATTTCTCTCTCATTTGATTTTGGTAGGTCTTAAACAAAAGATGAATTAATTTAAATTTTGATTCAAGGAGTATGTATTGATTTCTTGTGCTGTGTAAACACTGTGAAGGGATTTCTTTCCTTCAACAGGTTTTTATTTTAATTCTGGTATGAGAGCTTTGTATAGGAAAAATGGGATAGTGTATTATCAAGGGGTATCATAAATACCCAGCCCAAATCAATCCTCTCCAACCCCTTAAGTTTTAGAATAGAGTCAGTGACAGGCCATTTCTCAGAGGCTGTGAAAAAGCTGCCACAAAAATCAGAGTCTCAAATAGCAGCTTCCTGCTTGGTAGTTACTGACACCAAAGACACAGAACTGAAGAAAGTGAATTGTTTATAGCAACTGTTTCTCTATGTTTAACTCCAGCCCTATTATGGCTAATGCTAGTAATGGGGGAAAATGTGTTACAATTGTCTTTCAACCAACAGTATAAGAAATAAGATGGATATCTCTCACTATTAGGTGATTTTGGAGAAAAATAATACTGTAATATATAACTTTTTTTGATGGGAACTGAAAAATATTTGCCAAATTGTTCTTTTTATAAGGAGGGGGGACTGCAAAATTTCTTCAGAATCTTGATTTGGAATGAAACATTATTTTAATGAAAGGCCACTTTAGAGTGACAGCTAGAAATGTACCTTCTCCTACAAATGTTATGCCTTTGCAATCATAGCCAAGTCTGAGTGAGTGGTCTTATGTAGCTGAGGTCCCAGCTTCGGGGAGATGGCCCTGGAGGAATAAGAAAGGTGAAGAAAGGGCTGGGGTTGTGGCTCAGCGGTAGAGCGCTTGCCTCGCATTCATGAGGCCCTGGGTTCGATCCTCAGCACCACATACAAAGCAATAAAATAAAGACATAGTGTCCATCTACAACTAAAAAAATATTAAAAAAAAAAAAGAAAAAGAAAGGTGAAGAAACAGATACCTAGCCATCCACATTAACCAAAACCTGTGCTGGTGATCCACAGAGTGCTCC
This sequence comes from Xerus rutilus, assembly GCA_028644305.1. Lineage (NCBI taxonomy): Eukaryota > Metazoa > Chordata > Mammalia > Rodentia > Sciuridae > Xerus > Xerus rutilus. Next base: position 120,139,122 of record CM053400.1, read on the forward strand.
ATGTCAAAGATAGGTCCCAGTCACACGTTTATTGCCAAGGTCTTTCTCTCAAATTATTAAAGATGAAGCTTTTCCTCTCTCATGCTCTCCCTCTAACTGGGTCTGAGGTGCCAGGACATTGCCCCTGCCTCCTAAACAGTGTGTTCTGTATCTTCCTGGCCTGTTAGTTCTCCACTCCTGTTTCTATCAGTTCTTACTTCCTGTTTCTTATCCCAGATCCTGTGTTCTGATGGGTTCTCCTTTACTCCTCCCTCGATCACACAAACCACAGCTATCCAGCATCTGTATCATATATCTCATGCACCACTGTGAGATCATTTCAAACACAGAACAGCTTTGCATATAAGATAAATTTCAGGAATGGAGGAGGCAGAGTGGAAATAGATCTATCTCTATATGCCTAATATAATTCATTTCAAATTATATGAGCAACTATCATGGATTCAAATTTTTGATGCTTTAAAAATTTATGTAATGGAATACAAACTAGTAGAATTAGCCCTGTTCTTGAATACTTGACATGAGTTTTTAAAATAGTTATTGTACGATCTTTCAGTGAGGCACACAGATAGAGTGGGAAGAGAACTGAACAAGAAGACAAGAGGTATTGACAGGGTAGGACACTAAATCTTGATTAGCCTCAGTTTGCTTATCTATGAAATGGGTCATAATTTGCAAACAATGCACTGTGAGGATGTAGGTCATGAAGAGGTGATAATCATTGTGCCCAGGTAATTTTTCTCCTGACTTACCTAGACTGACTATAATTTGTGTTTTCCAATTTTGATTTGCCTATGATTTTTATTTTTTCTTTTTAAACCAAGTTCTACTGCTAAGAAAAAGTTTGAGGATCCTTGTTCTCAGGAGCAGTAGTTTGCATATAAAAGGAGGAAGGTTTTAGAACAGATGATACTAGGGTTATACTCTTAATTCTGGGATTGACATAGTTGTGGGAGATTCTATTTCTATTTTCAAAGGATAGCCTTTGCCCAACCATGAAGAACAGGTGAAAAGTAAGCAGGGGAAGCATTTAGGGGAATTTTGATATGTGAATCCAATGCAAACAGTGGCAATAGAAATTGAATTGAAATTACAGATTTATGAAACATTAAGGAAATTAGAATCTACTAAACAAATATTGTCAAGACATATAATGATCAGAAAGTAGTCTAGAACAACTACCCACTTTTTGGAGACATCTACTGAGCTGGAAAATTCAGAGAGGAGCACTTTTGGGGAAAAGCTGTGGAGTTCAGCCTTGAACATTTAGTTTGATGGACCAATTGGATATATCCACTGGGACCTGGAGTGTACAATCAAGATCTGGATAATATACAGAGAAATAAAATATTTTATGTATAGAAATGCAAAAGTCATTAGAAACAACAATAAAGAATTAAGACTTTTCCAGGGGTTGTGGTTGTGGCTCAGTGGCAGAGCACCTGCCTCGCATGTGTGAGGCCCTGGATTCAATTCTCAGCACCACATATAGATAAATAAATTTAAAAAAAATTAAAGTCCATTGGCAACTAAAAAAATATTAAAAAAAGGAAATAAGACTTTTCCAAGGGGGACAGTTTGTGAACAAATTAAGCCTGAATGTACTAAGGTATCCATTGTTTGTGATGAATTAATTATATTCTGCATCTGAAATGCATTATTGTCTATATACCATTCTTGAATGCATTGAAAAAATTCATTAAATCATTTGTGTTGTGCAATTCATGTAAGAAACCATAAGCAAGAAAGGTGTGGAAAGAACCAAACTCAAAACCTTTATGAGGATGAGTGATGCTCCAGCTCCTCCAGCTCACGATACAGCGTGTGACATGCACCTGCTAACAGATAACACTAACAATAATACACGTAACTATTAAAGCAGTGCTATAGTTTGGATCTTGAATGTTCCTCAAAGGCCCATATGTTAAAGGTTTGATTGCTAGTCTGTGGCACTATTGAGAGGGGGTGGAACCTTTAGGAAGTGGGACCTCAGGGGAGAATTAAGTGAGTGGGTACATACCCTGGAAGGGTCCTAGTCCTTCTTGACTCTTTCTTTCTCTTTACTTCAGCCTCCATAAGGTAAGTAGTCTACTCAGCTGTGTGCTTCCACCATTATGTATTGTGCTGCCATGGGCCCAAAAGTAACAGGACAAAGCTCTATGAATTGAAACCTCTGAAACCATGAACCAAAAGAAACCTTTTGTCTTTTTGATTATTTCAGGTATTTTATCATAGTAACAGAGAGTTGACTAACATGGATAGCAAAGCAAGTTTTGTTTTAAACTCTTTGTCTTTTCTCAACCTTTCTATCTGTTCTTCTCTATCAGTTTGTCTTTCCTCTCTATTGGCTTCTTTGTCCAGCTGCCACTCTTTGTAACACATCTCCCAGAAGGCCCAGGGTGTTGTTATCTTCAGCTTAGCAACCCCAGTGGTAAAAGCAAATCTTTCTCCCCAGTTCTAACGAAAGTTCCTGAAATAAGTCATTTTGGCCTACTTTAAGTCTTGGGCCTTCTCCTAACAATGCCTGAGGCCATGGAAATGGACTACAGTAATTACTCTGCCCGTGCCATGAGCTGCTGAAGGGGAAAGGGAAATTCCAGCAGAACCACATGGAGTAGCAGCAGAAGGAGGGGGATGCTCATCCAAAGGGAGCCGTCATCATAGGAAAGAGGCAGTGATATTGAGACAGGAGACCTGGCAGATGTCCCCCAACGGCACAAGGAGCCAATGGCTCACATTTCCTTCTGACGTCAAAGAAGCCTGCATTCTAAGCTGAGAAGGGCAGGTTGAACATATTTTCACCAAGACCGCTCAGCAGTATTCAGAATCATGACAGCCTTGGTGAGGAGGTGAGGCTGAACTATAAATCTATCATTGGGCTAAACATGGAAAAGCCTGGAATCCAAACTTCAAAATTTAGCCACATTTATAAACACAATAATAAAGTTGTACTTCATCTCCGAAGAGTGATGCCATATGTCCTTTTGTACCCTGTGTCTTTGAGTTGTGAAACTTTGGAAACATGAATTAATAATTTTATAATTATTATAAAGTGATGCCATATGTCCTTTTGTACCCCATGTCTTTGAGTTGTGAAACTTTGGAAACATGAATTACAAATGAGAGCACTCATAATTTTGAAAAGGGGGAACAGAAAAATGCACTGACTTTGAAATAGCCATTGATAGTACCTTTACAGTTGGGGAAGAGTTGTGAGATTAGAACAAAGATTGAGAAAAGGGACTAGTGTACTTGAAGCAAAGACTTATTTGGGAGCACTTCTCATTGATTGAGATGAGTGGAGAGTAGAGAAAATTAATACCTTGCTCTAAATTTATGAGACCAAGTTTCTGCATATGGAAGAAAAATCAGAGAGCAGGTATAAGAATCTGCTAAATCTAAACAGAAATTTTGGCTGAAGTATAGAAGGTATTCCTTTGAAAATTCTGCCTAAGAAAAGATAAAATTATTAGGTAAGTCATTGAAAGTGCCTGTAAACAGTTCCAAAAGTAAACAAGATTGTTTTTATTCCCATTGTGAATGTGAGTTGAAGTTTTAAGGAAAAAAATCACAATAAAAAATGTTTTCTACCTTATTTATTTTAAAAAATTTCAATTTGAAGTTAAAAAATCAGAATTATTTTATGCTTCACAGGTCCAATGGTGTATAGCAAATGTTACTGGAGAAACTGTTTCTGTCTCAATTATTTGGGAAACTGAGGCAGGAGGATCCCAAGTTCAAGGCCAGCCTGACCTAATTAACAAGACTCCGTCTCAAGATATAATTAACAAAATAACAACAAACCAAAACAAAAAACAAAAAACCAAGGGGCTGGGTATGTGGGAGTATAGCTCAATGGTAGAGTGCTTGCCTAGCATGCATGAGACTCTAGGTTCAATCTGCCTCCACCACCATACACATACACACACACACACACACACACACACAAATATATATATATATGTATATATATATACACACACACACACACACACACACACACACATATATATTTCACCAAAATAAATTGTTGAAGCAATAGAACATCAATTATAAACATGTCAATTTCGTACAATGATTAATGTTTTTATAGAGAACATTTAAGTAGTCAAAAATAAACATAGGTTAATATACTTAAGAAATTTAAAGTAAAAATAATGGAGGTTCTATATGTGCTGCTGAGTCATGGGATCACTGTAACAGAAATAGACAATTTTTAAATTATATTAATTTAATGTGAAATACCACATTTGAAAATCAATCCTCATATCCTATACATATGAAATTGATTTGTACTACAAAATCTAGTTATCCATTGACTTCTTAATCACTCATTCAACATGTATTTCTAGTAATCCTTTGTGCTAGGCACTTTTAAGTGTGCTGAGGAAAGAAGAATCAATGGAACAAAGCCCCTGATTTTGAGGAACTCACAGTCTACTGAGAGCGCTAGATGTATAAACAAGTAATTACAATCCTTCATCCGTGCCTGCGGAGTTCGCTTAGCTTTGTTTCCAATGACAAACATTAAGATGGCTTGGGCCTAATAACATGTTACATTTTCTTTTAAAAGTCAGTGCGTACACTACTTTTAAGTGGATGCTAGTGTTGTTTCAGTCATGGTGAACAAGGGCACATTTCTCTGGGCCTGTTTTGAAGAAACGCTTGGAACAGAACTTGGGAGCTAACTACTCTCTCTTTTCCTGCACAATTTCACATCTTTTTCCATCTTCCCAGAAAAGTGTAGTCCTGAATATGTCCACTAAGCACAGCTAAGGCAAGGAAGAACCCACAGAAAAGCAAAGAAACAAAGAGAAAAAAGAAGAGAGAAACAAAGTATTAAATATAGGAAGAATGCAGAAACTCCAAAAACAGTCAAGCAGCCGTAAGCTAGAGGGTGGATGTAGTGTATACTCAGGGCCAGAGATCTTGAGCAGATAGATAATCTTGGAATAATGAGGAGAAAACTAAAGGGCAGCCAGTGAAGAAAATCCATTTTTTATTTTATGAGGTCAGGATGAAACAGGATTCATCTCTAGGCAGCATTAATAGAAATCTAATATTCAGATCATGGCAGATAGCGTCATAACCATTTCTGAACAGCACATTTTAATTGGAACATTGACAAATTCCCTTGA
>CM053400.1:120144359-120272450 GCA_028644305.1 Xerus rutilus
AAATCATTAAGGATATATGCAGAGTTTTCTATAAGTGTTCATCACAGTGTTATTTATAATATTAAAAAACACAAAAATATTCTGCATGCCAAATGTTAGAATATGCATTAAATAAATTATCCACACAATGCAATGTGTAATGAATACTTGAAATGGAAAGCTATTCACACAACATTGCTAAATGAGATAAATCAGATTGCAATTTGTACGTGTAAACTTTTTTGTATTATTTTATGTGTAAATAGGAAGAGAAAGGGTTGAAAGAATAATATGCTAATTGTGTCTCTCGCTGGATAGGGTCATTATGAATGTTTCATTCTGATTTTCTTCTTGTTTGCTTTTTAATAATTTTTCTTCAATGAACTTGTCTTTGTAATAACAAATATATTTAAGTTCAAAATAATTTTTGTGTTTAGGTTGCAAAACATGTATTTGTATTAGGAGATAATATATAAATATATTTGTTTATATCTATAAAATATATGCACATTTATATAGTATAAAGGTATTATGCAAAAAGAGGACAGAGCTTCATGCTATTTCCCTTATGTTCTATATGTAATTTGTCTCCAAGTGTGGTCTGTCCAATGTTATAGCAAAACTGACTTTCCTTCGGTTCTTTAAACATACCCTGCTTAGTTCCTACTTGAGTTAATCCTTCTTCCTTCAGTGTTTTCCAGGCTTTGTCTGGTTATTCTCTTCATCTTTCAGGGTGTGGCTCCAGCATTCCCTTCATGAAGAAAAATTCTCCAGCCACCTTCTTTCAAGTGGCTTTCCCCAGTTTCTCACTGTCCCATTTTTCTATTTATTTCCCTCATTGTCTACAACCTGCAGTTCTCTTGCTTACTACTCATTTATATGTTTGAAAAATGCCTCCCCTAGGATGTAAGCTCCAGGAAAGCAGAGATTGAATCAGTAATTGTTGCGTTTTCAACAGCTAGCGTAGGTCCTGACATATGGCATATATGGGATGAGTTACCTGCAAATATGTTTCAGCAGCTGGGCCTGATGGCACACGCCTGTAATCTCAGCACTTTGGGAAGCTGAGACAGGAGAATCGTGAGTTCAAAGCCAGCCTCACCAGTGGCAAAGCGCTAAGCAACTCATTAAGACCATGTCTCTAAATAAAACACAAAATAGGGCTGGGGATGCGTCTCAGTGGTAGAGTACTTGAGTTCAATCCCCAGTACCATAAAAACAAAAAACAAAAAACAACTGTTTCAGCAACCATGGCAAACATTAAGCCCTTATCAGAAAAGCTGGAAAGCCAGTGTTGAGTAGAAATTAATTCACTTCAAAGTCTTATCAGCATGAATGTGTATTATACACACATATATATATACTCATATGTGCATAGATATACCCACATAATTTCATATATTTATACATGTGTTCATAATGTAGAGATTTAAAAACATGTGACATATATAAAAGTAGAGAGAATAGTATAATGAACTCACTCCCATGCTTTAATTCACCCCTGGCTTTATCAAATATCAATTCATGGTGAATCTTGTTTCATAAATGCAATCCCTCATTTCTGTCTCCATATGGATTATTTTAAAGCAAATTCCAGTTGCTATGTTCATTTATCCTATAATTTTAATATATATTCTAAAAATGAAAAAATAATTTATTATCTCTCCCCTGAATTAACAATGATTTTTAAAAAAAACTTTTTTTTGTACCAGGGATTGAACTCAGGGTACTCTACCACTGAGCCACATCCCAGCCCCATTTTTTTTGGTGTGTTTTATTTACAGACAAGATCTCATTGAGTTGCTCAGTGCCTCATCATTGCTGAGGCTGGCTTTGAACTCGCGATTTTCCTGTCTCAGCCTCCCAAAGTGCTGAGATTATGGATGTGTATCACCACACCCGGCATGATTTCTTAGTATTTTCTGTTTTCAATACCCAACATTTACAAAAGTATGTATTTAAATTTTTTTCTTCATGTAAAACATTTGTATTTGAATACTGATCCACATTCCATCTTGCTTTTAAATTAATTCTTAATTCTTAGTTTACAGATAATCAAAACTAGAGGTCATTTTTTTTTCTTAACTTCTTAATCTTTTAGGTCTCAAAGGTGAACTCATTTTCAGATTGACCCAGGGGTAAGATGGCCAAACAGTCTTTTCTTGTGCATTTGGAGGGTAGTGTTTCCTCATGAATTGTTTTATCCCTTCCAGTCTTAGTTTGTTAATCTGTCATCAGATGATAAATTGCCTTCAAAGGGTAAATGATCCTGAAATTCTTGTTCTAATGAATAATCTGAATTTGTAGATAGTCAATAAGTATTTGTTGATTTTATTTTATTCTGATTTGGATTGTATAAATATTGCATAGTTTTTGCTTGTAATTTATGAGTCTATATAAAATTAATCTTGTTTTAGTTATATAAGAGTAATCTTGCTTTTTTTCCCCCATAAGCTGCTGAAATTGTAATTTCTTTTCTTTCTACAACCTCCGGCTGCTGCAATTTCTTAAGGCAGTTTGAGATAATGTTAAGTAATTGCTTGCATTGTGAGTTATTAATAAGGACAAGAAACACATGTATTCTTCACAAGGTTTGCAGTAATGCAGCAGAAAGGTATAATTTGTTGGCAAAAGAAAAATTGCAGTGAGTTGCTATAGATATGGCATCTTTACCTTGCCAAGCTTCTGGTTGTTACTAAATTATGTTCTTGGTCTTTACATCAGGATGCTGAGCTGAAAAGTCTGAGTGCTCCCACTTGAGGTTATTTTGTTTGGTGAGTAAGAGCATGCTAATGAGCCCTTACCAACTGCATCCAAAAATGTATGGTAGATAACTGCCAAATGGATCATCAAGGCTGGTCTGTCTTTCTCCATTGCAAATATTGCATTCCATCTAAATAACACTGTCACATATTCATCAGCCAGCCTCAGACTAGTAGATAAAGGGGTAGTGGAAACATCCCTGGAGAATTGGAGATTTGACTCTGGTTTTGATAGTGTATTAGTCCCAGAATTCACACATTTATTGACCTCAATGCTGGAGAGGTCAACATGATAATGCAGTGTGTATTGATTTTGTTCAATTCAGGAATTGCTCATTTATTGCTTATATTTATGTAAATAACGCACTAGTCTTTCATCTTCCAATTACAACATGTTACTGAATTAATGTGATTAAAGATGAAGTTGGACTAATGTTAACAGGGCCTTTGTTTCTGTCATAAAGTGCAAAGGAACAATCATGTAAAATTAATATGTTCTGAAGGAGGTGAATATGCATTCCAGCATCAGTTATTATAATCCTCATCCCCCTTTTTTTATTATTCAAACCAATTTCATGCTAAAATACTTTGACATATTTTCTTTTTATTCCTGGTTTCCCCTCCTTCTCAACCCCTGCTTTATGACTACATCTTTAAATTATATTATATGGTGAATTTTTCTATAAATGGGAATATGATATCTTTAAGATGAACAGGGTTGGCAAGAATTTACCATCAGAAGAGTTTTGAACGGGCATGTGTGTTATTTTTATTGAAATATTTTCAGTTATCTATTTTTGTTAACACAATAGTAAAAAAGACAGTGTACAAAGTAGGAATTACCAGTTCATACATTTGGCAACTGAACTGCTTTTTCCTAGGTCATTGCTTTGTTGCCTAAGCTTGAAATCACTTTTTGGAACCAATAATATAGAAGGCACACAGCTATGACCCAAAAGATAAATCTTTTTTTTTTTTTTTCTTTAATGGAGGATGGGAAAATGAAGTTCAGAAATGTGAAGGATTATTTAGTTTTTGCTCTAATTTATATAACAGAATGTGCTAGCCACTGAAGTGTAAGAAAACATGTATGCTATATTGATAATTGGTTTGATATCTTGCCTTTTAATATTTTTGATACAAAAATCATTTTCCTGAAATATTGGAGTAACAAAGGGCCTCTAGTATCTGTTTCACCTCATCGCTGATCCATTCAGTATAAAAATAAATTGAGGAGTGCATTCTGTGAACACTGTTTTATGGAAAATATAGTGTGGTTGATATTGTGGTCTATTTCTTAAACTTATCAAACTATAGCACCACCAGGAGACATTTACTGGGGGGACAAGAGATTCACTCATAAACACTCCCTTTGGTTGGCAGGTAAGGGATATCCAACAACTGACAGCAGCATAGCATTTAAGGGCATCAGTCTGGTACACAAAATGAATATAGAAGAGATAGAATCACTGGGTATTGAGCAGCAGGGAAGGAAATGATTTGTGCTTCCTGCTGATATATAAAAGTATATTATGCACAACAAGAACAGCTCCGCTCCCTCAGCTCTGTGGCTCACTACACTCTAGAACTGAAGGTACACACTATGCAGGATGGGTTTATCTTCCAGCATAGCCTGGGCAATTATTTGGTATTGATTTCCTGAAAGTTTTGTCTTATATGTCAGCATTTTGTTGGCAAACTTCGCAAGGTAATCCAATGGAGTCTGTGCAGAGAAGACTGTGGGCAGAGATAAACCCTGCGTGAGCGAGTCCTTTGCGTGGTCCATAGGTAGACTCTCTGCATTAAGAAAATCCTTGCAACTGTGCCTTCTCGTCAGGGGAATTGTAATCTTGGGGAATCCCTGAGCCTGATTGCGACTCTCCTCCCAATTGTGCACTTTTGACCTCTGTATTGATTCTCTTCTCTCATCAAAAGCGCTGATGTAATTCCATGTGCTGGGATCATGCCGTGATTTGCATTTAGGAGCTGCAACTGTGCGCTGACCCCAAACCATTTCATCAGAATGAAAGTAGACCAAACGGCAGATGCGTTTCCCCATAATATTAAAGTCTATTGTGCCATTTGGTGGGTTTCTTTATTGTATATAGAAAAAGGGCATGCACCACTCGCTCTAGATTTTGATTTAATTCCAACCAGGAATTGGAAAGTTCTTTAAAAACATTAACAGGGACTGAAAGGGATTTTATTGATTTCTACAGTTGGTCAAATAAATAGCATTTCTATTTGTTAAAGCTCAAAACACAATGATAAAGGTATCCAACTATGTTTTCAGAATTTTTAGCATATTTAAAAATTATTTTATTATTTTTGATTTCTTTCAGTGCTTTCTTACTAATATGTAGCGATCATGACGCCTACTTATTGACGATCTATCTAAATAGATTAAATAGAAACACTACTTAGCAATTCCCTGAAAATAGTAAAATGTCATTAATAAATTCAATGCAATCTAAATATTGATCATTACATTATTTCATTTCTCTTCCCTTCCCTCTTGTGTTTCCATTGTCTCTCTTCCCTCTCTCTTTTTCAAGTAAGATAGAAAATGGTGAGGAAATGAGTTCAGAAGCATATGTACCCAAGAAAATTTCACTGAAAATCAGTGCAAACCTACAATTATTTTCATTATATTTTGTTTTCCCTATTTCCCCCTAGATCCTGTTCATTCTCATTTATTAATACCAATCATCAAATATTTACTTAGCCCTTAGATATAGGAGCTGGGAATTTAATGATGAGCAAAACAGATATGATCCCTCATGAAACCAATAGCGTGGATGGAGACAACCAAATAATTACACAAAGCAATGTGAATATAACAAGGAGGGAGAAGTTTATATTAACAGCCAACAATAGGACTTATTCTATAAATGGGATCATAATTATTTGAGAAAATACTGAAAAGAGTTGGGAAGGTGGTAAGAACAGACATACTAAAGGAGTTGAGCCAGCGCCTGGAAACCCAGGTGAGGGGTGACGTTATGACTTGTCCTATAGGAAAGAATGGAAAAGGAACTTAGAGGAAATAAAAACAAAGGCAAGGAGGTGCTCAGAATGCTGTGAAGTGCTCTGTTATCTTCCAAACTCATGGAAAGCTTAGCACAGTGGATCTTTTGTGGAGAAATTATACACTTCTGTCCTTGAGTCCGGGTCAGTGAGGGATTAAACCAAGATGGGATGGGGGACAGAAGGGCTGTAGTGTTTGTTAAATGCTCTAGTATTAGCAGAAAGTATGGGGTATTTTCTGGATTTTCACAGGCTAGGAATCTGGAAGGTCAAGTCAATAGTCCATGAATCTTTTTTAAAAGGGTATTCAATTGTATGACGGAGACAAATTACAGAAAATACAAAATATAATCGAGATTCTAGTTTAGATTGAGGTAGAGAGTGATGTCACATAAGACCTTTGTTTTTCCATATCTTGAAGGCACGTGATTTCATTTCATAAGGAGTTTTGGATGAGGAAATAATTGCAGAAATGTCTGAGTTTACAAAAATGTTGATTAAGGAAATATTGATAATAATTCAGATTGCATAGCACATTTATAGTTAATGGTGAACTTTCACTTGAATTGTCTTAATAGCCCCTAAAGGATTCCTGTGAGAAAAGTTGATGCTGTATCCATAGTAGGGATGAATCTTGCTAGGATTGACAAATTCTGAAAGTTGCTAGAGACTAACAGATAGTATGTAGCAAAGAACTTGAATCTAGGTCTTCTCCTTGTAAACTCTCTGCCCTTTCCTCTAACTTCACATGTAAAACAGTTTTTGAAGTTGTGAAAACACTTGGCAGTGGATTTTCTTTAAATAGTCTTCTATTCTAATGAACATAAAAATGCTTTTTTTTTTTTTTTTCTAAAAAGCACATTATTCTTAAAATACATTGAGGTTTACTTCCAGGGACTTTTTTTTTTTTTTTTACTGTGGCCACTATACAACTCAAAGAGATTTCAGATGGGCTGTTTCACGTTTTCTTTTGACCTGGAAGCAGCCAAAGATGGATGGATCTTTGAGAGGATGGGGGAAGAATCTCTAAATTTCCACCTTGAGAAGCCAACCTCAAAATGGCAGTAGTTTTCTGGGGAAATAGCCACACCCCTGAGATAAGCTCCTACAGAGAAATACTAGGGCATGATTAGATTATTTCCACTTTGTTGAAAGTTATCTTGGGGTATGGTGGTTTAGATGAATCCTCCATCTCTTCCATTGTATTCCTGTGATTAATATTTTATAGCATGTGCTTGGTTCTATAAATCATAATTGACAATATGATTGTACTTATTAATCACTATTAAAATCAATAATTAGATAACAGATAACTGAATTATTCTTTTTATAAAAAGATGATGATTAGCCAAGTTTATTTATTACATGCGTATGGCTCACTTATTATCATTTATTATTTGTAGTTTAGGGACTAGGTCACTGATTTGGGATTCTGAAACCCAAAGTTTAAAACTCAGCTTTGCTAGTGCATCAGAAATTTGACCCTGGGTCAATTTTTTAACTTTTCTGTACTTCAGGTTCATCATCAATAAAATAGGACTAATGAAATTTCCCTCATAAATTATTTTGGAGGATGAAATTAGTTTGAATATATGAAATAAGTAGTGCAAGCCTTTTTGTCTGTCTTATTCTTTTTGGAGATAAACAAAAAGCAAACTAGGGGTGCTCTCAGAGTTCAAAGAAGAATATGGATGGGTAGACCAAAAAAATATTATCAGATGTTCCTGTGTAGATGGGGTAAACCAAGAAAGAATATTATCAGATGTTCCAGTTTGCACCATATATTTGCCTCGAAATCCTGGATAAAGGTCATCTGCCTATGAATGTCTTGGTCATTTCCTTGTGTGTGAACTTATATTGCTCCTTGGTTACATTCTTTGTTGCAGAAGATAAACGTTTTGATCAGAAATGAAAGGTAGAACCTATGATTTCAGGCCTTAGATCTTAATTTTTCTCAATACTATGTGTCTCTAACCTTCTTGTTCATTAAATTCACCCAGAGTGTTCTTCAGAAAATCAAAGTCCACCCTTTGCATCAAGATGATGGAGCCTAATTGACTGCTTCAGCATAGTGGGACGTACTTGCAAGTAAAAAGTGGATGTTTTTATTCAGAAGCACCAATTTAACCTTGTCTCCCCAGGAGCTCTGTAGGATGCTTTGAAGCTCATCATGCTGTAGTAAACTAGATATATTTATTCACATCTGTGAAGATAACTTTGGAAAATGTTAAATCAGCATCCTACCTCATACTTCCTCATCTCACAAACTGATTGTAATAGATAACCATAGCTATATGTTATGAGTAGTTTGGTTATTGGAATCAAGAATTTTTAGGCCAGAAAAGATACATTTTTTAAATGTGTGTGATCTTAATTTTGGTGTCTTTTTCTACAGGCTAATTTGTTTAATTTTCAGTTTAGAAGTCCCTTGCATATTAATTGTCATCTGTCATTTACAAAAGAGAAAACTGTCCTGAAGTTATTTTATACATTGGAAAACATTACCTTTGACAATCAGGTGTCTGCTGAGTACATTTTGATGTTGCTAAGAGGTAAAGGCCATGTCTATTGAAATTAGTTCATTGTGAGGCTGAATTTATGGCAGCATTTCATGCATCAATTTTTACAGGAAGAAATACAAAAGATGAAAAGATGTATCAAAGATTTGAGCTTTTATCCAAGATGAAAAATTTTTAGGTATTTTGTGACAATAAAAGAACATTGGGAAACAAATTTAGCATCTAAATGCAACATGTGTTCTGCACTAGTTTTTGGTATTGAAACCCATTTGCTAGAATTGCTGTTATGTGTTATAAACTTGCACATGTGTAAAAAGGCTGTTATGTCTTGATTATTTTTTAGGATTAAAAACATAAGGATACAAGTATAATAATGTAAGACAAGGATATATTTGCTGCCCTTCAGCTATGATTGGCTTTGTTTTTGATAACTTAAATCATTGACAACATTTAGCATTTACAAAGTGTATTTTAAAAATCCCACAGTGCATCTGAATCATCTCTTTAGTTGTCACAAAGTCTGTGCTGTATGGCAGTGCTAGTGCCATGTCACGAGTGTTAAGAAGTGAGGTCCTTAGATGGTGAGAGAAGAGTGGCACTATGGGGTCGAAAGCATGAACATCAAGGGTGCCTACCACTGGGGGTCTGAAGCATAAGGGGATAGACAATAGTTGGAAGTGTGGACCTCTGTCTGCCTCTCTCCCATCTCATCATGCTCAGAGTCGTTTTAAGGGTTTGGGTTTCATCTATGGAATCATGAACTTCTGGCTCCTACTTTGATGTTATTGAAATAGCCCTATTCCATGCTCACCTGAGAGGTTAGCCTCACTAATCCAGCTATAGTTTATTTCTCCTATATTTTTCAAGTGGAGCGGTATAAAGGATCTTTTAAATAGAAACACTCTGCCCACAACTAAGTGTTACCAATAAGTAATCTTTCCAGGATGACTAATCACGTCCTTGGAGTCTTTAGCCCTATCCTCCAGTGCTTTTTCAATACATTCAGAAATGGTGATTTTCCTGCAGTTGGGCTTCTGCTACATCAGTATATAGAGAATCTGAACATTTCAACCCTTCCACAGTGACAGGTGATGCATCTGATTGTTTGCTGATGGTGATTTGGATATTGATGCTTTAGAAAAATAACTACATCGAACAGGCAATCTGCACAGCTCACAAACTACACAAAGAGCATTGATATAAATAAAGTGTCAACCGGGTGCTGCAGCTTTGTGCAGAATCATTTTCAAATTTTCCTTTTTGAATTATTAAATAGACCATGTCAGAACAACTCTGATTATTATCCAATCCATATGCTTCAACACCAACCTTTTATGTAATATCAAGCGACTGCAGTGATCAATTGGACCAATCATGAATGCTCCCTCATTCTGGAAATGATTCAAGCACTTCACCACACTGCAGCTTCTTATGCAGATATGCAAACATCTGCTGCCCTGCTTACAGGGGAGGCCACAGAACTATCTGCCTTTAGGAATGTTTGCAGGCTGTGAAAATACACTTAATTCCTATCAAGAAATTTAAGTATAAGTCCATCATTTTGCAATTTTAACCTTGTTTGGTTATGTTCGATATGGTGTTATATCCAGCTATACCTCTACACTGCAGAATTATTTACATAACCTACATTGTAAATAAAATGTGTTAGGGCATCTTTCTAAAAACTGTTGTACAAAAAATAAAATGCTGTCTTTTGTTCTTTAACAATGACAGTATCGGCTAGAAGCAGAGACTCTGATACGCAGGCATGTAGCCACACGTAATTTATAAAGTGTGATAAAATGATAATCTCTCACCTACACTAATAAACAGTTTATCTAGATAAATAACTCTTAGAATGAATACTGTGGATGCCTTCAGGGTTTTAGGCATTTAATTAAAATGGAACAAAAATATTAACTGTCAGCTTTGGGATTTTAGCGTCCTCTCTTGAAAAGAATGTTCTTTAGTCTGAGAACACATTTGTGACATTCGCTGGGAATAAACGTGAAATGGTAGTTTTCTATTTCTCATGAAAATGAGCTTAAGATGTATGGAATAGCAACTCCAAGACAAAATGGTTTCCTGAGGATGCCTCTCTGTTCCCTGGGTAGCTCCCTCCCCAGGCCTGGGTCTGAGGGTAGATTCCAGGGGCCTCTTTGATAATTGCCAGTGATTGGGGGTAGCACCCTTTCTCCAGCGCTTTTGCCATCATCCTGGTATGTTGCCATCACTCACAATGACTGCTGAAGCAGAGGGCTTTCTTCCTGTTGCCTGCGTGTGATTTTGACGTTGGACACAGGGAGGCAGGGCAAAGCAGTGGCAGAGACCAAGTGTAGGGAAGAGCAACCGAGGCCTTGGGAGCACACTGCCTTGCAGAATGCAGAGATCACAGGAGGCTCAAGGACTGCCCCCTTAACCCTAAAAATGCATCCAGAGCTACAGTGTGTGGGACATATTCAGTAATGACTCTTTTAAATTTTCCCATTGTTGATTGAAAATTGATTGGGATTTTCTTTGAGCCAATGTCTTTAGGAAAACACTAGTTCCCTTTATGTGACACACTCTGTCTCTTTAAATACATAGATTGCACACTGTACATATATATCTTGGGCATTTCTTTTGTTGATTATTTTATTATAGGATCCCCAATATAAAAAAGCTGCAAAAAAACAAATCCCAAGACCTTACATTGTAATGTAGGGCTGTCCTATGGTTGAACAAATTAATCTGGATACTTGTCCACAAGTTTGATAATACATATGACATGCTGACAAAGCATGAAATTGTTATTTCACATGGATGCAATGCCATGTTTAATTTTTGTTTGATTTTTTTTTGAACATAGCAGACTCAGTGTTCATCAAAGTGTCTATTGTGTGTGTGTAGGTTTTCAGCACTCTTGAGAGAGATAAGAAATTATCTAAAAAGAAGACATAATAAGTAAAGAGCCACATTTCTAAAATCACTTTTAGTTCTTTGGAAAATTTATCTCTCTGAGTTTTCACTTTGGGATATGGAAAGTGGAATATTTCCTAGTAGGAGAATGGTAGTGATAGGACTTAATTGGTATGGTTGGAGAAATAATTTCGTGGCTTTGGGACAAAGATGGCATTCAAATGGGGAAATGTGAAATTATGTGTTGATGATAGAGAACAAAGTAAAGGCAAGAGGTCAGAAGTGTGCGCCCTTTTGCGTGTGTGTGCGCGCGCACGTGCACAAGGGCCCCTTTTCTCATCGTACCTAAAGACTTATGTAACAGTTATAATAAAAATCAAAATATAACCCTTGCAATTTCAAGTGGAGAAGAAATTTAGGTGGTCTATTTTTAGAACCAAAGTTGATAAGCACATTGTGTACTTATTTTTTTCCTCCAAGTACGTTTTAGCCATCAGTGTTGACAAACAACACAGAAAGGTGTATGTCAGCATTTCAAGATGATTGTCGGGGGGAAAAGAAAGGGAAAGGGGAAATCTATCTATATATTTTACTCTTGGGCAATGGAAATAAGCTCTTATGATTCTATAGTCTTTTAGCCTCCCTCCCCTCCCCCCATCATTTGATCACATTATTCACACAAAGAACCAATGAGCCGTTGTGCCATTACCTTAAAATCCTATATTAATGAGACAGCTACAGTTTTTAATCATTTGAGTTAAGCCTTGAATATTCTGTTTGCCAATATCATGCATCCATTTAAAATGGGAACAAGTGTTTTGTTATCTTTGTAAATAGTGAATAAAATACTGATTTTTCTCTCTGTGAAGTTGTCCAACGTTCTGAAGAAAGCATCTTATTATTATGAAGTTAATCTTATCTCTAAAAACATGGGTTAAAAAATATATCCCAGAGAGGCATCTAGGGAGATAATGGCCCTAGCATTTTGTTTTTCTTGCAAAATTTTTGGATGAAAATAAAGACATACACAAACAATGCAGTAAGCCAATATCCATCATTTAACAAAATTGAAAGCATTTGAAATAGCACTTAAATGGGACCTAAACAAGCTATACTTAGTGTCTTTTGGAATATAATTGTGTGAATAAAAGGAAGAATTTTTTTTTAGTTGTTGTTTTGTTTTTGCTTAATTTCTCGTTATGTTACATTTGGTCACATGTTTATTAAAATAGCCCGGAAAAACACGTTGCACAAAGTTTATGAAGTACCATAATTTAATTTTTTTTCTTTTTAGCAAATAACTATATTCTAACTTAAAGCATGATATCTGGGCTACCTTGATTCCATAGAGGTCAATATCACAGAAATTAGGAAATAATAATACCTTTTAAAGTTCCTATGTAAAAGGACAGTGACATATTCAACCATTTGAAATTTCAAAGCAAATGATCTGTGAATGATTATTAGTTTTTCTTTTACAATTCTTTTTATCTGATAAAAAATTTATTATTTGTTGTGATGCCATCTGAGAACTATTGAACTATTGAATTCTGAATGCTTCATATTTAACAAGCACATAGGATAAGCTATAAAATATTAATTCTAGAGAAGGGGAAAAATGTTTTAAAATGCAATTTGATCTTGTTTCTTTAATGTCAAATTATATTCACAAATGAAATTCATGAGCAAACTAGTAAAATTAAAAGGAATTCATGTAAATGGAATTTTAATGGCTAATACAAATATCAGACACTTTAATAGATTTATTGCATCCTTATCATTGAATGAAATACTTTAAGAGCAAACTTAAGAACACAGGGTAATTTCCTTGATTTGTGTTTCTGATATCTCAGCAGTTACTTGATCTCTGTCTTCAGTGTGAACATAGAAGCTGCTATATGGACAATTTTAAGAGTTTTAGATGTTTCCAAAGCTAAGTCTCAATATTTGGGTTCCCAAATGTCATCGCAATATTTCATTTTGCAGATGAAGAAAGTAAATTATTAAGACATCTGAGGTTGCACAGAACACAAAATAAAGATGCTATTTGAAAATGCCAGGCTCCCAATCTAGATCCTCATTTGAAAAATTTGGTCAGTATTCTTAGTCCATTCTAACACAGCACACACTCTTGTCTTGATCTTCCCTTTATCTTCATACAGATGTTCTCTTTTCTGAAGCTCTTCTATTGACTTCTTTTTGCTTACCATTAATGATTTCTGCATAATCAGTCAACCAAACATTAGACCCTATTAACTGGCCAGGGCTCCCCAAACCATAAACTTTTGCTCAGTTCTGCCTGATACATTCTTCTATAACAGTAAAGGTCTTTCTGAAGTAGGTATTAGACACCTCATTTTAGTTACTGATTTATTTAATTTATTTTTAATTTTATTTTTTGCAACAGAATTTTAGATGCCTGATTGGAATTTCAAATGATTGTCACACTGAATTTGAAAGTCTGTTTTACACAGAATGTAATATTTTTCTTATATTTTAACTACTTAGAGGCAAGAAGTAAGCCCTTTTTGTGTTACTAGACAGATATATATATTCTATACTATTAATCCAAACAGAAAAAGATGACTTCAAGTATTTGAGTATTTAACAAGATTTTTCAGTCTTTTATTAGGCTATCAAATGCTCAGTCTCTCCATTAAGTACACCAATTTTCCTAATTTTCTGATTTGGCTTACTTTTTGAAGGGTATGAAATTAATATTAGCTCTTGCCAGAGCACACAGAAACCAGTTTGTTAGGAAACAAGGCATTGCATGATTTCATTTACTTCTTTGTTTATTTATTTAGTTTCATGTAAGAAAATGAATGTAAGTTGTTATTGCTTGATTCCTGTTGCCTGTTTGCTTACCCTAAAATTTCCTTTCTTCACACACGAAGAAGCAAACACTGTCCCTGTCAAATGATAAATGAGGCAGAATTGGTGACGTGCATGTTTGTCAACATAAGCAAGATCAAATGATTGCTCAGCAGGAGGAAGCCACGGGAAATCCAATGATTTTTGACTAATTAGCAAAATAATAATAATGTCTCCCTAATGATTACCTTGTACTGGGTTGTGGCCTTTTATCGGCTAGATATTCCACTACTGCAAACTAGTATTTTGAAGACAAGCTAGTGATTTCACTTGAAACCGTGAAAATGGAGTGTTTCTGAGAAATCTTTTGAAGCATCCTGTTCTTCTTTATTACTTGAGTAATTGAGAATGAGAATTTGGCCATTTATTTATTTTTTTGCTTTCCTGTTTGACTATAACCAATATGTGTTTAAGTTGTACTTTGATAAGCAACTGATGATTTTCAGGACCATTTAAAATTCAAGTTCATTCCCTCTGTTCAGGGAATTTTACAAGAGCTGATAATATCACTTGATCGAAAATAATGTAAACAATAATTGTTTTTTCAATATGCTACCCTAAGTTATTATCATATATAGTCAGAATTTTTATGAATCTTTTGCAGAACATCAAGAAGACATTAATGTAGGTCTAAAATCTTGGTCCTGGAGAATGGCAGTGTTGCTGACATTTTCTGTGGTTTTCATTAGCCAACCACTATTTATAGGAAATGTAGTGAAGAAGGAAACACGTCTCAGGTCACAGGGTCCAGGCTGAGCTCTGTGAATTCTCTGGTTCAGGACAAAATAACACACTTCTTACTTTTCTGTGTGCCAGATTTTTACCTTAAAAATTGAGATTAAGGACCAGTGAACTTGGGTCGTCATGTGGTATCTTGCTTGGTTGGGCCTTTTGATTCTGGCATTAAAACTGCTTAATTGCGATACAACTCACCAAGAGAGCTGGTAAAATTTGCAAATGATCAGCAGTGAAAATACTGCATCCAAAGAGCTGACAGGATTCCACGATTTTGAGTTATTATGTTTTCTAACCAGAGAACTACTTATTTATTTTTGTTTTACCTTTTAGTATAAAGCATGTTGTGAACTTTTAGCTGATGTATAGATTATAATAACAAAAAAATTGTTTTCCTTCTTTCTATCCAAATCACCAAGAAGCTTTATTGTTGGGTTGATATTGCTTATGCTTATAACCATTGATACAAGGGATAAGGATTATTGTGGGTTTTTTTGTTTTGTTTTTGTCAATCTAATCCTTTCCAGGAAGTTCCTCTATCCCTCTCTCCACCAAGGTCATTTCCCTAGCTAGCAGCAGTAATTTATTGAGATTGTCATCACTAAAAAAAAAAAAAAAAAAAAAAAATGCATTCTGCTATCATGTATACCTAAGTAGAATAAATAAATTTTAAAAAATACTCCAAAAAAAGAAAAAAAGAAACTGGAGAAAAGCAACAGCGGCATTTCCCTTTGTCTAATGCAGGAGAGACGACTAATAGGGAGAGACAGGGAATAAGGAGATGATAGCGGTGAAAGGGACATGGTAATGAGGGGCGGGGCAGAGAAAGCTGACTAGCAAAAGACAAGAGCAGTGCTGAAGATCTGCTAGGGCAGGTCACAGGATGAGAGGACAGAGATTACTTGAATAAGCCACATGGCTGCCACCTCCAAACAGATGCTCAGAGTTTTCTTTTAAGTCCTCATCTACTCCAGTGGATTTTTCTCTGGCTTTCTAGTTCTGTGCTATGCAACAAAGTAGCCACTGTCCACATATGGCTAGTACAAATTGATACATACTTCAAGTGCAAAATGCACACTAGATTCAAATATATAACATTAAAAATATTATAAAAACAAAAAATGTTTTACTAATATTTTTTGTATCAATCACATGTTGAAATTATAACATGTTAGATATATTGGATTAAAAATAGTTCACTGAAATTAAAGGGGTTAACTGAGTGCAGTGGCACATGTCTGTGATCCTACTCAGGAGGCTGAGGCAGGAGAATTGCAAATTTGAGGTCAGCTTGGGCAATTTAGCAAGTCCCAGTCTCAAAATAAAAAGGCTAAGGGGGTAATTCGTTCAACAATATGAATAATCTACCTCTCTTTTATTTTTTTTCTATTTTTTTTGGCTTTTTAAAAATCAACTTTATTGAGGTATAGTTTGTAAACAATAAATGAATTGCCCCCTAAGAACAATATTGAAAGCTGTAAAGAAAATCTCTCTTCCCATTACCATATCATATACAAGGTCATAGACAATAATGCCAATACAGAATTGAATAAGAATCGGTGTGTAAAGTGAAATTTCATAAGAGATTCTGTTCTGGAATTAAAGTGCATATATCTGACTAAAAAAATAAAAATAAATAAAAATAAAAATTTGCTAATTAAAAAAAAGGCTAAGGGTGTAGCTCAGTACAGTGCCTGTGGATTCAATTCCAACACCATTAAAAACAACAACCAACCAACCAAATAAAAGTCCCCATAGCATCTTAGCAAGGCCCTAAGCAACTCAGTGAGACCATATCTAAATAAAATATAAAAAAGGGCTGAGAATGTGGCTCAGTGGTTGAGCACTCCTGGGTTCAATTCCCAGTAAAAACAGCAAAAAAAAAAAAAAAAATATATATATATATATATATATATATATATTGAAGTTTTCTTTTCCAAAAATAGGCTGGCTAGGAGAAGAACCATTTTCCTAGTTTCCATTTTTAATCCTTTAACCTTTGGGGGACCTTGCAGACTCTGCAGGGGCTGCCCTTCCCCAGGCTAGCCAACTCCTAGAGATAGTAAGGGACTCACCTGCAGGTTTGCCTTTCACATACAAGCCAACCAATCCAGAGCCCCATGCAGTCACCTCTTTACTGGGTTCTCATGATTTCCCTCCCTAATCACCTCAGAGCCATATATCAGAAAATTAGGGATAGTACTTACGCCCCAGAACCTGCTTAGATTATTAAAAACAGCCAGTTCTCCTGTAATCCCAGCACTTAGGGAGGCTGAGACAGGAGAATCGTGAGTTCAAAGCCAGCCTCAGCAACAGGAAGGCACTAAGCAACTCAATGAGACCCTGTCTCTACATAAAACACAAAATAGGGCTGGGGATGTGGCTCAGCTGTCGAGTGCCCGAGTTCAATCTCTAGTACCAAAAAAAAAAAGCCAGTTCTAAGCCTGTGCACTCTGCCTCACCTGTCCCTTCCGAGGTAACCACAATAAAGGCTCTTGCCCGTGTGTTTTCTTCATTCCCTTTGCCTCTTAACTGACCCTGGTGCTTCCCAGTGTAGCCCTTCCTCTTGAAACCTCTGAATACATCAAGCTATCTTTTCTATGGCAGTAGTCTCCTGATCTATTAACTTTACCATCCTTGAATAATAATAAAACTTATTATTATTATTATTATTATTTTATTTTTTGGTACCAGGGATTGAACTCAGGGGCACTCGACCACTGAGCCACATCCCCAGCCCCATTTTGTGTTTTATGTAGAGACAGGGTCTCACTGAGTTGCTTAGCGCCTCGCCATTGCTGAGGCTGGCTTTGAACTTGTGATTCTCCTCTCTCAGCCTCCTAAAGTGCTGGGATTGTAAGTGTGAGCCACCACGCCCGGCAATAAAACCTATTATTATTGCATTAAATATTTTAAAAACTCTTGCATCCCATTGTTATGAGACATTGTTACTCTAGAGCCTTGTTTATTCAAATGTGATCCACTGACCACCTGTGGAAGAATCACTTAAAGAATTAAACATCCACATTCCTGGGTCCTTTAGAACTGATTCAGCTCCTATAGCATGGTGTTGGCTTAATAAATGTTAGCTATTATTCACTGAAACCTTAATAACAACAATAGTAATAATCTTCACAAAAATGGTGTATTTCTGTCTTGAGAAGTCCCTTCTTTACCTCTTTATTATTTTGTTAATATTGGCATTTATTGTTTCCTATGGGCCAAACATCATTAAGTATTTTAGCACATTATTTCATTTGATGCTCATGACAACCAATTGATAAACAAATATACAAGAAAAGTAACTTACCCAGAGTCACACAGCTTGCTTGTGTTGGAGCATGTATTAATTTTTGAATAATACATGTTTTCTGTGTATGCTTAACACTGTTAGGCACGATACTCATTCAGGAAGATAAATAAAATGTATATATACAATAAGAATTATAATGGACAAATACACTCTTGGG
Source organism: Xerus rutilus (assembly GCA_028644305.1). NCBI lineage: Eukaryota > Metazoa > Chordata > Mammalia > Rodentia > Sciuridae > Xerus > Xerus rutilus. The sequence goes on from CM053400.1 coordinate 120,162,624, forward strand.
CATCATCAGGCTAAGAGGATGGCTCTAGTCTTTGACCTCCTCTGCTGTTGTGTCCCCATCTCTTTTCACCAGAGGTGACCCACCTTGACTTTTTTTTGCGGGACGGGGGATACCAGGGATTAAACTTGGGCACTCAACCAGTGAGCCACATCCCCAACCCTATTTTGTATTTTATTTAGAGACAGGGTCTCACTGAATTGCTTAGCACCTTGCTTTTTGCAGAGGCTAGCTTTGAACTTGCAATCAGCCTGCCTCAGCCTCCCTAGCCACTGAGATTACAGGCATGAGCCACGTGCTCAGCTCACCTTCACTTTTATGATAATCATCCTGCTATATCATCTCTCATCCCTGCCACTCACCCATGTGTGTCTGGATGGTATTGTACTTATTTTTGCCCATTCTCAGACATGAGACAGAGGAGCTCAGGCCATACGTATTCCTCTGAGGTTTGCTTTTTTGGTTCTACACGTGTCTACCATTGTTCGTCTACAGTGATGGGCAAAGTTACAATCCACTCACTTCCACTGCTGTGTTGAATTCTATTGTGTAAATTCCTTTTTTTTTTTTTTTTTTGAGGGGGCACAGACATTTCTTCTCTTTTTGGGGGAATACCAGGGACTGAACTCAGAGGTACTCAACCCCTGAGCCACATCCCCAGCTGTATTTTATGTTTTATTTAGAGACAAAATCTCACTGAGTTGCTTGGTGCCTTGCCATTGCTGAGGCTGGCTTTGAACTCATGATTCTCTTGTCTCAGCCTCCTAAAGTGCTGGGATTACAGGCGTCATTTTTTCTCATTGACTTGAGGATTATGTTATGTTTTTTACTGTTCAGAACAATGCCATTAGAAATATTTTTTCTGTCCATTAACATTTTTATTGATAGATGGCCTTTCTTTTTTAAAAATGATATTGACTAATATTTAACTAATATTTTAAATGAATATTAAACTGAGAGAAAATTTGCAAAAATTATCAGAGAGTACCTAAACACCTTTCCCTTTGTTCTTTACTAATGTTAACATCTTACATAACCATGAGAAAGACAATAATCAAGGATAGGAAGTGAGTATTGGCTTCATACTATTAACTAATCTGCAGACCTCTTGGATTTCAGAGGTATTTTTCACTGATATCCTTTTTCTCTTCTAGGATCTCATCCAGGATCTGGCCTTGCATTTAGTTTTTATTTTTGGAGGCATACGTTGACTCCAGAATTTACAAGAGTAGTGATTCAGGGAGGCTACTTTTAAGGCAGTATGTGAAATAGATTTCAGAGAAGAGAGCTAAAAGCAGAAATATCAGGAGACTCTGGCTACATTGCAGTCGCTTAAGGCAGACAAAGGAAGAGCTATGGCAGTGAAGGGCCTCTACGTAATGCAGACTGCAAGGGAAGGTGTGTTCATCCATCTCCCAGCAGCCGACAAGTTCCTTGAGGGCAGGAGCACTGAAGCTAATACATCTTAGTATCTCTGCCAGGTATTCAAAAGAGTGACTAGCTGGAGAAGTATTTGGTGGAGCTTTGTCAAATAAATGAATATGAATGAGAAAGGCAAGCTGAAGGGGAAGCTGGGAGCCACAGAAAGAAGACTCAAAAACAGATGGAGAATAAGGAGAACTGAAATAGGAGAGAGAAATCCCATCAGATGACGGAATGGAAAGACACTCAGGCAGAAGAAAAGCAAAAATGGGAAGCAAAAGGGGAGGAGGAAGGCGGTTTGGAGTTCTCAGCAGTGAATGCTGTTTCCCCACCCTGTTACTCCCTTGCATTCCTTATGTTATCATCAGTTCCTTCCTTTAGAATCTCATCTCACTTATTTATTGCTGTTCACAGCTCTCAGACCTTTCTTAATCATCTACTCTCTCATCCCACTCCTCCCTCTCAGGATGCCACTTTGGAAAGTCTCTTGCTAGAGTTGCTGAATGTCATATGATGCCTATGCTTCCTAGTCACCAGCCCACTTTGGTGCTCAGCCCCCTCCAAACTGCTTCCTGCCTCCAGGGCTTGGCACTCGCTAATCCTTCCTTCTAAGATTCTCAACCTTCAGATTTTCATAGGATTGGCTCCTTCTCCTTGAAGAGCCCCAGTCCCTCTGAGTTCTGTCTTATTATGTCGCTTTCTTGTCTTCAAAGTGCTTAGGGCTCTGTGAATATTTCTAATTTATTTATTTGCTCACTTCATTTTCATTTGTCTTCATCCACTAGAATGTTAGCTCTAGGAAAGAAAGGATCTGGTGTATCACACTGCAGCTGCAGCAGCTGGAACACTGAAAGGACCTGGGAAGTGAGAGACCAGTTGCTCTGCAGCTGGATTCAGCATAGTCTGGGACTAGAAGGAGGTGGAAGCCACACCCATCACTTAAACCTCTGTTGCTCCCAGGGGTCACCACTCATTGGTTATTAGGCATCTGTCATTCAAGCATAAAAGAGAATGATTTCTGTGGTTCTGGGTTAAATTTAATTTAAAAATGATTCATTAAATGAAGATACAAGTGGAGGAAGAGCAGCTTCTAAAGTAAAATTTCAAATGAATTTATCATCTCCTAGGAAATTTAATACTTCAGCAATGATGTTTGAATGTTTGTTAAAGATCAGATGTGGTAGAAGAAATGGAGAACTACAAATTCCCATCCTTTAGGACCTTTCTATCCAGTAGAACCATTTGGTATGCAAATAACTGGTTAGGAAGCAATTTTTAAGAGTTATAATAGAGAGATACTCAGAAGGTTATGGAGGAGAAAAGGACAGAAGAGGATGACCTAACAGGCAACTCAAATCTACTTTTGAATATACAAACTGGCATTTCCAAATAGCACTCTGCATAATGATAACAAGGGTTACTTGGTGGGTTCTAGTAAATATGGGATTACTATGCTAAAACTCCCCAGTTGTCTCTAACTCAGTACTTAATAGTGCTTTTATAATATGCTAAAGTCTGCTATGAATTTATGTATAAGGTTTTGGTGAACATTTGTTGCCTAAACCTGTTTAACCATAGTGCTTTTTTTTAAAATGGTGCTTACAAAGCTACTTTCCATGAAACAAACATGGGAAGATGATAATACCATTATAGAACTAAAGAAGAGGGATGAAATTTCTTCATAATATATTTAATATAGGCCTTCTAAGAAATAATCTCTGGAAGTCCAGGGTTGGGAATTTTCCACTTGAGAAATTTAGGAATGGGATCTGGAAAGCTTTTTGTCACTTTCCCATCTCCACACTTCCTGTTTCCTTGCCTTCCTATAGCTCCTTTGAAGTCCCACTAAAATCCCACAAATGTGGGTTCATGGTCAAAATAGTGGAAGATTCCTGACAGCTCGCAAAGCTTTCTGAATTTCTAGATAAAAGGATGATACAAAAATTAAAAATAAAGCTAACAGTACTAGCACCTAGAGCTCAGACTCTAACACTGTTCCTTATGAAAAGCAATTGGAGTTCCTGCAACAAATGACTGATTCCCAGGCTGAACAGGTGCAAAGTGAGCTAGGAAAATACTACTATTGTACAAAGTGAGAAAGTGCTAAAAAAATATGGGGCAAATTATAATAACAACTCACAGGGATTCCCACTAGCCCCATCTATGACAGACCAGTAAGAACAATAAGCTATTGGAAAAAAAATAAAGAGTTCATGAGTCCTTGCCAAAAATAGGGATAAATAAATAAAAAGACTAAAAAGGGAGAGCTCTGCCCTACAGAAGAATTCCAAGAGCCTCCTGGTAAATATAGAGTAAATTCTTTGGTTAGAAAATCAACAATTTTCAACTGTCATGCCAAAGATTGGATCAGGTCAGAGTCATCATTCCAGAAGAAAATTTTGATGAAGAGAAAGATTTTTGCAAGGTATCAAAGTATCCCTAGAGATTGCTTACAGTAGTAAGAGAAAAAAGTAGTAACAATATAATAAGACCTATATAATAGCTATATATACAACATGAAACTTAAATATAATTATTCTATGTATGTAAAATATATGGCATATAAATATGGCTATACATAGTTAACATAAAATTTGGTTTCTATATAACAAGTAACAATATGCAAATAACTACTTATGGTGAAATAGGATAAAATTTAACTTGATGATATAAATTGACATCGTCACTAAAGTGTGGGTGGGCATCATAGTAGCCGGAACAAAACAGTAGCCTGGAGAGGACACAGCATTGCTTATATATTCTTTTCACCTGGAACGTATAAGCTGAATTTCATTATGAGGAAACATTGAACAGATCCAAAATGGAGAACATCCCAATGGAGAATGAAAAAAGATTGTTTTCTTTAAATTTGTCAGTGTCAACACAGACAAAGAAAGGCTGTGGAATTATTTTAACTTACAGGAAGCTAAAGAGACAGAGTGATAAAAAATGCATTACCTTGTCCAGATCCTACATGGAGAGGAAAAAATTACTGTGAAGGGCATTATTGGGTCAAATGACAAAACTGAAGCCCAAAGTAGATTTGTAGAGAAAAGTATTATATTGATGTTGATTTTAATCAACATTGATTAATGTCAAAAACTGTACTTTGACAAATATTCAGAACATTCTATGTTTAGAAATTGGACATTGAAATAAATAGAAATAATGGGCCCTGACATAAGCTATTCACTCACTAATGGTTTGGGAAAAATGATACATATCTACATCTTATCTATATCAGTAAATTTCTATCCATCCATCCATCCACCCATCCATCTACCTATCTACCTACCTGTATACACACTTACCTACTTATTCTATCTATCTAATCTATATACCTACCTATCATCTATGGAAAACATAGAAGATAAAGCAATTATATAAAATTTTAATGATAGATGAATCATGTAAAAAGTACATTAGTGCTTTTTGTACTAGTCTTATTCTTACTGTTCTTATTTTTTCAAATTTGAAATAAATTTGAAATGATTTACAGATAACAAAAATTTAAAAATTAATGTATTGTTCCCTATGGCTTAGGGGTTAGCCATAGGGTTTGAAGTTACACAAACTCCTGGTTCTAATTTTGGCCTTGTTACTTGACCTCTAAGCCCCTGGGAAATCACTCAGACCATTTGTACCCCATTTTCCTTATTTGCAAAATGATAATAATAAGAGAACACTTTCTAAGAGTTATTGTATGGATTAAAAGAGATAATCCAAGTGAAATTTAGCACTGATTCTGGCACATAGCATTGTTTAACCATTTTTTTATTGCTATACAATGTATATTCAGAAGATTAGTTGATTGAAAGAGTTTATAGTTGAAACTGTTCAAAGTTTAGAGGAAATAGGGCTTAAATACACAGGGCTGAATTAAACGTATTTCTGAAGCCCCTTTTATTGTTAAGATTCTTTGATTCTTTAAAAAGGACCATACATCTGATTTGAAATCAAAATTATTAAATATTTAATGACTTACTACAGAACAATCCATATTTATTTAAATAAATATGAAGGTGATGCTAAGGCCCAGTAGAAAACTCATAGTTGACTTCCAAATGGACCTTTAAATTAAGTGAGATTGAACATCACATTCTCTTTCCTAAAAAACCAGATGTGTTATACCTAATTTTCAAATATGGTCAATAGTTCCTATAAATGAATTAAACTATACTGCCATTCTCTAACAGTGACATCTATATAACTTCATAGACAGTTGTTTTTTTTTGACATTAAACTTAAGTTGCAAAGCATTTGTTTCACTCTTATACATGACTATCGTTTAAGGAAGTTGATCTTAAATCAGGTGCACTAATGAGCTCAGTGTCATCTGCCTCACACATGATGAAATTCAGACTATCTTCTGGGTCAGTCATTTTCCTTCATGTCACTGTCATTTTTTTTGGTTCTGTAGCATCTTTGGAAAAACTGAGCCCAAAGCAGAACATAATTTTCATATTTCCTGTATAGATTATTCTACATGTCTATTCTTTTTTTTCGTTATTGTTGTTGTTCCAACTTTTTGTGTTGGAAACTTTTAAAAATACTTTTCTGGAGTTGAATGTAAAGAAGCATGCTTTGGAGTCAAGTGGAGTTACATACAACCCACTGTCTTGTCTGTACCATATTCTTACTATGAGGACCTCAGACAAGGAGGGCCACAGAGTGTTGCCCTCTGTAGTGAGTTCTAAGAGAGCAGATATCAAGATTAGAATTGTTTGTTGGTCAAGAAATTTAAATTATTGTGGGATAATAAAGTTCCACCTACATGATTGCAGTGAAAGTTAGAAATCTTTTTTTTCTTCTTTCTTTCTTTTCTTTTCTTTTCTTTCTTTCTTTCTTTCTTTTTTTGCTTTGCTGGGGATCAAAACCTAGTTCTCTAACCCTAAGTCCCACCCCCAGCCAAGCAGTGAAGGTTAAATGATGTAAGTATGTGAAATAATTAGAACAGTACCTGACACATAGTAAGTTCCTTTCTAAGTTTCTTTCTTTTTCTTACCAGATATTGATAATTGAACCTGTTTCATATTTTTACATAAGGATTAAATAAGATATGCCAAGCAAAGAACTCAGCTCTGCATCTGGTTCATAAGTAAGTACTTGTTCATTCATGGAATATACATGTATAGAGCTCCTACTACAGACTTCCTGTGTTTTTAGGGCTAGACATTCAGAGAAATCTCAGACAGGTAAGAGTCTGCACTTATGATCTGCACAGGGGGGAAAATGTTAGGTGTTGCTGTAACATTTTAAAGACTGAGTATAGGCCTGATCTGTAAACATTAGTAAAAGCATCTTTGTTTTCTTATCTTGCATCTCCCATCTCTAAGGATATGTAATTTCACTTTGATTCAGAATTTAGAAACCCATTTTCTTTTCTATACATAACATTTCAATGTAACTAACTCGACATTAAGCTAATAAGGATAATGAACATTTTGGGGCCATTGTGAAGTTGACAAAGAGCTTTCATGTCCAGCTCCTCCTTTGGTCCACCCCTCCACCAGAGAGAGACAGCTGCAGGAGCCATTGTCTTCATCAAGGCTCCTACAGAAACAGGGCTGCCACGTATTCTTAGTGATTAGTGAAATAAAAGATTTAAAAGTAAAAATACTCCTGTCTCTTTTCTTCAAAAGGCAAACCAATTCTAGACTAGGCAAGGACTACAGCTGAAGGAGGAAAATTGGCAATTTTTTCCTTTGCATAATTTTTCTGACAAAACAAAAAGAATTCTACATCATTTATGTGACAAACTATACCCATATCTTTGGAATTTTTACAAATTTAGCATCAATCATGTACATTTTCCAGTCATTTTCGTGGAAATTTCATTCTCTTTATCCTGTTGGCAAAGTGAAAAGCAATTTTTGTTTGCTAACGCTGTCTTTCCCCTTGCTGCATAAAAAAACAAACAAACAGAAAAAAAACAGTAAAGGTAAAAAGGCGGTGTTTCTTGTCTTTGCAAGGAAATCATCCGTGTTCTCATTGGTATGTAGTCTATCATTCTTATTTTAGCATATTTTTGTTTTATTTATAGGTTTAAATATTTTATTATTTGCCTGAAAACATTTTGCCTAGCACTCTTAATTGGTATGTATAGCAGTTGAAACGTTATTACTTAAATATTTGGGGTAACAGGAAAGAAAAGTTACCAAAATCAGCATAATTAATTTATCTACAAAACCCCAACTCTGACTTTAAATTTTATTTATGGTGAGGATTTTGTTCTAATGCTTTGTAAGGAGCATAGCTGCTCCTTCTAGTTCCACATAAATGAGATTCATGCCTAACATGCCTCCAATTTTCAAAAACAATCCCTCAAATACAGTTTTAACTTGCCATTAGGGCTGTGTCTACCCATCACAAAATGAATGTTTGAGGAGGAATTACTGGTGCTTTCAGGGTGTTAGTTTCTTTTTATAAGAGAATCATCTCTGCCCTGCAAGTCTTTCATCAAAACTTTCCTGTAGAGAAATGACTCTTGACTTTTTTTAGGGGATATTTGCAGACAAAAGTCACATCAAGTCTATTCCCCCTGGATTTAACTTTAGCATTCTCTGCTGTAGACAAAATTTTACAGATAGATGAAAAGAGATTTTAAAAATACATGTAATGGTTTGGAAATGTTTATTCAGAGTAGGCAGAGCATCTGTCGGAACCTTATATCCCTCAGGAAGATTTCCGAAAGAGTATAATGAATAAAATGGAGAAAGTTGGAAATTTATAGAAACCCCCGAACTATTCAAAGAATGATGAAAATTTCTCTGGAAAGTTCCAGTGAGTAAGTAGTCAGCAGATACACATGCACACGCGCACGCACACAACACACATACACACGCGCACACACACTCTCACGGATATATTTGGAGGACTGAAAATGAATCTGTTCTGGGTACTTGCATCCACACCGATATCTCCTTTATTTTCCATAGAATTCCACTTTTTTTAAAAAAAACATGTTTTTGTGTGTGTCTATGCTATTCTTAAAGTTGAAAAAGCATATAAGCAAATAGACATGAAATAATTTTTAAAACTGATGTTAGATTGTATATAAAACAAACTCAGAAAGATATTAGAGAAGACAGAGATCAGCTACTTTGATGAAGGCTGAAGAGGGCAGAACAGAGAGGTCTTAAGTAAGCCTTGAAAGATAGCTACAACTTAAGAGTCTTCTTCCTCTGCCCTCCACAGATCATCAAGGCTATTTTCTACTTTCTAACATAGGAAATAAAATGACATCCCTGCACACTTGAAGATAAAACTTAAAACCAATACTGATGTCCTAAGAGGAAATGTGGTTGTCCTTAGTAAGAGGTTGGCTCACATAAAAGTTTCCTTTGGCAGAACTGGTACCAGGATGTGTCCTGAACACATTATTCTACCTAACATGTCCTGTCCTTCAGTTGCTATGGGAGTTAGGGATGGTTACTCTCACATGCAGATATAAAAGGGGAAGTAGCAGAAAACTTAGTTAACTTACCAAAGATCAGGTGAAGGTAGTAAGGAAGAGACTCAGACACATACCCAAGTGTGTCTTGTGCAAGAGTCTGCAAACTTCTTATTAAGTTCTGTCAATTCAATTAGTAACCATTGAGGATGGTCTGGATACCATACAGTAAACCACACAATCTGCTCCTTATTGCCTTACAGTACAAATGTGAAGAAGGTGGAGCCTGAAGACATAGATTGGCCCACGTGAGGCTCCTTTTAAATGATGGTAGAAAAATATAAAAGACTTTTATTCATACTTCAGTGAAGTTCTGCTGTCAGGTAGCATCAGTTCTGATGACAGATGTTAAAGGCCCTGTGGAAATCAGTAGGAAGCACTCTTCTTTCTATACTGAGATGATGTGCTTGACTGTTGTCAGTGTGATGAGGGCTTTGAGGATTGAAGCACATATATACAGGTTGCAGATCTGGGCAGTCAGTAAGAGAACCATAGGTTTATGTTTATGAGAGAGGGGCAGACAACATTATTGCCTGCTTAACATCATTCTCCTCCTTTTCTAACACATCCCCACATTTGTTCAAAATGGCAATGCGCTTTGCCACCTGGATCTGATATAGATCACAACTGATCAAAGCCATCCATGACAATCATGTCCTGTGCTTTCCCACACTCCATGGCAGAAGGAGGGGCCATACAACTCAGTTCTGCCAATGAAATCTAAGAAGTCTGTTATGATTGTTCCTGAATTTTTTTTCCTTTTTGTGATAATAAAGAACAGACACAGATAGCTACCATTTTCACTTCTATTCTGTATTTTGAATATATATGTAAATGTAATGCCTGGAATTGTACATTTTGTGACTCTAAAAGGATAAGCAGAGATGTCAAGCCTAGTATGAAAGAACTATTGAACATACACCAGAAAATGTGCCTTTGATTTCTTTCACTTTTTCTTCTTTACAAAATACCTGTTTTGTTAAGATATCATAGTTGAATACTTTGTTACTTGCAGCTAACTATACTCCTAATAGCTAAAGGAAAGATTATAACTATATTACTATAACAATTCAAATTAGCTAGTGATTAAGGATACTAAAGAAATAATATTTGTGGTCATCTAAATTCTCAACTGAATCTTCCCCAACAATAATCTAAACTGATTTAATATGGATCACAAACTAACATTAAAGGATGATAATTTAATAAAGTAAGTGAATGTCAAATAAGTGAGTGAAAACTATAAGTCTTGGGCAATTTGTGATGAAGGATTTATATCAAAAAAATTTTTTTTAAACCAAGGATTGAACCCAGGGTTGCTTAACCACTGAGCCACATCCCCAGCCCTTTTTTAAAATTTTTAATTTTGAGACAGGGTCTCACTAATTTGCTTAGGGCCTTGCTAAGTTGCTGAGGCTGGCTTTGAACTCACAATCCTCCTGCCTCAGCCTCCTAAATTGCTGGGATTATAGGCAAGTGCCACCACATCCAGCAAACATTCTCTTTTATTTTTGAAATAAAATATGCCAAGTTGCCACTATTCCTTCTCCTTTCTTTTACGGTGGCATCTGATATATATGACAAATTAGTTAATGTTAATTATCTAATGAGAAGTACTTGTCATCTCTCCTGGATCCAAAGCTGAATTTGAATGTAGACTAAATGATACCTGACAAAAATATGCAGAGGTTACAAACTCCCTGCCTGTGAGAGGTGTTAATCAAGAAATGTCAATTGTTTAATCCAGTAGTTCTATAGTAGAAAATTTGTCTTAAGCCTCAGGAAGAAAGATTAAATGAAAATACACAGCAAGGCAAAACTCTAGAGATCAAGGTTGCTAAATTATTATTTTAAAAAATCTTGCTCTAGCTGGGCACAGTGGTGCACGCTTGTAATCCCAGTGGCTCAGGAGGCTGAGGCAGGAGGATTGCAAGTTCAAAGCCAGCCTCAGCAAAGCGAGGAGCTAAGCAAATCAGTGAGGCCCCATGTCTAAATAAAATACAAAATAGGGCTGGGAATGTGGCTTAGTGGTGAAGTGCTCCTGAGTTAAATTCCTGGTACCCATAAAAAAAAATAAAAATAAAAAATAAAAAATCTTTCTCTAGAATTTATAGATCACTTTGGTCTTCTTGTTCTTTTACACTTTTTATTTTTTAAGAAAAATTCTCTTTTCAATTGTCTCTACTTTGCTCTTTTAGATATTACCAATAGGATAGTAATGCTAGTTGTTCCTATGAATGTTTTGATACTTCTGAGAACATAAAATCATTTTGATAATTCTGAGAATACAAATCATTTTGTGACTTCATGTGAAAACATCTTCAACTTATTTTTCTTTTTCACTCGGAAAAGTTAGTAGACATGAAGGGCTGCTTTAATAGCGTTACTGCTTAGGGAATCATTTGTTATGCTCCCTCTTCAGTAATTTTTATTTTTGTTTATTTGTTTCTTTTTCCCTTTAAAGGTGTAGATGAGGAAAATAAATGATGTTTAGAAAATGAATTTTATAGAATCCAAAGCTGCTCCAGGTGGCTAACGTGCCCGAATATCTTTACACAATTTGAGCTCAGAACATCAATTAAAACATCTACTTCTCTCAAAAATAAATTTCACCTGGGATGAATTTTGTTACTCAGACTGTGAATAACTTGCTATTAAGCTACATTTTCATTTTGCAAGTCCCTTGTTCTTACTCAGTCTTTTGTTGCTCTTTATTCTATATGACAGATAAGCAGATTTTCCAAAAAAATTTCCTTGGAATATTTATTTATTCATTCATTTATTTATTTATTAGAATTGAAGTTGGATCTTGATGAATTAAGGAACAGGAAAAAAAAATGTTTTCCCTAAGTGATCCATTTGCATGAGGTTAGGTTCAAGTTAACATCAAGCATGGGTAGGTCAAGTCAGAAAAATCTCCCTTATTTGGTCAAGTGAGTTATCCCCAGGATCATAATATTAAAACAACACAGAAAAGCTCTCTTCTTCTATCTTTGATAGCCTCAAAAAATAAAATATAAATTTCCTTATTAAGCATGTTTGACACTTCCCACGAAGTCTTAGAGTCCTCAAGGCAAGGTCTTCACAGGTTGTTCACAGAGAATGTGATTATAGAATTAAGACTGTGGGAAGCAGGGGTCATTGGAAACCTATTTAGAATGAACAAATATAGGCTGGGGTTTGAGTGAAAGAGAAATTCTGAGCTCTTTTGTATTATTAAACCATATAACTCATTGTGGAACCATGAAGAACTTTATTCTGACTTTTAGATAAAGTTTAGGCTGTAGCATAAAAAGAAGTTTGCAACCACTTTTCAGAAAACTGAAAGTGTGCTTGTGTGCATGGGTATGTGTGCACATGTGTTTATATACATCGCATTGCATCTTTGTGCATGTGAGGAGAGCTGCCCCCGTCGCCCACCTGCCCCAGACTGAAATATTCATCTAAGGTGCTGGGGACAACATGCACTGTTTCATGATGGAAGACATCTCTATATTAGATATTTTCTTTGATGGGCTCTCATGGTTAACTTAGAAGAATTATTCTGCAGGTAAGTAGACTATAGATCCTTTGTATACATTTAAGAATATCCTAATTACCCAAAAGGCACTTGGTAAAAAACCCTTGAGTATGGTACTGAACTGAAATGTTTGACAACTCATTTCAACCATCTTTCAGATAAAGAATAAATTCAAGGATTCAGTCGCTTGTGCTTACAGAAGAACATATGGCACTTTCTGTTGGAGGACAGAGTAACCCTCAATGTACCAGCCGAATTTAGTTAGAATTATTTCAGCCTCTTTACAAGGCCCTCTGTAGTCCTCTCCTCCGAAAGTGATGGGCTGGATGAAGAGATGATTCTGTATAAAGTGGTTTGTGGCCTTCCTAAGGGAAAGACTTGATATAACATGAGAGGTTCTTGGGATACAGCAGATGTGCACACTATAGCAAAAGCCTTCCTCACTAGAAGGCAACACAGCCATGAATCAAGCACTGTCACATCTCAGCTGGGCATTGGGGCCACTGTGGAAGCAAGGAAGACAATAGCAGGAAGGGCCCACGGTCTTCTTTTGTAGAAGTGCTGAGGTTAGCTCCATAATAAGTCTGCAGCTGGTGCTAACAGGGAGCCAATTGTAAGTATCCAGGTATCCTCTCTCCATTTAATTATTCATCAAAAATTAAAACAACAGAATCAAGAGGGAAAGTTTGACCGTGGTTTCATGCTGGTAAACAGCATCACATTTGCTGGTATTTGAGAGGTGTTGCAAACAACCAGGCCACTGCTGAGATTCATTCTTGGAAGCAAAGGAGTTCTAGTTGAAAAACAAAGACCAGCCCAGGGTAGCATATAACTGAGAGCTGGGTTGAGACACAGGCTGAATACTCCAAGTGGTTCACAGGAAAGGAAAGAAGGAACCCTGCTTCAGGGGAACAAGGGCACATTTGGCTGTTCCTCCCTTCTAGGCAGAAGGGAAGGCAGCTGTTCTCAATTGCATGTCTTCCTTTAGGGATATAGGGCTACCTGCCAGATTCAGGAAGTGATTCAGCTTTGAAGAGGCTTAAGAGACTTAACCTCTTGAAGTTAAGAGGTTATTCATTCATTTGGTAACCTTCAAGGTTACTCATTGCATTTATTCACCCAGCAAGTCATTGCAACCTTCTGACTGTGTGCCCAGTTCTGTGAGAGGCACACATGGGGCTCCCTCAAGATCCAGGCAGAGCCAGCAGAGAGCAGAGGGCAGGAGCATTTTGAGCAATGCTGCGTCGCAGGGATACAGAGATGCACTTGAAGGGCGTTCCAGGGAGGACATTTGCTCGACCCTAACGCTCTATGTAAACATTTCTTTGGTTCCTTGCAGAGTCCCAGCCCTCGTGTCAGCATTTTCCAGAGCAAGCTGGAACTTGGCAGCAGCTCACACATCTGCTGCATTGCAGGAATAGCTCAAGGTTTATAAAGCTGTTTCTTTCGGAAGATCACAGCCCTTGACTTCCAATTTCCACCTAGGCTCTCAGTGACTGAAGGAAAAGTCTTCCCTGTGTATGGGCAAGCCACTGGAAAATAAGATGGCTCACTACTCCCCTGGCACAGGAGTATCAATGCATTGTGAATTTCAGTTATGAACATAAAAGGAAAACATCAAGATGATGCCATAGATAATGCAATATTCCATAGTTTCAATGGGATTTGAAATATTCCCAAGGCTTGACTACAGACTAGTGTGACACCCTGAAAGCAACCATCAACATGATCCACAAAAAGAACAGAGTCATGAAATTCCAATGTTTTCTTTTTGGTTTGAATGTAATGAAATTGTATTAGCATTTGCCAGAACATTTAGGTTGATTTATGCTACATTGTGAATTTCTAGAGAAAGTTCTCATATTGTAGGTTGCTGTTATGGGTTTATCAGCTAATCCTCGTGTGTGTGTGTGTGTGTGTGTGTGTGTGTGTGTGTGTGTGTGTGTGTGTTTTAATATATGTGATAGAAATAATGAAAAAGAGGAATGGAATGTTAATATACACCAGCTCCCAAGAGAGCGAGGAAACGCTGCAAATATACACAGTGGCATCAAAGCAACATTTCTTTTGAACTAAATAATGCAAATTAGGTTTACCTCTATCCATCTCCCTTTTCATTGAAATATATTTTCAAAAGAAATGAAATATGGGTTGTCCTTGTTTTCTTCCTAAAAATTAAGCTTTCCTAAACAAAATCAAGTTTTTGAGGCTGTCAACATTCTTACAAATGATGAGCTGTTTTTTTTGTTTTTTGTTTTTATTTTTTTGTAAGCCTGTTAAATTAGAACATAGAGGAGCCTGGCTAATTTGGGTAGTTTTCAAGCTTCCCCATGCATGCCTCGCCTCCTTCCCCTGCTGTGGAGGGAAACCCATCTGTATTGACTGTCTTACCCCACACACTCAGGCAGTCCCTTTTCATCAGCACATCAGCTGTAGCCTGCTCCCACGCCACAGTCCCTTTGTTGTGAGGTTTCCTGCAGGTTTGGCTTATCTTCCCTCCCCTTCTCTTGTGTTCCCCTTCTTATTCTCCACAAGTTTATTTTCCATTTGGAATCTATTTTATCCCCTCTATGGGAGTATTGATCCTCTGTCATATAGACCACCTGCTTCCTGGTGTCCCCTCTTCACTTTCACATAGACTATTATTGCATGTGGTCACTTTTGATTATTCCAATGTTGGCTGCGGTTTCCCCAGCTGATGCCACATAGCCTTCTTATATATCATCAAGAGCATCCAGAGGGCTCTCTGGCCTTTGCCTTGGCCAGATGATTGACTCAGAGGCTTGGACTCAAAGACAAAAAGCAGCCATATTGGCTCATTCATGGAGATAATAACTTTTGGGGTGGGGGCAGGGGGACAACAAATAAACAAGTAATTAAACAAGGCTTTTGCACATTAGTGAAAAGAAAAGAAGGTGTAAATTTTCAGGCCTTAATATAAAGCAAATCTCATGGGCATGTTCATAGCAAGGACTTTGATGAATGGCTCTGTACCCCCACCCTCCACCCAGACCTGCTTCCTGTCAAGGTTATTCCTGCTCTTCCAACAGGCCAGGAGGCCAGGCAACCACAGTTGTTGTTAAAAATGTAGGGTTATTTCAGAAGGGTGTAACATATGCTGAATCTTATAAACATATTTTAAGGCAGATCTTATCTGAAGAATGTTGCCTTTGATTAAGGAATTTGGTAAAAATCATCTTGCTACTCAAAGAATCACTGTAGGTAAAGCAGATCAGCAGCAAAGATACTTAATGGGTTTAATTAATCACTTTGAAATCTTGGAGGCAGCTGTACAAATGTACCTTCCTGTGTACAGAGTGGGCAAAACATTGTTTCCTTCATGTTTACATTTTTTTCTTTTTGCTTAATTCAGTTGTAGTATTAAGTAGGCATGTTTTAATATCACAAGGATCTTGAAAGAGTGAGGTAAAGTGGACTGGGAAGGGACTTGTCGAATGTGTGCTTGTTGATTCTTCCTTGGTCTCCTTGGACCAAATTCCCTCTTGTCCAACAGCACAGTGAATACATGTGTGTAATATAAAATTCTCATCCCACTCCTGCCCAGTATCTCATCATATACTATAAAGAGCAGCAACTTATGTGTACAGAGATAGTCTCAGAGACTCCTTCCACATGATAACTTCAAGATAGAGTGACAGTGACAGGGAGTGGTCCGTACTTTCCCTTTCCCTGTTCCTTCTACTTTAAGCAGGCTACTCCAATGGTGCTGAGCTGCCAAACCACGATCACTTGAAGATTCTCTGGCCAGGGACATGAAGGAAGGAGGGATAAGCCAAAAAGGTAGGGAAGCACCACACATCTTTTCTTCAGAGACCCTGGGAGAAGTATCAAATACCAATTTGAAGCTGAACAGACCTACTTGCTAGCCTACATCTAGTTATTCTTAGGAAAATGGGGCAGTTGAGCTAGATGTAACATCATCTTCATGCCAATCTTAATGGAAGTGAGGATGGAAGAATTAAACTTTTTAATTCATGTTTTTGTTGGAATGATGTTCATTTTGGAAACAATGGAGATAAAATTCAATATCCCCTACCCCAATTTCATGGTAATAACAAAACTAGAGAGTAGGAATAGATCAGACACTGTGCCTTTAAAAGATTCACAAACGTTTGCATTTAAAATAAGAATCTTTAAAACCACAGGCTTTGTTCCAGTTTATGGAAAATGTTGATCCAAACTGGTATCTTCTTGATAATTCTCAGACATGAAAAATCGTTTTAAAGCTCAAGTTAAATGGTTTGTATATAATACACTGTCCCTTGAATAACTCTGCTTGAATTAATTTCAACCCAGAACATTGCCTGTTATAAACAGAACTGATGTTTTCAATACTAAAATTCTCTCAGAAATATAGGGCTTTTGATAAAGCAAGAAATGACATGTCATTTCCCCTTTTAAAGGCTTACATAAATCCCACTTTGTTATTCTGTGGGTTTTCCTTCTGTCTAACACACTTGGGGAAGCTCAGCAATACCTAATACCATGGACATCATGATTGCAGTCCAGTGCCTAAGAGGTGCTTTCCTTTGTTGTAGTTCCAAACTAAGTCCTGTTAAGGTCCATATCTTTGCATTTAAATCTTTTAGTAGCAGAGGAATCAAAATATATGCCACTGAAGGGAAGCAAGAGATAAAATACTGTAAAACAGGGCTGATGAGGTGAAGTCATTATGTGAAATATTTAAAGCAAAGAAGGAAGGTGAACAGATTTGAATTTTAGAAAAATAAAGTTAGTTTCATGGTGGAGAGTACAATGGGGGAGATGAGGTTAAGAGTGGAGTCAAGGAGACTGGTTAGAAAGGCCTCGAGGGCCAGAGAGCATGGAGGCCGTGGAAATGACAGGATGACTGGACTGAGGGATTCATGGGTGACTGGACTGAGGGATTAGGGAGTAGTTCCAGCAGGACTTGATACCTGATTGTGTATGGAGGGTGAAGGGACAAGAGGATTCAAAGGTAGAGTCTCTTGTTTTTGTGTATGTCACAAAGGGTCATTTACTGAACTGGAGAACCCAGCAGAGGTGACATACGCACTGTGAGTTACATGAAGTTCAAAGCACCAATGAGACAACCATACTTACTGAGAAATCTAAGCTGGAAATAGATTTAGGAGTCAGTACATGGAAATTATGAGTAATTTCAGGTGTGAAGAGGTTTGAGGCTACATGGAAGAAGGTAAATTAAAATGAGAAGAGTAGAGGGCCTGGATAAAAGGAGAGAACACTGACAGGAGGAGACAGAATCAAAGGAACTAGATTCCCAGAGATGAGAAAGCTTTATAAAGGAGGAAGTGCTCAATGTCTAATGCTGCTGAGAAGATAAGGATTGAAAAGAATTGATTGGATTTTGTTTCAGGGGAAATATGTTCAATAGAACATAGAGAGTGGTAGTCATCTTGCAATGGGCAATAAATGAGGTTGTATGCATGCTTGTTTTTCCCATGATTTTAACAATCTCTAATTAAAGGCAATGAGTTCTTTGTGCAGATTGTTCAACCCTGCCACACACGAAAGCTTCATTTATATAGAGGCCATAAAAGTTGAATTCTTAACTTTGGCTTCACTTATTACTATGGCATGAAGACTGGCTTGGAGAAATAGAATCTGCTGTAAGAATACTATGAGAAAAGAGTGGTCAAGTCAGGTGAAACCACTGCTATTGTATGACTGTGAGTATTTGCCTTTGTCTCTGTATGTGTTTTGGTTTGCAGCCATTAATAGCTTGGATTCCATGAAGCAGTGGCAAAGGGGAGTGTGTCAGAGCAGCAGGCCAAAATTAAATTACAGCAACCTCGCACTTTGCATTAAAACCTTCACTCGGAGATGGAGGTTGGTAATCACGTCCAGATTTTCCTTAAAGACAATGGCCCTCCATGCAACTGGCCACACTCAGTTAATTCATGCTGTCAGCTGCCTTTATTGGCTGTGGGGAATCCAGTATTGATTCTTGAACTCAGCAGCAGCACAAAGAGCCACTAGTGCATGGTCAAAATGCTGCAATAAAGGGCTGGCAGCTTGAGAAAAGCAGCCATTCCATTGCACAAACAAGGTCAATTAGAGGACAGTGCAGTGTAATATAAATAGTATTAGCATCCCTCTTCAACTCCGATGATATCACGCTGGCAGAATGAGAGTAAGGAAAATAAGGTTTAATGCCGAATAAATATAAAGGCATTTAGTGTAATTTAATTTCAAGCTCTCTATCATTTTAAAAGTGCTATGAGTAGCAAAATATTTAATTTCATCAAGGGTAAGAATTCATGTCTACAAAAATGATTTTCTGATAAAACTTTCTATGAACTAGCCAATTAGTCATGTATAGTCAAACTGGCATTATTAATTTTATTGAGAAGTAAACAATTTCTCATTCATGGATTCAATGCTGTGTGCCTACCTGTCATTTACTATCCTTTTTAGTCTTATCAAAATCTTCAGAATGTCATGAAGAAGAAACCTTTGTATTTTTAATTTAAAAAATAGAGCAGATTGAGTTTATTCTTTTTTTTTCTTTTTTAAGTTGCTGGAAATTACTAGGGCCTTTTGTTTAAATACTTGCATTCATTACTTTTATTTATGGGAGAATTTTTCCTACCTCCTTTGTCAGTTCAAAATTAATTACAAATGTAAAATGCATCGTGCTGTTAACACATACTCTACGCGGGAAACAAATTATACTCTCAAAATAGATAATGGATAGCTTGGAGAGGTAATTGATAAACCTACACTGCTGACAATAACTGAATAGATCTTAGAAAAATATATAATTGTCAGGAATGGAAAGAATGTGTTTGAATTCTCCTTAGTAATGAGTGTGCCCAAGGTTGACTAGTACCAACTCACTAAAGCGTATAAAAGAGTTTAAAGAAAGTTGGAACTATGGTGCCATGGAAATATCCATTAGTCACTAAGAGTAGATGCAGTCCCTTAAGATGTTCAGTGATTTGGTCAAAACCACATTCTAAATCAAAAGTTAATATTACAAATATTCTAATGTATTTCCAACAAATTTACTGTTTTCACTATGAATTGAATACAAGAGACTCAAGTTACTTTCATAGACTTTCTTAAGTCTATGAGTTAATACACCCTGCTTTTACCCCATACTTTTTCCTCTGTGAGCTAAAAGATAATATTTATTACCCACTAATAAAGATACTGCGAGATTGACCACATACATTTCAGCAGATGTTAGAGTGAAAGGATCACCTGATCTTTAAGAATATAGACTAATAGAATTTTAGGTCTGAGAAAGATCTTCAGAAGTGGTCAAATCCCACTTCCTCCAGCTATCAGAAAAAACTAGAGCCAGATAAATTAAGCAACCTGCACAAGGTTGTAGAGATAGCCAGCCAATAGCCAAGCTCAGACTGTCCTAAAATTTCTGATTTTTCATTGTCTATTATTTCTATTACAGTACAAAATTTAAAAGAAGCATATACTGTACAATTGAACAATTCTGATAACTAAAATAATAATGTTCAGTGGAAAATTCAAACTGTAGATATTGAAATACTTAGAAAATGAACGTTCTCCATTTTCCTACTTCTTACAATCCGATTATATGCATTTTCCAGATTTCTCCTATGTATTACATATATATTTATGCATACACACATGCACATTTTTAGCAGTAAACAAGTTTATCTGTCCAGCTGACTAGCTAGCTTTATTTATGTATATAGTAACTATTTTATTTTAACAATACAAGCTAGATAATTTTCTTCCCATCATTTATAAGTTTAGCACATAACCTTACTAATGGATGTACAGTATTTCATTTTATAGTTATAGCTTCATTTAATTATTTAATCCCCCTTTCTATGGAATCTGTTTTTTTCCCTATTACAATTAATGTATAATGTGTATTCTTGTATGCATTTTTTATACTTGTTGAAGTGTTACTAAACAATACGTTTCTCGGAAATGATGTTATTGGTTATCTGATTTTTAAAAATAAACTTTGTATTTTGAGATTATTTCAGATTTACAGAAAACTTGCAAATATTACCATGGTAATGTAGTGAACTATGCTTCTTAGTCAAGCTCTGAAACCAGGATTGGTACAATATTGTTCATTAAGCTCCAGATTTTAGTACAATATTTTCACTAATGTATTTTGTTGCTGTTGATTCAGAATCTGGTTCAGGATACCAAATTACACTTAGTCTTCATAGTTTCTTTGTCTCTTCTTTTCTTTGACTAGTTTTTAGACTTTACTTGTTTTCATGCATATTGACGGTTCTAAAGAGTACTTACCAGGTGTTTTGTGCAATGAATTGATTAATATTTGGACTTAAGACTTCATAGTTATTGCTAAATGGCTCTCAACATGTTTCATTAATCTTCATACTTCTTTATATATGAAGAAATCAGTATAAAAGGATTGAGGAGATTTCTTAAATTAACCTAGGCTCTAAACACTTTGGCTCAAAAGTTCAAGTTCTTAATCAATATGCAGTGTGTCCCTTGACAATATGGGGCAGCATAATGGTTAAGAGAATTATCCTGCCTCTGTTCTTGTCATGCTTGTTACTCTTGCTGTTCATTCAAGTGAAGAAACCAGGATAATTCTCTCCTTCACTTCCCATGTATAATGAATAATCCAGTTCCACATTTTTTTTCCTTCCTGTATGTGTTCAATTTGTTTTCCCTCCTCCCAATGTACAGCTCCTAACCAAGATTTGGCTTATTCTTTGGGCCACTGCAATAACCTCTCACCTGCAGCACCAAATCATTTAAGAAGGATTACTAGTGTCAACTATCAGGAAGTCAAATTTAACCATGATGTTTCTTTGAATAAGTTTCTCAGCAGCTCCATGAATGCCCTAGTTTGAGTTCTAAGCTTTTTTGTACCATTCCCTGGCACTATCTCTTTTTGTCCCCTGCTGATTTCTACTCTCAGGCACTCTATTTTACACCAAACTTTTTTGTTTGGCTTGTGTCACTCACTGTATGACTCTTGTATGCCTCTTCTTGTACAATATATTTAGAAGCAGTCATCTCTCCACCTTCTTACTCCAATGATGACTAGATCTGGTGCCCTTCATGTATCACAGCACCTAATTTCACATGGTATTGAACTCATCTGTTTGTTCATGTGTCTGCCTGAGTTTGTCAAAGGCAAGCTCCATCCTGTTTTATTCATCTTTATCTTGCTAGAACTCAGTATTGTCTGGCATCATATAGAGACTTGTTAAATATTTGCTAACCTAAATTCTAGATTTTATAATATCTTATGTATTAGCCTTGCCTGAGAGTCACATCAGATGGAATATTTGAGTTCTTGAACTACTTTACAAAGATATTCAGCAACTGAAAGAATAATTGTATACAAGTCAACTGTGGAAATCATCACTTTCAAACAGCAAGTAAAGGAATGTTTCCTAGATGGATAGATGCTATGTTATTATAGTGTTTGGTATATGTAATTAAAGAGTTGCTCTGGTAGACATTCCTTGATTTGCTATTAAATCTGTGCTCTGCATCTCCATTTCTATTAAAATTTAACTACAGCTGATCTATCTCTTCCATATTCACAATGTTAAGGGCAATGTAGAAGTCACTATTTCCATTGGTTTGTGATTTGAATAAGGATTTGGGTGATATTAATTGAGGCCATTTAAATTTGAGTTTGGAGACATTTAAGGCAACATGTACAAAAAAGAAAACTCTGGATAATGGGGAATGCATATTAGTAGGAAAGCATAACCATTTATTTAGCATTTTCTACATGCTAGGCACTGTGTTTTCTCATTTAAGATTTAGATGAAAATTTCAGGTCTTTGTCAACATATTTATAAGGACTCTAACTCCAAATGTTTGAGTATTTTAAAGAAATAACCTTTTATAAATTTGAGTAGCTCATTTTTCTAAGATTACAAAGAAGTACCAGAGTAATGGCCAAAAATTAACATTGTGTATTATATTGATGTGACTTGTACTATAAACTTATCTATACCCAACTTCGTGACAATTTTGGGGGACCTGACAATTGTAAGTTTGTCTCTGTCTGTCCACCATGGTCCTTGAAAGGATTTGGGTTTTACATTTTTTTCATTTTCCCCTGCGAACAGGAATTCCTAACAGGAGTTTGCATATACACTATTAAATTGCTTCACTGCTCTGAGAAATGTAGCTGTCACAGTGTTAGACACCAAGAGATGCAACACAGCTATCAGAAAAAACTAAGGCCAGTTAATGCTTCTCAAAATTAATGTTAATTTATAGACATGAGTTTTGCTTGAAATCCTGCCTCTTATTAAGTAGAAAATTTTGAAAAAAAAATCTTCATCAGACATTCATGCATTTCTTAAAGTCAATCCTAAGCAATTCATTCTGCTACTTGTTTTCCTAGATGCACTGTGATTCTTGGAGCTTAGTGTTGTAGAAAGGATTCACCTCCCAATGGTCTCAGGATGCCCAGAGTCCTTAAGCGTCAAATGTCCATCCACAAACCTTTGGAGTTAATGCTTCTCAAGAACCAAAACATCTCAAGATCTTCCAGGCTATTTTGACAATTTTTTAAGACTAAAAATATTTTATTTTTCAGAAAGTTTAGGTGGAGAAAGAGAATGTTCTAGGAGATACATGAATAGCCGTTGCCTTTGTGCCATTATTTCTTCCTCCTTTGGATTTTTTCCCATCCATCTGTTTCACATTCGTTTTATCCTCCTCAGTCTATATCTAGAACTCTGATGTTTTGATTCTGGATGTTTCCTAGAATACTTCCCCAAAGAAGCTAGAGTGAACTAACTAGGCATTGGGCACTTCCTGCTTTCTAGAGGAATATGAATTCTCACTCTTCCTGTTCAGACTAGGTCTGTTCACCCTACCCTGCTGGTTATCACATACTGGCTTCCAAGAATTAAAAATGAGTTGTAGGGAATGGACAGAACTGACCCAGTATGGAGCAGAGAGTGAAAATTCACTGCCATTTTAGGTGGGAGTGAGGCAGGAAAATAGGAACAATGTAAAGCATTGGATTGATTGTTGGGAGCCGTGAGAGGGTAGGGAAAGGGATGGCAGAGATGAGTCGGAGTGGATGGATTCTGGGGCACTGCTAGGAAGGTTTCAGAGACCTCGGAGGCAAGCAGAGAAAGCTCAAGAGGGAGATTTGCATGCTGATCACTGGTTGCTTTGGATTGTGAGTGTTGGATTATGTTACACAGTCTATTCTTCTCTTCTTTATCATCTGGACACTCGGACACTCTCCCCATTTATACAAGCATTCTGCAAAGAGTACTTGTAGCAAAGCAAACTTTGTGAGGACTCCGTATTTTAGGATTTCTTTGCTTACTCTCATTCTGAAAACTAAATTCTGTCAAATGTGGCATTATGCAGTGTTAAAATTCTCCTTTAAAATCGATTTCCCCTGAAAGGATTATTTGTGTATACATACATATTAAGTGGTTTGATCTTATTTGCCCGTTTTCTTTTTGTTAATCTTCGTTACTTCAAATGTTGTCACTAGCTCTGTATTTTATAGTGCTTCTACCTTTTATTTAAGGTTTATTAAACTATAAAAATCACTTTATGTATATTTCTTGTAATTTTGCCTATATAAGCAGACATGTTTATATCTTAAAAAAAAAGCCTTTAAGTAGTTTCTCAGAAGCAATTGTCAACACACGAATTGGAAGGCATGTTGAGCTTTTCTGAAGTTTTTGGAATCCTAAATTTGCTTGCAAACAAACAAAATACCATGTTTCTAAGCATTTTCTTAGTGTATCACTGGTAAATGTGTCTATGAAAATGTAATTATCACCAGCTTCATCCTAGAGTAACAGAATCTTTTTTGGTGTTCACAATAGATTTCTACATCTCTCTTGTTCATTTGTAAATATGATCTCATTTTTCTTCTTAGCTGGAAATACAAGGAAGGAAAGGAGAAATGGAAGGGGAACAGAGGGAGAAGGAAGAGAAAGAAGGGAAAAGAAATCAAATGACTATAAAAATGTCCACTAAACACTATATTCTTTTGTAGAAAAAATAACATTAGTTTAGACCAAAACCTAGTACACATTTTTAAGATCAGATTCTATGATTCTTTGTGTTATTAATAATATAATTAATAAATTAAAAGAAATAATTGTCCTTTTTTCTTTTTTTTTTAAGTTTCACATAATTATTATGGAACCAACTAAAACCAACATTGTAGCATTGTGATAGTTAAAGGAAGATCTGATTCCAAGTTAAATATGCCCAACTGTCCTGACTGATGAAATTATTGGTTTGAATGGTAAGATGACTATAAACTTGATACAACATAAATTCGTTTGCCAGCTCCTGTGTAATTCATTGTCGACCCAGCTTGGTTCTCTTTGGGTGTCTCTCTTGAAGTTGTTCCTGATTTGATTACCTGAATTCACTGAGGAATGGAAAAATTTCACTTTTGCTTCTTAGCCAGGAATTGCTTGACCCTGAAGAAGACATGAAGAGGAACAGAATCAAATACACACACCATAATGACTGAGAAAAGACATAAGAGCTCAATTATTTTTCATTGAGAAATCCTGACTAGAAGGAAAGCTGAAACATAGATAACTAAAGATATTCGGTTCAATATGTTTTAAGGTTCTGCCATGTATCAGTTATTGTGAAATATCGGACACACAAAATACACGGGATTCCCGTCCTTAAGGAATTCATGTTTAACCAGGGAGATAGAGGAAAAATAAACAAAAATACTTCCTGTAACTTAAAATTCCAACAAATTGTATGTGAAAAAATGATAGATATATTTTGGCAAAAGGATATACTTCTAATAGCAAGTTTAATTTTCCAGGTAAAGAGAAAAAATACTTTTCACATCAAAGCATGAAAATGGGCAACAAGTATAACTGTTATATGTCATTTAAATGTCATTTCAAATATTTTGTAGTCTTTTGTCTGGCTTCTCCACTTAGAGGAATGTTTTTGATATTCATCCATATTATTACGTGTATCAGCAATTCATTTGTTTGAACTGAGGATTATTCCACTGTGTAGTTGTATGACCATTCACTGGTTGTTGGACATCTTGTAGATGTTTTGTGGATACTTCTTAACTTTTCTTTAAATTCCTAGGAGAGGAATTTCTGGGTTGAATGCTACGTGTAGGTTTAATTTCACAGAAACCACCAAAAGATTTTGAAAGTAGTTGTAGCATTTTGCATTCCCACAGCAGTGAGTAAGACTTGCAGTTGTTCCACCTACTTTCCTGTACTTGATATTGTCTGTCTGTTAAATTTTTGCTTTTGTAGTGGTTTTGTGCAGTAATACTCATTGTGGTGTTAGAATTCTGTAATTATTACTGATAATTAGTAATTAGATAATTAATCAAACATTTTGCCATGTGCTTATTTGTTGAAGTGTCTGTTCAACTATTATGCCCATTTTTAACTTGGTTGAACATTTTTACAATTTTAACTTTTCTCTCCTTAAATATTCATTAGACATTCTCATATATTATTATATGTTCTGGCTATAAGGTCTTTATCAGACATATGGTTTTCAAATATTTTTTTCTCCCAATCTGTGTCTTGCCTTTCAAATTTTTCACATTTGTTTTGAAGAATAGACATTTTAAAAATTTTGATAAGATTTAATTGATCAGTGTTTAAGTTTTTGTTTTTTATATTCTGTGCCCCAAAGTTATAAGATTTCTTCTATATTTTTGTTTATATTTCATAATTTATCTCATAATAATCTGTATTGAGTTAATTTCTGAATATGATGTTTATAAGAGTAAGAGTATTTTTCCCTGTATGTTTATTTAATTGATCTAGCACAATCTATTTCAAATGATTATTTTATTTCCCATTGGATATGTTGAATTGCCCTGGCACATTGTAGGAAATCAACTGGTTATAAGAGGGTCCAATTCTAATCTCTCTATACTCTTTTATTGATCCATGTGTCTATTATCCTTTTGCCAAAATCACACTGTGTTAATTATAGTAGCTTTACTGTAAATCTTGAAATCAAGGAGTATAAATCAGCCAACTTTGTCCTTCAGAATTGTTCTCAATAATCTATACTTTTTACCATTTCATAAATTTTAAAAGTGTTTTTATCAATTTTCATTCTAAAACTTTGCTGAGATTTTTTTTATTTGTTCTAATTAGTTATATATGAGAGCAGAATGCATTTTGATTCATTGTACACAAATGGAGCACAACTTTTCATTTTTTTGGTTGTACATGATGTAGAGTTGCACCATATGTAGTCATACGTGTACAGAGGGTAATCATGTCCATCTCATTCCACCATCTTCCTTACCTCCATTCCCCCTCCCTTCCCTCTCTCCCCTTTGCCCAATCAATGTTCCTCCATTCTTCCCATGTCTCCCACCCCATTATGATTAGCATCCACATACCAGAGAGAGCATCCAGCCTTTGAGTTTTTGAGATTGGCTTACTTTGCTTAGCATGATATTCTCCAACTCCATCCATTTACCTGCAAATGCCATGATTATATTCTTTTTTAATACTGAGTAATATTCCATTGTTTATATATTCCACAGTTTCTTTATCCATTCATCTAATGAAGGGCATCTAGGTTGGTTCTACAGTTTAGCTACTGTGAATTGAGCTTCTATAAACATTGATGTGGCTGTGTTACTAGAGTATGCTGACTTTAAGTCCTATGAGTATAGCCCGAGGAGTGGGATAGCTGGGTCAAATTGTGGTTCCATTTCAAGTTTTCTAAGGAATCTCCATACTGCTTTCCACAGTGGCTGCACTAAGTTGCAGTCCCATCAGCAATATATGAGTGTACCTTTTCCCCCACATCCTCACCAACACTTATTGCTGTATTCTTGATAATTGCAATTCTGACTGGAGTGAGAGGAAATTTTAGAGTAGTTTTGCTTTGCATTTCTAGAATTACTATAGATATTGAACAATTTTTCAAATTGTTATACAAGTTGATCAACTGTGTATCTTCTTCTGAGAGGTGTCTGTTCAGTTTTTAGCCCATTTATTGATTAGGTTTTTTTTGTGGTAAGCTTTTTGAGTTCTTTATATATCCTGGAAATTAGTACTCTATCTGATGTGTATATAGAAAAGATGTTCTCCCACTCTGTGGGCTTTCTCTTCACATTAATGATTGTTTCCTTTGCTGAGAAGAAGCTTTTTAGTTTGACTCCATCCCATTTATTAATTCTCGATTTTATTTCTTGTGCTTTAGGATTCTGGTCTTTGCTGGGATTTTTATTGCAATTTTGTTGAATGTTATTATAAATCTGGGGAGTTTTGACAATTTGTGTCTTCTAATTCATGGATACACTACTTCTTTCTATTTATTTAGATCTTTAATGTTCTAAGTCAATAATTTGTAATTTCCATTTTAAATATTGAACATCCTTTGTTCAATTTGTTCCTAATCATTTTACGTCCTTGAGTGCTCATATATACGGTATTTTAATTTCAATTTACAGTGATTTGATGCCAGCACATAGAAATAGAAATAAATTTTATATTGACTTTTGCCCACCCACCTTTTAAATTTATTTATATGTTCTGCTAGCTTATTTTTTATAAGAGTACTACAGAGATGTATATGTTATTTGCAGGTGAAAAGTTTCATATTTCTTCCTGGACTATCTCTATGCAAATATTTATTTTTCTCAATTTTTTTTAGTTTGCCTTATTATACTGTCTAGACCCTTCAGTTTCCTTATAATGAATCTATTTTATCTTAAATGGGCATAGAAAAATGGTGATTTATGTTTAATGACATAGAGATGGGTCTTGATTTTTTATCAGATGTGACAATCTCTGATAATCTTTGCCTTTTAATTTGAGTATTTACACAAGTGATTCTTAAATTTTCTGGTGGCATTCTGTCTTTACATTATTAGTGTGGTTTTAAGAGTATTTATTTATTGATATTCTATTAGAAGTCAAAAGAGAAATTTTTCAAAATATGCTTATAGCTACATTTAAAAATAATAAAAAAGCATTGCAAGCCAGGCATGGTGGCACACACCAATAATACTGCAACTTGGGAGGCTTCAGCAGGAAGATCCCAAGTTCAAGGCCAGCCTGGGCAACTTAGTGAGATTCTATCTCAAAATAAAAAATAAAAGGGGTTTGGGATGCAGCTCAGTGTTTCAATGGCCTTGTGTTCAATCCTTAGTACCTGAAACAAACAAAAAGTAATATATGTTAATGTTAACACACATATATTTAGGAACATTAAACTGCTTTTGAAGAATAGTTACTGTAAAGAGTGGCATTCAATGTTTTTGAAAGTTTTTTTAATGTTTGTTTTAATAAATAAAAGATGACTGGATCTGCATATCTGTGTCTGAATATAATCTATTATGATATATTGTTTGTGTTGAAGTACCTGGAGAAAATTTGGCTTTACACAGATACATAGTTGAAAAATGGAGGAGACTTTTAACAGTATTCTCCATTGTTGATTTGGAATTTCTTCAAAAAAGACAGAGAAGATAAATTTCTCCCAAATGCAATGCTTTCTGTTTGTGTCTTCTACTCATGTGTTGTACTAGAATTTGCAGAAGATGAGTTCATGACTTTGTAATAGTTCCAATGCATAGAATCTAGAGAACATGTGTTCCTCTCTGACAACCCTTGTGGTGTCCCTCCTTTCTCCTCCAAAGATTGGAAAATATTTGCATATTCTTTTTCATAGTTTGATTTTTTACTTTTATTTATTGAATGTATTTGGAATTAATTTATGTGTGCAGTGGGAAATATGAGTCTATCTTCACTTTATGCCAAATTTCCCCAATATCTTATAGAATAAACAATGATTTCTGTTTATTTTTAATTCTTTATTACAAAGTAAATGGTTGATGCAGGTGAAAGCTGGTACTGAAAACACACATAGGAGCTGGGCGCGGTGGCTCAAGCCTGTAATCCCAGCACTTAGGGAGGCTGAGACAGGAGAATCGCGAGTTCAAAGCCAGCCTCAGCAATGGCGAGGCGCTAAGCAACTCAGTGAGACCCTGTCTCTACATAAAACACAAAATAGGGCTGGGGATGTGGCTCAGTGGTCGAGTGCCCCTGAGTTTAATCCCCAGTACAAAACAAAACAAAACAAAACAAAACAAAACAAAGGCATGTCTATCATTTAAAGTGGTTTATAACTGTTGCATTTATTAATTCATTTTTTTCTATGTCAACATCACATAATTATAATTCACCAGTTTAAATTGACATCTCTTAAGGGAAGTTCCTTTACATTTTTCTTTTTAAAAATTTCCTGGTTATTTCTGCATGTTTTCTTTTATATATGCACATTACACCTAACAAGCAGGTTCATTAAAAATTATGATGATTCAGTTAAATGAATATAACTTATAATTCTAAAATATTGACTCTTTTCCATCAGAACATAGTACATAGCTCTTTTATTTGGTTTCAGAAGGTTTTTTTTTATAATGAATGATCTAGTCTGGCAATATGAAATATTCATCTTTTTCCTGTTTAATGGTTGTTTCCCTAAATTTTATCCATCAAGTATTATAGTTGGAATACTTGCTTTCTTTATTTATATAATACATATTTATCTTCAAATTCTTGGTGACATATTTTAGGTGTGCCTTTTTCAAATAGCTTATCATTAAAATTTGTGTATATGTTTGTATGTATATACGCACGAATTTATCCATACAAGCGTCATTATATCTTTCTCTTAGTCTAATAATTCTCAACTTTTTAAAGAGCCTTGGTTATATTACACACTAATAACCTTGATTTTTAGGGATATGAGATGAAAGAAGAACAAGTATTCTTAGTGTGCTGTCATGATCCAAAATTTTATTAACATTTTTCCCCAAACGAAAATGGTTTGAATAAGATTACAAGAAAATGTGTTAAAAATAACAGTTAAAACGTCCAGATAACTTTAAAAATGGAGGCTTTAACTAACAATTAGATGCATGACCAGAAATATACACAGGAAAAAGAGGTATATAATGAAATGAATATATTACTACCAATGCTACTCTCAATAGTAGAAGCAAAGACAACATTCAGTTTCTCTTCTGAAAACTAGCAGGTGAAAAAGAAATGCCTTTCATTGATTGAGTAGGGGAAAATAGGTAGCAGAGAGCATGGCAAAAATTATTAGGGGTCTCTTTTGGGAGTTTTTGCCTCCTACAGCAATTCCATAGTTAACATTTTCTCTAATATCTATCATACCCTGAATTGGCTGCTGGTCAAGGGCTGCTAACAGCTTAAATTTTAAAAAGGATAAGCATGGACAAGGTATAAAATTTTAGGCCATGTCAGGAAAAATAAGATTGGGTTCTGTGTGAAATTCTACTTATTTAATTATTCCAATGGCTCTTTGAGGTAGGTACCATTATTTACAACTTTCATCTGAAGAAACTAAAAGAGTTAACAAAAACTGTCAAGGTTATAGCTAGTACATAGGAAAGATGAATTCTAACTTGCATTCTAACTCATATGCTTCAGGGCATATATCTAATTGCTATCCAATGGTATTGAAGGCAAGAGAAATAAAAAGGGATGTAGGGAGAAAAAGAGAGATTCTTTGTACCTTTGAAATTTATGGTACATAGGGAGCCTAGTTTCATTTCTGCCTAAATGAAAACTAAGCAGTCATGGGATATATCTTCCCCTTTGTTCGATTCTCTATGCTCTTTGCACAATAGTTTGGCAAATATTTTAGTAGAATCACTGGAGGAGTTTAGGTGGGTTTTTCTGGTATATGTATTTAACATTATTAAAATAAAGAGAAGACAGAAAGTTGAAGGATGATGATTAAGGACAAAACAAAGAAACTGTTAAGACTTATCAGCAATTAAATTCATTCCACATCTTTATTTCTTGTTTGCAGTGTCAAAAAACACATAAGTACTTCCTTCTAGAATTGTTACCAGGGAAAGGAACAGATGAACATTTGTTGTGGACAATTTGTTAAAGCAAAGCTAAGTACTTATTATGAATCATGGCAGACCATGGGTGTACATGAGCCCATCTATAGCAGGTGAGTATAAGAGCTAAGAGCTTGGAGCTCACAAGAGATTGATAGGGTTGGATCACAGTCTAGCAACTGAAATTGTGCACAAGTGATCGTCCTTCATCGTGCTTCAGTATCCTTAACTATATAAAAAGGGCACTAATATTGTCACATCATAAGAGTGGTTGCAAGTTAGAGTTCATATGTGCAAAACACCTAAAATAGTATATGCAAAAAGTATAAGCAATATATAAACACCAGGATGCACTTGGGGAACTGCAAATTATAGGATTTGGGACTAAGTCTTCTTGTACTCCATCTCTCTTTCATTCAGGTCTGTAGTGATTTTTCATTCTAAGATAATACATACATGCCTATTCCATAAAATTTAGGTAATTTATAAAAGGAAAAAAACAACACCACCAAATTACTAGTGCCAACAAATAGACAATGATTCTTAATCATGCATTCATTAATGTACTTAAGAACTTTAACTGAGTTTTGATATGTACATTTTCAGTCATAGCTATACAATTTGAATAATTAATAACAATAGATAAAATTCCATAATACTTATCTTTTGCCAGACAATGTTCACAGATTATCTCATTTGTTCCTCATAAAAATCTTCTGAAGTGGGTGCTATTTTAATTCCACCATAGAGATGGAGAAAATGGTTTTTAAAAATTAGTCTTTAATTAATAAAATTTATACGTTCATCACATATAACATGTTTGAAACATGTATGCATGGTGAGATGACTAAATAGAGCTTAAAATACATACATAGCTCTACATACTATTTTGAGGGGTGCCTAGGACATTTAAAATCTAAACTCTTAAGAATGCTTTTCCAAGTATACATCACTACAGTATTAACTATAGTCATCATGTTGTACGCTAAATCTCTTAAAGTTATCTCTTCTATCTAACTGGAATTTTATATTCTCTGACCAAAATCCTTTTCAATTCCCTACCCCATGCCCTGATAACTACCATTATACTTTCTATATTCTCTCTGAGTTCAGCTTTTTAGATACCACATATAAGTGTGTTCATGTGATTTTTGTCTTTCTGTGCCTGGATTATTATGCTGAACATGATGTCTTCTGGGTTCATCCATATTGACACAAGTGACAGGAGTTCCTTTTACTCCTTTTCCTTCTTATGTATATATACCACATTTTCTTTATCTATTCATCTGATGATGGACACTTAAATTGATTTCATAACTCACTATTGTGATGTGTGCTGCAATGAACATGGACATACAGACATTTCTTTGACATATTGATTTCATTTCCTTTGGAAATATACATGATAGTAGACTGATACATCATATGGTAGCTCTATTTTTAACTTTTTGAGGAGCCTTTAATATATTGTTTCCCATAATGGCCATATTAACTTACATTCCCACCAATAGTGTGCAAGCATTCCCTGAGATAGTGAGTTTGAGAAAGATTGACTTATCCAAGATGTTATCTCAGTCTTAAAAATGGGTAGAAAAAGAAGTGAAAGGTCTCTACAATGAAAACTACAGAACACCAAAAAAAATTGAAAACCTTAGAAGATGGAAAGATTTCCCATTCTCCTAGATAGAAAAATTAATATTGTCAAAATGGCCATACTATCAAAAGTGTTATACAGATCTAATGCAATCCTTATTAAAATCTCAATGACTTTCTTCATAGAAATAGAAAAAGCAATCATGAAATTCATTTGGAAAAATAAGAGACCCAGAATAGCTAAAGCAAAACTTAGCTAGAGTAGTGAAGCAGGTGGCATCACAATACCAGATTTTAAACTACACTACAGAGTTATAGTAACAAAAACAGCATTAACATCAAAACAGACACATGGACCAATGGTACAGAATAGAAGACACAGAGACAAACCCACACAGATACAGTTATCTCATACTAGACCAAAGTGCCAAAAACATTCACTGGAGAAAAGATAGCCTATTTAACAAATGGTGCTGGGGAAAATGAAAAACCACATGTAACAAAATGAATTAAACTTCTATTTCTCACCCTGCTTGAAACTCAACTGAAAGTGAATCAGAGACCTAGGAATTAGACCAGAAACCCTGCATCTAATAGAAGAAAAGTAGGCCCAAATCTTTACCATGTTGGCCTAGGATCTGACTTCCTTAACAAGACCCCTAAAGCACAAGAAGCAAAACCAAGAATCAATAAATCAATGAATCAATCAACAAATCAATCAATAAAAGTAAAATCAATACATCAATAAATCAATAATCCAAACTAAAAAGCTGCTTCTCAGCAAAAGAAACAATGAATAATGTGAAGAGAGAGCCTAGAGACTGAAAAGATAAAGAGAAATCTTTACCACGTGTGCCTCAGATAAAGCATTCATCTCTAGAATATAAAAAGAACTCAGAAAACTTATCACAAAAAAAAACCCAGTTAACAAATAGGATAAGGAACTGAACAGACACTTCACAAAAGAAGAATTACAATCAATCAACAAATATATGAAAAAATGTTCAACATCTCTAGCAGTTACAGAACTGTAAATCCAAATTACTCTAAGATTTCATCTCACTCCAGTAAGAATGGCAATCATTAAGAATACAGGCAACAATAAATGTTGATGAGGATGTGGGGAAAAAGGTACAATCATACATTGCTGGTGGGGCTGCGAATTGGTGCAACCACTATGGAAAGCAGTATGGAAATTCTTCAGAAAACTCAGAATGGAATCACCATCTGACCCAGCTATCCCACTCCTCGGTCTATACCCAAAGGACTTAAAATCAGCATACTGCAGTGACACAGCCACTTCAATATTTATAGCAGCTCAATTCACAATAGCTAAATTGTGGAACCAACCTAGGTGTCCTTCAATAAATGAATGGATAAAGCAAATGTGGTATATATATTCAATGGAATACTACTTGGCTTTAAAGAAGAATGAAATTACGGCATTTGCTGGTTAATGGATGGAGCTGGAGAACATCATGCTAAGCAAAATAAGCCAATCCCCCAAAACTGAAGGCCAAATGTTTCCTCTGATATGTGGATGCTAATTCACAGTAAGGGGGGTGGCACTAGGGAAGAATAGAGTCACTGTAGGTAGAGGGGAGTGAAAGGAGGGGAAAGGAGGCGATATGGGGATAGGAAGGATAGTAGAATGAAAAAGACATTATTACCTTATGTACATATATGACTGCATGAAGGATGTGTTTCTACAACATGTACAATCAGAAAAATGAGAAATTATACTGCATCTATTATATATCAAAGTGCATAAATACATTCTACTGTCATATGTAACTAATTAAAACAAATAAAAAAGGTTAAAAAATGGGTAGAGTTTTTACAGGCTTAATTTCCAGTGGAATAATTATTTAAGTTTTCTTTTCTGATAAACTATTAGGCATGACTGAATTTTAAAAAGGAGTCTTTATTGGTTGAGAATACAATTGATTGCATGCAATAAAAGAAAATTCAAGTATAGAGGTTCAACTCAATATATTTTAATATATTTCATATAATAATTAAGTTTGGATGCTGAGGTGGAATCTTGGGTGGCACAGTACATTTTGTTATTGTTCCAGGCCCCCTGTGACATCTTTATTGTACAGTTTTACTCATGTGCTTGTCACTGCATGATCACAGAACGGCTGCTTAAGTTCAAGCTTCCTCTATGTGTCAAGTAGTAAAAAGAAATGTAAAAAAATTAAAAAATCTTCTTAGAACTCCCCAGAAGCCTTTTGCTTCTATTTCATTGGCCAAAACTATGTCCGAAGGCTGCTCTTATCTGTGATCGTGGTTGGGGTCTTTGTTTTTCTGGGTGAATTACCACATTAGCTAAAATCTTGATTCTCTCCTGAAAGAAGAAGAGGGAAATAGATAATGAATAAGCAAAGAGCAAGTCCACAACCTGGCTTATATTTAACAAATAGAAAAAATGAATTGCATTAACATATTCTCAATGTAATCTCTTGAACTAGAGTAGTATTTCTGTTATTTACAAAAAAAAAAAAACAAGAAAGGACAAGACAGGAGAATGTGTAGTGCTTTAGCATGTAGAACAAAACTCTCTGCTGTGGAAATTTTAAGAGATACAAAGTTCATCTCATTGTCAAGTAATTTCCCAGTTGTGTGGTTTGCCCAGAGGATCAGATGCTTTCTGAGCTCAGCAGTGATCATCCTGCATTTTATGGGTCTCTGCAGTGTCATTATTATGGTTCATTATACTGTTTTGCAACTGTCTAGGGCAACCTTGAGGATGGGTTCAAAAAGCCTCTTGTCCTGCAAACATTTCTCCAGTTCTGCTTATTATAAGTTACCTAGCTTTGCCTCCAATTATGCCATCCTTATGTGAGATAGGCACAAAATGATATCAGGACCTGGGGGAAAATAGATAAGGAGCTCTAGTAGACCTGCTATCAGTGCTCATCCTTGAAGCCTCTTGCCACAGTCCTTCAATCAGATGGCCAGTGAGTCTTGTTAGATCTTTCAGCATATAATCCCTAGTAAAGTCCTAGTTGATAAGTTAAAACAGAGCTTCTCAGATTCTTTCCACCATGTATCACTTATGAATAGAACTAAACCCGGGAAAGGCCAGTGTATGTGGGGTGAATTTAGTGGACTCTGGTGGACAGCAGTGTGTCTGTGAGTATATGCAGATGTGTGCAGCATGTCAGTTGGCATTATTCACCTTTATTGTAAAAAACATACACAATTTATCTAGTGGGGGAGGGATAGATTCTCCTACTCTCCCTTTATAAACTTCTGTTCAAGTTCCAGGGTATGAGGTTGGCCAATCCAAGCACTGTTTTGCTGCCCACAGTGATTGGTTCAGTGACACATTGGAGACAGTGAGACTCAAGACAGTTTTTCCCCTGGGACTTCTAGAACTGAGATTTTTGCTTTTACCTCTGAGATTTGAAGCAGAAAAGTATAAACCTGAAGATTTGTCATTCATCTTATAAATACAGTAATGAAGTCAACATGGAGGAGAGAAGATTGTAAGATGGGGTGAAGAAAATGACCCAGGAGCCTTAGACAAGCTCTATCCTAAAGCCAATTTCACCTATAAGTTTCTCCATTATATAAGCAAATTCATTCATTTTGTGCTAAGCCATGGTGGACACTTCCTGCCACCTGTAATGAACAAAAAAGAAATCCTTGCTGATTCACTAACAGAAACTCTGCATCCCTGAAATTTGAAATTCTTTGATGTTTTTGGTTTTAGCCTAACAATTCATACACACTTATCATTCTATCCCATGATATGTAACTACACATTTTCAAATATAAAACATGTTTAAATTATCATTCAAATAACTTAACTTTCTGCTTGCAAATTTTCAAGTAAAATTCATTTTCCAGGAGGATGTCATATTTCTTATGCAGTTTCTAATTCCCTTGACACAATTTGGGGTATTCCAGGTGGTATATCTATTGCAATTTAGAAACTGACTTGAGGAGTTGAGGGTACGAGTATAATAGGGAACTTCTGAACACAAAAAGTTTTCAGGACTCAAAGACATGGAATTGTAATGATAGCATAATAGGCTTTGTCACAGGAAGACCCATTTGGGACCTCACAAATAGGCAGCACTCACTCCTTCCACAGATATAGCTCCTTGGTGGAGGAACATACACATATACAGATTCTACAAGGTGATGACTAGTGAGGTTCACAATCTGAATTTCAACAACTTTACTGAAATAGTTTTGTGTAAGCAGATATATCCCACATTGTAAATTGTGGCTACACAGAAGGAAACAACTATAATGCTAATGCTGAGGCTGGAGGCTGAGTGGCTCGCTGTCCCTCCCTCCCTCCCTTCCTTCCTTCCTTCCTTCCTTCCTTCCTTCCTTCCTTCCTTCCTTCCTTCCTTCCTTCCTTCCTTCCTTCCTTTCTCCCTTCCTCCTTCCCTCCTTCCCTCTGTCCCTCTCTCCCTTCCTTTCTTTCTCTTTTATTTGTCTTTTTTTCCCTCAAAGTTCTTATTTCCCCCTGGCAGAGTAGCTAACAATGTGAAAACTGGATTCAATGTTTTCACAAAATTAGCCTAATCACCTAGTTTTAAAGGACTCAGATTTGAGGCGGGTATGAATGGTGGCAAAACTATGAATGTTCAGTTCATTGATCCACATTCTGTGGAGACTTCACTACAGGATCCCTTGCCAAATGTTCATGGCTAAAAGAGACAGGAGATAATCAAGACATCAGATTTGTCATCATCTTTCTTTCAAGTGAACTCCCTAAGCAGACGCTCACCTAAAATTTATCAGAGAACAGAATAAAATGGATTCACAGGGGTCATTTCAACATCTGCATGATTCCAGATATTCTGATGAAATGAGAAATACTCAGCCCTAGTGTCCAATGTCTTATTCACCTGTTAGCTAACACTTCAGTAATTGAAGGCATACAGATTTTGTCTTTATAACTTCTTCCATTGAATCATAAGCCTGGAATGAAATCTAGATGGTGTATAGCCTTTTCTCTGACCAGTGGCCTAAAAGATCTCATCAGCATATTTTCTGTTCATGAACTTTTTTCACATGATAGTCTAGAATGCTATATACAACTATCACAAAATACAGCAAGTAATTTAATATCCCACTCCAACCTTCTGCAGTAGCAAAATTTTAGAAAGAAAGGAGAATATCATTCTTGATCTCCAGCTGTCATTCATCTGAAGGACTGAGGATATTGATTTTAAAATTCACCATTTTGTTTTGAACTGTAGTGTTACATTTGAACATATAATGTTTTTTTTTCTCCTTTAGCTGAATCTCTACTTGGGTGTACTTTTTTTAAAAATTCTACTTAGGTATACATGATAGCAGCATGCATTTTGATTCATCGTACTTTTAAGCATTTATTTTTCATTTCAAGAAAACTAAAGGAAATTAAGATCACGTTACTACCTCAAAGAGAATGAGCAATAAAAACATCCTTATCATGTTACAAAATATTGGTGGGGATCACTTTTTCCCCAGAATTCATTTGAACTTACCTTATCCCCTGCAAAAGAGAAAGTGTAGTTAGTTGTGGGAGCTAAGAAAAAAGTGTCTGTAGCTGATACCTACGATAACTTAATATTTTCAGAAATACACATAATCAGAGACAATGAGAGCTGTGTGTAATGTTAATGTTAGATTTACAAGAGGATATTTTGTCATTGCACATAATAAGAACAGCAGAACAAAGGTATTTGAAAACTCTAAACTCCAATTTTTTTTTTATCTCTGATTGTTTTATTGTGATGATAGTAGCTTTGACCCTGGGTAGGTAGTACCATTTTCAGAGCTGTTCAATCTTGGTATCCACAAAAACTATTGAAAGGGTTTTCCAGAGCTTATACTGTGAAATGATTTCAAGATACTTGTTCATTAAAAAAATACAAACAAAATAGAGCACTTACATATAGATGAAGATTCTAGAATGAGAGTATCAATTGTGGGCTCTATTTATAAAAGGATATCAATTTTAAGTAAGTTGAAATGTTCAATGGTAATCTACAGAATGCACCTTTGATCATATCTCTCTCCTTGAATATTCCACTGAGAAGTCATGAGTGGGTCAAGGAACACAAGCAGAGAGAAGAATATTTTTATTCATTGGATGTCTATCATGTTCTTTGTACTTTACAAATATGAGGCCACTCATACATATATGCTTATATTTATAAAAGCAAATGAGGGGAATGTGTACATGTACTCAAAGAATTAAGCAATTTAAGAAGCATAATACACAATGGGGAAAGGAGACAACTTAAATTATGGCAAAGCCTTAGCAGCTTCTATGGCTTGTCCTTTCCGTGTTCTAGTGAAACATGACTGCTATTGTCCCAGTGTTGGAGATGGGGCCTGATTCATGAAGGTCCTGATGCCTTTCTCTCCTGACTTGGTGAATTTTTGACGAACTGGGTTGGTTACCAGGAGAACAGGTTGTCAAAGAAGGAGACCACTTCATGCTTTGCCTCCTTTATATATTCTTGCTTGCCCCTCTGCTTTCTGCCATGATTTCAAGTAGCACCAGGTTCTTGTCAGAAGCCATGCAGATATTGGCTCCATGCTTTTAGACTTCCAAGTCTCCAAAGTCTTCATCCAAAACAAACCTATTTTTTTTCCATAAATTATCAGTCTCAAGTACTGTGTTAATAACAACAGAAAATGGACTGAAACCATAGCTACTTTGGAAAAAGGATGAAGCAACTGAATACTAAGCATCATGTCTCTATGACTATACACACCCTATTCCATGGTCAGCCCTTCCCCAAGAATCCTAGAGCCAGAGCCAGTAGCTTGATAATGAATGGAGAAAAATAAGACGTCAACTTTTAGGTGCTCCTTGTCCTGTTACTCATTATGAAAATATGCTGTTTCCGTTGTTATCTTTGCTTCTGAAGCACAAATCTTTGGTTTTTGATGAAACATTTTAGAGTTTAGTTATATGTGGCACAGCTCAAAGGTGCTAATGAAGAATTCCCACCCTCAGATTGTGAATTGGTACAAACATGGAGGCTTCTCAAAGACTAGGAAGGGAACTACCATATGACTCCAGCATACCACTCCTCAGTATTTATTCTAAAGAATTAAAGCCATGATAGTACACTGATACATGAATATTCATGTTTATAGAAGCATAATTCACGATAGTCAGAGGAACCAGCTGAAAGTCCATCGATGGATGAATGGATAAAGAAAACATGGTATATATACACAATGGAGTTTTATTAAGCCATAAAGAAAAACGAAATTATATTCTTTGTAGGCAAATGGATGGAAATTGAGAACATAATGTTAAGCAAAATAACCCAAACTCAGAAGGTCAAAGATCCTATGTTTTCTCTCATATGTGGAAACTAGAGAGGAAAAAAGAAAAGAAAGTTAGGGGTGGGTTTCTCAAGAAAATCAAAGGGAGATCAGTAGATTAGAGGGAAGGGAACAAGAAGCAGGAAAAGGCAAAAGGAAGAAATACAGGACAGTGATATTGGTCAAATTACATTATTATATTGTGTGCATGTACAAAATGTAACAACAAACCCAACCTTAGTTTTTTGGTTTTAAATTTGTACGAAGGATTGAACCCAAAGGTGTTCAACCATTGAGCCATATCCCCAACCCTTTTTATATTTTATTTTGAGACAGGGTCTCACTAATTTGCTTAGGACCTCACTAAATTGCTGAGGATGACTTTGAACTCATGATTCTCTTGCCTTAGCCTCCCAAGTCTCTGGGATTACAGGCAAGCACACTACACCCACTCAAACCCCACTATTATGTACAACTATAATAAAACACCAATAAAAAGCCTTATTTTTGTGTCTGTTGTGTTACTAGTTATTACACTTAATGATTTTCAGTGTCATGATTATATTATTATTTCTTTATATTTAAATACTATACTCTTCAATGATACCTTACCAAGAAAGATATTTAATTGACAAATTACATGGTGAGATTGGAAGGTAATTTGTGATCCCCATACTGATTTTTAGGTTACCCTAGTCTACATTGGGTAGCATTTCCTCCTTTTCTATTTTCTGGGAGAGCAAGCATAATATATGAAAGATGTCTACCTTTAAAATTTGGTTGACTTAATCCATAAAACTGTCAGTACTTTTCTGCATGAAGATTCAAAACATCTATTTCAACTTCTTTAATGGTTATAGGACTTTAAAGCCTTTCTCAGTCTTCCTAAATCATTTATGCATTATATATAGCTAGAACTTTGCTCATTTTATCAGAAGTTTCACATTTGCTGGTAAAAAGAAATCTCAGAATTTTCTCTTATGTATTATATTATCTTTTGTAAATCTTCTGTCTGCACCATTTCTACACCAATTTAGTTTATTTTTTATTTTTCCACTTTGAACAATCTAATAAAGTTTTTCTACCTTATTAATATTTTTAAAATTGTTTCATCTGATTTTATTGAATTGTTGTTATTATATATTCACTTCAATTTTGTTTTTCTTTTTAAAAATTGAACATATTTTATTATATCTTATACTTTCATAATTAGATACCTTTCAATTTTTAGCCTTTGCTTTTTACTAATGTATGTATTTTAAAACTCTAAAATTTTCAATAGGTGTTTTTCCTATAAGGCAGACTTTTTGATATGCTTATTGTATCAAAAGTTATCTTTCAATCACAAAATCTAATTAAAATGTATTATAATTTAATTTTATTTCCATCATCATTTCTTTTTTACTTGAATTATTTAACATAGTGTTTAATTTTTAAAAGTGTAATATTTTAAAATTTAAAAAAATTTTTTTTAGTTGTAGATGAACACAATATCTTTATTTTATTTATTTATTTTTATGTAGTGCTGTGGATTGAACGCAGTGACTCTCACATGCAAGGCAAGTGCTCTACCACTGAGCTACAGCCCCAGCCCTAAAATTTTTTGAAATAATAAAATTGTGATCAGAATATATGATTAGTATAATAATTATTCTGTGAAATTTTTTACTCTTAATAACTTTTTTTAATAAATATTTTAGGTTTTCTTAAAAAATTGTATTTTATACTTGTTGAGTATAGTTAAATCAAGTTTGTTAATGATTTTGACCTCCCACGTGACTCTGGCCAATCAGGATGACTATACGCCCTAGGAAGGGGAAAAGCAAAGGTGAGATGGAGGACTAGGGTGGCTCGTAAAGAAAAATCAGAAGCAGGTGCTTATTTTAAAAAGTGAAATAAAAGAGGACATAGTATTTTACTTAAAAAAATAAAATAAGCTTCATGTTGAGTTCTCTGCCTTCAATTAAGATTACAAATATTTACAGTATAAATATAACTTACATAGACTCTGATAAAATAATAATAGCTTACTATTTTATCTTCTACTATACTAAATTTAACTTCAGAAATTACTCTAAACTGTAGGGATTATTTTATTCAATCCTCTCAACAAATAAATAAGGTTAGAAAATATTAGTTCTCTTTTACAGATGAAATTTAGCAACTTATATCTTATTACCTATCTGGAAAGTGATAAAAAGAATTCAAAAATCTCATCTGGTTCCATCTTTGAACCTTGCTCTCAACAATTATATTTCTTCTGTCAAGTATTTGCTGTGGTCTTAGGCATAAGATAAAGGTAGGATTTGATTTTGTCTTCAAAGACATTATAATCTTTTTAGAAACACAAATTTCATGTGCTAAAATAACCAAAGGTACTAGTTAGTAAAATTTAAAAATCCTAATATGAAATTCATGTGTTGAAATATGTTACAACACATATGGTATAAGTCAGTAAGAAGAGGTCATTGAGATTTTAGAAGTTTCAAGAAAGAAATGGGATTTGAAATAGAGCTATAAATTTGGACAGGATTTAGATAGAGGAAAGAAGATCCACTGCACTGTACAACTAAAGGAAACATTGGTTTATACAGTCTGTATGGTGTTAGCAGATAGACTTGCTAAACCTTGGAATAATTTTCCTAAATAGAGAAAAGAGAAAGCATCTAAGCTAAAATGTGGAGGGATGGGAGTAGGTGTAGTATGTGGAGGAAGAAGAGTAGAGGGTACATGGAAAGCTGTGGGAGGGACCTTTAAATGGCTTAAGCAGCATCAAGAGCTAAAGGATTGAATTTGATCTGAAGGCAAATGGAGAACCATTGTAATTTTCTTCTTCGTAAAGGAATGGTACAGAAAAAAATATTTCTCATTTTAAATTGTGATATTGTGGATAGAAAACAATATCATAGGAACGAAACATATTCTTCTTTCTCATCTCCTCTAATACATTTCATTCTTTTCTAACCTGCAAAGATTGAAAAGATTTTGCTTTGGTGTGACTTAAGTCTGTCTTACCAGAATTGAAGTCCATTTCTTCTCCTGTTTTCCCTTCATGAAATTAGGAAATCAATCACAATGATTTTCATTGTAGTCATAGTTTTATTTTTAATATATTCTTAATTTCTGAATGGCATTATTGGAATATATAGTTTTATTTGTCATCATAATAAAAATATGAGGGGCTAGGGTGGTAGCTCAATGGTAGAGCACCTGCCTAGCATGTATGTGGCACTGGGTTCAATCCTCAGCACCACATAAAAATAATAGATTAAATAAAGGTATTGTGTCGGCTACTACAAAAAATAAAAATAAAAATATGAGCACCATTATCACATGATCCATCTCATATTTACTTTGGGGGAAGGGATGACACACATGCCATGTGTCAATTTAGTGAAAAAATACCTGTCACATTGATTTGGTGAGCTGAGAATGTGACTCAGAGCTAGAGGGCTTACCTAGCACATGTGAATGTTTTAGTTAGCTTTTCATTGCTGTGAACAAAAGACTTGACAAGAACAACTTACAAGAGGAAAGGTTTATTTGACTCATGTTTCAGAGTTTCTGCTTATGGTTGGCCAACTCCCTAGCTCTGGGCCCAAGGTGAGGCAGAACACCATGGTGGAAGGATGTGGTGGAGGGAAGCTGTCCAGTTCATGACAATCAGGAGTCAGAGAGAGTGCTGTATTCACTGTGACCTCCAAAGACTTACCTACAGTGACTTATTTCCACTACTTACACCCT
The DNA here is from genome assembly GCA_028644305.1 of Xerus rutilus. Classification (NCBI taxonomy): domain Eukaryota; kingdom Metazoa; phylum Chordata; class Mammalia; order Rodentia; family Sciuridae; genus Xerus; species Xerus rutilus. The sequence goes on from CM053400.1 coordinate 120,206,526, forward strand.
ACCTGCCTACAGTTACCTATGGATTAACCCATGATTAGGTCAAAGCTCTCATAATCTAATCATTTCACCTCTGAAGATTCTTGCATAGCCTCACAAATGAGCTTTCAGGGGACATCTCATATACAAACTATAGCAGTGAGTCCTTGTGTTTGGTCACCAGCAGCATAAAAAATTGGTTTGAATTCTACTGGATTGGTTCAATTGTCTGACTATTTTACATTTCAGAAAACCATTTATTTTGGTGCATGGAAATGAGGTCTGAATTTTGGTCTCAGAACCAAAATTCACTGAATTTAGCAAAGATTTTTAAAAACTGAGAAGGCTGTCATGAATTTGATTTCAACTTTTGAACTCATGAGGTTTCGTTCTAGAAAAAATTAAGACACTGTACTGAGAGTAATATTGACATCAAATGTTAAAATGGAAAAATAGTGGTTGGTCTCATGATTCCTAGTGTTGTCCAGAGTAGAGTTGAACATTGTGATTGGTCCACATTCCAGAGTGAATGGAGGAAAAAATGCATTTTGTTCGTTTGTCTTAAAATCCAGGTGTACCACAAGAACATAGAGTTCTTGATAGATCGGTACAGGTTTGGTGAAAATGTTTGCCCATCAGAAATTGATATGTACATGAATGTGTCCATTATTTTTATCTGAAAAAGATAATGGAGGATGGTTGTTTTCTCAAATTTTTGAAATTAGTATAAAATTCATATTAATGTCCTCTTAAGAACTAATGCAGAATGTTGGTATGTCCTGTCTTTTTGTTTGAGAATTTATATATTTTTTGTTATTGCTGTTTCTTCAAATTGACAGTGAGGCAAACGATCCAGGGTTTGCAACTGATGTCATTTGCAGGAGCTCGGCTGCAATAAAACAAACTTGGGAAGTCTTCCCGCTGTGCTGCAATAGCAAGGGTTGGTCACTAATGCTTTTTCTTCAAATGCCAATATTGGACTTTCCTGACACTGAACCTCATATTGCTGGGTATTTTAAGTTGTTTATCCAGAATCTGATACACTTTAACCTACATAGTTCTGGTGATAATTGCTGAAATTCCAAATTAATAGGGAAACTGGCACAATACTAGATAATATCAGAGTTTGTTATTTGTGAAGTGCCAATTTTCTATAATTAGAGAAAATTGCTAATTATCACTGGAACTATTCATTAATATTTGAAGGAAGATAAAAATAGATAGAATTTTTTTTAGTGGCTAAAATTTTGAAAGGCCACCTGCTGTCATCATTATGATGAATCCAACTTTTTGTATGTATCTTATCAAACAACTGGGCAGTTGTGAACAAAATGGAAGTAGCACTGTTTGCCCAAATGTTGTGATGGAAAGTCTGGAACAAAAGAGTCACACAATGTAACTAGTGAATTGGGAAAAATCTCATACTTAATCATTTAATACCAGTGCCTTTTTATGGGGTCAAAGTGGCCCTGGTTCATTAAATAAAGGGCCCAGTTCTCTATATTTGTTTAGAATTATGAAAAGAAGCATTTATTTGCAAGCTTTCTCTACAGTAATGTTAATTATCACTATTAGATCACATAATTTTCAAAATATGATACGTATGAGCAATGGCATTGAAAATGAGCTATCATTTTCAAAGTTTATAGCATATTTACCACATTTGGTCTTTTAAGCCTGGTTTCTAAGCATGTTCTTTGACCCAAGTTAGAAATGCAAGTGTTATTTGAAAGAGAGTTTGAAATGTGTTCATAACATACAGAAAATATCGGAAAATTTATAATTTTTTAAATATTTAACCAATAGGTGCTAAAATCATTAGGATATAATGAATTATTCATTTAGTCAGCAAATATTTTCTGAGCCTCTACACTAAGAAGATACTTGGGCATCCATAGGAGACTACTGAGGCATTGGACTACAGGGATTGACAGGGAAGAAAACGAAGTTGGCAAAGAAAGCTGGTGGCCCAGGGTCAGGACGAAGCTGAAATGAGCTTGTCTGCAGGGGATAGACCAAGAAAACGGAGTGATTAAAGCTGTGCCAGTGAGCACAGGGTCAGGAAGAAGGTGAACACAGAATCAGGGAACCAGTGAGGGTGGTAAGCTGAGAAATTGGAAAAAATGGCCTTGGCTGAATGGAGCTGTGGACATAATTCAGTTCAATTCAGTGTAGTATTGACTGAGTTCCATCTAGATGTTCAATGTTGTTCACTCATAGCTTTGAAAAATTAAGAAAGAAAAACTGATGAACACACATGGGATTTTACCTGTGATGTAAAATATTCTTGATTCTTTATAGTAGAAAAGTATACTATAGTACAGTAGTTCTGATGATGCCAGGTCATTTCTAGAGGACTTTAGACAGTGATTTGCAATTTTGGTCTTCCAAAGCACACACTGCATCTTATAGTAGGAAGAGATTTTAGATATAATCTAACCTTACTTGCCTTGCCATGCTGAATCCTGAGCACATTTACTCTAGAAAATATAACACTTTTAAGGATTACATTGAATTAGCAAAGGCAAGAGGAATTGTAGGTACTCTGTTATTCTACCCTAAGCATGCATTATTATATCCAGTGGACAAAAATATAACACAGTGAAATATGAGAGATGCTCAGTTATGCAGCTTCTTTACAGTAATGATGGACCTTGATAATCATCTTAATACAGAACTCATTGAGTGCTCACTGTGCTGCCTGATTTCATTCTGAGTGCCTCCCATGAATTAGCTCACAGTCTTCCCCACAGCTCTGGGAAGAATGTTTTGCGTATGAGGACATTGGAGCAAAGAGATTGAGTTACTGGCCCAGGGTTCTGCTTTTCCTAGTCAGCCAGGGCCAGAGCTGGAACCCAGGCAGGAAGCCACTCAGCCCAGGTGCACAGCATTACATTGGAGACGGTGGTTCTCTTCTTTCTCTATGGTGCCTCGGAAGTAGAATTTTTGCAGGAAAGGTATGTTTGCTCTGGTGGGTGGCACTTCTCAACTGAAAGGAGAAGCCACTTTGCTGCTACAAATACAGAAAGATATGTCGACCTTTTTTCTCTTAGTCCAATCCCAACTGCAGGGAGCAATGTGACTACCCAGTGTGAAAAATATTCCAGGCATCTTAGCTGATAAATTCTAATGGAGCCCTGATGCCTTGCATGACTTTGTTCAGATTCATTTAGTGCACTAAGCATAAACTGCTTAAATCTTTTACATACAGCCATTCTATTACCTATTAATTAGAACCGTCTTTTAATTGCACTGGTGCTTCAGAATTAAGTCAATATAGTTACAAGGATAGAATCCCCTGGGGGAAAAATTTCTTTATGGGAAGCCAGCGAAGTTAAAAACAACAGAAGCAGTAAACAATAAAACTCCCAAGAACATCTACAAAACTCCCCCACGAAAACCTTCATAAATCATTTAAGGATAAAATTCCATTTTCCTAGTTGCATCTTATAATAGACTTGGTGCTCAGCTTCCATAGCCCCAGTTTTCTTCTGTCTTCAGCTCCCTCTGTTTTAAAAATGCTATTTCTTCATCCCTCCTCCCCCTTCAGATGAGATAGCCAGTAGGCTCCTTTTGTTTTCACTCTTTCCTCAGTCAAAACAGGAAAGATCACACATCAGTCTTTGCCATTTGATGGATTGGTTCTATTTTTTATTTCACTGTTTAATCATTACCTCATCCAATCATTTGCATTTCAGGTCATTTTTATCTCTCAGTGTCTAAAGAAATGTAGGCTGTTGACAGAGGTTGGGGAAGATCTGAGGAAAGGGAGGAAGTAATTAAGTTGTTCACAGGTAGGTCCTGAAGTGCAACTTAACTGAATGATTTTTGGGTAATGCTGAAGTTGAGCAGTGGGCTGAAGAAAGGGGCCTCATCTTCTCCCTGACATTCCAGATCTTTCTGTTGTGGAGGTTGATGGAGGCTCAGTCCTAGGTCTCTGATGGGTCGAGGGCCTTGGCTCCTCGCCTGTCACAGGCCTCCAGTGGGTCCATTCCCTCCCCCACTATCCACTCTATTTCCTGCCTGAGTCTCCCCTTCCCTTCCCCTTGCTCCAACCTCATTTTACTTCTGATTGTCCCTCCCTTTCACCAGAAATGCTCATATATACGTGTGTGTGTATATGTGTCTATATATATACACACATGCATACACACACACACCGATTGTCATCAAAAGCTCTTCTGATTAATGTCATGAAGTTCCTTACATATCTTCATTAAGAGATGTATGACTATATTCAATGCTGCTTGGATAAAGCTGCCTTGAAAAATAATCCCACAAACATCCTCATACCACAATCTATGGCCTATATTTCAAATTGTATTAGCTCCCTACTCTCTAGAGTTCTGAGTCAGGCTTTTTATAGTTCACATGGCCTAGATTTGTGAGTCACTAGGTACAATAAATAGCATTCCCACAGCGACCACGAGTCTTGGAATCAGTGCCAGGTGTCACAGCTGTTGACGCTACTGCCTGCTGAAGATAAATGCATTCTGGAATTCATGTCATTCTGAGGCCTCAGTTTTCTCATCTCTAAAATGAGAGGGTTCAGTGAGTTGGTAGTTTTCTAGTGTTTATTTTTAGTCAGTGTTATTTTTCTGGTTTATCTTTTATTTCAAATGGGAACATTTTAAAAAATCTTGAATATTGGGCGATGTGCTCTCTCTGATGTTTCCAAAGAAAGATAAAATGAGCAGAGGGAAGGGTACATATATATTATGCTCTGTGCTTGGGATCACACTGATGACACTTTGAGATGGTACTTCTTTTTCTTACAACCATTCTCCAACCTGATTGGCCAGCCTTGCAAACATAAGGCACTGTGCAACTACTACTAGAGTCCTCATATTGGCCCAGAAGAAATTCGAAGTGAAGTTAATGCTCAAGGAACAAATGAAAGCTGATCATCTGTAGCAGAACATTCCAGCAGAGTGAGAGTGCCCAATGGGACAGATAGTATGTGGCTTCGGGTTGGACAGGATGACCTTGAAGCGACCTTGTTCTCTGATTCCCTGATCATCCACACAACACCACATAATACAAGACATGCTCAAGGGCTACATGTTCTTGCTTTGTTTAATTTGATCTCTCTTAATGCTTTTCTCACAATAGCTCTGGATCTTAAGAATTAATTTGTCTATACCTTCGTTCTCTTCTCAACTCCCATTCATCTCATTTGTCTTCCCATTTCCCTTACTTTCTCCTTTTAGCTATTAAGAACTTGTCACATATCAATCCCCAGAGACCCAAGTGGCTGCTTTCTCAATTCATAGACTGGTTAATTTTCCCCACTACTTTGGAGATGGGGCTAATGTTTCCTAAATAAACAAAGCAAAACAAAGAAAGAAAGAAAGGAAGGAAGAAAGAAAGGAAGAGGAAGAAAGAAAAATACTCATGCTCCTTATTTATATCTTAAGCTCCAATAATTAAAGAACATATATTTTGAGGAAAGACAGCTTCTAATGAGCAATATGTTGAAGGATATTTAATTTTCCCAAGTAAAATTTCTAAGAACGCTTGAACTCTATGTAAAAAGCTGAACACCTCTTTTTGGTGACTTAACTACCACGTCCCTAATGCTGACATCATAAACATCTTTGTGCATAAATAGACAGTGTGTTAATAAAATAATATTTGTGATTCAGCTTTTTTTTTCTTTTAAGTATCAAGTTGTATCCTGGAGGAACAAAAATAAAAGAAGTTGATGTCTACAATATAACTATTAAGGGGGAATTTGCTCCACTGTTATTTGGATGTAATTGGTACTGAGCATCACAATGCACTTGTAATTGGGTCTGTACTTGTTCACTTCAAGGGTTCCATGTTATTTCTACTTGAACCCATTTTTTTGATACCGTTCAGCTCAGCAGTGCCAGCTAACTCTTGTTATGCAGTTGAAAAACTGTAGCCATTAAAAATAGGATACGGTGTGATTTTGTTTTGCAGCACTGCATGGAAAATCAGTTGCTGTTCATAACAGCTCTGTGGTTGGTTGATTTAAAGCAGGGGGGTGACTGGGAATTGACAAGCAGACAGTTTGTGAAAAGGGATATTGTATCTTTAAGGCTTTCTGACTGATTGTGTTTAACTGCGCCACACAGCAGGCAGTAATTAGCCTGTAGCTTCACTAGAGAGACTTAAAGCACCAGCTCTGGTTCTCAGTTCTCCAGATTATTTTTTAAAGAGCACAAACATTTTTTGGAAGAGGGGATTTGAATACATGATAATTTTTTTAAAACTTAAGTGAGTGTGTGAGTGAGCAAATGAAAAGACCCCAAGGGCTTCCTTTGCAGACTACCTCTGGGACAACCTTGTGCCCACAGGCTCTGGGACTCTTGGGAGACCAGGCAGCCTCAATGGGAATCAGTAAGAACCCTGATAGGAACACATGATGCCACTGCTGGAGAAGGTCAAGGTGCTCCTGAAATGAAGGAGAGGCAACTCTTCTCATGTGGCACCCTGTTTTCTGGACAAGTCCACAATGTTAATGAGACTCTAATTGGAGCATGTTACTAAATAGATTAATAGACAAAATGCCCAACAATTTTTATTTAGGGAAAAGAGAAACTTTCCTTTCCTTAAGGACTTAAGTGGAAAAGAGTATTTTAGAAGTAAATCAAACCATTAGCTTACAAGATTTTCTATCTGCCACTCTGCCTCTCTCCCTGCAACCCTCTTATGACCTCTTAAAATACCTCACTGCTGTTTTGGAAAGTGGTGAACATAATCAATTTGTTATTATTTGGTAAAAACTGAGTTTCAAGTTTCCATGCATTTGTTATCACAGAGCAGCAGCAGACAGATTTTACATTGACCTTATAAAAACATGGACATTCAATTACTGCTGGGTAGACAACGGGGACTCTTCATTATCAACCAGATGACACAGCTAAATCCCAACTTGTGCAGAACATGATGCTGGATTCTGTGAGACATTAAAATTACTCTGGAAAATTAATTGTGACCCATGCCTAAACTTTTCTTCCTCTGGATATTTATATAGGTGAGTTATCTCAGGTAGGTTTGGGTGTCACTTAATTCTTAAATTACTATATTCTTTTTTTTCTTCAATGCATTTCCTTTCTTTTCTTTACCTTTTTTACTTTATGAGAATACCTGAAAGTATCTTTGCTCACCCATTCTCACATTCCTATTGACTACAGCTGTATACATACTGTAAATATTATTTTTAATTTTAAGTAATAACTCCCCGTATTTTGGACATTGTCAGTTTTTGACATGTTATAAATCACAGTATGTCATTTGAGTCTCCCTACAATATCCTGAGAGATAGGATGTTTTTTTGTTTGTTTGTTTTAGAAGCTCAGAAGTTGGGCAATGAAAATGAGCAAGGTTTAGAATTGCGTTTTCTGGGGCTGAGGTTGTTGTAGCTCAGTGGTAAAGGTGCTTGCCTAGCATGTGTGAAGCACTAGGTTCGATTCTCAGCATCACATATAAATAAGTCAAACAAAGGTCCATGGACAACTAAAAAGAGACATTAAAAATATTGGATTTTCTGGATTTAGCCTCTTCTTGTAGTAATATGATCATATATTCAATCCCAGAATGAACCATATTGTAATTTAAGAGTAATGGAAACATTTTGAATGTGGCTTGACCATAATAAAATATGGAATAAAAGTTAAACACAGTCCACCCACGCAAAAGGAATCCCGTTTTAGAAGTTGCTTCTACCAATTTTAAGCCACTGTTTACCTTTTCACTATAGGAGTTCAAAATATTTAGAAACACTCTTTCTCTTGGTTTTAATTTTTTTGGTCTGTCTTGAAGATTAGTTACTTTAATCTGTAGGCCAAATTTCATTGATAGATTTATCTTTCTCAATGTGCTTTGTGCTAAGGTCAGTACTGGGGAAGAGTACAAATGTGTATCAAAATCTATTTGTTATTAGAGCAAACACATTAGAAATATGTCACATTATTGCTTTGAATGGAATAAAGAGGAATTCCATTTTGTGGTTCAAATTTCAAATGTGCACGTGCACTTTTATATGTGTCCATGTCTAAATGCTGAGGTCAATATTTCTATAAATTTCAAAGGTTGGCTTGTTTGTAGTGTTGGTAAAGGTTCCTTGGAATTAGGATGTACAGAAGATCAAAGATTAAATTGCAATTTTTTTCCAAAGTGACAATGAGCCTAATTCACTGTCAGTTAATGCCAGGTGTTTCTCCCCCTAGTATTAAGTTCTTCAAAACAGTGGCTGCATAGGACACCATTCACAGAGGCTTAGCGCTGGGGAGAAAATGATTACATTAAATCGAATGATATGAATAATTCATGACATCACATTTTGTAATCCTGGTGTTAAGCATAAAACCAGTGGTTTATTTTTCAGCAAAATGTTTTTGTATCATTTTAGATAGTGCATAATGCAAAACAATAACTGCATACATAATGCAAGAAGGATGGTGGTTGAATAGGGTCATTAATAGTACTTGCACCATCATCTGGGGTGTGATCACAATAAACACATTTTGAGCCAATGCCCATGGGTGCCCAACGTTTGCTGGAATCTTCTGAGTCCAATAGAATGGCTGTCTTTTAATTTGTTTTTGAATATTACACCTGACCTTTACCACGGATCTGAAAGTCAGTCCTTGTATATTGCTAAAACTACAAATCCTTTTGTCCCCCTTTCTTTCTGTTTGCTTGGAGGGCAATTCTATTGGGGGTAAACATCTGATTTTTTAAAATTATGTTTGATTTTCCAGTATGGAGTTAGAAATACTAGGAAAATCCATAGAGTCTGAACTTAAATTCTTCTATAAATAACTTAAATCTTTTGGGAGAAAATGTCAGTTATTTAGCAAGTCAGCCAGGTACTTATTAGGAATGTCATTTATATCTCTAAGCCTAAATAAATGGCTCCTTGTCTTATATGAATCTTCTCCCTATTTTTTAGAGAAAACCTCTTGTATTTATAATTATCCAGAGAGACTGAGGAGGGCTCTGCAACCTTTGCTGAAACAGTTTCCAGGTCATGTGTTCTGTAGCAACACTCCAACATGAGTCTGATTATTCTGCTGCATTTCAGGCTGAAATAATTGTGTACCTGGACCATCTGCGGCTGCCTTTTCCAGCACCTTCCTGTGGACAGCTCCAGGGCACTCTCTGGAAGCCAGAATGGACTCCTGCTGATTCGCCCACATATTTGTCTTGAATGAAAGAATGGCGTATGCCAGTGGATTTCAAAGCTTTTCACAAAACATCTCCACATCTGAAGTCTCAAGAGTTATGTCAAGCATTTGTATTACTTACAACTAATTAAATATCCCCATCCGTGTTTTACAACATGAATGCATTTGCTGATAATGTTGTAATCTATATTATTATTATTATTTATTTGAAACAATACATAAGTAATTAGTAGTTGGTCAGTAACCTTGAAATTCTGACCTGTTTAGAATAGATAGGAATGAGCACTTGCATAAGATATTTCTTGTTTTAAATATTTCTTCACAAGACTTAATTTGGAAGCATGTTAGTAAAGTGCCTTATTTCAAAATTACTTATTTACAGTCATGCCAAGAATATTGTTTAAATTCCTATTTTTTATGATTCTGAAATAGACTGCTAGAATGAATAGATTATGAATGTTATCAGAGAAAAGTTAAGAAAGTTAGCATTTAGAAGTAAATTGCAATGACTTGTAATGAGAATGTTTAGTGGAAATCGCCTGATCTAGTCATTGGATTTGAATACAAAAATGCAGAATGAGCAATTCATGGTAGCCTGAGATCTGTTCTTCTTACCAAGGAAATATAAAATGTCCTCACTTTCACTGGATGCAGAAGTCAAACTCTGTAAAGAAACATATACTTATGAGGAGTGTCAATTCAATGTTAAAGACACAAAGCAGACTCTTATTGTTTAATATTGTGCCATAGTTTGATAATAACAGAAGTTGGTTTCCATCCCCCATTTTATTTCTGTAATCTTCTCTAAAGTTACCAATTTTGGATGATGGATTCTGGTGTTGATCATATGATCACTTGATCACTAGAGATCTGTTCATCCTGCCACTGACTATACTGATATTATAATACAGCTGCTTTTATGAGAGTCCAAGGATCTCAGGCCTCCCTTTCCCTGCTCCTTTCTGGTTTCAGGAAACAGTGACCCACTTTTGATAGTCTCTGCAAAATAAGACTGGAATATATAATTCCAAGTCTGAGTGTGGAGAATGATGAAAATATCACTACAGATAAAGTTCTGTTTCTCTAAATAGCATCTATCTTCATTTCTCCCTTTTGTAATATTGCTATTCTATGCCAAATAAAACAAAATACAAGTTCCAGTGCCTATCTGACCACTCTCATTTGTGTGGATTTGGGAAAATCAATGAATAATGCAACCTCATCTTCATCCTTAAAATGAGAATAAGGAAACTATCTTGGATTTGCTATGGAAAATAAATAGCATAACATGCAGGAGATTATTTTAACTCTTTTTGAAAACAATAATTATTTTCGCTATTAAAGAATTACTTTTTCTTATCAGTTAATGTATTACTAAAGATTTATTTAAAATTGAATTTTATAATAAGACAAAGCAAACTCATTAAGACTTTCATATACATCTCTAAACATGCTTTTAAACCTGCCAAATCAGTGATGTGGGCTTCCATGTGTATCTCGCTTTCACACACTTACGTGCATAACCTTGAAAGTAATACAATTTGCTGAGTTGGCTATTTCCCTGCCTCCTCAGAACATATGTCAACTGAGCAACAGAGAATTTGCTGTAGGAAAAAGAAAGATAGTTCAGTGGAAGCCTGTTAAATAATTAATCCACTGAGTAAGTGTCTGAATATTTGATAAATATTTAGTCAACTATGTGTACCATGCAGCATCAGTTGCATACCAAAGAATTTGCAAAGGTAAAAACTGCCAGTCAAAGGCATCAAAGATAAGGAGATTTCAAGATTGCAGGTCAGAAATGTGGAAATTATTCCACATAATATATCTAGATATATAAATCCATGTCTATCCATATGATGCATTCTGAGAGGGGATAGGAAGCATTACCTTGTCCTTTGCATTGTTTCTAAAGTATATTTGACATTACGTGTAATGAATATCCACTTGCCTGCCCAGGTGTTTGAGGTAAAAATATTCTGATGCATACATGAAATAGAATTCTAAAATATTTACCCTATGTCCTATTGGAATCCATACTACAGTACTAAGAAAAAGACTGGTGGGTGATCCACTGCCATCACCTGAATGGAAAAAGTGCTTGCTTCAGCATCAAGAGACCAGGCATTGAACCTCAGCTTAATTTGTTAATTCCTTAGGATATTCAATGTGCTGTGCACAAAGAAAAGAAAAATTAACACGTGATTATTTTGAATGCAGGAAATGCAAAATGGATTGTGTAGTAAAATTAAATAAAAATCAAAAGATGACCTCTGATTTCTGGAAAAATCCTATTTTATAGTTAGAATTTAAAGTTTTAAATTTCTATGTAGCTACTCACTCATATAACACACATTCCTAGCGAAATCCTCACAAATTCTTAACAGATCCTTCAGAGAGCTCAAGGTATCCTTTTTGTAGCAGCACACACGCCACCTCTGTTAGCTTTAGGTCCTGGGCTTTCATTGGGGCGGGTGTAAATCCTCACAAACAGAAGGTGGGAGTGGCTGCTCTTCTTGGCACCCCCTGCTGGCCAGAGTAGCACTAATGATGGCTCCAGAGAGGCCTCATCTCTCTTCCAGCCCATATGAACTGTTGCCATGGCAGCCACTGCAATAAAAAGGAAGGGAGCCTAGGGGCTGCTGCATGTGGAAGAAAGAGATGACCCCAAATGAGGCACTGGAATGGAATGCCTGTAGGATTTCCCCCCGCCAAACACAAAAGATTAATCTTTCAGAGAACTGTTCTACCTGGATTTATTCCCAGGCACCATTCTGTTACTCATGATGGTTTCCTTTGCCCAAACTACTGTACTTTGACTCTCTATTTCCCTATTATGATTTTTTTTTTACACAGGACAAGTAAGGTGAAAATAGGCTAAACAGAGGCAAAGAGACAGTAAAAATATTTTTAATATTTAACACTAAAATGTTTGTGTTTTAAAATGTTTTAATACTTTACAATGTTAGAAACGGTTTATGGAACAAGAGATGGTATAATTTTAAGATGGCAGTACTCCTCAAATGGATCTAGAGATGCAATGCCATCCCGATCAGAATCCCAGCTGGCTTCTTTGTAGAAATTGGCAAACTAATTCTAAAACTCATATGGAATTGCAAGGGACTCAATATAGCCAAACCAATCTTGAATAAGAAGAACAAAGTTGGAAGATTCACACTTCCTGATTTCAAAACTGAACTACAAAGCAATGGCAATCAACAATGTGGTACTGGCACAGGACAGACATATAGATTGATGGGATAGAATTGAGAGTCCAGAAATAAACACATGTGTCTGTACTCAACTGATGTTCAACAAAGGTGCCAAGGCTATTCAATGGGTAAAAGTAGTTCTTTTTTAAACATGAATAGACATGTTAAAAAGAGAGAAGATGAGCCTTTACCTCACACCATATACAAAAATTAATTCAAAATAAACCAATGAAGTAAATGTAAGAACTAAAACCGTAAAACTCTTAGAATAAAACATAGAGAGAAATTCGTGACTTTGGATTTGTCAATAGATTCTTAGATGTGACACCAAAAGCACACCCCAAAAAAGAAAATGTAAATAAATTGGAGAGCATCCATATTAAAAATGTTTGTGTTTCAAAAGATACTATCAAGAAAATGAACAGACAACTCAAAGATGAGATAAAGTATTTGCAATCCATATGTCTGATAAGAAAGTTGTATTATGAATACATACAGAACTTTTACAACTCAGGACTAAAAAGACAAACAATCCAATTAAGACTAGGCAAAAGATGGGAACAGACAGTTCTTCAAAGAAGATACAAATGGCCAATTTGCACTTGAAATATGCTTAACAGCAATAGTCATCAGAGAAATCAAAGAAAATAAAAAAAAAACCTCTTAGTGAAATATCCCTTCTCATCCAGTAAGATGGCTTGAATAAAAGAATCAAACAAATATTGGTAAAGTTTCCCATCAAAACCCTCATATGCTCTTGGTGGGAATGTACAACATTGTACATGGAAAACTCTTTGATTATTTCTTAAGGTTAACATAAATTTACCGTATAACCAGTAAATTCCACACATAGATATATTCCCTTGGGAAATAAAAACATGTGCCTAAACAAAAAGTTGCATACAAATGTTATGCAGCCTCATTCATATAACCAACAGATAGAAACGTGTTGTTTCTATCACCTAATGAGTCAATAAACAAGATGTGGCTCATCCATATGGTGGACTATGATTCACCCATTCAGAGGAATGAAATAGACAGGTGGTCTAACAGAGATGGGCCTTGGAAATATTTTGCCAAGTGAAAGAAACCAATCACAAAGGGTCACATATTACATATATGATTCCATCTATCTGAGATGTGGAGACCAGGCAAATCTATAAACATAGAAAGTTGACCAATAGTTGGTTAGGGCAGAAGGGGATGGAGAGATAGATAGGTGATAGCTAAAGGGTACAGAGATTTTGTGGAGACGATGAAAATGTTCTGAAATTGGCTGTGGTGATGTTTGCACATATCTGTGAATATGCTAAAAAATCATTGAAATGTACACTTAAAATGTGTGAATTATATGGTATTTAAATTATATCTCAATAAAGCTGTTAAAAAAATGAAATGCCTTTTACAATATTAGAAGCAGTTTACAGGGAGAGAGGGCCAACTTTCACCCAAACTGTGTCCTCATGTTTCCATGACCTTTTGGGGGCCCTGTCTTTGTAGCTCCTTTGCTTAGTGGCAGCTGCATCCCCTTCCACTCTGCGCAGGGGCTGAGATCCTCAGTCCCTCTTGGTGCTTACAGATACATTGAGCCATCATTTACAATTGGCCTTTTTTTGTTGTTGAAAAACTGCTGGTTCCCCTGAGTTCAAAGCTCTGTGCTTTCCAAGAAAACATTCAACTTGTTTCATAAACTAATCTGAACAGATGAGGAAGGGTTAGAGATCCTTATGTTTTGCCTCCCCTCAAAAGTGCAGTACATTTTGAACACAGATTTTAAAGACCATGTGACTCAGAGCCTCGAAGATGTCTAACCAAATAGCCGCGGCAATTTTCAAGTCTCCTTTGCAGCTAGGGGTGACTGTATAGCTCAGTTTATATGAGATACAGCAGAAGTAAGCTGGAGATCAGGGTAGGCTGCTTTCTTAACACAGCTGACACAGACGTTTGGTTTTTTGTTGCTGTTGTTTATAATCTTGGTTTGAGTGCAGATGTAAGTGATGGCACTACAGCCGCCATCTTGTCATTCTGCTTAACAGAATCAGAGATATTAGCTCTGAAATCAAGGTGCCACTGAACCAAGGTTAATACTCCTGACTTCAGATTTCTTGAGTAGGAAAAAATTGCTTTACTTAAGTGCTTCTTAATCATGTGATCTGTAACTGGCAGGTAACAATAATCCTTACTGAAGCATCTTCATTTTAAATTTGAAACAAAAGGATCATGAGAATTCCAGACAGAGTGGTAGGAAAGAATTGGGGCAGATGGTCTTATCATGTTGTTCTTTATCATGCTGTTCAAATAATAGAATATATACTGTATATACTTTATGTATAAGCAACCCTATAATTATAATAACCTTTCTCCTAATAATTTTTAATAAATTTGTTCTATCTTCATGTAAGAGGAGTGAACCTAAAATAAACAGACTGATTTCAAATACTACCTTTTTATTTCCTGAGTCATCTTTTTCACCACTATAACCCTAGCTCAAGATAGTGCATGAAAAATATAAATGTTTGATAAATATTTTTAAGAATAATGAATATTATGTTTATAGAAGGTATTTGTGTGTCTCAATTTAGATTTAATAAAGAAGTTGTATTACAAATACCAATCACAGAATCATTAACCCCCAACAAAAAAGATGAGAAAATCAAAGCATTGAAAATATAAGATCACTAAGATAGCAATTACTCTTATCCAGAGGAAACACTGATTTAAAAAAAAAATAGACTTTGAAGAAATCAGGTAAAAACAATGAGGGGAAAGGGGATTGAAATATGATGTAGCAGAGTGAAGTGCTCCATGATGACCACACACTAGCATCACCCGGGAAGATTGTGAAACACACAGATGCCATGTACATACCCACAGATATTCTGACTTTTGGGGTCTGTGATGGGGCTTATTGTGTTACTTTCCATTGCTGTGATGAAAATACCTGACAAGAACAACTTAGAGGAGAATAAGTTTATTTTGGGCTTATGGCTTTGGAGGTTCAATCCATGGTCAAACAACTTCATTGCTCTGCACCTGAAGCAAGGTAGAATTATCACAGTGAGGAAGGAAGATACTCAGCTCATGACCACCAGGGATAAAGTATAATTTCCAAGATCATGGTCCTCATGACCTGCTTCCTCCAGCCACACCCCACCTGCCTACAGTTACCACCCTGTAATCCATTCAAATTATTAATTCATCAATAATAATGGGTTAATCCACTGGATAGGTTACAGCTCTCATAATTTAATCACTTTACCTCTGAATATTGCTACATTAGATATTATGTTTCCAACACAAGAACTTCTCAGGGGACACTCCATATCCAAATCATAACACTAAGATATTGGTGTGTTTTGAAGCTTCTTCACATTATTCTGATATGCAACCAAGAGTAAGTGTCACTGGTATGGGGGAAAATTACAGACTTTGGACAAAGATGAAGCTATATTTGAGTCTGATTGACAACTTCTAGTTTAGTCACCTTGGGCAGTCACTTAGTCTTTTATTATCTATAAAATGGGGATGATAGTAATACCTGTCTTGTAAAAATGTAAAAATTACAATAAGATGACAGGAACACCACTCCTAATATGTATTAATATGTCATTTAATATGTATTAATTATGATAGGACAGCATTCAGTGTACTACCTGTTGAAGCTCTGTGACACAACTATTGGGAATGACAAGAGGAAAGCTGGTCATGTTGTTTCTGGCATTTTGTGGCACAATTGCATCATTTTTAGTAGCATATTTGTTTATGTAATTCTCTACTTTAAAATTTTCTTTTCTCCCTCCCTCCCTCCCTTCCTTCCTTCTTTCCTTCCTTTCTTCTTTTTTTCTAGAAATAAGAAATCCTCCCAATAACCTAAGATAGAAAATTATGTCAGGATAATCAAGAACCAGGTGCATGCCAGTTTTGGGTGGTTGTACAGTTTGGTGGACCCTTCTTATTTTGTTCTATATTTGACACCATCTGGCATATATTCCTTTTACTTCCATACCTCTATCTTTGTGTATATAACCTCAAATTTTCAAGCCTCAAAATATCTGTGGATCACCACCTATATTCTTTTCTTTCATTTTCAGAAGGCTCTCCACCTACCCTGGCCAATTTTGAAGCCTAAAGTTCTCTTGGGACCCTGCCTGCTTCCCCTACTTCCCCCTTCTCCTCAGGACTATGCTGTGTCAACTAGAGATTCGGACAGTGGATCATTTCATCTGTCCTTTCTCCACTTGTGTCTCCTCTTCTACTTTCAAATGTGCTCGTTTGTCTTTCTCGATCTCTCTCTCTCTCTCTCTCACACACACACACACACACACACACACACACACTAATTCAATGCCACCCGCACTTCTTACACCTTAGGTTTCTCTCTGAAGCTATTATTCTTTTCCCTTGATGTCCTATTGTCTCTGTTCCTTTTCCATTTTTCTGATGCCTCCCATTTCCTGTCTTTCCTTATTTTACTTCTTACATTCATAGACTGGTGAAAATCATAAGATTCAAATTCTCATTTAGTCACTTGTCCCTTTCCACATCTTCATATAGAATCTGTTCATTTTTATGGTGTCAAAGATGCTACCACATCTACAATTTACTTTTATGTTTATTTGCTCATTTGAAACACAAAACAGTAACCTACATGCATGGGCATGAGAACAAAGATGAATAACCTCTCTCTTGGGATAATTTTCAGATCTTTAGTCTGCTGGCCTTCTGGACTTGATCATCACCTCAAACAATGTGTTGAAAATCAAACTACTTCTTTTACCCCAGAAACGCCAAAGGCGTCTTTGCCTCGGTTGTTTGGACCCATGCTTTATCCTTTCCTCTCCTCACACACTGTACTCAATTTATTTCTCTTCCATCCTATTCATTCCTTTTCCTCTCCCTGTGAACATGCTGGTATAAATCCCCTGTCTATAGTACGAAATATTCTATAACTGGCCTCTGGACCAAGGTCTTTCCTCTTCTTAGTCTTCTGACATGTGACTTCCAAGTAATTCTTCCTCAAAGCATAGGCCACATCTTCTATTCGGAAATCAGTTAATACCTTTCTGTGAACTATAGAACAATCCACTCCTTAATCTGTCCATCAACACACACTAATCTCCCCGTTTTCTCCATCTACGTAAAATACCATAACTTCCAGATCTGTCGACAATATTTCTGCATCTCTCTTCTGTGAGCTAAACCTACCCTTCCTTTCAGTGCCTTTCAAGTTCCTGGTATCCCCAGCTCTCACTAAGCACCCTGACCTTATACCTGCTGGTGGACATGCTGATTTCTATTTACTTGTTAAGTATACATGCATTGCCCTGGAATGGATTGGCAGCCCATTCCCAGCAAGGAACACGTGTGCCTCATATACGCAATTGGTAGAATATTCAAGGAATTCTTTTCCTGAACAAGACTCAAACAATTATTTGTTGATACTGGTGATTTTGCACTTTTAAACTCTCAATAGCATAAGAGCCAAATATACATTGTGAGCATCACCGATTATTCTCTTGAAATGTCTATTTATCAGAGTAAATAATAATGAGTGCTTGGCTGATGCCCTGATATGTAAAAGAAAGAGCAAAAGAATGTGTGTGTATGTGTGTATGTGAGAGAAAGAGAAGGAACTATATTCTTTCTTCATATGCTTAAGTAGGAGAAA
The DNA here is from genome assembly GCA_028644305.1 of Xerus rutilus. Lineage (NCBI taxonomy): Eukaryota > Metazoa > Chordata > Mammalia > Rodentia > Sciuridae > Xerus > Xerus rutilus. The sequence continues at coordinate 120,224,540 of CM053400.1, forward strand.
CTAAACTACTTGACTTTCTGTGTTCCTTACGCATAAACATATTATTTTACTGAAATAGCACATAGGGCCTGTGAAAAATAATAAACACATTAATGTCCCTTTGATGTAGCGATCACACTTTATCTGCTATGGGAGCAACTCTTTTACTGTCCTAATTTTTGTAACCTAGTTCTGCCCCGAATCTTAGTGCTCACACAGGTCTAGGAACTGACAGTTAAAAGGGATGTCTTTGCCTGTGTTCAGTGTACAAGGAAGAAAATCAGCAAAGAAGGGTCTTAGAGGGAACAGAGCAGGTTGGGTCCGTCTTGTCTGTGGAAGCTGCTTAGCAAAGTCTTTTCTCCTGTTTTTTTTTTTTTTCCTCCTACTTTTCTCCCCAGAACGCTGTCCTTCACTTGGCTCAGAATCCATTTTCTTTTATCTGGCTCCACTCTGTTAATATTCACTGGCTATTTCCTACTGGAGGAGGGAACCATCTATCTTCTTTCCTGATTTCTAGTTATTAAACCTTTAAGGGTTTAATATTGCCAAAGGCTCCTGAAAACCAACCCTCAGAAACACTATCTCTCACTTCACCCCTTGACATTCCAGGACGGACAGCCTGGCTTGGTCTGGTCCCTCTGTCAAGGACCTGGCCTTCATTGGTCTGGAAAACTGACCCGTGGGGTTTAGGAACAATGCCCAAGGCCTGCTGTGTGGATCTGTAAGCCTCCTGCTCACAAGCTCAGTCTCTTCTGCAACCCCTTTTCTGCTGAAGGGAATCACAACTCACTAACGTCTTTGCACCTTTCCCGTAAGCATCAAAAACCAAGAATTTAGACATTCTCTAGTTGACTAGACGTTTTCCTCAGTGGCAAAGTGGTGCAAATAAATATGAATCCTAAAACATTTCAGTTTGATGGATAGTGACGGTACAGCTCCTGGATTTTTGTCACTAGGAGCTGCTTTTATTGGCTCTCTCCTCTGGGATTTTAACAACCAACCGTGAAAGATAAGTCATCTTTCCCCCCATCACCCAAAAAAAGAAAATTTGAGCACTTTATACTCACTGGTTGGGGGGGGGGGTGCAGAATATAATTAATTCATGGTTTTACCATGCAGGGACCTAACTCGACTCTATCTCTAGGAAATAAATGACATCCCAGGTGGTAATATGCTTGCTGCTTGGATGACTGACTCTCTCTGCTTTCCTTGCCTAATCACCCCCGTGACCCTGGTATCTGACCTCCATCCATCCCCCCTAGGATTCACTAACTTAACAGTGATCTTTAGATATTCTCTAACAGCACATACCAGGTAGTGCTTGCTTTCAGAAGAGTTCTTTGTCGCTTTTAAGGCTTATTAATCAAGTATATGAAATGCTGGCCTTAATCTTTCTTCTTCTCATATAATTCTTTGAATAATCTAGGAATAGTAGCATGTTTTCTGCAGACACATATTTTGCTAGAGTTTATCAGTGCATGTATATATTTTCTTCGTTTAAAATGTATGAAAAGGCTTTATAGATTTTGGAGGGTGATGTTAAGTTGGGTTGAATAACTAATTAATAATTATAAGAAGGAAAATATAAGCACATTGAACAAATAAGATGATTGTTATTAAAGTTAGTTTAATTTTTATGAGTAAATAAAACATATATGTATATATATGGCTGAATTAGTCTGGATAGCCAATATCTGGGTTTGAGGAGGAGACTAATTTTAATGTGAATGAAATATAATTAATTTCCAGGCCATATACATACATGCAATAATATATGTGTTTACTTGTACTGATAAATGGAATTTTTAAAATATCTAATTCAATTTATTCCTAATCTGCTATAAATTTCCTATTTAGTAGCAAATCTACTTTTCTCTAATGCTAACAGCAACATAAGAGTTGGGAACAAAAGGCTCTGTCTTTTTTTTTGTTTGAGTTTGAACTTCAACATGCAAATGTCTATCTCTTTTGTTGTTTATTCAATTTGATTTCTTCTTAATTGGTGGGGACGTTGGTGGTTTGGGCTTGTACTCTGAAGAAAATGGTTACCTAACCTGGACTGTTGTTTTTTAATGTGGGCATACATTTAACATTCTCATGGCTTTCCCTCTCCTCCCCCCAACCTGCAAAGCAAAATGCATTTAGCACTGAGCTGAAGAAAGCTGTGGCTGAAGCAAGCAACTCCTAGATCACACAAGCATTAACATATACGGGCATTGTCTTCTCTGCTTCCCTCTGCAGCTTTATATAATAAAACAAGCCGCGTCAAATAGGCTAGGCTGTAATATTAGGTGAAATCTAATTTCAGTTTGGTTATCATATAGCATTCATTTCCCTAAGGGAGGGGAAAAAATTAAATTTGTAAGCTTAAGATTCCAGCTGAAGCAGGAGAAAGTATGAAAGGCTTCCCTCTGCCTTTTATTATTCACTTTATGAATTAGCCTTAGTTTACTTGTTTCCATCGGTGTCGACATATTTCTGAATACTATTAGCATAGCAATCAGGGCTGTTCTCAGGTTATTGAATGGTGTGTTGACTTCCGAAATAAATAGATATGCAGTGTGAAGGGCGAGCTGTCACTTTAGGAGAGCTTTCCTGATCTAAATTAAAAGGCACTTCTAATTGAAAACTATAATAGCAGGAGGGTTAGAGAGACAATGAAACTGCTCAGTCCCTTTCAATTTTCACAAGATTCTGTTAGTGAATGTAGGAGAAAAAGCAAAATGAAAATATTAAATTACAAATTGCAATTTAAGTAGCAATATTAAATTATACCTAAATAGCCATATTGCTGTAAAACAATTTTAGATGCTTGATTTAAAGACTCTCAGTACATTTGAGTTTTCACGATTATATGCTGATTTATCTGTTTTATCACTTAACATATAATTCCATGTTTACTCCAGCAAATGTGTCTTTATCTATGAAGTAAGAAATTGGTCTTGAAAGACTTTTCATTTTGCACTTGGTGCTCACTAATTCAGTATTGAATTAGTTTTCGTGTATCTTTTGTCATACCTGAGGGGAAACGTCAGGGTTAGGGAACCTCAAAGTGAGGACAAATTCATAAAATCTGAGGCGATCGTTCATGAGTTGTCTGAGTGAAATATTTCCAGAAATTAATAACAGCAAATCAATTATGAATTTAAATAATACATGAAATTATTAGCTATTTCAGTTATATGAATAGCTACCAGCTGTCTGAGTCTATATATTTTGGTCCTTGAAGGGTTAACAATTGAGGCCTGTCTATAGCTCATTTCTATAGTAACAGCAAGACTGAGACTTTTTATGGGCACCTAATAATTAGAAAGTGCTAGAAGGTATAACAATATAATGAATCAAAACTGATAGACTTGTGGGTTTCCATAGAAACATGTATAATTATGATAATCGGTCCCTGGCGTACCCTCAGAATCGTATACATTCAGTTAAATGCAATAAACATTAGGCACTATTTAGTGAGCTGTGATGCAGATTAACAGTGTGAGATACAGGGAAGCTATGAATAAAATTGCTGTACAGTTTATCTCAAACTAATTTCCCAGATTGCTTTAATAGATGTAGTGTGTGGATGTGAAAAATTGCAAGTGTATTTTTGTTAGTAGTAAAGCTAACAAAGATAATATTTCATAAAGTGGCTGACTGATTGTTAATTTCAGTGCAGATCAAAATGGGCTGTGGTGTATTATTCAGTGTGGGATCCCAGAGCCCTGGGAGCAAATGGCAGATTGGGGCTCCCTTTGCTGATTTATCTTAAAAAGTAAATCATAAAGCTTTCTATGGTTGTCCATTTTTTAAAACCTTTTCTTTCCCTTATTCTACCTTTCTGTTTTAGGGATAATTTTTTTCAGTCATGTTATGGGGAGAGGGATTGGAAGGGAATTCTCTCCCTAGCTCTGATACAGGAAAAGTCACCGATTCCTTCTGTTCCTTTGCACACCTAGTGTTTAATTTCCCCTCAGCTTCTAGATTTCAAATGTACTGGGCCTTCATTCCAGTGCCTTTAACCAGAATTCCACTATAAGGTGAGGTAAAGAAATCATGTGTACATTGGGCGTGTGCACCCACATGTGTGTTGAGCAGGGGTGGTTACTATTGAGGTGGCAGGTTACAGGATGTTAAATTAAAAAAAAAAAAACATTCTGTTTCCTTGCTGAGAAAATGACACAGTAGTTTGGAAGATGCCAGCCTGTTTGGGAAAGGGTGAATAAAAGGACTGGAATAAGATAATTTGGAATAATTTGAGAATATTTTGACAGATAAGGAGGGGAGGGAGACATTTCTAATTGTATGTGCATGTGTGTATGTGTGTGTGTGTGTGTGTGTGTGTGTGTGTCACACACATGGGTCCTGGTTATCTATCAATATTGCCCTCCTCTGCAGATGCCCATGATAAATTTTTCAGGCACATTTCACAAGAGAAATGTGTTTCCCCTGAAGCAGGCAGGATGGCAATTCAGATATGGCTTGTGAGATCTGAGGGCCCTTAGTAACTGAGAGAGCCGGGCTTTAGGATGAAGTTACACAAATGTGCTGCATTATCTCTTGCATTAATTTGAAAATAAAATAAAATAAAATAACGAGAAGCCTTTTGGAGAAGAAATGTTTCTCCTAGGGCTTCAGAGCTGCTCTCAGGCTTGACAGTTTAGCTGGGTAGGTCTTTTCTACAGACTTCGCCCTGCCACAGCACTCAGTACAGGGGGCCTTTAGAATCACATGACAGGGCACACCAACTTCTCTTCTCTCCCTCATGACTGTGGTACTAATACCATAATGGTTTCTGCAAAAGATTTGCTTTCCTTCCTGGCAGGAGTTTAAGTGGCCAGGAGGGAAGTTGACCATGTTCTCTCTGCAAGCTTGACTTTCTGCCCCTCTTTCCAGTTTTTCTGTCTATAGATCCATGCTAACAGCAGTGAGCTCATAGGTGCTCATTTTGCATGATAATGCAGATGTCTAAAGACACCCCCCAAAAAACAAAACAAAACAAAACTTTTCCATTCTTCTCTTTCTCTGTCTTTGTTGGGCTTATCTATAAGGAAACAAGTAAATAAATTTAAACATACTGCTGCCCTTCTTTTTTTTTTTTTTTTAAATTTCCCATGCTTTGTCTTTTATTTTAATCAAGCTCAGCATTCTTTGTCACAACTCCATCCAGTGATTTTGGTATACAGTGTGTTCATAGCAGTGTTTATGGTATCTTCCCACAACATCTAAACATTTTTGTGGGCTGTTTTATACACACCTATATGAATACATTAGTGAATTATTCAATAAATAGACAGCAGAGTATTGTACTATTCAGCAAGTCTATACACATTCACATAGAAAACGCATATACATTTGTCACACTATATTTTGAATGTGTACCTGTATGAATGACAACTCAATCGTAGATTATTGTATTTTACAAGATTCTCACAGCACTTACAATGGAAAATTATGAATATATATAATCAAGCAATATATTTTATCACCATAAAGTCACTAATTTCTTTGTACAAAATTGAGAAATCATGTTTCTGCCAAGTGAAGATGCTCACGCGTATATACTAGTTGAATAAGCATCTCATACTAATATGTTTAAAAATATTGGTTAAATGTTGGTTGTGTTCAGGGCACTATTAATTTTGTATAGAGCTATAAAATTACATATTATGATACCATCTATTCATGTCCATACTTATTCAGATAGGTGTGTTGTTGCCAATTATTTCAGTAAGAAATGTTGAAAAGAGCTTCAAATGAAACAAATTTATAATTTTTTTGAAATACTTTAACAAGTTTTTATTGAATCCCCACTATGTGATAGGCATAGTTTTTGGTTGTGGAGATTCAGCACTAAGCAAACTTCCTGCTCTCTTGTAGCTAATAGTCTAATGGCAGAAAGTAGAAAACAAACAGACAAAATAAATATCTGGTGACAATAAATGCTATGAAATAAACCAGGAAAAGTTATGAGGAAAACAAAAATAAACTAAGAATATATTAAACTTGCTTGATGATACCGAAAACAAAGAAATGCCCAAATCCTGAAGTATGCTGTAGACAGACAACTGAGTGTTGGTATTTATTGCAGAACAATCTGAAAAGGAAACACCAAAATAAACATTTGTCAATAGCTAGCAAGTGCCTGTTGTTATGCTGAGCTTTATTTTAATCCCCTTCACAATATCATGTACTACTTACATGTGCCCTGAGATGTAGACATGTATTGCTATCATCATCTTCCAAGGAAAGAAGCTGAGATTCAGAGTTGATAGTCTAAGTTCACACAGAAAATGTGCAAAGGTGTAAACCAGCTCTTCTCATTCCCAAACCCATGCTTTATTAGCAGCAATGTGTCTCAATATATTAAGAACAAGTAATAATTAGCGTCTTCATCACCACACAGAAACTTATCCAGATTTTTTAATTCTTTTACAGTTCAAGAATTCTGTTTCTTTGAGAGAAGAAGGGAAGAATAACTTGACTGGACACATCCTAAGCAACCATATGCTGTCTGAGTCCACTGCATCACACACAGCCATTATTTTAAGCACTTTATTCAAACCCTTACGGATTGAGAAGGTAGAAGCTCTTCCACATGGCTGAATCTCTGCTGTTCATTTTAGTTGAGTACTATTGCTGTGAAGATTCTTCGATAGTTTCTCTCACACTGTGTACTGTACCTTAAAAACTAAATTGTTTCTGTTGCATAAAGCCTACAAAGACTTTTAGGATGTTTTCTATTTGAAGATCCTAGTTGAACTATTTTGATTGAATTTGCCAATGGTTTTGATCAAGGATAAGGAGTTTTAATCACCACGCCCCCCTCTAGGCTAGTCCTGGTGGAGCACACCTGTAATCCTCACAACTAGAGAGGCTGAAGCAGGAGGATCGCAAGTTTGAGACTGGCCTTAGCAACTTAGCCAGACCCTAGCAAGATCCTATCTCAAAACTAAAAAATAAAAAGGGCTGGGGATGGTTAATGTGGTTAAAGGGCCCCTGGGTTAAATCCTTTCTACCAAATAAATTTTCTTCCCTCGTGGTACTGGGATTGAACTCAGGGCCTTGCCTATGCTAAGCAAGTGCTCTACCACTGAGCTACATTACTGGTCTAAGCGTTTGATTTTTTTCTTAAATTTAACCATTGTTTGATTTAGTGGGATGGTAGGTATTAGCAATGTTGTCCAGTAGGATTTCTGACTAGAAGAGCCTGAGATTTGTCAATTCATCAGATTTTTGGAAAAGAGAGGTATTAAGTTTCCAACAGCATTATAAAAAGATCTGCATTTTTCTTTCAAATAGAAAGATAAATGTGCATTTTAAAAAGAAAAAGTAATTATATCATACACATATTCATATTTGCATATAGTAATCTTTATCATTGGGGACTTTAATCAACATTGATGACCATTTGATAATACCATTAGACTTAAGTTGGTGTTTTTTTGTCTGCTTGATTAAAAAATTATTGATTGGCTTAATCACAAAATGCAATATAGTATAAAAAGTGTATACTAATTTTATGAGTATGAGAACATGCTCTTCCTTTGGAGTTTAATCAGTACTAATGACCAGTTTGATGACACAGTGAAAATTAACTAATATTTTGATATATTTGTTTAAATAAATTATTTATATTGGTATCCTGATCACCCAGACGTTTAAGAGGAAACTTCTCTATTACAGTGTAGCTTCAGACATATGTAAGAAACAAATAGGTTTTATTCAAGAAAACATTCTTAATGTGGGTTTCCTAGTTTTAGTTTTATTTTATAAATGGGGAAGCAAAGGAAAAAGTTAGGATTTCTGTCTTGTCTTGCTTGCCGTGTCCTCTGTGGTGTCGTGAAAGTCACACTGACTTTTGTCTATTTACTTTTTCCTTTCACAGAACTAGAAAGTTATTTTGGATAGTGACTCTGAATGGTAATTAATTCCAATGATCAGTGTGAGCTTGCATACAGACATTTGTGAAATGATGTTTGGTTGTGAAATGCCACGTTTCCCTCCTGTTCTCTTTGGTAATTTGGTAAACAGAAGCAGAATTGTATAGGAGAGAGAGGTGAAAGCACAGCTTTCTGTTTGGGCAAGGTTGGACGCTCTGGATCAAAACTGCTGCTTCATCTCGTAAGGCCTTCTCTTCATAGTTCAGCCAAAGGCAGCTAGACAGGCGAAGGATTGCTGGTGCTAAGTTAGATGAGAACACTAACTGAATCTTTTGAATCTATAGTTGAAGCCTAGACACTTCTATCACATACTATTCCCAATTACACATGCGCAATTTTCAATTTCAACAAATCATTCTTGAAACAATGTTGCAAAATGGCCGTTCCTATAACTCAAATATCCCATAGTCTGTTGGTTAAATAATAGTATAGCCACTTAGTGAAATGTTATTCAAGCATTAAAAGACATGCTGATGACCTGGTCAGATGTACATAATATATTGTTATATTAGAAAACTAAGTTAAAATAAGATGTAGAGTATTATTAAATATATACATAAACAAACAAAAAAGTAGTCTGGGCCCAAAAATCTAAATATATAGGTAGTAGAATTGTGAACAATTTTTCTGCTGAAGTTTTCCTTCTAGATTTCCTATAATAACTTTTCCTTCTAGATTTTCTATAATAACCAACTAGAATAATAACTAGAATAATAGAATTTTAAAAGCAAACAAAATATTTCTACATTATAACATTAACTATGAACATACACATACACATTATTTTTTTCTACAAACTCTTGATTTTCTCCACTGCAAATGTATGACTTTTATAATCAGAAAAAAAATTGTTCACAAAATAAAAAAGAAAATGGAATATATTCTAAGTCAGTGTAAATAATGTGTCCCATAAAGATCGGAATAGGACCACCTACAGAATAATCTGCAATATAAGACCCTGTGGAACCCATTCATTACATCGTCTGTTACCAGGAAGCCACAAGTCAATTTTGTGCCATTCATTAATCCTGTTGGCAGTTGTATTTGTATGAATACATATTAGTTACCATTTTTTTAAAATAATCACGATGTTGTAAATTCATTTTCTCCAGCACTGTCAAGATTCTCCCTTCCCCTACTGCAGCAGGCTCTGGCCTTTTTTGTATGTGCCTTGCTCCTTTTTCCCTCTCTTTGAGCCATTGGTCATCTTGGTAGGAGTTTGGTGCTAATCGTAGCTGCTGTTGTTAGATGCAGTTACTAATTTGAAGCTTTAGCTTTTCCAAATGGCAAACTCCAGCTTCTCCTTCATGTCATTGAAGGGTTATTTGACAACCACTCTGCTAACACACAAAAAAGTAAAAATTTAAAATTAGCAGATGGAACCAAATGAAAAATGAAAAAAGAAAAATAGGCTCAGTTTTAGAATCTGACTAAGCCAGAAAATGATTCATTAAGTAATCCCAGTATTCTGAATATGGTAAGATCGTTGGTCACTTTTTTGGCTTCTTTTGAATTAGGGTATATTAATTATTTGTATGATTTTTTTATATGACCTGAAATTAGTATTTTAAAAAATAAAAATTAATACTGGGTATATTACAGGCATGGTGGTGCATGCCTGTAATCCCAGCGGCTCAGGAGGCTGAGGTAGGAGTATCATGAGTTCAAAGACAGCCTCAGTAAATACAAGGCACTAAGCAACTCAGTGAAACCCTGTCTCTAAATAAAATACAAAATAGGGCTGGTGATGTGGCTCAGTGGTCAGGTGCCCCTTAGTTCAATCCCTGGTAACACTCCCCCCCACCAAATAAAAGGACTGGGGATGTAGTTCAGTGAGAGAAGACTTGCCTTGCGTGTAAGGATGTACTGGGTTCCATTCCCAACACTGAATGAAAAAAAAAAAAAATCAAGTAATGGATTTGTTTAGAACCAGTCATTTTTTTTTTTTTTTTTTGGCACTTGGATCCCTCTTCTCACACACCAGCAAAGAAAGGAAAGAATGAGAAAGGGAAAGAGAAAAGGAGGTGGAGAGAGAGGGAGAAGTAGAGGGAGAGAGAAAGAAGGAAGAGAAGAGGAGAGGAGAGAAGAGAGGATAGGAGAGGAGGGGAGGGGAGGGGAGGGAGAGACGGAAGGAGAGGGAGGGAAAGGAGGAAGGAGGGAGGAGGGGAGGAAGGAAGGGATGTAGAGCACTTCAGAGAACAGAATTGCCAAATTTATTGTTTGATAGTAGTTACAGAGACTACAAATTAGCCCCCTCATAAACTATTAGTGTAGATGCAACTTAGGAGATAACATTCTCTCTAAAAAGCACATGCTTCTCTATTTTATAAGCACAAGAGTTGTTTTCTTCTTGTAGGACATTAGGAAATGGTATTTATGCAACTGACATTTTAACACTAAGTTTTATAAAGTCATGGTGTAGAGGACAATGAGTCCAAGGAGAAAGTTAATGCCAAAACCCACAGAAGAGCCAATTCTTCTTTCAACTTTTCAAATTACTTTTGTGACTGTAGTTTTTACTTGTGCTCACATCAGAATCATTTGTATTTAATACAGTCAATACAGAGGACTGTACCATATTTAATTTCTTTGAAGTGTAGTAATTATTACTACTATCTTGTTCAGTCATTAAATGTTATTAATAATTAATAATAATTAATAACATTCATTAATAATGTTCAGTCATTATTAAAACTGGTGCCTTAGAGCCAACCCATTGCCTCCTCCAACCCTAGTATTTAGAGAACAATGAAATGGTGGACATTTCATATGTGTTTTAACATGAAGAAAGGCATAATTATCATGAGGAAGAATATCCAATAGAGATGTAGGCTTCTGTTTCCAAAGTCATTTTTTATGTGTTTATCTAATAATTTGCTTTGCATACTGTCTAAATGTCTCAAACCACTAGAAAAACTTTTCTCCTTCCAATTGCCCCAAGTTTGTGTTTTGTACTTTCAATTATTTATCACATTTGGAACACTTGTTTTTCTCCTTTCTCTTCTCCATATTCCCTCAGTCTATAATTCCTTTTATCTTGGAAATAAGGGTCTAGTGTAACTACATTTTGAACCCAAGTAACAAAGTACTACTGCCATCATGAATAAACATTACAATAATAATGTTAACAATATCTAATAGTTATGATTCAAGAGGCACTTTTCTAAGAACTTTAAGTAGGTCCAGTCATTTTGTCTATGTAAGATATTCTAAAGCTGTGAGATATTGCATTACTATTCCTTACTTCCTATTGAGGACATTAAGGACCAGAGAAATTTAGATACAAAGCTAGCAAGTGGCAGAGCTGCAATGTGAAGCAGGCAGTCAGACTCTTGAATCAACACTTTTCATAATTCCATGCCACCTCTCAAGGTCGAAGTCTCAAATGCAGTCCTTACATAGAATTAATACGTAACCATTGAAGATTGGATCTGATGCCCATATTATTATATAAAGTTCTCACTATCTGTAGCCACAATTAAAGGGCCCTATATATATGTAGCTCTGAATACTCATTTATGCTCTTGAGTTTGGAGTGGCCTCTTCAGCTTCTTTCTTATTGACTGAAATAAGTAAGAGTTTTGTCATTTATGGAAGCATAGATTAGCATCTTCTATTTTTGATACTATACAGTAAGACAAGGAAGTAGATAACATTGCAGTGGAAACATATCCAAAGTGTGCTTTGTATTTCAGTTCATAAACATCCATTATAATTTTTTTGATTAATCCCTAGAGCAAGGAAATCATCATATGTACAAGAAAACCCAGAATATTCCTTTGGATGCCCCCACATATCAATGGTTCAAGAATTATTTTACTCTTAAAGCAGAACCAATCCTGCCATGAGTACCTAATGTAGAAGCACTGTGACACTGCAGCACTGCCATTGCCTACTGATAGCATGTAGACTCACTTTTTTGACACTGAGAGACAATTACTTATTCTGCCAACGTGCCCAGGATGGCTTTATAGAAAGAGTGGGATATTAACCTAGATTTTTTTCACTTCTTCAAGATAATTTCATTTTAGAAGTATCTTTATTATTCCTTCCTATTGGACCTTTGGTGGATCATCCACATCTACTCTAATAGATTTTCTTATATGCGAGATTTCTGAGTCTCTTAAGTTAATTGGTCATAGATATCAGCTCTCTATATCAAAGACAGAGAAAGAGATTTTGTATGTCTTTATAAAAAATTTCTGAATATTCTTATTTCATTGTTGTCTCAATACTAGGGCTGGTTATTTAGTTTTTACATAATTAAGAAAAATATTTTAAGGAACACTTCCAAATAGGCCTATTCTCAAGGATTGAAGATCTTTAATCCTGAACCCAAGAGTACCTAGCATTTCAACTGTAGTATGCTATTTTTAAGTCTTTTGGGTATAGACCGAGAAGTGAGACAGCTGGGTCAAATGGTGGTTCTACTCTAAGGTTTCTAAGGAATCTCCATACTGCTTTCCAGATTGGTTGCACCAATTTGTAGTCCTACCAATAATGTAAGAGTGTGCCTTTCCCCCACACCCTCACCAATACTTAGTGTTGTTTGTATTCTTCATAACTGCCATTCTGACTGGTGTGAGATGAAATCTTAGAGTAGTTTTGATTTGCATTTCTCTAATTACTAGAGATGTTGAACATTTTTTTCATATATTTGTTGATCAATTGTATATCTTCTTCTTCTGAGAAGTGTCTGTTCAGCTCCTTAGCCCATTTATAGATTGGGTTTTTTTTTGGTATTAAGGTTTTTGAGTTCTTTATATATCCTGAAGATTAGTGCTCCATCTGATGTACATGTGGCAAATATTTGCTCCCAAAATGTAGGCTCTCTCTTTATCTTATTGATGTTTCTTTTGCTGAGAAGAAGCTTTTAGTTTGAATCCATCCCATTTATTGATTCTTGATTTTATTTCTTGTACTTTAGGAGTCTTGTTAAGGAAATTGGGGCCTAATTCAATGTGATGAAGATTTGGGCCTATTTTTCCTCTATTAGGTGCAGGGTCTCTGATCTAATTCGTAGGTCCTTGATCTACTTTGAGTTGAGTTTTGTGCATGGTGAGAGAGAGAGGTTTAGTTTCATTATGCTACATGCGGATTTCCAGTTTTCCCAGCACCATTTGTTGAAGAGGCTATCTTTTCTCCATTGTATGTTTTTGGTGCCTTTGTCTAGTATGAGATAACTATTTCTGTGTCTTCTATTTTGTATCATTGGTTTACATGTCTATCTTGGTGGTAATACAATGCCATTTTTGTTACTATAGCTTTTGCTATAGTTTAAGGTCTTATATTGTGATGTCTCCTGCTTCACTCTTCTTGCTAAGGATTGCTTTGACTCTTCTGGGTCTCTTACTTTTCCAAATGAATTTCACGATTACTTTTTCTATTTCTATAAAAAAATGACATTGGGGGCTGAGGCTGTGGCTCAGTTGCAGAGCGCTTGCCTCACACGTGTGAGGCACTGGGTTTGATCCTCAGTGTAAAGCCAGATGACCAAAAGGAGATGAATCAAAACTGCTGGGCAAGGCTTTATTGGAAATACATGTTCTCAGGCTGAATTCTCCCGTCCATTAGAGTGTGTACGGGAGAATGGTGCACGTGTTCTGTGGTAAAGAAAATTTAAAGGGCCTGGTCAGGAAGGGGAGGGCTTAAGGCAGAAATGGAGGGGCTATGAGATAGGAAGAGGAGGTATCTAGAGTCCTGCATCCCCTGGGATTGGTCAGGGGATCCTGCCGAGGTCAGAGTCCTTCTGGGATGAGTCAGGAAAAGTCCACCGATTGGTAGGAGGCGCCATTACTGCTTACATATCAGTGTCTGGTAGGCTGTTCCTTTGCGCATGCGGGCTGCTTGATGCTTCATTCCCCGCAGCTGCTCCAAACTGAAGCCCTACACCCTCCACAGCTGCATGGAATCCACCACGCTGCATGACCTGCATCTGCTGCTGTCACATGGAGCTGACCACATTGTACGCTCTGTGTCGGCTTCATGAGAAGAAACACGAGATCTCCAGCCGACCTAACACTCAGCACCACATAAAAATAAATAAGGACACTGTCTATGTATAACTAAAAAAAATGTTAAAAAAAAAAAGAAATGACATTGGGATTTTAATTGGAATCACATTGAATCTGTATAGTGCTCTGGGTAGTATGGCCTTTTAATATTTGACAATATTAATTCTGTCTATCCAAGAACATGGGAAATTGTTCCATCTTCTAAGTATTTCAACTGTCCATCTTAGGTAAAGCTCATTTAAATTCAGTTAGGATGAAACAGCATATACTCAGCACCTATAATAAGCTTAAAACAGCTGGAAGAGAAATAAATTTTAGGTGCAATCAGAAAGATAAGTCAACTAACATGGCTGTCATAACCAAACATGTGCAGGACATTGTTTAGGTAGCTGATATATGTAGCAAAATATCTTGGGAACTGAAGTGTACATACTTATTTGGACATGTGTGTGTGTTTGCTACAGGAAGAAAAATGCCTCAAAGGAGCCACCTTTTTGTTGCTATCATTGAAAGAAGGGCAATTATAAACTCCATAATATTACTGTGTTAAAGATCATGAGGTGTCAATCTGAGGGCAGCTTCTGTGATCACCCTGAGTGTTTGCCATGGCTAAGTATAGACCGGCCTCCTCCATCTCAGCAATGCTATGTAAGTCCTGCCAACCCAAATGAACAGCAGTAGTAATGTGTTCCCCTGCATCTGATCAACAAACAAATTAGACAGATTATCTCATGTAATCGATACATGCAAAAGAAAACACAAACTTCATTTAGAGCAAAACTTGCTTTTAATAATTTCTGAATAAATGTGTTCCCTTCCAGACAATTAAAAAAATAAGCTGAATCTAATGCGTACACATTCATCACACTTGAGGATTATTATTTTCTCTTCTGATCTTTCATTGAGAAGGAAATTTACCAAAGGTAAAGAGTCCTGATGGATATTTGTGTGTTCTGGATGATACCTTATAGTAGGCTGTAAGAGGATATTCTGAAACAAGACATAAAATATGGCTGACATGGAGGGATGGGCAACTAGGTGTGTAGAACTTCTCACAAGAAGTGAAGAGATCATCTTGAACTGCAGAGTAGGAGGTGTGTGCAGGATGCTGGGTTGAAGGCGATGATACAATGCAAGATCTGAAAACAAGCAATAGACAGGAAATCACAGGAAAAAAGAACTTGTAAACATAATGAAAATAATTCTTTTTCAGCCTTAGGGATTTTAGAGCTCAAAATTAAAAATGCTGGTGTTTTTCTCCCTTCTTTCTAAATAATGTTAAGTAATGGGAAATTCACCATTGTGATACATCCTTAAGCTATTTAGACAATTTAAACATAAACCTTTTATTGCTTAACTCTCAGTACTACGTTTATATAGATATTTTGCAGAGGTTCTTAGTAGGTTACAATCAAAACATGATATGTTTGAGTTTACATGTGATTATTCCAAATGTGATTCAAAACACAAACAAATATTACCAAGAGGGGAAAGAAAGGAGAAACAAAGTCATGAGGGGTAAGGGAGAATTACAATCCTCCATCTACTCATCTCGATGAGCAAAGAAGAAGAAAAGAATGGAAAGGAGGAGGGAAAGAAGGGAGGGAGGAAGGAAGGAGGAAACGAATGAAGAAAAAAGGAATGAAGAAAAGACAGAGCAAAAACTGTGTCCTTGGAGTTGCTTCCCGTTACTGCCTTTGCAAATAATGTTAAAGAAGAATGTAAAGAGGACCTGGGAGTTGGACTTTTTAAGTCAGGGAAGGTCTATTGCTGTAACAAATGCCCCCAAGCTCTCAGTAGCTCCATGCGGTCACTCATGCTACAGCCCACATGGGCTGAGAAGCTCTTTTGCAAGCAGGAGATTCAGTGAGCACAGTGAAAACTATGTCTTTCAAGGGTCATCTGGGAGTGGCCAAAACTCAGCTGCAACCATGTTCCTCTGCCCAGAACAGTTGTGTGTCCCTTCTCTAATGACAAATAGGTTGGGAAGGTGAGTTTAAACCTATGTTCTGGGAAATGCAAACAAATTTGATGACCATCACTCAATCCCTACCCAATGTGGTCACCTCAGTTTACAGATAGAGAAGGAAGAAATATACTTTCTGTAGAGGCTTTTTGCGTTTTTGTCACTCCCAGGAATACACTCACACAAACTGATGCTCACTGTGCTCTTCCCATCTGCAGTGAGTGAAGATGAGGAAAGCTTCTCAACCCACTTGAACTGTAGTGGGAGAGAATAATTAATCTTGACGGTATTAAGTCACAAAAATTTTACTTTTATTTAATTCTTCAGATCTGAAATCTCATAAAAGCGTGTCTGTACCTCATGAGTTAAGATTAGCCATGGTGAAGACATTGTTTTAATTTTTTCTAGGATCACTGCTGTTCAATACTATATTGCATCCCCAAATGTGTGTTGATGGGTCCCTTTATGTCATTGCTCCTTGGACATTCCTGGTGAGCCCTCACCCTTTTTGAGGGCTGGAGCAGTAGGTAGAGTTCAGCTACATTGGTCTGTGTCATCTTTCATGAAAAAGCTGGGAGACTTCAACAGAGATGACATAAGTAAAGAACTTTTTTTTTCATGTTAAGTTCAACTATTCTAGGCTTTTTTGTGTATTGAACAAATTGATTTTTTATTATGCTTAAATTTTGTCATTAACTTGCCTTTTGATTTTGACATCTCACAAATAATTTCATGTTCTCACACAGGTAGCTATATATTTGTTCTTGAACAAATTTTGTTTTTCTTCTTTAAATAATCTTCCTTAATTATAAATCATTCAATAATGGTAAAAGAATTTGAAGCTTTTATACTTCACATCAAAAGTTACACTTTTATATTCTTGTAATTATGCAGAAGAGAAAAGAGAATGCAATTACTAGAGTAAATTTAGCTTTTGTAGAAAAGAAATCTATGGTAGAACTATAATTATTATAATAGCGTAGTAAATATACAGAATGTAACATGCAGCTATTTTTCAGTATGATTATTATAGTGTTGCTATTACTAGAACCAATTTACTATAGTTTTACTAGGCAAAATATTAGTTACTCTATTTTTCATGTAATAACTATGGTTTGTTATGGTTTTATGACAAAATGAGAATGCTGTTATAATGGATTTTATGGTGTTGTATTTATAAGTGGTAGAGAGGGACTTTCAGCTTGTTTTCTTGCTTGGCTTTTCACTTATAAAATGACCTAGAGCACGTCGCTTGAGCTTTCTGCATCCTTGTTTTCAACTGTACAAAAAGAAATATTCATTAAAAAATAATGATTCCATTAAAAATATAAAGTCCAGTCCTAATTAATTGCACTTAGATTCACTTCCTAGATTCACTGAAGTGAAATATTAACCCTATGCTAGTGAGTGTGTGTGTGTGTGTATGCCTGTGCTCTCCTTCACCATAAGTAAATTAACTAAACATAACAAATATTGTATTTGATCTCAAATATTATATGACAAAACTGGAGCAAGTACAAGGAAATCTTGTCCTCATTCTTCTTTTGCTACAAACTTTTGTGTAATCTGGTCTCTCTACATTCACAGTTTTTTCCCCTCTCATGTCTGAGGTCTTCATTTATTATTACGTAGTCATTCAAACATTCATACTTTCATGAATTCCAGTGTATGACAAAGTTATTCTTGGGATCATTTATGTAACCTACCACTCATTACAAGGTACTAGTGTAGTCCTGATTATAACCAAGATCAAAGAGCACAATTAAAATAATATGGTCAAATGCTGTATAATATATAAAATACATTATTGTTTTAGTTCACTTGAACTGGCTGAGGACTATATTCCCCTCTGCAAAAGAGTTACTTATCTTAGGAGCACACTGAAATTATTTTACATATTAATATATTACTAATCTAGAAAAATCAATTCAATAGTAGGTTGCTGTAAGGTGAGTAATACTCCATTCTTTTCCCTTTGAAATTTGGAGCCATGTTGAAGAGAGGACTGAGATAGAGAGAAATCAAGATAGAAGCTGCACAAAGGAAAATTTTAATTTGGAAAAATGATTTGGATGCGTGGTAAACCCTTCTAATAATTTACATCCTAATAAATCTTCCTCTGCATCCCTACTTCTAGTCTTAGGCAGAGCTTTAAGGTAGTCCTGCTGGGACAGGTGCTCTCCACACAGCCCGAGATGGATAAAAGCATTCTGAGGACAGGTACTCTACACTGGCTGGAGGGATTTTGTCAAGCATGTTTCAGTGTTTCAATAATTAATTTGAAATATATTAATTTCGAATTGAAATCTATTAAGGTACTAAGAAGAGTAACAGGGCAAATGCTGCTTCCTATTATTTCCAAAAAGTCCAAGAAGGAACATCTACCTGAAACCATCTGAGGAAAGAGAAATGAAGATTTGAACTGTAGCTTTTTGTTTGTTAGCTGTGGTATAGTCTTGGACAAACTATTTAATACCTCTTATTCTCTTTTGTAAAGTGAGTTAAAAATATCCACTTCTGCTGGGTGTGCTGGTGCATTCCTGCAATCCCAGCAGCTCAGGAGACTGAGATAGGAGGATTGGGAGTTCAAAGCCAGTCAACAGAAGTGAGGCGCTAGGCAACTCATTGAGACCCTATCTCTAAATAAAATAAAGATAGAGCTGGGGATGACTCAGTCATTGAGTGCCCCTGAGTTCAATCCCCATAACCACCCCCTCCAAAAAAAAATCTACTTCCTCACACACAGAAGTGTAGCTTTATATGCAAAAATCATTTTTCCTCCTTGGCATCCAAGAACACTGTACTTCCCAGTGTGACTGCCTTCTGACCAGAAAAGCATTGGCAGAAGTGAAGTTTCCATTTCTAGTACTGGGCAATAACACTTTCTGCATAATCTTTATTTCTTTGTGCTCTAGCCAGATCCAAAGGATCCAACAGAGGAATTAGAAGTGCCAATCCATGGCCCAACTGCTGAGTAGAGAGAATGTGGGTCCCTGAATGCTTCAGTGGAATGCTACTTTCTTTATCTCAACCTTTTAATGTGTATTGGACCATGATGGGGTAAAAAATAAGTATTTAATACATTAAAGATACTGAGGTTTCTGGGTTGGTTGTAACAGATATTAACATAATTAGTATATCAAGAGTAGTCATTGTGATAAAATGAAATAAAATTTAAACAATGTTTGGCCCCATGATTCTTAGACCTCAGAAGGGCTACATGGGAGACGGATCATTTCCTTCTAACTCTCTGCAATCAGTATATAGATCATTACCAATCATTATTAAAGTTTAAACATAACTAACTAGGATCAGAAAAAGAAATTCCTCATTGTGATATTTTGGTTGTTTGCTTTAAACAAACAATAATTAAAGAATAATTATCTAGGCAATGAGTAAAGAAAAAACCCCAAAGAAAACAAATAACAAGAGTGACAAGGCATCTAACAATTGTCTCAACCATGATTCTTTTTTTAAGTAAAACTAATCGATAACTGGTTATAACATAACTTAGATTTGCTCTTGAGCCAGCCAATGATTTTTAGGTTGTGTGTGTATGTGAGTGTGTGTCTTGGAGATGAAGTTAAATTTAAATGCCATTATATGCTATTTGTTTCTTTTATTCCAATATAGTCAGGTTTTATGAAATACTCCTCATTTTTTGCTCTTTGGATAAGCCTATGCATAAGGAATTACATTCTACTTCATAATTATTAACAATAACCCAAATTGGTAGTATGATTATATGGATTTTATAAAGTAGAATATAACTCCTGAAAGATATATTATTTCTAATACCTCAGACACAGTCTTTTGTGGATTTCCATAGAAGTCAAAATGGGTGGGAAAATTCAGTACATGAAATAAATAGGGATTAGAACTGGGCAGAAAAGAGGAAACTGAAACAAATAAACAAGGTAAAAGAGACAACAGACCCTATTTATCACGATTTACTGGTAAAATATAATTAGAAGATGATATTTAACAACTCGTTTAAAGTTAGTATCATTTCTCTTGCTTTTAAAGGTGTACAAATAAGATTTCATCTTTATAGAGTAATAAACTCAACTGTTCATCAGTTAGTTAAGAAAAAAATACTTGAGTAGCCTAGAAGTTTTTGGTGATACCATGACTTCTAGTTATTCTGATGAAAATGTTTTGAAAGTCATAGATTGCTAAAGATGATTATTTGTTTTGGCTCAATAGTACACTTAGTGGTGTTTCTACATGTACAGATAAAACAGAAAATGTAGTCTGAGATCATACTTTAAAATTTTCTTTTGATCCTAGTAAGCACTTCATAGGTAGTACAGTCTAGGCTTCCTGGGAATGGGGAGAACATCTGTCTCTTTTGTTTCTCCAACAATTAGTATGTACAGAAAATACAACAGGGTTTTTTTTTTTTTTGTAAAAATAAAACATATAGCCAAAAGAATATACTTGACATCTTTAAGAAAGTAGTATAATTAATTTTCTATTAAAGTTAATGAACAGTACTCCTTATTCCTGGTTAAGTGATTAGCTTCCCTTCAGTGCAGAGGGTGATTTGAGGAAGTGGGTATTGATAGATGGTTCAGAGAAGTGTTGGGAAGGCCTTAATAATCCAGACCCATAATGTCTAAGGCTTTTAATAATACTACGATAGTTGGCAAACAGAAGAAGGTGCACTTTCAAGATTTTTTGACCTATATTCAATTGAGGATGAATGAGGGAGAGCAAAATGTAGGGGACCTCATTTTGACTTTAAACTAAACGATGCTGGGAGTGTGGCTGGTAATGCTGTAACTCAAACTCAAGAAAGCCAAGAGGTGAAGCCACGAGATTGGAGAGAGAGGACAAAGTACCCACTCCTCCAGCTTAGTTTTGTGTTGGAAATGAATTGTAGCAGTTGGAAATAGGAATCAGGAATTTAGGAGAGAGGTTGTGAAGGGTGCAGATTTGGGAATCAACAACAGTCTTCATAGAACTGTTCTTCATGTGGCTACTGAGCACTTGAACTAGGACATTCCAAAGTGGGGCATGCTGAAGGGTAGCTTTGCACATTGGATTTTGAAGACTAATAAGAAAAAACATGCAAGATATCACATTAATAATTTTTACTTTAAATATGTGTATGGTGAAATGAAAATACTTTGTCTATCTTACACTAAATAAAATTTATTATTTAAATATTTCACCTATTTCTTTTTAGATTTTTTCCCAAATGTGGCTGCTAGGAAATTGAAAATTTCACATGTGCATTACTTTACATGTCTTTTTATTCACTTTTTTTTCGTGGAGTGGGCAGTGAGGAATAGTAAGGATTGCATTCATGGCCTTGTGCATCACATTGTATTTCTATTAGAAAGTGCAAGGCTAGTACATTGACAGGAAAAATAATCGACACTTTTCAGTTCTATTTGATTTTTTTACCTCATTATTTATTTTTAGAATTCTAGGTACAGCAAAAGAATGAAATAAATCCTGAAAGTACATTTAGTTAACTGAATAAACATAAAATGTAATACAAGTCATTTTATAGTGTAACTATTGTGCATTTTATAAGCCTGCAGAGAGGCATGAGTTCTGCAATGCTCTAGAATTCACTATGGTGAAAAGATTAGGGCCCTGGTCCATATCTGCCCCAAGTGATGGATGTGTGAAATGTGTGCACTTATGCACCTGTGCATGCATGCATGTGTGTGTTTGTCACATATACAAAAAATCTGCTAATTTTTTAAAACTTTCTATGTGAAACATTGATTTTTGATTTGAAAAGTTTGCATGAACTCATATATATATATGTATACATACACACACAAACACACACACACACACACATATATATATGCATATATATATATTTTGGTACCAAGGATTGAACTCAGGGGCACTTGACCACTGAGCCACATCTCCAGCCCTATTTTGTGTTTTATGTAGAGACAGGGTCTCACTGAGTTGCTTAGTGCCTCGCCTTCGCTGAGGCTGGGTTTGAACTTGGGATTCTCTTGTCTCAGCCTCCCTAAGTGCTGGGATTACAGGCGTGCGCCACTGAGCCCGGTGCATGCACTCTTTATGAGAGAAATGAACCAAAATTACTGCAGCAAGATTTTCTTTTATCTTTTAATTTGTAAATATTTTTATTAGTGCATAATAATTATACAGAATAGTGGGTTTCATTGTGACATCTTTGTACGTGATCAATGTCAATCAATCCCGAGTATTTCCCCCTTGTCTTCTAGCTTTTGACCGATGAAATGAGGAATACATTTTTCTGACTATTATGGGATGGGGGGATGAATCATTTAAAATATGAGAGTTAATTTATATAGCATCTATAGCAAAGGATAGAAAAATGATTATTACCTAGTCTATTGCTTTTACTCTCTCCTTTAAGTTGAGTCTGTATAATAAAATAATTCAATATTCTTAGTCTTTTTCATCAGAGAAAATTTAGACTGGATGTTACAGCATGAGTAAAATTTACTTTCTCTCATGACTTCTCTACCTTTTTATTCCAGGTGTCCTTGGCAGAAGCCACTGTTTGTTCTATTGCCAGTGTTGCCCTGTCAGGTTCTCTTGTTCTAATGGGTGCCCACTAGCACATAGACTCTCATGAAAGAGGGAATGTAAAGTTACCTTATACACTTCCTATAACATGATTTTTGGGATAGGAAAAGTTCAAATCTAATTTTTGTATTAAAAAAAAAAACAATCCTTAATACTTGTTCCTCCTTTTTTAGTTTAACGTGCAAATTTTCTGAATTTCTGACGAGATGAAGGAACAACGGACATATTCAACAGTGACTTAAATTTTCAATAACAGGTTAGGTTGTAGTAAATTTAAATAAAACCCAATCCAAACCACATTCGTTAAAATCCTTGACCTCCAGAACATTAGTATTGAAGTGATGATGTTAACTAAGGAGTTTCAAACTCAATAATTAATGCAGATATTCCTCTTAAGTGTAAGTTATACGTCGGTGACATTGTAAGTTGTTGAAAAGTAAAAATAGTTATCTACTGTCTTCTCTGGTGAGTTTGTTTTCCAGAAGCCATCATCTATTGCATTTTTTTTCCGATTTAAACAGAAATTAACTCTGAAAATATTTATATTAATATATCACTATTTCATGATCTCTTCTCTAAATTAGTGGTTGGTGAAGTAGGAGAGTTCATTTTATTTTATTTATATTTTCTAAAATATTTTTTTAGTTGATGGATCTTTATTTTATTCATTTATTATTTATATGTGGTGCTGAAGATCAAACCCAGTGCCTCATGCATGCTAGGCAAGTGCTCTACCACTGAGCTATAGCCCCAGCCCCAAGTTCATTTTATTTTTGGAGAAGAAATCAAATATTCATGGTTGTTCTATGACACAGAAAAATGTATGCTGAATGCTATATTAGGAATCCTAACTTCTAAATCCATAGACAATCACATATTAGTGGTCTTAAGATTTTCCTGAACTTGATCATATTTAAACAGTAACTTTATTTATTAATGTTACCAAGGCCCTGGTTACTCAATTCCTCCATGATCTCAAATATGTCTAATACAGTCACCCAATATACATAACTTCAAACGTTAAAGAGCTAAACAAAAACAACAGCAACAAACAACATAACAACAAAATGAAAACTCTATATTCAACCTAGTGTAATGAATACTGAGTTCAGTTCTAGTATTCTGAACAGTGGGAAAGGAGAGGTTGCATCAGAAAGATCAGCTCTGTGGGTTTTTCATGATTCGTCACAAGAGGCATTATATTCTTACCTAAGACAATTTTATCCAATGTCATTATAAATGCTACCCTTGAAATATGGAAATTGTCTGTCATAATTACAAAAGGGCCATTTTGTAAGGTGAATGAATTCACAAGCAAGTTTATTTATAAAGTCAAGATTGTGATTTTTTAAATTTTTCCTTTCAATTCTCCATGTTAACATGCTCTTCTGTAGGTATCAGTTACCCTTTTAATTTATTTCACACTTTTGAAAAAGCAAGCATAATAGCAATGAAGATTTTAGTATCTTTGTAAAGTCTTTTAAACCCTTCATTTTTCTCGAAGATTTCTATAAAAAGTGAAATAACTAAAAGATGCCTTTTTACTCTGGATTGCTGAATCAGAGAAACTTCAGTAGGATATCTTCTAGGCAATACTGTAAATAGCTATGGAAAATTAAACTCTGTATTTTGAACCCTGTGTTTGTTGTCTGAACTAATTTTGGGTTAGGGATGCATCTCAAGATATAATATGCTTGTACTTCTGATGTAGCCTAGACAAAATATTCTTCTCAGTCCCAAAAGACAGATAAAAGTCCATTCAGATTATTCTCCACAATGGGATGGATAACTTTTTTAAAGGTTACTGTCAGAAGAAATGTTATACAACACCCTGTGGATTTGTGTTTGTAAAAATGAAAACATGGAAGTAAATTTACAGGTTTGTCAATTCAAATCTGAAGCCATTCATTACTCTTCAAAGGTCCTTGAAATGGTGGTTACAGTCCAGATGCATTTCCAGGGCTTAATGTCTCCATAGTACTCCCTGGTAGATGGTGCTTGGATTTCTGGTTTGGTATTTCTTCATCTTCTATTGCATGATTTACATACCTATAGGCTGACATCTAGGTCACAATCCTCATTATTCTTCTACTTCTTAGTTTTAGGATGTATTTCTCTCCCTTCTCAATTATCTGAGATTTAACAGAAGTTAGGAAGTACAAGTTATTGGAAGAAGACCTGAAATGTTGGTCCTTTCAGAGATAAAATGTACATTAGATCATGCCAATAAAGTAATGATACAAGTCATAGTGATTTTTAGGACAAGAGGAATACTCAGCAGTCCAAAAAAGTATTTTCCATTATTGAGCAATGAATAGATACGATTTTTGGAGATACGGTGAGAAATGTAGGTTGTTGTTACAGTGCATTTGCCTGGTAAACAATAGATGTATCTTCAGCATCTCTAACTTAACAAGTTCAAAATAATATTCATGAAATTCACCCACTAAATTATTTCATTATTGCTTCATGATAAGTACATGGTATTTATCATTTCAGAAACTTAGCTCCAATTTTCACCTCTTCCTATATCCAACCCACCAGTAAATCATCTTATTTCAATGCTCAAACTACATTTCAAATATGAGCACTATTTACCCTGAAGCTACTTATCTTTTCCATGCCACTTTTAGTTGTTTTTTCTTTATTCCTTTTCTTTTTCCTTTTTAGACTTGGACTCTTGTTATACTACTAGGCATTATATTGAAAACCAAAGATAAGTATTCAAAAGCAAAGTTAAGCCAGAAATAATTCTTGTCTTACAGATACATAAAACCAGCTTTGAGTTATCTCAGACTCTGACTGTATTAATATAATCTGAGATTGCTAATGTCCCTATCAACCTGATAAAAGTAAAAATTGCTTTTCTATAGAGGATGATAAAATAATTTCAGGTTTTAACATTTTTTCTGGTTTTAATATGTGATGGTCAGCACTAATCAAAATAACCAGGCAGGTTAAGAAACAAAATAAATTGGTAATAAATAAGTAAGTAAATAAATGAATGAATAAAAGAAAAATAAACAAATAATAGGAGAATATTCTCAGGAGATTCTGAGAAGGGGATTATCTGACAAAGACTTTAATTATGCTTAATATTATCATGGAAATAAAAGCAAGTTTGAAAATTTAGCATACAACTGAAAATAGCAAATTAGAAATAAAATAAAAGTCTCAAATTAAAATGTTCCTTAATCAAAATGAAGAATTCAATGGTCAGGAATAACAGCAGAAGAGAGGTAGCTAAAGAGTGGATTAGTGAACTAGAAGATAACCTAGAAGAATATACAATTAACTAGAGTCCAATGTCTAGAACAGTATAAAAATAAAATAAATGACATAGGGCGTAAGTAAAAATGATTTAAATACATATAACTACAACTAGAGTCTCAAAATCGAATATTTGAAGAATGATAGGATTTTCTGAAACTGAGGAAAAAAATAAGCCACAAGTTTCAGAAGCACCCTGATCTGATCAGTGCAAACAAAATCACAGACAGATACGTATTGAAACAACTGCTAAAAGAGCCAAGGCAAAGAAAAATGTCATAAAACCTGCAGAAATAAGAAGATACATTACTTGAAAAGAGCTCACAATCTGACAAACCACCCATGTCTCAACATAAGAAATGAAAAACAAAAGAGGAAGAAATGCTACCTTAAATGTGCTGGAAGACAAAACTTGTGAGCATCAAATTCTATATGCAATACGTATGTGCTTTAAAAACTGACTGTGTTATTTAAACCCTTTCATACGAAAGAAAATATGGGAGAATTTATCATCAGGAGATACTATCTTAAGATGAAAAGAAAATATTTCAAAATAAGTATTTGGAGATGCAGAAAGAAATATAGGCCAAAAGTATAAACTATTTATGGAATACAAATAAATACTGATGGTATAAAATAATTATAATGTCTTCAAAACTTTTTTTTAAATAAAAGGTTTGATTCACTGGAAATACATAATAATTTCAAATTAACATTTAAGTAATAATGTGACCTCAAATTGCATAAAAAATTTAACAGAGCTACAAAAGAAGTAGACACATTGAGAATAGTTGAAAGAAATTTAATGCATTTCTGTTTGTAACTGATAGAATGATCAGAGAAATTCTAATATGAACATGAATTTAAATAACATGATTAAAATATCACCTTAGTAATATATGTAGAATGTATCATTCAAAAGCTGGAAAATCTATTTTGTTTCCAAATGTGCATGGAGAGTTAACAAAAATTAACTGTATATACATCCTTGAGAGAAGTTTAACACATTTTCCAAAATGAAAATTATACTTAGTATGCTATCTGATCACATTAAAATCTAAAAGAAAACAATAATGACATAACTGGGAAGACTAACTTTCAATATTTCCATATTGCTAATGAGTTTAAAGTGAAAATAGAATGGGAGTTTCAAAAAATACTTCGAGTTATTCCATATGAAAATATACAGAAAGTAGTTAAAACTTTAGATTTATCTATTTCAAAGAGGAAAGTATAAAAACTTATAACTAATTAATGGTGAATAATAAAAGATTTGTTCCTGAAAACAGGACTAAGGAAAGAAATCATTATTGCTATCCTTTCTATCAACATTATATGGAGGTTTTAAAGAGTTTGAAAAGCAAAAAGCAATAAAAAACTTTAAAGGATAAAAATATTAGAAACAAAAAAATAAGGCTCCCCTTATTCTGAAACAATCTGATTGTTCATGTATGAAATTTTTAGATTAACAAATAAATTATTAGAATTAATAAGTGACTTTACCAAGGCTCCAATTAACAATTATAAAAATTAATTAACAATTTGAAACAGATTATTCAAGTTCCAAGAACATAGAAATACATCAATTTCTTAATAATAAATCTAACAAAACTTTTAA
Organism: Xerus rutilus; assembly: GCA_028644305.1. NCBI lineage: Eukaryota > Metazoa > Chordata > Mammalia > Rodentia > Sciuridae > Xerus > Xerus rutilus. The sequence continues at coordinate 120,251,867 of CM053400.1, forward strand.
AAGAGCTCTTTACATAAACCTGCAACACTTTTTTGAAAGAAAGTAATACAGATCTGAATAAATGGAGGGATATGTTTATAAATCAGAAGACAATATTTCTAAAATCTGAATTCTAGAATTGATTCATAAATTTTATGAAATTCTGATAAAAATTACAGCTGATTTTATTTTTGTACATGTATGTGAGTGAATAAACCTGAAAATCTAGTTCAAAAATTCACATCTAAGCATAATGGCCAAGCATAGTTAAGGCATATTTGAAAAGAAGAGATGATCAGAAACTCATACTCTACTAGACATAAAGCTTGCTGTAGAGCTGTAGGATGTAAATGACTAAACATAAAGGAAAAAGATAGACAATTTTCCCTGTGTTAAATTAGATTCTTCAGTTACCACAAGACACTAATAAGAGAGTGAAAATGAATGTTCAGAATGGGAGAAAATATGTGTAACCCATAGAACTAAAAAAAGATTCTTGTGAAAAATTTGCATCAAATTTCTCTTCAAATCAATAATAAACAATTCAGTTTACTAAAAAGAAAAGAAATGGTTGAGTACACATTTCAATAACCAAATGGCCAACAAACATGCAAAGTGGCCAACTTCATCAGTCATTAAAGTTACACTAAAATCATATTACAATATACCAGGTAACTAAAATTAACAAAGATAGTTCTAAATGCTTCAAGAATATGAAACCATAGGAGGCCTCACGTGCTAATCGTGATAATGTAAATATGAATTGTACAACTACTTTGAAAAGTGGAATAGCATTTATTAATATGAACATCTGCTTACCATATGACCCAGAAATTCCACTCTTAGGCATATAATCAAAAGAATTTTATGCAATGTATATTTAAAAGGTCCAAAATGTTAATAGCAGCATCATTCACAATCATTGTTATGGAAGCCGGGCGCGGTGGCACAAGCCTGTAATCCCAGCACTTAGGGAGGCTGAGACAGGAGAATCCCGAGTTCAAAGCCAGCCTCAGCAATGGCGAGGTGCTAAGCAACTCAGTGAGACCCTGTCTCTACATAAAACACAAAATAGGGCTGGGGATGTGGCTCAGTGGTCGAGTGCCCCTGAGTTCAATCTCCAATACCAAAAACAAAACAAAACAAAACAAAAAAAACAATTATTGTTATGGTTTAGATATGAGGAGTCCCACAAAACTCAAGTGTGAAACAATGCAAAAATGTCCAGAGGTTACATGATTAGATTATTGGAAATTCGATTTAAGTGGCTGGTTCTGTAAGCAGGTAGGGTGTGGCTGGAGGAAGTAGGTCACTGGAGGTGTGACTTGAGGGTTTATATTTCATCCCTGGTGACCTGAGTTCTCTCTGCTTCCTGGCTGTCATGTCCTGAACTGGTTTCCTCCACCATGCTCTTCCACCATGATGTTTTGCCTCAATTCTGGCCCTATGGAGTTGGCTGACCATGAACCGAACCCCTGAAACCATGAGCCAAAATAAACTTTTCCTCCTCTTTAAGTTGTTCTTGTCACATCTTTTGGTCACAGCAGCTCTGAGCTGACTAAAATAATCACCAAGAGTAGAAGTCTAATCCCCAAATATATTGAAATTTGTCTACATAATACATATGATATAGCAATGGAAAAAATGAATGCTAGATATACAATAACATGAACAAATCTTATAAATATCAACTTGGGTGAAGTAAATGAACATTAAAGATTACATCCTCTTTCAATTTCATTTGCATAAAGTTTATGAGGGGCAATGCTGATTGGTGGTGTCAGAGGGCAGGCTAGCAGTTATTATTGGTGATAAAGAAGATAGTCAGCTTGGAGAATTACCTGGGAAGATTTCTGTGGCACAAAATATTTTAATGCTCTGTGTCTTCAACTTGATCACAAGAGTGCTTGTTTCCAGAGAATTTCCTGAGTTACACACTTATGATTTTTGCATATTTCTATATGTGTTATATTTCAATAAAAATATCATGAAAGTAGCTTCGATTATATTGCCTTACTCTCTCAATGCACTACATTGGTTTTGTCTTTAATTTACTGCCAAATGCCTGGGAAGTGTAATCTATTCTGTTGTCTCTCTTTTTAAAATCCCACTGATTCTTAGCCCATTACAATCTGGCTTCTGCCCTCCCACTCTGAAAGTGCTTTTGCCAAAGTCGCCAGTGACCTCCTAATTGCCAATTGTCTATTTTCAGTCTTCATCCTACTTGACCTCTCCATGCCATATGACACTGCTGACTACTCCTCATTTGTTATCCTCTCTTCCCTTGACCTCGTCCTCGTTCCTCTCCTTCCTTTTGGACCATTTCAATTAGGTTTTTCTCTTGCCTTTCTTGGCTCTCCAAACACTGGTGTCTTCTAGTTGTACTTGTTCAGGTTGCTCTAAAATCAGAATTAAAAACTGAGGTATTTTCTGTATTTGAATGGGTATTTTTATAAGAAATTATGAATGATTTATTATTGCCTAAACTAAGCAGATATCATACACACACACACACACACACACACAATATCTAGGTTTCAGGCATCAGAAAATTGAAAGATTTGGTAATTTTTGATTCACCTTTTGAAGAGGCAATAATCTTCCTGAGCCAAATCATTGGATTTATTTAGCCTAACACAGGACCCATTCTTCTTTCTACGTTCGTACAAACTGCTTGGACCCTCTAATTCAGTTCATCTCTCACCACTGTTACATGAGTGTCTTCAGAACAGAACTTCTCAACCTGTGAAGCAAATCACCTGGGAAACTTGTCCACCTTCTTCTGTCCCACAGCAGGGAGGGTACTTTAAAATATCCAAGGTGATTTTGATTCAGGGTTGCCATGGAAGACACTGTTGTTTATCTCCTATGTCTTGAACTTCAGCTGCAGTTGCTGGTCTCAATTGCTGCCCTGTCTTATCAATGATACAGATACATATAGTAATCATATTAATAGGTCAAATCACCTCCTAGGCAGGCTGAGCCTTACTGCTGCAATTTCTGTGAGAATCTGCAGTTTCAGTCAGGTATAGGTTATCAGGCTTCTGGATGTTAGGTCAAGGCATGTCTTGCTAAACATAAAAGACATTCATAGAATTAGGCAGAGAGAATGGTAGCAAGACCACAGGACAGAGACTGGGAAACCAGAGGACAATGGGAAGTTTTGGAAGAGGGACATGGAGCAAGGTGTGTAGCAATTAGTCACTTTTGAAATGAAGCTTTGCTATTAGCAGGGAGGTAGTATCTAAAAATTTGGAATCCTTGTGAATCATAATGTGACAGATGTTATAATAAAGTAATACATTGTGACCATAAAATGATGTTTGGTCAGCTCCAAAGTTTGAAAATTGTCTTGGTTCATTCAATGAACCACCTAGGTTAGAAATTGTAATTTGTTGATGTCATCAGTCTTTGTAACTATAGGTAGAGTCATGTGTACATGTGGCAATTAAGCTAGATCATGATCTTGACTCAACACTAGGAATATGCTGGATCAAATTTAGTAGAGTTGAAAGTCTTTAGAATTGAGAAGATAAAGAATCATAAAGCAAGGGATACTACATGTGTGATATAAACATATTTCTATATGTTAATGTCAGATTTAAGAGGTTGTTTATTCTTATTAATTTTTACATGGCTTATCTCTGCTATTGAATTAATGCACCTATATGCTTGAGTCATGGTCATTATCAATGTGATAAAAACACTCTACACTGTAAAATTTTTGTTCCTTTTAAAAGTTACAACTGAGCATGAAGTAGTCCAGCCCAAATAAATAAACAACAGCAATAATAACCACATATGTGATGGCATTGGATAGTTTTCAAAAGACATTTTACACATAGCATTCATCAAAACAACTCATGAGGTAAAGTGGAAAAAACGTATCATCTTTTAATAGATAAAAAGCAGGGGAGGACTAGCCTAGGGTAACAACTTAATCAGAGACAGAAACAGCACTAGAGCTCACATGCTTCTTCTCCTTTCCTTTTTCTTTCTTTCTTTTCTTTTTTTTTTTTTGTTCTGGGAATTGTACCCAGGGGTGCTTTATCACTGAGTCACATATCTAGTTCTTTTTATATTTTACTTTGAGACAGCGCCTCTCAGTTGCTGAAGCTGGTTTCAAACCTACAAATCTTTTGTTTCACCTCCCATGCTCCTGGGATTACAAGCATGTGCCATTGTGCCTGGTGTTATGGTTTGGATATAAAGTGTCCCCCAAAAGCTAACATGTGAGACAATGCAAGAAGGTTCAGAGAAGAAATGATTGGACTGTGAGAGTCTTAAACCAATCAGTGAATTAATCCCAGATGGGATTAACTGAGTGGTAACTAGAGGCAGATGGGGTGTGGCTGAAGGAAGTGGTTAATTGGGGGCATGGCTATGGGGTATACATTTTGTATCTGGGGCAGGAGTCTCTCTCTGATTCTTGATCACCATGATGTGAGCTGCTTTCCTCCGCCACCCACTCCCTCCATGATGTCCAGCCTCACCTCAAGCCCTGAGGAATGGAGCCGGCCTTCTCTAGACTAAGACCTCTGAAACCGTGAGCCATTAAATGAGTTTTTCCTCTCCTACAGTTGTGCTGGTCAGATCCTTTAGTCAGAGCAGTGAAAAAGCTGACTAAAACACCTGGCTTCCATTTTTTAAAAATATTTTATGTATTTTATAAACTGATGAAGTCACTAGGGAAGCAATAGTCAATGACTTCAATTGCTACAGTTTTTGTTTTCCAATTATCATTTCAAGTTGGCATACATTTTTACCATTAATGTTCACTAGAAAATATAGTTTATTAATTTAGTCATTAGAGAAAAACATAAAAATTAAGACTTTGATTTCTTAATGCTGCATATTTTATATGTGAAGGAGACAGTTACCTAGCAGTATTTATGGACCTCTTAGTTCTTTACATCTCTAGATTGGGAGTAGAAATAACCAAATATATACATGATGTATGTGTATGTGTCTCTATGTGTGAATTCATATATGTATATGGAACTCTAATTGTTTATATAAAACAAAAACTATGAGTGATACTTCTCAAATTTTCCATCAGTTTTTGGTGTTTCAAGATTCATTTTTCTGTGGAGCTTTGTACCAGAGGGCTCTTCATTGACTACTTACATAAAGAAACAGTTTATGTAGGGAAGCAAGTCTCAAGAATAAATCACAGAAGGAGAGTTAGTTTTTAATTGCTGTGACCAACATACCAGACACAAACTTAAATGAGGAAAGGATTATTTTTGCTCATGGTTTCAGAGGTTTCAGCCTGTGGCTGGCTAGCTTTATTGCTTTGGACCTGAGGTGAGGCAGAACATCATGGCAGAAGGAAAAGGTGGAGGATAGTTGCTCTACTTACCATTAATGTTCACTAGAAAATGTAGTTTATTAATTTAGTCATTAGAGAAAAACATAAAACTGTAGCAGAGAAAAAAAGAGAGAGAGGTGTGCCAGGGACAAGATACAGTCCCAAGGGCAGACGCTCCATGACCTACTTCCTCCAATCATGCTCCATCTGCCTACAGTTTCCACCATTTCTGAATCAATTCAGTTATCAATGAATTGATCCACCAATGAGGTCAGAGGCCTCATGATCAGATCTTTTCCCAAAAGCCCAACCTCTGAGCTTTGCTGCATTTAAGACTAACCTTCAACATGTGAGGGTTTGCGGGACATTCCAGATACAAATCATAATACCTTTTGTCCTCTCTTTCTCTGAGTACACTTACATTTAATTTCCTATTTGTTGTGGTTTGGATATGAGGTGTCTAGTGAAAGCTCCTGTGTTAATTCAGGAAGTGAAAAAATTAGATTATGAGAGCTATAACTTAATCAATGGATTAATCTGTTTGATAGATTAATAATTTGAAATGACCAAGTGGTAACTGTAGGCAGGTGCAGTATGGCTGTAAGAGATGGGCCCTGGGGGTGTGCCCTTGAGGATTTTTTTCTTGTTTCCCTGCCTCCTTCTTCTCTTTCTCCTTGTCTCCCCGTCTACCTCCCTCCTTCTCTCCCTCCCTCTCTCTCTCACTTTATCACTCTCTCTCCCTCCCCACCTCTTTCTCTTTGCTTCCCAGCTGCCATGATAGCTTTGCTCTGCTATGTCCTTCTGCCATGATGTGCCTCCTTACCTGGGGCCCAGACCTTGTTGTCTGACCACCTTGTTGTCTGACCATGGACTGAACCTCTGCAATCATGAGCTCAAAATAAACATTTCCTCCTCTAAATTGTTCTGGTCAAGTATTTTGTTTACAGTCATGTTACCTAGCAGCATTTATGAAACTCTTAGTTCTTTGCATCTCTAGATTTGGGGATAACCAAATGATGTGTGTGTATGTGTGTGTCTCTATGTATGAATTCACATATGTATATGGAATTCTAATGGTTTATATAAGACAGAAATTACTGGGAGATGCTTCTCAAATTTTCTGTCAGTTTTTGATGTTCCAAGAATCATTTTTCTTTAGAATTTAATACTGGAGGGTTCTTCATTAACTACTCACGTAAGGATGTATTCAAAAGGGACAGAATATAAGTGAGAGGAGGCAAAATTTGTAGTCTGAAAATGGGGTTTCACTGCTGTGCCTAGCACTATCTGGTCTAATACCTACATCTAAATGAGTGAAGACTACATAGCTGTTGTACTCAGTTTTTCCATCTACAAAATGGATCAAATAAGAAAAACGTATGTTGAGACATTTTGTAAAATACAAAACACTTCACAAATAATTCCTTCCAGGCTGAAAAAAAGCACATAGACTAGAGAGTCAGATCTACTATTTCCTTGCCGTTTTACCCTTGGAAAATAATTTTATCTTTCTGAATCTTAGTTGCTAATCTGTAAAATATAGATAATACATTACATTAGACATTTCTTTAATGAATTTGATCTAAAAAATCAGACCAGGCAAAGAATCCATATTTCCATTTATAAATGATAAAATTTAACCTAAAGAATAAGGAACACAATATTTTGTAGTGTCTGGGCTTTGTTACAGACTAAAACACATTTTATTTCATATCAAATTCTGATAGAATGCTACTTAGAGCCACTGTATGTTTTTTAAAATGTCCGATTGTATGCCAATATCTGGTTTGATGTGTACAAAGTATAAAATGACCTTCCCCTCAGATTTCTTCTTTTATATACCTCAGTGGTTTTTGTCTCTAATTACAAGTCAGATTTTTCAAAGGCAACATGCATTTCTTCTTGGTAAACATATAAATACCACTGGATCGAACACAAGGAAATTCACAAGTCAGCACATATTCTAACTTTGAACCAACATTTGACATGGAGGAGAGCTCTGACATGAAGTACAGCCAGATAAGGCTAAAACTGATAACTCAGTTCTAAATAGGACTGGGAAATCTCCTTTTCTTTCCAGCTTACAAAAAAATGTTCAGATTCAATGGTGACTGTGAGTTTCTAATTCTATCATGGTGTCAGTTATTCCTTAATGTATGAGGTCTCCCTTCTTCCAACTCCTTCGCCGCATTGCTGTCAGATGAACTCCATCAAATGTATCTCCCCTTTTAAATCCTTCAATGACTCTCCACTGCCTTCAGGATAAAATTCATATTTCATATCAGGACTCCTGTCTTCTCCTCTTCTTTCATCTTCTCTTGGGATTCTATTAAAATTTCTTCAGTCATAATAACGTGCCAGCGACTTACCCACAGCTTTGTTCCTTGACATGCACTTCTCCCTCTACCAACCCCCCTTTCTCACCCTTCAGAGATCCTGAAAGTTTTCCTTGACCCTTTTCTGTTTGAGATAGCTCCATTGAGCTATATTCCCATAATAACATGTGCTTAACTGGATGATGCAATTTATCTCTCTCATATTTATTAGTTATCTTATTGACCAGAGCATAAATATCTTACTTGCAGGGACCTTATCCCCTTTACAGACCCTTATCCTGAAAAACAATATCAGAAGCTAAATTGGTGCTGGCAAGATATTTTCTGAATGAATAAATTAAAGAGATGGGCATTAACCAAACATCAAATTGGGATAAGCTCCTGGAAGAGACAGATATTGACCAGGCTGGGTTTATCAAATTCTTAGTTAATTATTTGGAGTTTTAGAGACTGAATACAATGTGCCCTTTGTAGAAAGAAGTAAGAAACTTTCAGGAGATAAATTGGTTGGAGTTCTTTTACATGCATGTACTAGGTTAGGAAGGGACTATGAGAGTTAGTCAAGGTTATGTATTTGAGTGTGGATTAAAGATAACTCTGGAGTGAAGTTGCCTGGCAGTCCTCCCTTTCAGCAGCATATAGATCGTTCTCCTGGTTCTTCATCTCCAAGGCACTGACTAGCCCACTTTTAAGTTGAACAAAATATCAGGTGGCCGTGATGAAGCCACAAGGAGATGAATAGAGCTTTTCAGGGACAGATGATTCATTTTCTCAATCTTCATCCATTTGTCTATTGAGGATAATAGAGATGTTGGGAGGATTAAGAAGCTCAGAGAGATAAACATAAACCAGCATTGGGCAGATGTTTCAGGATTCAGTCTGAGAAGCAAAGGGAAATGGTCTGTAAATGCCCCTTCCCTCTTGCCTGTCCTTCCTCTTCTGCCCACATCCTGAACATATGGGTTTTAAAGGGCAAATTGAAGACATGCTTGTGAGTGCTGGGACTTTTTATTCAGTTTTATCCTGTAATATCATGGCCAGTTTGTGTAGGTTATCCATGCCAATGAAACTTTCAAGTACCAACCCACAGGCATACAAGGCAGGTAAGAAGCCCCAAGTACTCCTCCTAAGGAACATTGATTGGACTGAGAAAATCATAACCCCTGTAGCGGAGGAAATGAAGGCTGTCCCACTATTGATGATCTGAATTGAGATTATCCATTTTGTGGACTTCTAGGGGCACATTTTAGAAATCAAAACACACACTGTGGTGAAAAATCATTGAGTCACTATAAATAAAATTGGTGATGTCATTTTCCTTAAGTATCCAGACATATTTAGCTCTCTTTTCTTATGCCAAGTTTGTAGGCATATGTTGGGGGCTACTTGTTCATGTCTATACTACTATTGGTGGAAAGTGAGAATCACAAGCATAATGGAAACTATGGGTCCAAACTATAAATTTACCAAAAAGTTAGTAACAGTGAAGGAAATCTGGTTAAAATTGCAGAAAGTGTTTTAGGAAAGCTGAAATTTAATAGTGTGCTGTTGGTTATAAAAGATTTCATACATGTGATAAATATGAAATTCTTTAATCTATATGTAGAGATTAAAGGGCAAACAAGAATTCTAATCGAATCTTAGGGATTAAAATCAGAAAATTAAAAAGAACAATCTTAGTTATTGACCAAGAGTTGTGAGCAATTTTTTCTTACAAAAATATACATTCAGATACTCAGACCTTTGCTGAAAATAAAATAAACATGACAAAAACAGTAACTATCTGACACAACAATAGGACTTTGATGACATATTTTTGATATATAAGTTTTCATTTTTTGGTGGTCAGAAAACAATTTTTCTCAGTGCTTCTGATTATATATTAAGATATCCAGCTTTTTCTCTTTGGAACAAAAGTCTTAAAGAACTCATATTTTAATTATTTGGATGCAAATAAAGAAGAAATTTCAATATTTCCAGCTCTAAACTAGGGGTAGCACATTTATACTATGGCTAAGGATTTTCTTAATATATCCCTATTCATATTTCTGGTAGTCTTGGGGTTAGAAAGACAGCCACCTTCATGTATGGAATTAACTCAAAATGTATCAGTGTCATTTCCAAAGCTGAAAAACTAATAATTAATTTGGATCTATCAATTTTCCTATTATGGTCTGATGTGTTTCATTCTGGATTCTGCAATCCTTTTGGCTTGCGAAGTATTTAATTGTATCTTTATTTCACTGATCATCTTGCTTCAAAGAATTTTTAAAACATATTTATATTTATGTAATTTTGTGAAACACCTTTTATAGTTCTTTTCTCTTTTCCCAATAGTGTAACATTGAGTTTCTTTACTTTTCAGTTCGTTTCCAGTGTAATTATTTTACTATTCTACAGATAATTCAATCTTTCAATTTACAGAACTTATTTTGAACTTCAGAGTCACTTTGGACCCAGCAGTTGACCCACTGTTTTCTATTTTTATATCTTGATTTAAAAACAAAATAGCCCATGCTCTATGTTTTCTACTGGCAAATGTATACTTATTTTTGTAACTTTTTTTTTTTTCGGTACCTGCACCTTGCCGTTGCTGAGGCTGGCTTTGAACTCACAATTCTCCTGTCTCACCCTCCCAATGTGCTGGGATTATAGGCATGTACCACCACAACAAGTTTATAACAGTTTTGATTTAAAATACTTTGTTTTTAGTAATTTAACTCCTCTCTCTGCAATTCCATGTTGGGCTAAAGGCTAAATGGATACAATTTTGCAGCAACTTCTCAAATGTGTTTCTAATCGGTATGCTGCATCACCTTTCCATTAGGCAGATATTTCCAATTTTATATTCTTTACTCAAAAGCTCATTATTTTGCATTTACCTATAGTGAACTATGTTTGCCATGTATTAGCACAGACACTTAAATGTTCTCAGTCTTGCTATATGCCTTACAGTATTGCTCTTTCTTGCTTTTCTAGTCATTTGAAAATAATCGGCAAACAAGCAGGGTAAAGGTGAACCCCATCTGTTCTAGTTATTTTTTTTTTTGAACAGAGATGAATTTTGAGGAAATTCAACTGTAGGAAAAAAATAATGATGGGTTAGATTTGATATCCTGGCCCTTGGCTTTTATATGGGCACCTTTGTTTTACTACACATCTTGGTAATAATAGCAGTAACCCAGAAGGTCTGAGAGGAGCTAAAAGGGGTTGTTCATAGCACCCCACCCACAAAACTGAGATTATTATCTTACTATCTCTAAACTGCAGTTGAAATATATTCATATATTTCAGCAAATATACTCAAAGAGTTTGATATGATTTTAACCTGTTTTGATATGGGCAGCATGAAGAATATCATTGAATTAATTAACTGAATCAAATAGAATGACTTAAATCCTACATTTAAAAAACATACACACATATGCATTTAGTGAGTTTAGAGTTGCAAATTTACTTTATAAAGATTGACTGGTAAATATAACAGTAGAAATCTGTATGTGAAGTATTACAAACATGGCAATTTATTTCTATTAGATACTGTTAAAGTCAAGGAATCAAGAATACTCAGGCTCTTCCATGTCAATATTGCTTCAACAAAATTATTCCCACAGGAAATAGTAGCAGAATTAAATATCAAGTTGTTGTTGTTGTTATTTTGTATTGAATGTATCCAATTGTTTTTCAAAGAGTTCCCATTAAAATTTTATTGGTGAGTGTTTCTTTGGCTTCCAAGTTTAAGTGGGAATGTTGAGTAAAAGAATGTTATTAGTTCCATATTCTGAATTTTAGAACCAATCTCTGGAAATGGAGAAGCAGCAAGGGGGGAGAAAACAAAGAGAAAGGAAAGAGCCTGTGACAAATAACCCATCTATCTTCTCCATGGTACAGAAGAACGTGGTATCTCAAGTACCCCCCAGGAACTGGATTGTTCTAGGCTCCATTTACCATACAGGTATAGCAAAATGGGCATTTTTAGGAGAGAGAAAGAAGAGCATCAAGCATATCTTTGTGTATTTTAAGGTCTGATGATCTCATATGGCCCAATGAATGTCCTGGAAATTTAAGAAATAAAATTAAATAAAATCCCCCACATTTTTTTCTCCCATTAGAACATTAAGAAGATGATGGACAGAAGTCAATGCTTCCTGGTTTGATGTTGTGGTAGAATATTCATAGGATTAAAAATAATGTCCATTGGAAGGGACAGGTAAGACATTCCAAAGGGGTTAAAGCTGATTTGTCTTAAAAGGTAGGTAGGAGATAGCCAGATGATCAATATAAGGGAGAGAACATTTCAGAGTAAAAGGACAGATGTGGGAAATTATAATTTTTGTTTTGTTTTGTTGTTGTTTTTAACAATGGAACTATAAACAGTTTGATTTATATGGGTCAATTATGTATCGACCCATCCCATGAGCAGTAGTGTAGCAAGCATCCTCTCAGATTTACTTTAGAATCTTTGTGATAAGAGAATATACTGCTTTATGTCAGCTTTCTGTTACTGTGACAAATACCTGAGATATCAACTTATGAAGGAAAAAAGTTTGTTTTGGTTCATGGCCCTGTTGCTTTTAGGCCTATGGTGAGGCAGCATAGGATGGAGGAATGTACAGAGGAGCAAAACCACTCACCTCATGACTAGACAACAAAAAAGCAAGAGAAAAGGACTTGGACCCACAATTTCATTCAAGGACATAACCCCATAGACCTAAAACCTTCCCTAGGCTCCACCTTTTAAAGTTTTCACCACCTTATAATGCCATGCTGAAGACCAAGCCTCCAAGACTTCGGTATTTAGGGAACATTCCAGATCCAAATTATAGCAATAGCCCTCTCAAGACTCCACAACTTCACTACACCACCTCTAAGGCATGCATGTTCATCCTGGGTGTAATGTGGGAAAAGATTCTGCAACTCTTTATGTCTTCGTCCACACATATAAATAGGGCTCATATAATACTTTAAAGTGTGCATATGTGAGATTATGTCTGAGTAAAGTCCTCTATAACTTGGAAAATACAATACAAATGTTACTTCGCAATATCAAGCCAGTGAGATGTGATGAGATTTGTGTTGTCTTACATTTTTTGCACCATATAACAAAAACAAAATGAAATATCTTCAAAATGCAATATTCAACAAACACAAGCATTTCTCACAATATACAACCATTTTAATAAAAGTAATTATATGTAAGAAAAACCTTAAAGAACAGATGCTAAATATATGGCATGTGTGATCTAATTTTTCACTTGCACTCCTAAAGCAGATGTCACTAACTGATAGTAACACTTTCCAAACTGGCCTGATGGAGCCTCAAAATCCTCAAAATTCCAAGCAGCTAAAAGATCAACATGTAAGAATTGGCACTTGAATATTACTTCCTTTGGTCAAGCAAAGTCTTGATGGGATTATAGTCAGAAAAGAGAGAAAAGGGCATTTTTCTCTGCCCTACCCCCCCTAGAAAAGCCACCATTGCAAAATACTTTTAGTTCAAAAGAGGAAAAATTTGATCTTTAAACATCTATAGGAATGAGAATGTGAGATGTATGGATAGTTAAGTGAGTTTTCTTAACAATGCAACATGAAGTATACTTAAAAACATTGAGTTGTTTTTGGTATCTCAGATTATTGATTGCTTAATTCTCTTCAAAATCTAATGTGGCTTCATATCAATTGTGTTAGCTTTAAAGTGATGAGTATAAAATAACTAGGTTTTTGCCAAATAATATCTATCAATTCAAGTAAAAATATCCCTAAGTAGATCAGAACAATTTTGTGAATGGAGTCTAAAATACAGACAGATACATTAAAGCGCTATAACCATGTACACACATCCTTACTGGGTCATTGTCAGATACTATTTTCATGCATCATTTTGATGCTGCTTAATGCAGGATATGTGGAAAGCTATTATTTGGTCTTTTCAAAAGCACCCAGTAAATAACCTTCTGCCCAATTATATGTTTCCTTAAGATAAAAAAAAAATAAGGCCTTTAAGATTTATAATGGTTTTCCTCTCAATGTGTAGCAAAATAGATAAAAATCCTTCTTTTTAACTGGTAAGCACTTAATAGCACATATACTTAGAATGGATAAGTGGTGAGTCAGGGAACAAGTAAGTCATAGCACAGAGGAAAGTTCCCAGCTCTCTGCAGAGGTTCTTCTGTGCAGCACCTGAAGACTAGGGAGGATGAGGGCAAAATATACATATTTACCCACTCTGGCTTGAAGCTCACTTTCTGGAAGGTCAGAATGAATCAAATGTGCCCAGTGAGTGATGGGAAGCAACAACTCTCCTTCCTCAGTCCCCCTGAGCCCTGGAATCCTGGAATTTCCCCTCTGTTCACAAAGGAGTCATCCCACCCTCCTCTGCCTCCTGAGGGATGGTTCACTGAGCCAGGTGACAAAATTATGGCACTAAAATATAAAGAAAGTGAACTGTTTTGAGATCAATATGAAAAAACCCACAAAATTCTACTTATTGCTATATTGTGCATGAATGTAATCTTGCCAAGAAGTTATATTTGTACAACTGAGTGGGTGAAAAGGGCTATTTTGTCATAAATCAGTATAGGATATAATACTGGATTCAGATATATTCCATAATGAAGGGCACATTTGAGACTTCTCTTCATCTGTGGCCCAATAAATATGTACACTTGTTCCAATGACCTAATTCTTTCAATTTTATTGATTTAATATATACAGTCTAGAGAGCTAGAGTCCCTGTTTAGCAAGATGCCAGCTTTTCTTGGACTAGACAATAGGAGCTAGACAGAGGACTGATAACCCTGCACACTCAGACGTCCTGGGGGGAGATGTCAGATCCAATCAGATCTAAAAGGCAATCTGAAAATAGGAAAAAAAATGAGAAAAAATATTCTTATTCTAACTTCCATTAAGCATTCTACAACTTTTTCAATATTTAGCAAGTATACTATATACATACATATAGCCACTTATTCCTTTTAATATCTAAATAAATAAGGATGAGCCTTTGAAGAAAATTTGCAGAGAAACTATTCCATGATGTTTAGATATAGTTTTAACCCTAGTTTAGCTATCTCCCCATAGAAACAAAAGGGAAACAGTAGAACACTGCAAGTTTTCAATATCAGAGTTGTACAGACTTGATAACAGATTTCTTCCACTCACTAGTTTATATAATACCAAATTATTTATCGAGAAAAAGATTGTAAGAACAGAATCAACCTCTTTGGCAATATTAGGAAATGCAAGAGGGTAATGTTTGCAATGTATGAGGTATCAGTATGATGTATTTTCTGCAAATATTTTATGGATAATGCAAGGTATGATGACTAGCACTTATTTATCTTTTAAGCATTCAAACAGACTGTATGTATGTGTGTGTGTGTGTGTGTGTGTGTGTGTGTGTGTGTTTAGCGTCCACTATGTACAGGGATATAAAATGGAAAAATTCTAACATTCTCAGATGCCTCAATTCAGATGTCTTCCATTATTTATCAAGAGATTTACAGTGTGTATGTATGAATATGTAACAATAAATCCCATCATTATATAAAACTATAATGCACCAATAAAAAATGTGGGGAAAAAGACATTTACATCACCACCAGCTTACCTTCAATGGATAAAGAGCAATGCATGTAACACAGACACAAGCATCGACATCATGACAATTAGGCAACCTAGAGCTTCTTAACAACCAACCAGCGGAGAGCCGAGTGTTCAAGGAGAAAGTAAATTTTCTAGGTGTCCATTTCTTGAGGCTGTTGCTCCAAAGGAGGTCACTGCCCAGAGTAATGAGAACAGTTGGGAATCTCTTCCTTTCTCTATTGCCTGAAGGTCAACAGCCATCTGGTCTAACCCATGCTGGCTTTCCAATTGAGAGTGAAAACAGATTTTCTATCATGTTCAAGAACAAAGGGCATGGATGAATCATGGAAAATGTAGATGACAGAGTTGCCTTCATCCATACAATATGTGTATCTCAATTTGCTATAAATACATTCATGGGCAAATTTTCCTGCAATTAAAAGGCTGAAGTATGTGGGACATCAGAAAGAGGGGGAAGATAAGCCATGCATTGGTATCCTTTAGGAATGATAAGGCAATTAAAAAAATGAGAATGTTCTCTTTAGGTAATAAATCCAAGTGCTATCTTTCAAATATAAAGAATAAATCCAGCAGGCAATGAGCTGACTACTTTTTGCAAACCATGAAACAGAAGTTATACACTTTAGCACTGTGTGCTGTGAACCTTTTGTCTGCATTTTCATCAAAGAAATCTGGCATTCTGAACAGGGCACTGACCAAAAGATTAAAATCACTAAGTATGAGTGTCCTTTTATTTTCTTGGCAGACCACACGCTGATCTAGCAGTCATCCATCTTTTCCCCTTTCCCAGACATTGGTTAACACATATTACCTGGTGATAAAACTGTCCAATTTTCTTATAACAAAAATTATAAACATTAGAAAAAATGCTGAGCTTGGGTAAGATATCTTATCAGCATTAAATGTTTCAGACTCATTACAGAGTTTCATTCACCTGGTGAAATGTTTAAAATAAATAAGTACCAAATACCTTGTTCTTTCCAATTTATTTGAGGGATATTAAATATGTTACAATTAATTTCATATGCTGTATTAAGACATTCCATTTATATGCTCAAAACTACAGGGGTCTCCATAACAGCCTAAGTAATTCCATTTTGCAGTACAAGGAACATTGTTAATGTTCAAAGATTAGAAAATACACTCTCTTTGATCTTTGCTCCTTATTGAAAGACAGCTTTCAGATACCAAGAATGTATTTTTCTTCAAATAGTTGATTTCTCCTAGAATAAGATATGATTAAATAGAATACTCTAGACTTAATAAGGCAACAAAAGAACTGGCAATTTCTTTTCAGCTCTTTTCATTCTAGCATCTCAGAGCTGTTTGCCTTGGGATTTAGAATTTGAGAGAACAAGTTGCTGACCCTAGAATTGAATAACCACATTAGTTATTTTGGTAATGCCAGTATTGAAAATGGAACATGTGCTAGAGGCAGGCACGCTGCAGAGTAGGCATTTTGTATAGCTTATTTAAATTGATGGTTCAGCATATAGATTGAGCATCTCCACAAATGCTTAAAAAGTGAAAGAAATTATTGGACACATGCAGTCATGAAACTAGAAATATATAAAGAAAAACATCTTCTTTGTTGCTTCCTACATGGTTTACAACCTTTCTTTTTAACCCTGGAGTCACTTAATCACTCATTCAGCAGATAGTTATGTCTGCTATTGGCAGATGTAATGGTAAATACTAGAGTTTTGCTCTTTTAATGGGGATTATAGTTCATTGGTAAGGCTTCATTGCTAGTCTTTTGGAGCCCCATGCAGAAGTCTTGACACATCTAATCCATTAGTCCCCTTAAAATAAGCTTTTGCAAAATTCAAAACACATCCTATGCATGATTGTGAAAAAGAAACAGCAGAAATCTGTGGCCAGTCTCTTTCACAAGTTCTGTCAAGTTTTGCCAGACAATTAATGGCCTTGCTCCTCTCTGCAGGAATAGACTATGTGAGGACATGATGGGAAGGCAGCCATCTGCAAGATAAGAACAGAAGGCTTAGGAAGCCAAACTTTCCAGCACCTTGATCTTGGAATTTCAGCCTCCAGAACTGTGAGAAAATAAACTTCTTTTTAAGTAACACAGTCAGTGATATTTTTTTCAAGGCAGCCCTGTCAAACTGATAGGAAAGAATTAAAAAGAATGAGACCATACTTTCTTTTTTTTTCTTTTCCCACAATTGATTACAATACGTTAAAAACCCATGCCCTCTTAGACTCCAAATTCCACAATAGAGAAATAAATAATATACATAATTAAACAGTAAATTATATGATATATGACAAGGTGACAAATTCTATGAAAAATGTAAAATATTTAGGGTGAGGGGCTCAGCAGGGCTGGGAGCATTGAGTTACAGGTTTCAGCGTTTAAAAAGATGGGAAGGGAAAGCATTATTGAGAAGGTACCAAATGCAATCATGAGAGATTGAGAGAGATGAGGGAGTCAGTCATGAGGACAAGTGGAGGAGAGCATTCCAGGCAGGGACAAGAAGAATGCAAAGACTCAGAGGTTGAGTATGCCTGGAGTGCTAGAGACATAGCAAGAAGTCAAGGGGCTAGCATGTAATATGTGAACAGGGGAGATGAGACCCAGGCAAGAGAGCAGCCATCCTAAGTGGGACCTCAGAGACCATTGCATGACCTCAGATGCTGCAAGGTAGTGAAGGACTTCCTCAGTTCCTGGCTTTTTCTTCTTGCTAAGAGTTACCTTTCCATATGGGACCAAATATACTTAAATGATTTTCCACTTACCACTTAGATTCTATTCTTGATTCTAAAGTTTTATTCACTAACATCATCATCTTCAACTAACTAATCTTTTACTTTTTTTAAAGTGAAAAAATTAATATAAGTTTCTTCATCAGGGCATCCATGAAATATCAAAGAACTAAGTCAAGGATCATATTGAAAAAGGACTCAGGATGTGGGACCATTGCTGGAGGAAGAACACAAAACATGGCTGTAGATAAACACTCAGACCGCTGAGATCTGAAGGGTAAGGCTTACAGAGAAAGCCAGCAGACAGTTGCTGATCTTTTATGCTATTTATGATAGAAATGAGGGCTTAGGTGACCCAAGGAGATAAAGAGGATCCACTAAAGGGGCACATACAGAAGCAGCAAAGGTATGTCCAGTGTTTGTTTTGCTAATAACTGGGCACTCACAAAAAGTTCATCTCAGTAAATGCATTCCCACAGTCTCTTATTTTATTTATTATCAAAACCCCAATCTGATTACAATTCTTAATAAGAATTTAGCTGTTATGACTTTGGATATAGCTATTGCTTAGGTAATTAGAGATATGACAAATAGATACAAAAAGTCGAAATGCCTTAAATCCACCGATTACTTTCATTTCTAATTATATATCCTCACGCTGACACTCTGGGTTAGGCGTCACTGACCTCATTTTGCAGAAACTAGCACACATGGACAAAGTTACTTATTTAAAATTACATAATTGCAGGAACTTGTTCAATCTGAAAACAGAATATAAAATAAGGTTTCAGTCAAAGAGGGACGGCATATACAATGGTGATCTTATAAGACTATAGAATGGGGCTGAAAAATTCCTACCACCTAATGACATTGTAGCCATTGTAACATCATAACACAGTGTAAATTATTCAAATGTCTATAGTGATGTTGGTGTAAACAAACCTACTACACTGCTAGTGAAAGTATACAAATATTTATAGCACATCATACTTGATAATAAATGGCTGTGTCACTGGCTTCTGTATTTACTAAATAATATTTGTTGTCATTGTTTTAAAGTATAGTGCTTCTACTTAAGGAAAACATTTTGCTATGAAACAATATGCTGTGTTAATACCAGTGGCCAACCTTATACATATTGTGTTTACCACATCCCTTGATAACAATGAGGCCATGTCAAGTGATTCCCCTATACCACTATCTAGGTTGATGTAAGTGCACTGTGTGATGTTTGAACAACAATAAAAGAGCCTAATTGCATATTTCTCAGAATGGAGCCACATCAAGTGATTCATGACTTGATGCACACATGACTTGATGCACACATACACAAACACATACACATGACTTCTTCAATCTCTTTGGATCTCCAACTCTAATCTTTGTTTTGTTAATCTGAATGCAAAGGTAGAGAATATGAAAATGGCTTATCTTTAGGAGTTCTAAATATTAGTTTTAATGTCTTCATCTCATATCGTTTTGAAGGTATAATGGTTCCATAGCCAGAGAGCTTGTGTTCAGATCTCAGCTCCACTGGCTATGACCTTCAGTTTTCTCATCTGGAAATAGAGGTTACAATAAAACCTACTTTTAGTTGATTGTCTAAAGACAAAAAATTCTGTCATTCCAATATACACAGATTTCTGCAATGTGATTTTGCTAATTCTCTTATAAAGACATAATCTCTCTGAATCTGGATGGATTCTCTAACTTGTTAGACAAATTAATTATACTATAAATGATGCTGTGTGATTGGGATTGTAGATTCTGCTTTTGCTTTAAAAGTGCCATATTGTAAAGGCACTCACAATCATAGCAAGTGAAGCTGCATGTCAAGTAATTGAGTATCATAGACCTTCCAGTTCAGCAAACTCTCCAGCTGAATGACATTGCATTAGTGAGCTCAGGAAAAACTAGAGGTGCATGCCCAATAACACAAGAATTAATAAATAATTATCAATTTAAGTCTTGGTTTGGGGGTATTTTTAGGTGGTTTTATGTAGCACTTTCTCATAAAAATGTTTAGATAATTAAATAAACAAATATATATAAAATGCCTTGAACTGAGTACCCAGCATATATAGTAATTGCACAGTAAGAACTAGCTATATGTTTAATTGCACTCAATTTTGTATACCTGGCAAATTGGTTGATGGTCAACTTGGTAGAATCCAGGTCTTGTGGCTTATTCTACTACAATTAGCTTTTGTTGGCTGATATATATGTCTACTGATTTGGTATATATTTGAGTTTTTCAGCTACATGTGTTTAGACATATGCATAGGTTATGATGTAACCTTGTGCACACACTGTTCAAATATGAATTTTGAGATCCTCCACAGTTAAATCATGTCTTCTAGGTATAAATAATAATTTATAAATGTTTACTATTGATACTTCATATAACTTTTTTTTTTCCAAGGGGTATGTACAAGTGAGTACTTAGGAAACAGTACCAAGGAATAAGTCTATTTCTCTGGCTACTCATTTCAATTTGAATCAAGTAGAAATCTCGCGCAATTTCTTCTTTTTTTTCAATTTATGTTTTTAAATGCATTTCTTTTTTTTTTTTTTTTTTACATTTTTCATATTAAACATCTTTATATGCACTTTCAATGAACAGTATATA